>JANHMN010000013.1:30591261-30608639 GCA_030674055.1 Rhabdomys pumilio | reverse complement strand
GTGTGTGTGTGTGTGTGTGTGTGTGTGTGTGTGTGTGTGTGTGTGTCTGTGTCGGAGATACAAGAAAAGCAAAGAAAGACCCAAGCTGACTAGCAGGACCAAAATTTCAATCAATGCACCCTTTGCTGTCAGTCTCCTTGAGTGTCTCTAGTGCCGACACCTACTACCACCACTGCAGCAATAACCACCACTCTCCTGCAAATCAAACCCTGATGCTGCATCTTATGACCAAGATAAAGCAATTACTATTTAAACCACGAGCGACTGCAGCAGCTACAGCCTGGGAGGAAGTAGCATAATTTCTCTCTGGAGTAAATAGCCTTTTATTTAGCAAAGATGATGCCCCCAGGGCATGATTTGGAAGGAGCACTGAAACACAGCAACAGCCAAACCAATCAGCATAAAAAGTAAACGAGGATTTTTTTATTTATTTTTTATTTTTTGGATGAGAAAGCAAAGAAAGAGCAAGAAGCAGGCAAAACAAGGAAAAAGCCACACAGTAGAAGGCTGTCAGTCTGTGGGAAAACCGAAGGATAGACATCACAGGTTGGCTGCCTAGGATGTTCAGAAACAAAGGATGCTTATGTTCCCTGTTCAGGGGCCAACTTCACACTGAAAGGTGATGGGAGTGTTTCAAGGAGGCTGAGGGAGACTCTTTTCTAAATTCGAGCAACAGCAACAGAATGTGGCACACATCGAGGAGTCGTGAGATGGGCTGCTGGCCTTTAGGGATTTGCAGAAGTATCTGGGAGGAGACTGTCAGCTCATTTCCGTAATTCTCTCAGGTTGAGATGAGCTGAGCTGACACCTGAATGACAGGTTCCTTCTGTGCGCGCTGCGGTTTGCCCACCTCTGCTGTGTGTTTACCAATGAGGCTAAGTCCGAGTCCGAGCACTTTCACTTTTTGTTTATTTGCCGTTGTTATTGTTTTTGTCCCCTACCAATGATGTTCCTCAGATCCATGCAAATCTTTGCAGGCCATGGGTCAGAGGGAGGAACAGCGTGTGCAATTGACATGACACCTGGATAAAAACTTCAGGTTGGTACCCAGCCATGGAGAGAACAGCTGATGTCCTGGGATTTGGGAGGCAGAAGCAGGAGAGAGAAAAAGTGGGGGGAGGAAAAGCAAAAGAAGGAGATGAAGGTAAGAAGATGCGGGAACTGTGATTCCAGTTTGGTATGGTGGCATACATTTGTAACACCAGCACTCAGGAAGCTAAGGTCAGAAGACCTTAAATTCTTGGCCAGCCTGGAGCATCACAATGTAACCCTGGTACAAAAAAGGCAAGCAAACAAGCAAAAATTTAAGTTGGCAAGTAATCTTTTTTTTCAGCAAGTGCAACCCATAAATTATCAACACCTCGAAGGTGATTTAAAACCAAAGCTCCTACCCCTCAGTTAAGATCCAACACAGATTCCACAAGGCAAGCAACACACAACATTTTAAAGTTCTTATATGCAGTCTTTACTCAGTAAGTCCAGTTCAAAGAATTGTCAACACTTCAAAGTCAACTTAAAATGAAATATCCTCTCCCTCTGTGAAGCCTCTTCACAGTGGGAGTGAGGACAGGGTACACACAGTGAGGCCTCTGACTCAGGCCTTGAATAGAGGGAAAGAGTTAAAAGGGGGCAGGGACTTCTTCCTTGGCTGACACTGTTTTAGATGGGTTTGTAGTCTGTGGGTCTGACAGGTGTTTGGTTCAGGCCTCTCTAGTAGGGTTACAAAGCCTAGATAGCTGGAAATGTCCTTAACTGCTTTCCACTAAGGCCTGTTTGTCCCTCTGGGAAATCTGATTGGAAAGGGCAGAAAATTACCTGTAGTATTTCTTTGTTATATAACCCATCTCTGCCTGTGGGAAATACTAATATTTTTCCTCTTGACAAACTCTGAGAGTATAAGTTGTCCAATAAAAGGTAGTCCCAGATTTATTCATCCTCTCACTTTACTTTTAAGGTGAGAGCTATATACACACCTATGTTCTCCCTAAACAGTAGTTGGTCACTGGGCTTGAGACAAAAAATAGATAGCACCCTCTCTGCTGTGGGAGGAACACTGGTCATAGCAGAGTTAGTTCTCTTCATGCATGACAGATTGCAGCCCCTCTGGGTCCAGATGGCTATGTGCTCTGTATAAGTAAAAGCATATGAGACATCTCACCAATTCTTGTCACCAACTGAAATTTCTGTATGGAAATATGAAAACATTTGGGTTGGAACATCTACCGACTTTCTGCTTTAGCTGAAATTCCCCAGAAGCACCATCACTTCCCCTTAGAATGTGACTTTCATTAAGGCAACCCCACCCCTCAGACATGAAGGTTTAGTAAGTCTGCATTCCTAGAGTACAATGGTGATATATATATTAGCTTTCATGGGAAGATTTCTTCCTAAGTAAGTGGGTGCCAGGATAAGTGGAAAGAAGGCTATTCACTCTGCAATCTGCCCAGTGGGCTTCTGGCATAGAGTGCTGCTGGCCAGGTAGTAGTGAGATCCCTGGGAGCATGGAGATCAGTGCCATCAAATCAGTGTCTCAACTGGGTTTTCGGTTTCAGTGTGTGTGCACCCAGTGGATGTATTGACACAGCCCAACGCTAAGGGAAGACTGAAGATGATTTGTTTAATTTGATTGATTGGACTGCAAAACTGGGCCATGTAGCCTGTCAAATATCTAGCCTGTAATGATCTGATATTGGCTGTTTACACTCATCAAACTAAGTAGATAATCCGTAAAACACCATTTGACTTTGTGAAATACACACGATAATTGTGGCTCATTCGAAGTCAGGGCTTTGGTGGTTACATCTGCGCAGATGGTTTCAACATTTGTTTCTATCTCCAGCTTGGGATTCTTTTCCGAGCCAGGCACCATTACTCTCCAGCAGGCAACCAGCGCCTTTAACAGCCCCTCCTACTCATATTTTCCCTCCTGAATCTCATTCTGAAATTCTCATTTCCCACCCCAATCAGTCAGTCAAAGTTCAGCTATGACTGTTGTCTTCTTCACCCCTTCCAGAGACCACCAGATACCCAGTCCTAACAATTTTAATTTCAAAGCATCTTTGAAATGTTCCTCCTCTCTAATTCTCTCACCATGCTGTCCTATAACGTCATCAAGACCCCACATATGATTATTACAAATTCTGTGTAGTTGACCTTAGTGTTCTAGTGCTCCCTCATCTCCTCTGCACCCCCAACCCCCACAGCAGGATTCTCACTGGGGTAGGCTTCTCCTGGCAGTCTCAGCATTACAAGGTTTTGCTCTGACCTGTCTTTCCGTCTGATCTCTGCTCACACCTCTTCATGTATCCTACAGCACCATCTAATCTTTGCTTCTCTGCATTGACTCATTTCTTTCCTACACTCACACCGTGCCTCCTCTGGGAACTCCACCCTCCTCTCTCTAGTCTCTCAACCCCATTCCAAGCCCAATTCATTCTTTGTGAGCCAGCTAGTTACCATGTCTTCACAGCCTTCCTTTCAGCTTCTTGCCAGGAAGAATCCCCAATTTATCTCCACTATACCTTAAGAGTCACTGGTGTACTCTCTCCCCTCTAGACTGTAAGTTCCTGCAGGGAACTTTGTATCATCCTTTGATGTTCCACGAGCTCCACATACTTTGCACACAATAGCTATATTCCATTTTCCGGCTTCTCTTCTAAATTAATTCTTAAAGTTAGCATGAAATGTAATGAGTTTCACTGTGCCATTTTTATGCATCTATGTCGTTATACTTTGTTGTTGTTTTTAATCCCTCTTCCCTGCAGTAGCTGTTCTTAAAATAATTGTTGAATAAATGGATGCTTGTAAAGAATGTGGGCTTTCCAATATGGTTGTCTCTTCTCCTGTATGGACTACGACTTCTTATTTGGTTATATAAACTAATGCAATGAAAAATTTCCCTTCAAGGACACAGACTATGCTCTTGTGGCTTTCCGTTCTCTGGTAATATTTGGTCTTTTACCAATGTTGGTGGCAGTAATTATAAGGAGGAGAAAGGAAGCCCTGGGAAATAGTTCACTGCAGAGGAAATGAACATGAAAATTCCGGCTATAAATGGAAAATAATAGGTTTTCCAGGAAGGACATTATGAAAGGCAATAGTCCTCTGAGACAGTGTTGTTTTTAAGAGGAATCTTTTTTTTTTTTTTTCCAAAAGCAACATCTTAGATTGTTTTAAAAGGAGAAACTGAATCTGTAGGAATTGTGGGCTAATCAAATCATTGTGAAATGTGGCCAGATTTTCCTGGAATGTTGTAACCTATTGGATTTCACGAGACTAAGACAAGATAGGTAAAAACTGACGATTGCACTAGAGGGGAAGACTAATGGTGGTGGATTCCAGGAGTGGCAGTGATGTAGCAGACCACCATGCCCTGCAGATGTTGAACAACTCCCACTTCCACCTCTCTGCCAAGTGTGCAGAAGCACAAGGCCAAACCAAAGCAGGGGGAGCTGGATGCAAAGAAAACCGTGGGAGGTGAATGAAAACTCAAGGAAAGAGGTAGAATTTTCTTTGGGTACATTTCATAGGAATAAAAGGAACTGAGCATTTGAGGGTTTAGTGTCAAGTTCAGCTAGAGTCTGAAGTCATCAGAGTATTCTATACCAATATCTCCTCTAGAGCTTTGAATCAGAGCCTTCTCGGGTGCAGTGTAATGGGTCACAGAGGGAAATGCACATAAAGAGTGACTCTCATTACTGTGATGTATAGCACCTGCAAGGTTAAATGCCATCAGGTTAAAGGCCAGCAATACAGTATATTGCTTTGAGACAGGGTTCCTCTATGTAGTCAGATACCCACACAGGCTCAAATATGCTTCAGCCCAAAGGCAAGCACACGAACCCCGTGCAATTCTCATTTGCTTCAAGAGGGGCTAGCTGCCATTGATTTTGAGGCAGGGTCTTTCACTGGCTTGGAACTCACCTATTAGACTAGGCTGTCTGACTAGGCTGTCAAGGGAATTAGCCTATGTGTGCCTTTCCAGAGTTGGGGTTACAAGTGAGCACCTCCACAACAGGCATTTAGAAAATATTTTTTAAAAAACAATTCTTGGACAATTTCTTACGTGCTTACAATATACCTTGATCAGATCCATCCCCAACTGTTCCCACCAGTTCCTCCCTAACCTCCCTCCACGTGCCCCCGTCTAACCTTCACATCTTCCCCCTTCTCATTCTTCTGATACTTCACTAAGTCTGATTAATGTTACCTTACACAACCAAGGGCAGTCTACTAGCAGCCGCCCCCATGAAACTGCACACATGAAAATGACTTTTCTTCTCCTAGAGGCCACCAGTGTGAGTAGCTCATCTGCTAGAGGTGGAGACACATGAGACCTGCCAGATTGATTCTCAAATGTTGTCTGGCTTGGTTTTGTCTAGGTCTTGCAGACAGCTGTAAGAGCTGTGGGTCCATGTGTGTGATGGCCATGCCATGTCCCTAGGACAGCAGTTCACAGCTTTCCTCCCATCCCCTAGCTTTTACATTTTTTCTGGTCACTCTTCTGTTACGTACCTTAAGCCTTGGAATTATTAATGTAGTCTATGAGTATAAACATAAACATTGAGAAGGCAGCCTGACAGTATTCCTATTTGGCAAAACACAGTGGAGGGTCTTTTCCCTCATCTCAAGGGCCTATGACCTCTCTAGCCATGGGCTAGCTTTACCATACCAGACATAAGTTTCCTCCTATGAATCAAATCTCAAATCCAATCAGATAATACTTGTGTTATTTCCATAATAATCGCGCCACTATTGCACATGTGGGTGGATTCTGCCAGGCAGGTCACTGTTGGAGTGTGCAGGGTTCACTGATACATAAGCCCCTGGCCTGCATAGCACCTTGGGTACAATGAAAGCTAGCCAGCATGGGGAAAATGTGCAGGTCAGTTCCAGCTTGATTTATCTACGTGCTGAAGCCAAAGTGTGTTATATCTTCAGCAATAGAACCTTACCATCTAATTATGATGGACAGTCAAGGGCAATGGCAGAGGCCTGTGGTCTTCAGAGCCTCTGGGGCCTCATTGGCTAGAAGCTCATAGGAGGTGTCCCACACCTGGTATATTCACTTAATAATCTGTGTCTTCTAGGAGAAGCAAGACACCTCTTTAAAAATTACATTTAAAGGGATCTTGCAAAGTTGAAGATTTCAATAAGACTTTCTCGTCCATCTTCAGTTTTGGTTAACTCAGATCTCTTCTCCCTTCCCATCCTTGACTTTAACCCCCATCATTTCCCATAAGAGCGTGTGTTCCTAACATCCCCTGCTCCCTTAACACCTTTCCTCTTCCTTTGGGTCATGGACCTTTTCTAGCTCTAAAGACATTCCAAATTAAATATACAAATGTAAAATTTTGAAGCTAGGACACACATGTGAGAGAAAACATGCAGTTTGTCTTTTTGACCCCACACCAGGTATCTTTACATGGGTTCAAAGGACTGACTTCAAGTCCTTGTATGGCAAATGCTTTAATGACTGAACCATCCCCCTACAACCCTCATCCTCTATGTGTGTGTGTGTGTGTGTGTGTGTGTGTGTATGTGTATCTCTCTGTGTGTGAGTGCATGTGTATGCATGTGCATGTGTGTGTGTGTGTGCACACCCATGTGCGCACAGATGTGTATATGCATCAGTGTGTGTGCACATGTATGTGTGTGTGCACATGTGTATGTGCATCTCTGTGTGTGTGTTTCAAACACAGGCGATTCCCTGGACATGGGCCTTAAACTTCTTTTCCTCTATTTCACTCATATTTCTGTGATTCAAAATTATCTGGATCGATGACTCCAAAATATCCAACTTCAGTTGCATCACCTTCCCTAACTTCTGCCTAGGACCTGCTTCCATCTCCTTTTGGATACAAACAGGCATCTCTATGCCCAACATACAGCCCCCAGTCCTCTGTAACCCACCTCACCTGTGGAATTCTCCTGGTCAGCAAGCAGTAACTCCAATCTTCTATTGGTCTGCTGAAAGCCTGCAGATGTCATCTCTGACTGTCTTGCTCCATGCTCGCCCCTGTTCAGCCAGCACTGCCTTAAAGCACATACAAACAAGTGGTTCACTCCCCCTCCCATGTCTCACTCCTTTCCTTGCCTTTCTTCCTGGAGGCTAATACTTAACTTTTTGAAAGTGTATCAGGTCATGCTTCTCCTCCATTCCAGTTCCCCAGTAGCCCCTGTCTCACTCCCATTTCTGTGACTCAAAGTCATGTGGAGTCTGGAGACTCCAAAAATGTAGCAGTCAAAGACTTCTTAATGGTCCTTGAGACCCAGAAGAGCCCAGCTCTTTATTTCTTATCTGTTATCACTCACTATTCTTTCTCCTTTAGAGTCTAGGCATGCTCTCATGTCATGTTCTTCTCGTGCTTTTTAGCCTCAGTGCAGACCCCTCTTGTTTGAAATGTTTGCACAGCTTGTTCCTTTGGCCAAATCTTTACCTGCTGTACCCTTCCTGGAAAGCCTACCTGGCCAATCTTGTTAAAAGTCCAATCTCGGATGATCTCCTTTTTACCTTATATTTCTCTGCGAAATTTATTACTAGGCAACTCAGAATACACTTACTTTATTTACTTGACTGTGACTTTTCTGCACCACCAGAACAGAAGCCCATGAATATAATGATCATTTCGAATTCTGTTCACTCAGGCTGGATCCTCGGTGCCTAACACAGTGCCTGACATCGGCAGGTTACTAAGCCATTATTTGTAAAATGATTTAATGACTAAGTATTTGGAAAAAAATAAGGTTCACTTCCTCTGAGACACAATGTTTTGATCTGCAGGGCACCTCGATTATTTTAGTTACATCAAATGCTCTTCATAGTTTTGTTTTTCTCCAGGAAATAAATGCAGTATTTCCTCATTCTTTACTACATTCATTATTGCTGATAGATATAACCAATAAAGATTTAAAATGATACTATGAATAAAATCACTGAAGAAAAAATATTTAAAGATATTTATTAGAGATATTCAACAACTATTTGCTTTTGTGTTAAAAAAAGAACTATGAAATTTCTTTTCAAAGATCTGACCTTAAAACAGTATTCTAGGGTTTTTTCTCATTGCTGTGATGAAAACCACAACCAAAGCAACTTGAAAGTAAAGAGTAAATATATCCAGGTTGGGTTACAAGGTATAGTCCATCATCAAGGGAAGGCAGGGAAGGAGATCAAGCAGGAGCCTAGAGGCAGGAATTGAAGCAAAAGCCATGGGAGGATACTGCTTGTTGTCTTATTTCCTTGGCTTGCTCAGACTACTTTGTTATAGAACCCAAGAGTACACGTGCAAAGGTGGTGTCCTCCACAGTGAGGCGGGCTCCCTCACGTTAATTATCAGTCAAGAAAATGCACCACAGACTCGCCCACAGGCCTATCTAGTGATAGTATTTTCTCAGTGGAGGTTCCCTCTTCCAAAATGGCATCACATTGGCTTAAACCTAGCCAGCACAGTATACATGTACATGTACCTGCTTTAAGTGTTCTCTGAAGATTCATGCTGGGTAGTGTCTAATTTCTGCATCAAAGAGAAACAACAGACTCTTATGCCAACCTTTTATTAAAAAAACTTTCAATAATAGCTGTAACCTGGTACAATGTATTATCCTAGCAAATCATACTTATCATTAATAAAGTATTTGTACATTGTATTTGTCTCTATCTACACCACTCAGAAAGCAGCATACCAAGATGGTGATTTGTTCTCGTGTCCATTAATATGACTATCATGGAACTTGAGACAGTCAGAATTTCATAGGTGCATCCTCTGCCTAAATATATCATGGGATGCAGTTGTTTGTTTGTTTGTTTGTTTTTCCCTGTGTTAGACCCTATGGAAGAGCACAGCACAGCTCTCCTTATGACAGGGCTCACTGAGGGAATATGATTGGGTGGGGATACCCTTGAGTAACTGCAGATTTATAATAGAGCTTCTGCTAAAGCTTTGTTTCTTTTCCTTGGGCTGTTTCCTGGCAATGACTGAATTTAACTGAGATACTAGGACCAGGTAGACTACTGACTTCTCTCCTAGGCATTATTGGCATGAGGTGTCCACATTGGCGTGACTGAGAAATTCTCAGAATTGTACTGTAGTCTGGAGCTCTTTCTTCTCAACCTCCTTCTTCACATGTTGCATGTATATTGCCGACTCACAGACATTGCATGTATATTGCTGTCTCACAGACATTGCATATATTTTGCTGTCTGAAGTTTTCTCTGCCTTTATGCTCCTTGTTGCTACCTTACCTTCATCAGCAAGTTCCCCAATAAATATATCCGGCATTTAATCCTGTCTTGGTGTTTGCCTCTCAGAAGATCTGAATTGTTGCAAGAAGTCCCAGCGGCAGCAGCCCAAGAATTCATGAGAAGGGATCTAGGGACTGGCTGACTTATTGCCTTGTTGACAAGAAGAATTACATCCTGAAAGGAGTAGAGGACACTGCTGCTCTGCAGCCCAATCAACAAAGAATTTACTTGTGATGACAAGTGGAAAATGTCTAGGTGGAGAATAACATCTTTACCAGTGTGATGATTCAGGCATTTGTAAGCTTTGGGAATAATATCTATAAAAACTGCAAGGTTGTCTGGTTATTACTAGATTAGTTGTATTGATGCTTTCAGGGCATAAAGAATACTTCAATAAAACAAAACAAAATAAATCAAACAAAACGAAACACTCAGGTTACTAACAATTGATGAAAAGCCTGAGAGAGACAGAAGCTCTCAGCACCCAATAGCGAGGTCTTCATCCTCTATAGTGGGAGATCAAACACAGATAGAAAGCAGTCTGGGAAGCAGTCTCCGTGTAATAGGGTCTCAGAATTTCACGTACAAGTAAGTGCTTAGCAAAGGTAGGCATGTTGCACTGATTTAACAGACCAGGACTAGCAGGAGCCCTGAGATTTGGGATTGAATCATACCCATGGATGTTCCTGAGGACTGCGTCTCTGCTGGAATCTTCATAGTGAAGGAAATGTGGAAACACATGTATGAGCCTGTTCAAACCACTGTGCCTCTGCCATCTTATTCCCCATCTCCTTCATCTACTTGAGTAGAGCTTGTTTTAAAGACTGATCAGGACCAGCTTTCTCCAGGAAGCCACCCTTGATGCCGAGTATATGTACGTGCCTTTCCTCTGTGCCTTCAAAATAGTCTCTTCATATTTTCGCTCCATAACTTCTCCCTTCATGAAAACTACATAGCCTCCCAAGTGAAGTTAATGAAGCATAAGGCTACTCCTCTGCAGTGAGCCCTTCCAAAGACCTTGCCTAAATGCCTACCCATACTATTGCATTTTTTCCTTAGAGAGAGCCCCAAAATGTGTGGAAGAGCCTTTAAAAATTCTTATCTGTACCCTCTTTTAGGTCTTTTCACCTATCAGTCAGTAATTTCTATGTGGGAAGAACATTTTTCTTATTTTTCTGCCAACTGCATATATTAGGTGTCTAATAACTGTTGAAAAAAAAAATAAATGACTGAAAGATAAATCTACCACGAGGTTGGCAGGGATTGAAAAGTCTAACAGTGGTGCAGGACACAGCAAGAAGTGGAATTAGGTACACAGCAAGGTGACCTGGTTTCCAAAAATAGCCAGTAGAGGGGTATTGTCTAGGACACCGGAAACAGAGTATAGTAGTATGTCAGATATCACACAAATAGCAAAGGTCAGAAAGCAGTCAGAGAAACACAGACCCGATGTGCAAATAGAAGTAGGCAGAATGGGACAAACAGTCCAAGTCCAGGTCAATGACCAAGAAAACACAGGGGAAGACAATTCCAGACACAAGACGGCCGCAGTGAGCAAGCAACTCCCGCACAGCTGTTCTACAGTTCTTTGTCTACATAGACAATCTGCAAGAGCAGTTCAGGGAGTACAACAATTCAAAGCACCCTGTCAACAGATGAGGCCTGAAGGGGACAAAGGACTCTGACTGCCAGCATTTTTCCCACATGGGTTGGTGTCTGAAGGATATCTATTTCCAAGCCTGAGCATCTACTGAAAATTAAATGATAAAAATGCTACTGAGTTCACAAAGCCCTCTTCTTAAATAAATAAATAAATAAGTGAAAAATCTGTATCCTGTTCTGAGGTATTCCTTTTAAAGATTTGCTTTCAATGATGTGACAATAAATGGATATGTTGTAGTTTGAAATCAGGACAGCCGTTATGTAAAGGAGACAAAAATTGCTTCATTAAAATGCATGAAGAGAGAAACGATGGATTATAGTATAGATCATGGGAGAGATGAGCAGATTACTGAGTGCCAGGCACACAAGGGAGACAGATTAATGAAAAATAAATAAAGGGGCCTCAGACAAACAGCAGGAGTCTGAGCACTGGTCTGCTGCGTAGCATAGAATAGAAGCCCAGAGGTGTAGAGATATTATTATTTTCAATTGGAATGTTGATTTGAAAATTAATGTTGTTCACATCTTGCTGTATCATATATATTTTTTAATCTTTAGACAATTAAAGATATTTTGAAGTTAGAACATCAACATGGTGGGGTCTCTAATGAAGGTTTCTTACCCTGGGAAAAGTCACAAGCATACTACAATTTTCTCAATGGATGGATAATCGACAATTAGAAATATGGGAGTTGGCCTTTCTTGTTCTGACTTTGCTATGTGTCTTATATGAAATACATCATGGATATGACTTTGAAGATGAGTGTATTCATTAGGGTTCTGTACAGGAACAAAACTGAGAGAACATATATTAAAAGGGAATTTATTGGAGTGGCCTACAGGCTGTGGTCTGGCTAGACTAGTGTTTGGCTCTCAAAGGAAAGGTGAAGAATCCAGTAGCTGTTCACTCTGCCAGGTTGGATCTTTCAGCTGGTCTTCAGTCTATATTAGAATCCTGAAGGAGTAGGTTCTAATACCAGTATAGGAAAGACGTTAGCAACAGGATAGATGAATTTGCAAGAGAGAGTGAAGGCAAGTAGGCAAATATCTGAAGCTTCCTTTTATGTCATTTTATGAGGGATGATACAAGGTGTGGCCCTGATTTAGCCTAGGTCTTTCTACCTCAAATGATCCAATCAAGAAAATGCCTCATAGTCATGCCCAGCTGCTTGAGTTTTTGTTGATTCCAGATGTAGTCAAGTTGACAACCAAGATTAGCCATCAGAAGGAAGCTATTTAAATTAGGAAGAAATCAGGAAAGGAATAGAGTTTGAGATCAGATGACCCAGTGTTCAAAAACCAACTCTAGCTAACATTTGCACTTTGTAATTTAGACAAATTTCCACACTTATTTGAGCTTCAATATTTGGCAAGATAAAAATGATGCTTGCCTTAATTAAGTCAGGGTTTTCAGTGCATCTCACATGATTCACTTTTACAGCAATCTTGAAAAACCTATATAAACATAAATCATCAAACCTATGTTACAAACTCCATGAAGTTTTGCTTTGCACTCTCACAGACTCTTAACAGATGATGTCATAAACCCATTTACTTGTCAATACTGACAGTAAGAGGCAGGGGATGACTATTTTTAAGAATGATATTATCTTTTGATTACTTAATCTTCTGAAACTTGGATTTATACTCTCTGCAATGTTTATGTTTAAACAAAACACCAACACCTCTTGAATTTAATGAGCTACAGTTAAGTATCCTGGTGACTATATGTGCTTCTGAACATTTAATATGTTTAGATGTTTATAAAAGTTATAGGGGAGGTAAAAAGAGTGGAAGTATATAGAAGAACTCTGAGAAAATGTTGAAGGATGATAGCAACCATAATATAGACATAAAAGTCTGTGACAATGAACAGTGCAGAGCAATATGAAACTCCGTGACAGGTTCCTATGCTGAACTGGCCCCTCCACAGTCCCTTGGTCCTTTTCTCTCGGGGAAAACATAGAAGAAGGCAAGTCAATAGGAAGAACTACATTCGTGTCACTGTATTTGCACTTGGAGATATAGACCCTTCCAGCATGTCTCTCCTCCATTCTTCCTTTAGCCTTACCTCACTCAGCTAGAACACTGGCTGGTCTTGGTATCTTTCCTGCTTATATGATCCAAGCTTATTCAGAGGCATCTGAGATGCTGGTAACCACACTCCTGTCAGTCAGAGTTGCTGTATGTATCTGCTTATGTCCATCATTAAGTAATAAACATGAAGAGGTACCTATGTAAATTTGGTTTTCCTTCTCCCACTGCATTGAAGCAGCCCTATACTCCATTTGATGATGAGAAACCACTGTCTCTGCCAAGATGATGACTTCTACCTGCTTTCTAAACACAAGGACTCCAAAGTGCCATAAGCAATAACAGCTTGTAGTTCATTCAGTGTAGGGAGCTGACAGAAGGCGGCTATTATCCTTGCAGCCATCTTGAGCTATATACCCTGACAAGAGACTTGTTTTCAACAGCCTACAACAGCTGAGCACACTCTGATAACATCTTGTTTTATATACCCAGGATTTTCCCTTGGGTGTGTGTGACTTAAAGGTGTGACTTAGAGATGAAACTTAAAGGCGTGACTTGAGAAGTCAGACTTATAAAAGGCAAGAGGCAGACAGAAGAAGGAACTGGGAAAACTTGGAACTTGGAGGCACTAGGGACTTGGAACTAGGGACTAGGAACTAGGGACTAGGGACTAGGAACTAGGGACTAGGGACTAGAAACTAGGGACTAGGAACTAGGGACTAGGAACTAGGGACTAGGGACTAGGAACTCGAGACTTGGGACTTGGACTAAGAACAAGAAACTTGGAAAGAGAGAAGAGGGACTTGACAATAAAAGGGACTGAATCACACTCTGTCTGGTCTTCATTCTTCACACGTGGACAGGGTCAGCAGTATGAGCCAAGTCAAGTCAATTTAGCCCCCAAGCCTTTGGCAGTGTGGGTTCCAATATCTGGCAGAGCAGTCCCGACAATTCAGATCTTGTATTCTCTGGCAAGAATATACTTTTTGGGGATGAGAACCCCAACCTTGCCAGGTCCATAATCCATAAACGGGAATCAGTGCTTCCCCAGTGGGGTTGAGGGTGACGTCTAGTGGGAGCATTAACTCCAGGTTCTTTTCCTAGAGGCACAGTGCCATATAAAGCCTCTGGTTTATTTTACAGTATTATTTCTAATCTAGCAGTTCAGGTGGCCCTTTGACTTCTAACTCCATACAACCAATTTCTTC
Organism: Rhabdomys pumilio; assembly: GCA_030674055.1. Lineage (NCBI taxonomy): Eukaryota > Metazoa > Chordata > Mammalia > Rodentia > Muridae > Rhabdomys > Rhabdomys pumilio. The sequence continues at coordinate 30,594,491 of JANHMN010000013.1, read as the reverse complement.
TAGATGTAGTAATTTGTGAGATGACTGCTGGACTATTGTACATGGACTACAAGAGTAAGCCTTCAGTGCGGCCAGCAGCTGCATTTTGCTGAAATATAGGAGCCACCAAAGAAAGGAATAGGTGGGATTGGAGATGGAAACAGAGGTTAAACCACTGGGAAGTTTTGTGCCACATTATGGATCTTAGATTTTCATCTTGAATTAACCACCTTGGCGAAAATTATGCATGTGTGGATTTCAGTGAGGAGATGCAGCAGTCACAGGAGCAGGAGGTGACAAGCTGTGAAATAAAGACATTTCATCAGGAATCAAGAGAGCGAATGAAACATGTGTAGTTTAAATGTAGCATTGATGAAGATTGGAGAGTAAATGCCTGGCCTTACACCTTGGGTATGTGTATCAAAGAAACATCACATGAAGAATGTGCAGGGAAGGGAGTTGTTCTGGGGGAAGATTGTGTGCTTAGTTTTAAGGCAATGTAGCTTTCAGAAAAAAAAAATGGCATCTGAGTCCGAAGTTAAAAGAGAGTCTGGCAGGAGGTGGCCACTGAGAAACCATGGGCACTTAGGGAACAGGAGGAAGCAAGGGAAAGAATGAGCTAAGCTGGAAGGTGTGAGGAAAATACAGGACACCAGAGAGAGAGAGAGAGAGAGAGAGAGAGAGAGAGAGAGAGAGGAGGGGGGGGAGAGCTGGAGAGCTGGAGTGCTGTGGAAAATGTCAGAACAGACCACAGGAGAGAGTGAGGGGGCTGCTGAGTCTGATACCAACACCTGGAGTAAGATATTTTAACATGCCAAAGGCTTAGGCCTGCATTCCGAAGACAAGTATGTGTATACAAGTATGTATATTTAGCAGCAAGTGTGGTGAGGCCAGGATGAGAAGATTCAGAAAGTGATGGGACTAGGCCTGTGTCCAGAGGTTGAGCAAACAGGCAGACTGTGCAGGAGGGACACTGTATGCAGAGTTTTATATGATGGACAGGGGAAAGGTGATGAGCTTTGCCTAGTGATTAGAATCTAGAGCAGTGCTTCTCAGCCTTCCTGTGCTGCCATGACCTTTAATATGCTTCCTCATGTTATCATGATCCCAAACCTAAAACTATTTTTGCTGCTCCTTGATAACTCTAATCTTGTTACGGTTAGGAGCCATAATTTAAATATGTGTTTTCCAGTGGTCTTAGGCAATCCTTGTGAAAGGGTCATTTGACTCCTACAAGGGAGTCTCCACCCACAGATTCATAGGCTGAGAATCACTGATCATTGTTTAAAAGATGGGAGGTAATTAAGCCTTTTAATAGTCTAAGATGCTAAATGTTCAGAAGATGGGGAACTGGGTCCCAAACTTGTAGTACAGTCTGGGTCTTAAGTGTTCTCCAAGGCACATGTCTTAGTTAGGGTTTTACTGCTGTGAAGAGACACCATGACCAAGGCAACTCTTATAAGGACAACATTTAGTTGGGGCTGGCTTACAGGTTCAGATATTCAGTCCATTATCATAAAGGCAGGAGTATGGCAACATTCAGGCAGGCATGGTGCAGTCAGAGCTGAGAGTTCTACATCTTCATCTGAAGGCTGCTAACAGAATACTGACTTCCAGGCAGCTAGGGTTGAGGGTCTTATAGCCTACCCCAACAGTGACACACCAACTCCAACAGGGCCACATCTCCAAATAGTGCCCCTCCCTGGGTCGAGCATATTCAAACCATGACAGCTCATATATTAAAGATTACATGAAGATGGTGGAGACAGGGCCTAGGATTCTCTGCCACAAGCCCAGTGAACTGGGGCCAGGCTACACTGAAGCAACCATCTGAAATGATGAGCCTTTACTACACATCTTAAATTACATTTTATTGAATTATTGTGCCTGCCTATCTGTGCAGGTGTGCAGGTGTACAGGTGTGTACCTGCACCATGGCCAAGGTGCATACCTGTCAGAGGACAACTTGTAGGACTTGGTTCTTTCCTTCCATCATGCCGTTTCCAGGGACCCAACTCACATTGTCAGGCTTGAATTCAATTGCTCTTACCCAATGGGTTAGCTAATTTGCCAGCCCACATTTTTTTCTTTTAGCTGATGTTGTCAAAACTACCAGAGACCTGACCAGTGCACATGGGCTCCCACTGTTCCCTAAGGTTCTTCTGTTCCATTTAGGGCACTGAGCCTGTCGCTCTACAAGCTAACCAGCGCAGATCTGGTTGTCTGAGATTATGATCTTGATATTTTCTGTCATCTCTGATGTCGAGTGATTGATTTACTGATGGCCCAATCAAACATAAATGCTTTGTTCACCAACAAAGAGTGGAGTGGTGTGTTGACTTAGGCTCCATGGAAGGAGAACAGGGGAAAGGATCAAAGGTGGCAGAGGAATGGAATTGTCCTTTCATCCCAATGCCCAGCTCTCTTCCGTGACTCTTATCCCCTTACTGACTTGCCCTGGCAGGGAGCAATTAGCTTCAAAGGGAATAGAATTATTTGGGAGTAGAAAAAGATGAGGAAGTGTCAGTTTGCTCTGGCTTCTGGGAACCTATGATTTAGGATATTATTAAAACCATAGTATCGTTTCTAGAGGCAAAGAGATCAAGAAAAGGTGGTCACTGATGGTAACCGTGAAGACGTTCGTCAGCCCAGAACATGCTCTGCTGATGGCCAGCCGTTACCATCCATTCGGAAAAACTGTTTGCAGGAGTCTTCACCTGAAGCCCTACAGTGAACAAATGAAGTAACAGCAGTTCAGAGGTGATTAATTTTAAAGCGTATGCTTTTTTGGAGCAGGGGAAAGTGACCCACGTCATCTGCTCAGTGCCCACTTGACAGTCTCGGTGGGATTAAAAAGTCACCCACCATCTCTCATGAACCATATCGTGTGCTGAAGCAGGCCTGTTCCTGAACAGCCACAAAACAAAAACAAAATGCAAAGTGCTTTGCCTTCCTCACTGCTTGGTGTGTGACGAGCAGCCAATGGAAACCCTGGATACTGAAGCCCAATTTGCATTAGTGTTAAAGACTTTCACCTGTTTGAGAGACAGGAGAAAAGTACTGTGCTACATAATTGTAATCAGCGATGGGTGGGTTGGGTACAAATATTTTAAAAAGTGGAAAATTAGAAATTAGGATTCATGGTGGGTAATATGTATCATTTGTACTTAGAGGCACACCAAAATTAACATACACACACCTATGCACACACACACACACACACACACACACACACACACACACACACACAC
>JANHMN010000013.1:30532123-30591251 GCA_030674055.1 Rhabdomys pumilio | reverse complement strand
ACACACACACACACACACACACACACACACACACACACACACACACAGAGTATATTGTCCAAATATATTTGTCAGGCGTGTGATTGCCTGTAGTGTGCCATGGCAGAAATACTTCCTGTTTTCAGGTAGTCCATAATCTGTGATAGATCATGCAGATAAAGGCACAATAAATATCTGAAAAATAACAGCTACAGAGACAAGAATACTAAGAATTTTTGAAAAGAATATAAAAGGTGATAGAATGTCTATCCAGGAGGATTATTGCACAAGGAACTTGGGCACGGCAGCTCACATATCAAGTGAGAAGAAAATAAGTAGGGGCGGTCCTAAAATAGCAAAGAGTTTTGCCGTGAAGTCTGGGCATTCAGAGGTGGATGTGGCTGGGAAGACAATACAGCTGACCCCTCAGGGCCCCTCGTTGGCACAAACCCTTCCCACAACTGCAGAGATGTGTTAGATATACACGTACCTTTGCTGTTTTAGGAAAAACCAAATTCTTTATACATTTTAACAATGACCAGTTCACATCTGCTTCTTTCCAGGCCAGTGTCCTTTGCCATACTTCCCCTGGTGTTGGACTGTAAAGCAACAGCTGGCGATGCCCCTGGGACCCAAGTCAGGTGAATTTACAGTGCCTTTAGCTTGCATTTAGTGGGCTATAACTGTGAGGGACACAGTCTCCTCCATGTGTAGTTGAGTGGTTCTCAATCATTTAGCGTAGGACTGACTTGAAGTAATACTCATGCCATCCACTGGTGCAGGATGGTGTGGTTCTAATAGTGACGTGAGCATTGGCCTACCTACCACACCTGACGCTGGAAGAGTGGTTGGTGTAGGAGAAGCAGGTTTGAAAACACAAGAGTAGAAGTTACTCTGGATAGTCTTTTGGTTATCTGACATTTAAGACTTTTTGTTTAAAAAAATAATTCGATAAAGTAGATACAACATATAGTTACCATGTTAGGAGCATTGTAATTATTCAGTACCATAATATTCAGTAGGATTAAATACACATACATTGCTGTGCCACAATCACCATCGTACATACACAGAAACTTTTGCAAATGAAACTCTGTACCTATTTAAACAATTATTCCTATTTCTGTTTTTTCCAGGTTCCAGCCACAAATATTCCACTTTCTATTTCTATAAATTTGATTATTCCAAAAACTCATATAAATAGAATCGTGCAGTATTTGTCTGACATATTTCACTTGGCATGATGTCCTTGGGGCTCATCCACATTGCCACCTGTCAGAACTGCCTTCTCTCTTCAAGTTTGAATTTCTCCCATTGTCTGCAGGAACTGAAGTTTGTTTTGGTGATAACCTACTTAAGGACACTTGGGTGGTTTCTGACTTTTGGATATTAAAAAGATGCTAAAATGAACACGAGTGTATAATTTCTCTTGAAGTCTGTCGTGCTTTCAAATTTTCAAGCTTAACACATTCTGTGTAAGAATGTAAGAGATTGGTTAGATTGCCATTGATACCTGGTGAAAATGGAAATTCTTGTCTACGAATACTTTCTATGATGTAGTAATGCAGTTAGAAACATAACATTTATCTTAGTTAGATTGTTGTCAGCTTAACATAAGCTATACGTATAGGGATAGGGAGCCTCAATTGAGAGAATGCCTCTATCAAATTTTCTGTGGGCAAGTCTGTAGGGCATTTTCTTGATTAATGATTAATGTAGGAAAGAGGGACCCACTTACTGGAGGCAAAACCCCTGGGCAGGTGGTCCTGGATGGTATATAAAAGCACGATGACCAAACCATTGAGAGACGCCAGTAAGTAGCATTTCTCCATAGCCTCTGCTTCAGTTCCTGCCTCCGGGTTCCTGCCTTTAAGTTCCTTCCCCAATTTTCCTTCATGGTGGACTACAAGATGTAAGATGAAGTACACTCCTCCTTTCCCAAATCACTTTTGGTCTTGTGTTTGTCACAGCAATAAAAAACAAACTAAGTCAATATTTTTTTTTTTAAGCAGAAATCGCACCAAATAGAATATGTCTGAATGTATATAATTGCAACCCAAATCTATTCCAGCATTACAAAAAAGTGACAATTTTCATTTGTGATCTAACATTTTATATATTCCAGCTGCTCAAAATGTTTTGATTAATCATCATTGAAGAAAGGTTGCTTCTGTTCTGTTTTCTCTAGAAAGATATGAAATCTTTCAGATGAAGATGCAGTCTGATACACTGTGGAGAAAGGAATGACAGAGATGCCAGGTGGCTAATAAATAAAACTTATTTTGTTATTTTTCTGTTGTGCTGGTTGTGGCCTTTGTCAACTTAGAATAATAGGATTTTAATTCTTAAATCCATAGCCACAGTTTTACCTAATTTTGTTACTTTAATTTTGTGACTGCTTTCCTTTTCTTTCTTTCTTTTTTAAAATACACTATCTCACTCTGCAGTCTTAAAAGAAAATCTATTTCTTCTAGATTTCCCATTTTTTTGGAATACAAGTTTAAAATATTCTCTAATGCTCCTCTGGGCATCCCTGGCTCTGTTGTAATGGCTGCTTTCATTTCTGCTTGTAGAGTTTCAGCCTCCTCCCTCTTTTGGCTAATTTGGCTGGAGGTTTTACTTATCTTAAAAATAAGACTTTTAAAAATCATCTTAAAAACTGTTTTTGATTTATTTACGTATTATTTTAGTACCCATATCAGTGATTTCCTCCCTGCTCTTTGTTATTTCTCTCTGCCTACCGCTGTCGGGTGTGGCTTGCTTGGATTTTTCTAAGACCTTAGGTTTCTCACATTTGATCCTAGGGAATTTTAAGTTTCCTCGCTGATTTCAATGATTCCATTCCTCGAGTCTATTGTTTAGTCTCCAAGTATTTGTTTACTTTCTGTAGTTTTCCCTGCTGTTGGTTTCTAGGGACTGATAAGAACTATGATAAGAACTATATAAGAACTATGAACTGATAAGAGAAATTCTTTTGTATCTGGTGAGCTCTAATTTATGGCTTAGGATATGGTCTATTTAGAGAAAGTTCCACGGCTATTAATAAAAATAGGTATTCTGGGTGTTTTGCATGGAATACTCTGTACAAAATCTGTTAAGTCATTTGATCTGATACAGTTTAACTCTGAGGTTTCTTTGTTAGTTTTTTGTAAGGGAGCACTGATGTTACTTCACTATCGTATTAGGACTCATATGAATTTTTATGCCCATTAGTGTTTGTCTTATGGAATTAGGACCCCCAACGCTTGCTGTATATATTACAATTATTGTGTCTTCTTGATAAATTGTTGCTTTTAGTCAGATGTAGCAGCCTTCTTCAGCTCTTCTAACTTTGGCTTTTACCATCTGTAAAAGTGAAGGTGGGGAAGTCATCACAGGCCTGAGATCTGTACAGATGATCTGTCTTCCTACTTTCAAGACTACTACATGCTAATCACCCCTCTGGTATGATGTGGCCGTGAGTGTCAAGTAAACTACTGGAGCTTCAGACTTCAAGACTCTATAGCAGTGAAGGTGAACCGCACACGCTACGGCTCCAAAGGCTGATCTCAGCTTCAAGGCTATCAAACTCTAGGGTTGTATATAGTTGTTGATATTCACCCAGGACACTTATGGCAGGGCTACCTTTTCCTAAACATGCCTTTACTGGAGCCAAACCTTGTTAACTGCATTTTTTGGCTTTTCATTGTCAGAGTGTCCTGCTCCCTCCAGTTGCTTCCTAGGGCTGTCTCTTACCATGGGGCTGTGGGCAATTGAGGCCAAGCTCCCTGAATTATGGTTGTCCCCTGTTTCTAGGCTCTCAGGGCATCTCAGATTTAAGCAATAAGTCCCCTTGAAGAAGGTGTCGATCTCTGAGTCATATAATTTCAAAATGAGATTCTCCTCCACTGCTGTCCCATCTGCCAGAGGAATCAGTTTCTCACCAAAACCTGCAAGTACATTTGAGGCTTAAGAGGATTAGGGGCTTTGTCCTGAGCACAAGCTTGCTGGTCTCACTGGAGTAACCTGGATTACCTTTTGGCTAAGGCTCTGCTTCCCTTCTCCCTTCTAGAGGGAGAGGGCATAAAGCTGTAGCTATGTTGGACTTGGCTCGCTTCCTTCTTGCGAGATAGCTGTGTTTTACCTCTATACTATTCATGTATCTACCTTTGTGGATTTCCAAAGCTCTCCTTACTTTTAGAGTAGAGTATGTAGTTTTTTATTCTGACTCTTCTCCTTCATGAGCTCACATCTTTCTTGGAAGTGCCTGTGGCTACTACTTTATTATTGTTATTAGTTTTTTAAAGACAAGGCCTCCACATGTAGGCTTCGACCCCACTGTGTAAACAAGGCTGGCCTCAAACTCAGCAGAGATCCATCTGCCTCTCCTTTCTGAATGCTAGTATTAAAAGTGTATATTACCATACCCACTACCATGGTCATTTGTTATTTTTACTTCATTAATTTATTCATTTATTCACTTTACATCCTGATTTCCACACCCCTTCCTCCTTTCCTCCCAGTGCCACCCTTACGAATCTCTCCCCAATTATCTTTGTTTTTCTCCTGAGAGAAGGAAAAGTCCCCCTTGAGTATCCCCCCACCCTGGCACATCTAGTCCCAGCAGAACTAAGCACATCCTCCCCCACAGATGCCCAAGCAAGCAGCCCAGTTAGGGAACAGGGGTCCAATGGCAGGCAACAGAGTCAGAAACAGTCCTTGCTCCAATTGTTAGGGGACCCATATGAAAATAAGCTGCCCAGCTGCCACAAATGTATAGGGGGCCTCGGCTCACTAGATCAAACCTCTGCATACTCTTTGGTTGGTGGTTCAGTCTCTGTGAGTCCTCAAGGGCCCAGGATCATTGACTCTGTAGGTCTTCTTATGGTGTCCTTGACCCGTCTGGCTCACTCAATTCTACCCTCAACTCTTCTACAAGACTCTCCAAGCTCTGCTTGATATTCAGCTGTAGGTCTCTGCATTTGCCTTTGTCTAATGCTGGATTAAGCTTCTTGGGAGATAGACAGTGATGCTGTCCTCCTATCTGCAAGTATAGCAGAGTATCATTAATAGTGTCAGGGATTGGCTCTCTCACATGGGTTGGGTCTCAAGTTGGGGCAGTCACTGGTTGGCTGTTCACTTAGTTTTTGCTCCTTCTTTCTCTCTGCACTTCTTATAGAGGGCTGCAAACGGCTTAGTTTGGGCCTCAAACCTTCAATCCTTCTCTTTGAAGTTTCACCACCAGCCTGAGTGTCCCACTGGAAGTTTCAGGTTCTTTCTCTCCTCCCATCTGCTAGTCCACACTCTCTTCATTTTTTGTGTTCATGGGTTTTCTGGTGTGTGGTCTGGGAGATTTCCCCACAGGGTACAACATCACTTATAAGATACTGGCTTCAATGTAGAGTTCTCTTAAAGTAACAGGCCATTAGTGGGGAGGGCTTTGGTATATGGTATTAGGAGGTTTGTGCTTACTAGAACGCTAGCCTGCAGGAGGGTAGCGTATGGCTCACATACACTTCTCTGAACTTTGTTATTTTTAGTTTGTGGGCAATTTCCCAACTCTAGAGTCACAGTTTTTTGTTTGTTTGTTTGTTTGTTTGTTTGTTTTTTATTGTTTTTGGTTCTTTTGCTGTTGAATTCTGTTTTTTTTTTTTCACCCCTCCTTCTGCCCTATGTCAGAGCACCATCTTGATTTCTTTTTGATGGGAAGAAATCCCTTTCTTTGTACATTTATCAGAGGTGCTCTTTAAGTTCTAAACATCTTTTCTTTTGTTCTTAAAAATAGATTTTAATGACCCCTCAGAATTAGATGCTGGATTCATTAACAGCCAAAAATCTAATTGGTGCTTCCTAGGGTGACAAAAGAAGCTGATAATCTTTCATTATTCCCAGAAAAACAAGAGAATGCTTTCTGCTACAGACTTTCAAGCCAGCAAAGGAAAAGAACACCACAGAGTTAACTTGCTTAATGAAAGACAGCTTCATCCGTTAGGTCCTGACATAAATGATGAGACTTGAAAGGATTTTAGGGAGGGGAGGCAGCTTAAAGGTGCTTTGGTCAACCCGAGAGAGTTTATGGAAGAATAAGGAGAGTCCAGGGAAGGTGAATGCAGCTGCTAATGTTAATGCTGTGGGCTCAGGACCAGGTCCATCCCGAACCTGCCTTGGGGTGGTTTTGTTTTATCATATGCAGTTTTCATATTTTGAAGTAATTTTAAGCAAAGCTCTTGAATACTGCATAATATTATTTTTATATATTGAGATCAGACAAATTGAACAGTCCCCATCCCCTCCTTTTTTCTTCTTTCTTTCTTCCTCTCTCTCTCTCTTTCTTTCTTTCTTTCTCTCTTTCTTTCTTTCTCTTTCTTTCCTTCTTTCTCTCTTTCTCTCCCTCTTTCTTTCTTCCTTTCTTTCTTTCTTTTGAGCTGACATTAGTATTGTCTACTTGAAAAGGCTGGGTGAGTTTTCAAGGTTCCTTTAGACTTGAGTGCAGTGTTCTCTCGTCTATTTTATTACTTCTACTATGACGACGACGATGACGACGACTACTGCTACTATTTTGCAGCCATTTCTCAGGGTACTCTTCCTTCCTTCCTTTTTTCCTTCCTTCCTTTCTTCCTGTCTATATATCTGTGTTTTAATGTGCATGGGGGTTTTATCCACATGTATATCCATGCACTAGTTGCATTCCTAGTGCCTGTGGAGACCAGAAGAAGAAGGTGTCAGATCTCCTGGGACTGGAGTTACAGACAGTTGTGGGCTGCTATGTAGCTGCTGGGACTTGAACCCAGATCCTCTGGAAGAGCAGCTTGTACTCTTAACTGCTGAGCCACGTTTCCGGCCCTCAGGGCACCTTTTACAGCAGGACACTTTGTCATTTACACAAAAGAAAATGATGGGAAAAATGAAAGACTATAAAACAAATTCAAGCCTTCTTGAAACTTAACATACGCTCGAGGGCCAGATATTACTCCCCAAATATGTAAATGCATGCGTATCTAATAACAGTACACAACAATAGAGGTTATCTAAGTTAGGATACAGACAGCTGAACTCATTGCATTCTGGGTGGGTTAAACTGCTCATTGGACCAGGTTCTGATGCACCAGGAGAGTTTTGCAGATATTTAAGAGCCACAAACCATAGCTTTTAATATCTTCAGAGGGAAGGTCATTTCCATTTATCATGTTGATATTTGAGTGACATGTGAGCCAGTGTTTGAAGCAGCAATGTATCACCTTGATTAAATAAGCTTACAAGAAAGGAAGACAACACACACACACACACACACACACACACACACACACACACACACACAAAAAAAAAAAAAACCAGTGTAGGAGGATGTCAATGTCCCAGTTCAGGAAAGAAGTGGTATAATATCTTGAAGCCAGGCCCAGCCTTGTATTCAGGAATCACACACTTTTTGTGTGCTCATGGATCTGGGGGAAGCAGCAAAAATATCCCACTAATCTAATCTTCAATCTTCAAAGTGACAAAGCAAGTAACATTTAAAACGTATACACCAATTATCCCTCATTTCTTTTTACCCTTTACCCCACTTGGGGTTGTGGATGGTTTTAGGCTTCCCATTGGAAAACCTTCCTCAGCTGGGTATTTGTGGGTGTCAGAGGAGGATGGAGGTGGAAAGAGATAAGGAAAAGTTGATACCAGCGTTTGGTGCATTCCAGAAAGAAGAATGCACACCACTTCCTGAGCAGAGTCCTGGGAAAGCAGAAAGACCACAGAATGAGAATGTTTGCACGCAGTCTAGACGACTGGGTGTGGACAGCTTTGGACATTCTCATGTCTTAGCTGGGCAGAGAATTGGCAAAAATGGTTATGATGTCATCGGGGAAGTTGTAGATGAATGAGGTCACATGATAACACCCGGTCTCTTTTTTGGTCATGCGTCTATGGACTGCACATAAGATGCCTCCCTTTCACAAATGCAGTGTGACATTGACCTTCTGAACCTTAAATACAACCAGAGCAAAGGTCAGATTAAAGGTCAGATTCTGCTTCCCAGAAGAATAGTCTTTCAAACAGAAACCAAGTTTCTCTTCAGAAGGGTTCGGGTTTTCTTTCTGGTGCCCTGAGTCTATTTCTTGAGATTCATCCCTTCTACACCAATTTATCTCCTTCCCCGAATATGCCGTGAACTGATGTCATTGTTTGAACAATTGGTGTTTCTCAGGGTGGATCCAGATTTTAAAATGGACACAGTTCTTTCTAAAACAGTGTGGTTCCTTGTGGCTTCCTACCAACTTTCCGGGAACTGCACATAGATCAGAAAGTGCAGTACAAAAATCTGATATGACACTCAAAAGAAAGAAACCATTAGCGAACTCCACCAGAGCTGTCTTTCAGATGACTTTGGGGGCTCTCTGCTGGACACGTTCCAGGCCAGCTGTTCTACAGCCGAAACATTGGGACTCTGCTGGAATCTGTAAAATGCCCAACCAGAATTTAGCAGTGTGGTGTTAGCTCTACTCACATCCATTGAAAACAGAACCACTTCCACAGAAGGTAGAAAATGAGGAAACAGAATATACCCTAAGTCAAACAGGCCAGCGCTCTATTTGCTGGAGGGAGGGAAGGTGAAGAAAAAAGAAGGAAGGAGTCATTAGAAGCCATGTTCTGTACAACCCACCTAGGAGGGAATCATCTACATCTGGACTTTAGCAGAGGAGCCACTCCCTCGAGGTGAAGATGTACAGACTGCATGCTGCATACCCATGTCAGATGTAACTGAACCTCCTTGGGCTTCTACTGAAAGATCAGAGTTTCTAGCCCATTCAAGCCTTGCATTGTGACTAGAGTCCCCCTGCCTCTTTGTGTGTTTGTGTTTGTGTGTGTGTGTGTGTGTGTGTGTGTGTGTGTGTGTGTGCTGTATAATTCATGAACCATAAAACTGGTCATTTTAAAAACAATTCAGGGCATTTAATATAACCCAACATTTCCCTATATAGTATTTTCATCATCCCTACCCTATCCCCCTAAGTCCCACACCAGGTGGCTGCCACCCTTTGCCCTTCATCTCCTTCTCTAATAACTACCACTATGGTTTGTGTCTCTGGGGTTACATTTTCTGGGTGACTCATATGAACATATATATATATATTGGACAAACTTTGGTGGCTGGCTTCTTTCTTATAGTATAAGTTAATGTGACTTAATGAGTTACTGTTTTCACCATTGAACATAAAGGAGTTATTATTTCATTGGCCTTTTTTTATTTTTAAGGTCTCTTTTTATTTTGCGTGTGTTTGTGTGTGGGGAGATGTACATGTGTGAGTGTACACATGCAGAGGTCAGATGACAAATTAGGGGAGTCTTTTCTCTCCCTCTATTATGTGAATTCTGGGGAGAAGGATTCATCCCTTGTGAATAAGGCAAGGAGCTTTCTCATGCGCAGTCTGAACGCTCATACACTTTGCCTAACAACTTCCATCTCCTCTGTCTCCTAGTCTTGAGAAATGCCATTCTACTCCCTGAGACGATCAGTTTAAATATTTGAGATTCCATATAAAGGAAAAATTTTGTAGCACTTCTCTTTCTGTGTTTGGCTTATTTCACTGAGAATTGTCTGTCCTCAATGTGAGGATGCCCTATCTTGTGGCTAACTAATAATATTTCTTTATGGTTGTATGCCATGTTTTTCTTATCCATTCATCCATCATTGGACACCTAGATTGTCTCAACATTTGGCTACTGTGAGGCATGTTGTAATGATTTTTGCCCAGAAGTAAAACTTCTATAATATGATAGTTCTATTTTTAAAATTTAATAGGAAAATCCTTTCTGTTTTTGTTCATAGCTGTACTATACCATATGCCATTTATATGTTTTCTTTTGAGAAATGTCCACTTAGGTGCTTTTTACATTTTATAATTAGATCTTTGTAAGTTTTCTCCAAAGATTTTAGACATCTTCATACTTTATTTTTGTTATTAATGTCCATCAGATATATAGTTGGCAAATATTTTCTCCCAATAACTAATTTTCTTTTAATGTGCTAAAGCCCATTTTCCCCCAACCCATGAAAGAGTCCAAACATGTAAATCTGACTGGCAGCCACTTCTAGAAAATATAACTATTTTTACTTCCATGTATACTTGTCTGTCCATTTGTGCCACATGTGTGCATGCACTCTCGGGGCCATCGGATCCTCTGGATCTGGAGTTCTGAGGAAATTTTAGTTACTTGATGAGGGTGCTTGGAACTAAACTTAGGTCCTCCCAGAAGAACAATAAATGTTCTTAACCACTGAACCATCTTTCCAGTCCTAAAGACTGCTACGTCTAATAGTCCTGCAACCTTGAGAACTGCTGTGTTAATTACCTAATGTGTGCTTCTTAATCCTGTTTGCACATAAAAATTGTCTGAGAAGCTGTTAAACCTTCTCACTCCACACATTAAGCCAGCAGCTCTGGGAACAGCATTTAAGCACCTGCAATGTCTAAAAGCTCCTCAGGTGACCCTAACTTGCAGCCAGGGGTGGGAGCCAGTGGCACATGTCATGTTGTGTCACTGTTGAGTCAGAACGTTCTTGTAACAAGAGGCAGAGCTGAGCATCTACACCTGCCCTCCCAATCCTCTGCTTTTTGTCTGATTAAAATTCTAGAAAGCCACAGTGGAACTAAGACCCAGCCTGGTAATTTCATGGCAATGCCCTAGATTTTTCTATCAAATCCCATCTCATTTGTTATGGAAGAGACAGCGGTAACTTTAGTGAAGTTTCCGTCCTGATTTCTAATATTTAGCATTAAATTCAATAGAATTTTGCCCTGAAGTTTCAAACACTAAAACTTTTTTTTGAAACGCCAGGTTTCGCCTGGACCAGAAAGTTTGTTATTAATTGTAATTATAATTAATTGTAATTGTAATTAAGATTAACAATTATAATTATTAATTGTCATTATAATTAACATTAATAATTACAATGATTAATTTTCTGGTCACAGAGAGTTATTGAAGTAATAAATGACCTGTATAGTCTTTAATACCCCCATCAGCTGAGCAGGAATTCTGTGTATGTTGATCACAAAGCTGTAGATTCCTCTGTTTATACCTCATCCCCATTTTTAGATATAAAATAAGCAGAATTTGAAAACTGTAGAACTGGGATGGATTTCAGAACACTGTTCCATCCAGTGATCTGCTTTTTTTGCTTGGAGGTTTAATCTGTTAGTACAGCCAGGCTTCCTGATACCCGCTGAAGTCACAACGGCTCTGGCATGGACAACTACAGCATCCTTTTATCCAGCTAGCACTGGCTCTCCCCACCCAACCCTGTGCTTCCTTTCTTCATATTGCTGTCTGTGAACTTTCGAATCCCAAGTCCAATCAAGTCACTTGATTCCTTGCTTCATAGTTTTTGCCTCAAATCCAAGTGCAGACTCCTCAGGTTCGTATATAACATCTGTGAGCTGATCTGACCTCGGCTGCCTCTGAGGACTCATCCCCTCGAGCTCCCATTTCTCACTCTAAATTGCAGTCAGCCCAGGGTTAAATGTCTTAAATGCAGTTCTCTGGGTGTGTCCTCAAGGCAACCGTGGATTTGCACATGGCTTGCCTGTCCTATTATGGTGTTAAAAAGTCCTTCTATTCTCCAATAGGCATAACTCATTGTAGGTTATAATGACAGAGAAAACTTCAGACCTGCAGCACAAGGTGAAATGTGTAAGGACTCCTTGAATTGAGGATAGAGACTGGATATAGGTGCTCATATTCTGAAATAAGAAAACTTTGCACTTTGTTTCTATATAAAGAGCTTCAAATCAAAGACAAGAAAAAAGTCAAATGAATTGAAAGTAGAAATCTTTGGGGTTCATGATGTTAGTGGTAATATTTCAACATCATGATTTTTTTCTATCATCTATTTTTTTCCCTCTCTCTGTCTTTATATCTCTACCATATATCATTATTAAGAATCAATCTCAATTACCCAATATTTTATCTATCATGTATTATCTATCATGTATTTATCTATTGTCTATATCAATTATCTCTATCAATTATATTAATTATATTTTATATTATCTAGCTCTGTGTCACTATCTATTATCTATGTGTCTATCTTCTAGCTATGTATCTATATATCATCTACATATCTCTATATATCATCTACATATCTATGTATCTATGTATCAATATCTATTATCTGTATATCTATATTCTATCATATATCATGTATGTATGTATGTATGTATGTATGTATCATCTATCTATCTATCTATCTATCTATCTATCAATCATCTTTTTATCTATCTCATTAGTTAAACCTCTGAAGCTTCTGTCAATGGCATTCCTTACTTTATGTCAGACCATTACTATTGGTCTACATAACCCAGTCATTAGCTTCAAGTTTTAAAACTTTATGAAAATGTCTGTGCACGTTTCAATTGTTTTCCTCTCACAGCCTAGCGACCTATTCCCCTGCATCTAAGGAAATTCTTTCATTTTTATATGGTCTTTATTGTTGTACATTTTAATTTTTCTTGTAATAGTTTTTCCTGCATCTTTCTTTCTCTCACACTCTTAAATATCATGTACATTAGCATGTATATATCAAGTATATCTCTTTTCCCTGCTATAAGTACCATACTTCACGCATTCATGCTCCCTCTCCTACAGTGACCAACTCTGTTCCTTTTGTATGCCTTCTCCTAGATGTGCAAGATATTTGGACTAGGTACAGAGGAATGGGCCCTGTGTACACAACCTGGCCTTCTACACTCTGGACACCATATTGTGTAAAGCAAATGTAGCTACCTGCAATATCTCAGCTCTGGGGATTCTCCTGCCCCTCCCCAATACTTAGCATTGTGCAGCTTTCTAATATCTGTTCATATTATAAGAGTAAAGTGATACCTCATTTATTTCTTTTAAAAATGAATATTGCTTTAAGAACAATTTTAATGGAGAGAGAGAGAGAGAGAGAGAGAGAGAGAGAGAGAGAGAGAGAGAGTTTAAGGACACTTCCTGCTCTTACAGAGCACCTGGGTTCAGTTTCCAGCACCCACATGGCAGCTCACCTTTAGTTTTCAGGCAGCTGATGCATTCTTCTAGCCACCATGGACACAGGCACACATGTGGTGCACAGACACACATGCCCGCAAATCACTCACATAGATTAAAAATATAACAGATGCAATATTAAAAAGAGCAATGCTAGATTTGCAGCAAAATTAAGCAGAAATGACCATTCCCTATGCTCTTTAGTTCTGCCAGATCCCCACGTCTCCACCTTTTACAATTAGCATCTTGCACCAGAGAGCTGTGGGTTTGTTGTTGTTGTTGTTGTTGTTTGTTTGTTTGTTTGTTTTTACCAATAAGCCTGGCTTTACCCTCATCATTACCCAGATATCTAGAGTTTCTCAATGCTATTCCCCCTCATATTTCTTCTCCCCCTCTTCCTTCTCCTCCTTTTCTTCTTGTGTTGTATGTTCTAGAATATATACTGGCACGCATCTACCATTAAGGTGTCAAACATGATAATCCAATACCCTACAAACTCTCCATGTCTATCCAGTTCACTCTTGCTTTCCTCATTCCCTCTGAAAGCCACTAATGATTTTAGTGTTTCTGTAGTTGCCTCCCCATCTCAGTTATGTTATATGATATAACATAAGACAGTATACGGTCTATCCCAGAGTAATTTCTTCACTTAATATTATGTAAGTTCGTCAATCAATTCTTAGTATTAAGGAAACATATAAGGCTCCTCCTACTCTTTCCACAGCTTGATTATTATTTTCAGGGCCAAATAATACTCTATTGTTAGACATATCACAATCTGCCCCCTCAACCACTGAAGAATGTTCAGTTACTTCCACATTTAACAATTATGATGAAGAAACTTTAAGCATGTGGTGCAGGATTTTGTGTAGACATCAATTTCAGTTTATTTGTGTTTTAAGTAAGGACCAAGAAGCATGCCTGCCATACCACAATAGAGAGGTGTGATTGCTTTTCCAGCAAATTTCCAAATTGCCTCTTAATGTACATGTACCATTTTTGCTTTCAATGAGTCAGGAGTTTTTCTTGCTCCATGCCCCTTCTAGCACTTGTTAGGGTTAGTTCTCTGGATTTTACCCATTGTCATGCTTGGGTGGTAGATCTCATTGTTTTGGTTGGTGGCTTCCTAGTGGCCTATGAAGTGGACCACCTCTCCATGTGTTTACCTGCTCCCCACATGTATTCTCTAGTGAGTTGTCAAAGCTTTTTCTCTACATTGAAATCTAATTGATTTAAGATCTTGATTGATTTTGCATAATGGATTTTAATGAACCATGTCTTGTAAACTTTCCAATTTGTGGCTTCTCTTCCCATCTCATGATTATGTCTTTGACACAGCGCATGTTTTTAATTTTAATGACACCCAGTTCATTAATTATTTGCCTCTCAGGCCATGCTTTTAGTGTTGTGTGTCAAAAGTCATCAACAAATGCAAGGCTCTTGGATTCTCTCCCATGTTACCTCTCATGTGTTTCGCAGTTCACATTTAGGCCTATGATCCAGACTGAGGTAATTATAGTGAAAGGTATAACAAATGGAAAAATATACCTTGTTCACAGAAAACTTTCCTCGATTTTTGTCCAAAACTTTTTTCTGTAGCCAACTTATAATTATAACTGATGAATGTGAGTCTCACATAAAAGTTGACTGATTTATGGCAACACATAACATGGTGTCAAATGGTAGAGACTCACATTCAACGCTGCCTTGTTTGCCACTTGTTGCTATAGGGTTTTTTGTTTTTTTTTGTTTTGTTTTGTTTTTTTTTTTTTGTTTTTTTTTTTGAGACAAGGTTTCTCTATGTAGCCCTGGCTGTCCTGGAACTTACTCTGTAGACTAGACTGGTCTTGAACTCAGAAATCCACCTGCCTCTGCCTCCCAAGTGCTGGGATTAAAGGCGTGCGCCACCACTGCCCAGCTGTTTGTCACTTGTTGATAGCTTCATTTCATTTTAAACTATTTTATTTGTGATGCTGGGGCTCAAACCCAGGCCTTGTGCATGTCAGTCAAGCACTCAACAGTGAAGCTACTGTTAGCATGAAAAAAAACCCTGTTTTTAAATATTGGAAGACTATTTCTTAATTTCCATCATGGTATTTACAATATAACAGCTCTACATTGATGCATTGGGCATGCATGCGGAGTGGTGAGCAGAGGCTAACCTTGCCATTCCTCAAGGGCTGTTCACCTTGTTTTGAAACAGGGTTTCTCTCTGGGACCTGGACTTTGCTTGCTGCCTAGGCTGGGCTGGATGGCCAGTTAGATACACAGATCCGCCTTCTGCCTCCTCAGTACTGGGGTTCCAAGCGTGCCAGCATGCCTAGCTTTGTATGCGAACACTGGAAATTGAACTCAGAGATTGTGCAGGACAAGCATTTTATGGATTGACTTATCTACCCAGCCTATTCATCTTTTAAAAAATTAATCTCAGTGGCTAACATGTAAGCTAGGTTTGTGACCTCTCTCTCTCTCTCTCTCTCTCTCTCTCTCTCTCTCTCTCTCACACACACACACACACACACACACACACACACACACACACACACACCAACCAAATAAACAAAAACAAGCTTGACAGAAACATCTTAAGGAAGGGAGAGAGGTTTTAGTCCACAGTCCTCAGCTCTGCTGATTCTAGGTTATGACGAAGCAGAATATTTTCACGATGGAAATGCATGGCAAAGTCTGTTGACTTCATGCCGGGAAGCATGCAGAGAAAAGGGATGGAAGAAAGAGCCACTGCAAAATATAGCTGCTAAAGACCATCACCAGTGCCTTTCTTCCCATAATCCCTACTTCTTTCCTTTACTTCTATCGTCTCCCACTAGCACCATCCTATTAGGATTCTTTTTGAGGGTGAACCCATTGACTAGGTAAGAGCTCGTTGGATCCAGTCACTTTTCAAAAGCCCATAAGTCAGCCACTGAACCCCTGGCACACAAGCCTGTGATGGACATTCTGGATTCAAACTACAACAGTGAACAGTTTAGAGGGAGTTCTGCAAACTTTCCATGAGAGTGAGACAGGTAGTATTTGAGACTTTTTTCAATCAATATAATATCTGGTACCCCTGCTCAGCTGTCAGTACACTATATCATATAGGTAACCATAGACGCTATGTGAATCAATGAGCATGTTTGTTTTCTAATAAGACTTTGAAAAAATAAGTTTTGGGCTGAACTGGAGCTATAGAAGAATTCAAAGCCAGAGCCCATGAGGAAGGGCAAAATGCCACATAGTTGTTGCTACCTCTAAAGCTTGTGTGTGCTTCTTGCAGAAAACAGACACTTGTATCATGGTTTCCAAATGCACACTGGTGCAGGAGTCAGGGAGCACGGAGAAGAAGACGATTGGAGGCTCCTTTGCTGCTTCATTCTGAGGGTGGAGCTGAGCCAGCAGGCAAGCAGTACCATGTAAGCATCTCACAAGGCTCGCTCTTGGGATCTGTATTGGAAATGGGGAGAGAAGAGAACTTGGGGACATGCAGGTCAGCCTAACCTAGTCGTCATATTACAAGGCCACTCCCTCCTGCTATTTCTTCTCCCTGTCATAGAGCCAAGCTTCCTTTATGTTCCCTTTCAGTCCCTAGAAGAGGGCTTTAATACCACTTACCAACTCATTGGCTTGTTCTTCATACTTACCTATTTTTCTATATGTTTATCTATCCATATCTATGTCTACAAAGACAAAATGAGAGAGAATTGTTTTAAATAGAACCTTGCTGCATCGCCCTGGTTGGTCTGGAACTCATTCTGTAGACCAGGCTGGCCTCAGACTCAGAGAACTGCCTGCCTTTCTGTCTCCTGAGTGGTGGGATTAAAGGTGTGTGCCTTCATGCCTGGCCTTAGATTATTAATTTAAAAATTGCATTTATTTACATATTTGTGAGTTTTTATGTGTGTGTCCATGTACTAGTGTGCATGTGGAGGCCTGAGGACAACTTGCAGGAGTTAGTTGTCTTTCTAAGTCGAGTTGGGTCCTGAGGACTGAACTCAGGTCAGCCGGTGTCTTTACCTGTTGAGTCATCGCGCTGGCCCTAGGTATCTTATTTCTAACACGCTGCTTGATCCTTCCTGTGTTTCCTTCTCATTTTATATTGCTGTTATCACCACGCCCAACACAGTCATCACTTGAGCTTCCTTCTATGTCTCTTCCCATAGTTCTAATTAGGAGTTTTAGATGGCTGAGATTTTTATCTCCTGTAGTAGGTGTGTTCCTTTCATGGCTTTTTGGCTATGCTGTGCTAAGAGCTCCTCCCCAGGGAGTATCAGTTACTATTATGGCCATGTGTCGAGAAAGGACTCAGTTCCAGCATCCATTTACTTTCAGGAGAGTTAAAGCCAAGGACAAGAGCCCAAGCACAGTCTTAGGTCTACAGAGCTATTGATGATGGTTTCTTCTTTCCCAACGGTCATAAACTATTTCTCTCTCTTTAAAAAAGAAGATTTATCTTTGCTTATGCATGTTTGTGTGTCTGTGTGAGTGAATTCTGCGTGGGTGCCAGCAGAGGCTGGAAGAGGCTCTCAGAGTTCCTGAAGCTGGAGTTGCCAGTGGTCCTGAGCCACCTGATGGGGGTGCTAGGACAGAACTCACATCTTCTGGAGGAGCAGCCAGTGCTTCTAATGGCTGAGCCATCTCTCCAGCCCTTACAAATACTTCTGCTTGTCCGGTTTCCCATTTGAACACCGAGTTTTCAGAGGCTGAATCTCCCTGCTTGGGTTAATGCCCATGGGTAGGGCAGTAGACACTAGTGACCTTGCCCTCCCTTCCTTCTGACTCCTAAAGGGCTTTGCCCTGCTCTGATTGTCTCCTCCTTATATGCAGCCTAGGTTTGGGCTTCTCTTTCAGGTGGCTAGCAAGCTGACACAGAAACTCTGTCGCTCTTTGACCGCCTTGAAGCCACCTCTTCCACTGACCTCATGAGTCCCACGCTAAAGCTCCTCTCATCTTCCTCTGAGTCAACTCCTCAGACTCCTTCTCTCCATGTTTAATTTTGTTGTTGTTTTTTTGTTGTTATTAGTTTCTTGGCTCTGTTTTTCCTCTGGCTTCTCACTTCTCTGGGGTTGATTTCTGGGAATGTGCCAGTGGTCAGTGTAGTTTTTCATCTTGACAGGATGAGAAAAAAATGGTTTACAGGATGAGCAGGTGAATCATAGCATCGGAGGAGCTGGAAGCAGTCGGGGCTACAAATGTGCAGCAAGGAACGCTTTGCTCTACATGTAATTTTTATTGTAATTAATGTGTTTACTACAAGAAACGTGTGGGGAGGTATATGGAAAAGTGAATCCAGAACTGAAATAAGACTTCGATAGTGGAACAACACTGTCAGCCACCCCAGACCCATTTGTGCCTCTTGAGGTAACAATTTTGCATTCCAAGTTCATGTGCGATACATTTACCCCACCCGACCCCCTCCAGTCTCTTCCTATAGTTATGTCTCTGCTTCCTTTAGTATCCAGGGTTAACTCTCACACCCATGTGAATGCACTGTACCTGTGACACAGCCACACACTAAATACATATTTTATTTATTTTTTTACAGTTAGCATTTGCCCCTCCCCTGAGTTGTTTATGGATCCCTGTGTGGGCCACACCCCTCTGGCAGTGTAGGATGCTTGCAATATGGTAGTATGCTTGCAATATGGTAGTATGCTTGCAATATGGTAGGATGCTTGCAGTATGGTAGGATGCTTGCAGTATGGTTTACATGACATCTTCTGAGTCCCAGTCCTCCACCTCTTCAGAGTGAGCCCCCTTCCTGCTTTGCCCTAGTTTGCCTTGTACACTTTTGCTTTATCATCTAAGGGATTTTTTTTTCTTCCTCCCAAGATATATCATCAATTTATAAATTCCTATCTCAATTGTTGACTCACTCTTTTGTCTGGTGTAGAAAGTAGTGCTTCTTCTAGCAGATTCTGAAGTTCGTAAGAGGTAAAAGTCTGTGTGTGTTTGTATGTATGTGTTTGTGTCTCTCTCTCTGTCTCCTGTCTCTGTCTCTCTCAATGTCTGTGGGAATGTTTATCTATGTTTGTGTATATGTATGTGTGTGTCTATCTGTTTCTCCCTCTGTCTCTCTGTCTGACCTCTCTCTCTCTCTCTCTCTCTCTCTCTCTCTCTCTCTCTCTCTGTGTGTGTGTGTGTGTGTGTGTGTGTGTGTGTGTGCGCGTGTGCGCGCGCGCAGATACATGCACTTATGCAGAGACCAAAAGAGGACACCCTGCATCTTCCCAGATCTTTCTCTGCCTTATTCCCTTGAGACAGACCCTTGAGACAGAGACTTTGAAGCTGGAGCTAGGTTAGCAGCCGGCAAGCCCTAGTGATCCCAGTCCTTCTGTCCCTCACACAAGCACACTTGGCCAAGCCACATGGGTGGTGGGATCTGAACTCACTTACTGAGACATCTCTCCAAATTCTTGCCTCCAAGTTTTCATCACTCTCTGGCATCATTTTAACAATCATTTAATATTTCTACACTGTAACTCCTGGACTCTCAACAAAGCAGACTTTTAGGCCATCTTTCCCAGGCATGTTTATTTGTAAACTGTTTATTTTGTTGTGTTTGAGAGTCTCCCACTGTAGTCCAGGATAGCCTCAAATTTGTGGTGTTCCTCCTGTCTTAGCTTCCTACATGCTGGAACTTTAGGCATGAGCCATCACACTCAGCTTTGACACATAGTTTTGAGTCTCCATCAGCCATCTTTGCCTTGCACCAGACATTAAATATCAACCTAACAATGAATGTCTTAGGACTGAGCCTCCCCTATTGCTAGTGCAGATCTAGGTGAGCACACCGCTGAGTCCTGGAGTCTAGAGAATTTGGTCTGCCAGGCTCTAAACCAGTGATTCTCACCCTGTGGGTCGCAACCTCCTTGTGAGCCACATATCAGATATTTTACATATCAGATATTTATATTACAATTCATAATATTAGCAAAATTACAGTTATGGAGAAACAACAAAAATAATGTTGTGGTTGGGAGTCACCACAACATGAGGAACTGTATTAATGGGTCGCAGCACTAGGAAGGTTGAGAACCACTGCTGTAGATGGTGCTGGAGGTAGTGGAGCTTGCCCATTGACAACAGGCCCCTGACTTGGTGGCTTCCTTAAGAAGCAGTGGCTCCCTCCATGGGTTTTCTTGCTGTGGTGTTGGGTGTCTCTCCTGGAAGTTCTCATGTTTCCTCCTCATCTGTCTGTCAATGTTATCTCATAACTACCTCTTTTTCTTTCTCCATAAAATGGCTAGAGGAAAGTCTATATTAAATTAGTTTTGCCAATATGCATTGTGTGCCTCATGATGTCTTTATTCTACCACAAGACATGAGTTTGATTTGGTATAGAATTTTAATCGAGTGCACTTTCCTCAAAGATTAAAAATCATTGCTCTCAGACTCTGGTGTCTGATAAGAAGTCAAAAGCCACACTTCCTGAAGTTGTGTGTGAGACTTGATTCTTCTCTGTAAAGATCTTAGGTTTTGTGCTAAAGTGATGCTGTTCTCAAAACTGTTTCTATATTATCAAATCTACAAGTGGCAATATTTTTTTCTCTCTTTTTTTTTTTTTTTGGTTTTTCAAGACAGGGTTTCTCTGTGTAGCCCTGGCTGTCCTGGAACTCACTCTGTAGACCAGGCTGGCCTAGAACTCAGAAATCCGCCTGCCTCTGCTTCCCAAGTGCTGGGATTAAAGGCGTGCACCACCACCACCCGGCTAAGTGGCAATATTTTTAAAAAACAAAGTTTCAAGTGTTGCCTTATGAGAGCTCCCTGTCTCTTGAGTTTTCTTTCCCCATTCCTGGTTTTTTCCCCCTGTGTGTGGGTGGGAAGCGGTTACTAAGAATTGAGCAAAGAATTTATTTGGCAAGTGCTCTGCCACTGAGCCATATCCCTAGCCTCACAGTTTCTTTTCCTTAGAAGCAATCACTTTTAACCCCATATATATTTTGGAAATATATGACTTAATTTATTTTTTGTGCAAATAAAGTAGGTCACTGCAGGTCTTTGAAGAGTTTCACATCTGATTGTTATATACTATCTCCAGAAAATATTATGCATCTATGACAGTAGATGACTACTACTAAAGTTTTTTTTTAAACAAACTTTAGGCTATATACATTAGAGATTTAACCATGAGGAGAGCTAACGCACTCCGTTTTAGAACAGGCAGCCATGTTAGGCCTTAAGTTTCAGTTTCCCAGTGAAGTAGGCAAGGCTCCTTAGGAGAGCCATGGACAATGGGTTGTTAGCCAATAGCCATCCTGATGAGCCCATCCTGAGGCATCTAGCTGAAGGAGATGTCTTAGTTGGGATTTCTATTCCTGCACAAAACATCATGACCAAGAAGCAAGTTGGAGAAGAAAGGGTTTATTCCGCTTACAATTCCACACTGCTGTTCATCACCAAAGGAAGTCAGAACTGGAACTTAAGCAGGTCAGGAAGCAGGAGCTGATGCAGAGGCCATGGAGGGATGTTACTTATTGGCTTGCTTCCCATGGCTAGCTCAGCTTGCTTTCTTATAGAACCCAGTACTACCTTAAGCCCAGGGATGGCACCACCCACAGTGGGCCCTCCCACCCTTGATCACTAATTGAAAAAAATGCCTTACAGCTGGATCTCATGGAGGCATTTCCTCAAGGGAGGCTCCTTTCTCTTTGATGACATCAGTTTGTGTCAAGTTGACACACAAAACCAGCCAGTACAGGAGATAACAAGGCTGGAGCTGAGTCAGTTCTTGAAATTCTTCAAGGCCTCACCAAAGAGAATAGAACTAACATATCAAGCAATCAGAAATTGTACTTATATCACTGCTGCGCTTCTAGCCAATTATGTTAGGGGTTACCTGACCCTTCTAGAAAATTCCCCTAGCCCTACATAAAAGAGGGCCTGTGAGCACCTCTTCTCATGTGAGCACTTCTCCTCATTGCTATTTTAATGTAAGGTTGACTCCCACATGCTGGTTGTTTCTGCAGAATAAATGTCCTTTGCCTTTGCATACTACTTGAGTCTGGAGTCTTCCTTCAGTGATTTTCAGACCCTAACAATAGTAGCAGCTGTTGGTGAGGTTTTCTTCCTCTGAAGGATGTTTCATTTATTTAGCTTGCGCTTGAAAATAGGAGAAACTTTTGTTTCTAGGAGATGGCACGTTAATAGGCTAGGAGATATGAGTCCATAAGATCTTTGACCTTAGGCAAAGTCTGAAGATTACAGCCAAGTGCATGCCTTTGGAGGTCTAGGAAAGTTGGTATGAAGCTTTTTGATTAAGCCTCATACTCAAGTAATTCTCCTCCATAGAATTAGTAAGAGGTTCTGTTGCCTAGACAAAGGCAGAATCCCAGCCTTAGCTGGGATCATATTTGAGCAGCCACAGAACCACTCCCCTCCACCCAACTATTACCTCCACTACTATCAGAAGTAGGAGCAGGAGCAGCAGGAGCAGGAGCAGCAGGAGCAGCAGCAGCAGCAGCAGCAGCAGCAGCAGTGAGCAAGGCACTTCCAAGCAGCTTGGACTTCAGTTGCTCTTATGTGACTGCTCAGCCCAGATCAGCTAGCTTCTATAATGATTATCAAGATTTCTACCCTTTAAGGAGTAGCATTAAGTAGTACTTCCAAAGCAAGGAAGTACTAACACAGGTGCAAATGGCTCCTCCTCCTCAGCAGATTTGGCATCCCAGAACATCGAAATCTATGGGAGGGATAAGGAAACCAAGATGCTGAACTGACTTTCTATTTGTGTGGACACAGAGGTCTTAGGCATGCGTGGGAAACCTCTTGGGGCGAAGGTGGGCTATTATTCAACCTATAAAATGAGACCTACTTGCTATGCATATTGTGTTTTACTGATTGTATCTCTCAATTTTTTTGACAGCTCTGGTTACTTGTAGTTTAATATATTTTAAGCAGCTGAGAATGAGGACTGAAGAGAGAGCAATGCAGACCAGACCTGTCATTATTTTGATTTTGTGCGTGTGTGCGTGTGCGTGTGCGTGTGCGTGTGTGTGTGTGTGTGTGTGTGTGTGTCCAAACCATGGACCTAAGATGTCCCTGGAGAACCAGGATAGTTTCTACCACTCCAAGATGCAGTCAGCTCAGTGTGTCATTTTTCTTATGCCAAACTGAATAAAAGGCAGTAGGGAGGGGGACGGGAGGCAGGAGGAGGAGAGTCTGGCAACCTGAAGTTAGGTGCCAAGAACCTTAACCTTAGTTTCTCTGAGCACCACCAATAAGCAATGTTCCACACAACCACATGTACACCAAACCATAAAATAAAATAAAATAAAATAAAATAAAATAAAATAAAATAAAATCTTCAGGCAAAAACATCTGTCATATCATGAGATTTGTATACCAGGACAATAACCAACCTTCAACAAATAATCATAAGCCTGATGGGAAACCAAGCAGCGTTGATCATGGGAGCCTCTCCAAGAATGAAAAGATGTAAACAGCTGGAACCAGCCCTGTGTCCGTGTTTCTCACTAAGTAACCTGGCTGCTCCATGGTAGCTGTTCGCAAGGTCCTGGAAATCAATTCTCTATCAAAAATCAGAAGGTGAGTTGAACCCATGAATTGAGTTGAGTCACACTCAATTCTGCCCAAGCCACAAATGCAGAGCACTGTGTCAGCTGTCCCAATTCCTTGGGCACCTCAGGGCTGCAGTTACATCTGACACTAATGAAAGACACATTTATCCTTTGTGGTTAGGCAGAAAGGACGCGAAGGAGCCATTCCATATATTAAATAGAAGGTGTGGATAGGAAATGAACGAACTGATTTCAATAAGATAAGGGAGATTACTTAGCTGTGATAGCAAGGGGCTGAGACTTGAAGAAATTGGAATATGAGAGGTTCTAGTCAAGGAAGATTTTTTTTTTTTTTACCCCTAGAAAAAGCAGAGCTCTAAAGTAAGCAAAAGTAATCAGAATGTATCTATTCAAGAGAGAATAAGATATGGCACTTGGAGAGGAGAGGTAATAACTGCAATAATAATGTTCAGACTCTGGTACTTTCTGAGGCCAGTTCAATAAAATGTAACATTAACAATTTCTCAGGGAAAAAAAACCAATCAACTGTTCCCTCCATCAGCCCCTTCCCTATGGCTTTATCTTCTGCATGGATTAGTCATTCATCACTCCCTTTTACGAGTGTATCCTTGAGAAACTCTGGGATATTAAATAACAACAAAGTAATATCTTAGTACCCATTTAAGAATAAACACCAATTAAAGTTTTATTCAATGAAAGATTATCCTCTTTTTCAAAACCAAAATGTCTCAGTGTCAGGGATTGGTTCCACTCTGTTCCATTGTGGGTTTCTTATATAGTGTACGCTATAGATAATGATGTAACGTGTCCATTTTAACTTAACTGATCTATTATAGACGGAGCAAGTTTTTACCGTTATTTGATAACCTGATCTCACTCTCCAGTCTTTGAGGTATGGTTGCATGACGTGTCACGCACTGAATGGAAGGGAGCTAGAGGCAGTATTTTCTGTGGACTCTGTGTACTCGAGTTGGGTGCTAGATTCCATAACATTTGGGTCTCCTTGGATCAGGCACACTGGACTATCTTGAGAGTCTCTTGAACTAAAGATTTATGAAACAAAAAAACATTGAGAATGACCAGAACCTGGAATCATGGCCAGTACTCCAAGTCACATGAAAACAGAAATACAGGAAGTGGAAGGATACATGAGGCAGTCAAGTGTCTGAGGGGTAATCAATGCAAATTTTGTTGAAAACTGCTGTAGCAGAACCCAAAGTGTTGTATGCTAGTTGAAAATATAAATTCTTCCTCTGTTTTTTTAAAAGTTATTGCTCAGCTGTAGCATGAACAAAAACACCAAATGCGAACGATCATCAAATAGGATCTGACTTTGGTTCCCAGACCTCCCTCATCTGTATAAGGGGTCCAAGGAATTATTTTCTGTTAGCATTTTGTCTAAAGCCTCTGCTCTTCAATATCCCAACCTGACTGCGCAGTGATGAACTAATTATTGATAGTTTCAGACTGTTGTCTGGTTTCATTGCTAAACGTTGCTTCAAGTCTTTTTATTAACTCATTCTGTAGACCTTCCCCAGTAGGATGCCCTGAACAATTCTGACATTGACTCTGCCTGTACAGCTGAAGATCCTATGCCTCTTTCCTTCTCATTGCACAAGGCAGCTTACAAAATTGGGAGGTGTCCTGGATAGTTTTACGTCAACTTGACAGAAGCCCAAGTCATCTGAGAGGAGGGAACCTCAATTCAGAAAATGCCTCTGTAAGATCAGTCTGTAGGCAAGCCTGGGCTGTTGTTCTTGGGTTAAGAGAGCAAGCTGAGAAAGCCATGAGGAGTAAGCCAACAATCAGTAAACTCCACAGCTTCTGCATCTGCTCTTGCCTCCAGGGTCCTGTTCTGCTTTAGTTTCTGTCCTGACACCCTTTGATAAAGAACTATGGTGTATCCTTCCAGTCTGGGCCCAAACACTGAGCAGATCCTGGGCGAGCAGCTCTGCCCCCAATCTCACAGAACCCAGAGGAAGTGGGCCTCCCAGGAGCTCTAACACGGGCAGTATCTTAGAATTGTATATTGCACAGTCTTGGTGAATCTACTCACCAAGTGAGCTGAGCAGACCTGCTCGAACCTCTGATGTCCTGGAATTCCAGTTTGATGCAGTGACGACACAGTGTCAGAGGCTTATCAATTTACTCTTCCCCCTGCCCCTCTTTTAATATCTCAACACCCCTAATTAGTTTGAAGAAGTTAATGAAGAGTCAGTGCCCCTTTTCCCTGGGCTCGGGGACTGAGGTGGTTAATATTGGGCTGTCTTTCTTGGGAAAAGTAGTGGGTTTGTTGGAACAGGAAGGAATAGCTAGGATTTATTGCATAGCTATAACCTATTGGCTGGCAGGATAAATAATCTGATATCTGACATGTGTTAAAGGCTAGGGGGATACAGCCAATCTCATTAGATTATCATGGATATCACAGGGACCTCACAGAGTCTGAAAGAACTTTACGTGATCTGACCTCAGGTACTTGCTATGATCACCATTTTATAGCTCAATGATTAAGAAGAAATCAAATTCAGAATGAAAATAACTATAATAACAAAATGAAAAGAACTAATAATAAAATAGCAATGAGTTGTATGGTTTGCTACATGTCAAAACCTGTACTGTTTGATTTACTCGACATCAATAGCCCAGCGTTTTCCAACATTTCATGTGCTCACAGGTCACCTGAGGATGTTACCAAATGAGTCTAAATTCCAAAAGTCTAGGCTGGGACTCCAGACTCTGTGATGCATTTCTAATAAGTTCCGAGGTAATATCATACTTTGAGTAACATGGGTTAAATCTTCATCATAAACCTATTTACTATAGACAGTCTTTGTCTATATCTGACATAGAGCAAAGTTACAGGAATGGATAGTATTCTTAGGTCTCTTATATTTCTCCTGTGATTCTGTTGATGACATATTTACCATTTACATACTACTTAGGATCATTGGGTGCTGCCTATGTGATTATGGTGACATAAGGGACTGTCACCAAATGGCCTTCCCAGGCATAGCTGAAGAAAACAAAACAAACACAAACCAAAAACCAGTGGCCTTGAGCCAAAAGGCAAGTCAAATACTAGATGTTGAATACGGTCACAGAAGGGAAGCTGAGGTTGCCTTTGTCTCGTCTTTTTAATACTGCTAAGACTCCCAGGTCTTAGTTATAACACAAACAAGAGAACAAGATGTCACCTGTTCTGATGGTCTCTCAGAAAGACCTCACCCCCACACATCCATATATGGACATTTTGAAGAGGGAGCCCAAAATGGGGACTACAGAAAGTTTTGAATAGGGGCCGTTACTCAGAAGCATAGGTCTAAATGGCTACCATTTAAGTAAGTGCCTCGGCAGTACAAAGAAGATGAAAAGAAATG
This sequence comes from Rhabdomys pumilio, assembly GCA_030674055.1. Classification (NCBI taxonomy): domain Eukaryota; kingdom Metazoa; phylum Chordata; class Mammalia; order Rodentia; family Muridae; genus Rhabdomys; species Rhabdomys pumilio. The sequence goes on along the minus strand of JANHMN010000013.1, from coordinate 30,564,352 downwards.
GCCACCATCCTGAGGGCAAGAAGAGAAGAGTTGGTCTCTTGAGAATGAAAATAAGCTGAGGTGAGGGTTATGATGGTGGGGGAAGTAAGGAAAAGACAAGCCATTAGAGCAGATTTGGATACCAGACTTTCAGAGAGTCTCCAGGAAATGCGTGGAGAAACTAGAAGGACATTGTAACACGGAGGGCTGCATAGTACGTGTGTGGTGGGCAGAAAGATGTGAAAAAAACACATTCTTAGGTCAAAGAAGAGCAGTTAAGTACAGAGAAAACCACAAGCTAGTCTCTAGACAGCAGGCTTCACTGGATGCAAAGGTTTGATCTAAAGTAGAATTTCTTGTCAACATAGATCAACACTATAAATTAACAAGGGAGGTCGACTGAAGATTGTCCCAGTTATAGTCAAGCATGAAGTCAGGAAAATAAGGAAAAAACACAAACAAAAAAATCGACCCTTATGTCTGAAGCCTGTAGTTTCACAATTCTCTGATTTATGAGAAAATTATCATTTCTACTTTTCTATTTCACCTACATCTGACATGAAGGCAGTCCAGGCCTGTGTGTGCCTTATTGAGCACCTAGCCGAGGAACCCACCAGAGAACACACACCGGTTGGTGTCTGTCACCCACCATGCTGCCAAAATGTCATCAATAAATCATGGGATACACCCAAGAGGGCGCTGTAAATCACTCAGAGCTGCTATTAATATTTTAGACATGTTCGTTTTTAGCAGTGTCTTAAATTTTAGTGTTTGCATTTCATCTTAATTCAACACTTGATAATTGAAAAATGGGCCTATTAAAAATGATCTTAGGGTTTTTTTTTAATTTTTTATTTCTAATCATTTAAAGATCAAACAGAACAAGGGACTGGAAAACTGCTAGATTCATTTTTTTTGTTACTGAAATTTCTTCCTGGCATTTTGCACACCTGGTCCCTTGGCAACAGGAAGAGAGAAAGCATTGATCATTCTTGATGAGTTAGAATTCAACACCTCCCTCATCCCCACCCCCACCCCCATTCCCTTTTGGAGGGCTCACTTTATGTGGTAGAGGGGCGGAGAGTAGGGTAGAGAGTGGTGTCTGGGAGGCTGAACACAAAGGCTGAGAAAGTAGCAGCAGAAGGGACCCTGACTAGGACTGGCTGGAGCTCCTGGTGCCAGCAAGGGAGTACTGCAGAGTATCTGAAGATGGCCTCTGGTTCATTATTAACGCTAAAATGCACTTCCCAGGGTGGAGATTTGAGATGCTAATGAGATGTGATATGCGATATTGTGAGAAAGCTAGAGTAAGAAAGTCCTCAGCATGCAAATGACCCTGTGAAACTATAGGACACAAAACATAAAAGTCCCCATTCTTTGCACAGCACTGCCTGACTCTGCTCTGGCCTGCTTCTTACCTCGGACACGTGTTGTTTCTTGAGCAATTTGCTAGATATGCCTGCTGCTATCTACATGTTGCTGTCTAATTACTTGTTTGGGGACACACAAGAACCTGGTATCTCTCCAGAGGAGTGCACTGAACCCCCAAATCTGCCAGTGTTAACAGTGGGGTAGGTGGGAAAGTAAACTCTTTATCCAGGTTTGCACAGGACCTCATTGGCTTTAGCATTGCAAGTCTCACGTGCTAGGGAATGACTTAATCTAGAACCACCTGAAACAATTGACTACCTGGTGGGCCCCCACAATCCTTCATTGACAGTGCTGACTGTTGTGTTTTACAAAAAAAGAAAAAGGAGCCAAGGATATGTTTGATAGAGCGTGATATGGTGAGGTGGGACTCATGCTGAGGCATTCCTTCCCCCTGAGATATCAGCCATAAGGAATGGAGTTTATTTAGAGCATGGGAAATTGGGAAGGGAGTAGAGACAGAGAGAGAAAGAGAGGAGGAGAGGCAGGCCAGGAACACATGGAAGGAGAAGGGGTCAGGGATGGGGAGAGGGAGAAGGGGCAGGGAGTAAGAAAAGAAGAGAAGTAAAAGAGCTAGGAGGGGCCAAACAGTGCCTTTTGTAGTAAACCAGGCATTACCTGGCTGTTGCCAGGTAACTGTGGGGCAGAGCCTAGAAGGAATGCTAACACTGACTCCAGGAAAAAAAAATGGCAGATTTTACGCCCTATACCGTACAGTGCCTTCCTACTTCTTTCTGTAGCCTGTTTTCTGGTTTGTCAGCTTCAGGAGAAGCCCATAATATAGAATATAGGACTAAATTACCACACCCACCAGTCCCTAAATAATCATTATGGTCAGAGAGTAGAAGACACCGACTGCCTTGGACATTGACACGGGATAAAATTAGAGTCATTTGACTCAAGAAGAGATGGAGAAGGTCCTTCATCAAAGGTAGAAAGAAGTTTGTTGCCAAAAGAAGCAGGGGAAATGGACTCTGAGCAGGGAAAATCTGAGAGGGACACTTGAGATGGCAGTTTAAAGTGACTTGGCTTGAAGAGAAAATGCATTTTATAAACTCGAAGGCATTGTGCAATTTAAAAAAAAACACTCTCCTTTTATTAATTGATGAATTGCTTCACTCAGAATTTAGAAATGAAAGGCTTTGAAAGCCAGTGCTCTGATTTGATTAGTGGAGCATCCAACAGAAAGTCATGCAAATGAAACCAGCGAAGGCTTTCTGGGAAAGCAAAGCTGGGGCATATTCTGAATGTTTTCATTGGCACTGGAGGAGTAGATTGTGGTGGGGGTGGGTGGGGGTGGGTGGGGGTGGGGATGGGGTTAGTGGTGGGGATGAGGGTGGTGAGGGTGGTAATGGGGATTAGGGAGGTGTTGGCAATGGGGGTGGTGGGGTGGGTGGTGGAAGTGGGGCTGGGAATGGGGGTAGTGGGGGTGGCAATGGGGGTGGTATTAACAATGGGCGTGGTGGGGTGGGGTGGAGGTAGTCAGGAAGGAAAGCATCTGAAGAGTATTGCCTATTAAGAAAACCTAAGAACAGCTAAATGTACTTTCCTCCTCCAAGCATACATCTTTATTTTGCAAACTAATATTGATTCTCTTAATACAAATGAAGGTCATATGCAATTTGGTCTATGTGTAATTTGGTAAGTTTATCACATAAGCGTCATCTCTAAGAGATCGCTACTTAACCTAATTCTCCTTTCCTCCTTTGCTTCCTGGAGAGAATGTTCCCTTATATTGTTATTGGTCAGAAACCCATAAGCAAGGCAATGGATGGGCCGCCCTGGACCTTCCACTTCCCTACAAATAAACCAGTTCAGCAGTAACTCAGGAGCAAATCCTCTTTGTGATGAGCTTTTCAGCTCTCCTTTGTCTAAGGAAGCTTCTGCATCACAGTTTTGAAGGACAAGAGAGAAAGGAAGGAGAAAAAGAGAGAATAGGAAAGCACGGAGACCCAAATGTCTGCATCATATGGTGAAGAGCCTCTGAGGCAATTCACCTCAGTTCCTTGTCCCTTGTCTCTTGTCCCTGGGTCTGAAACCAAACAGGTAAGATATTCAATTTCAATTTTAGTATAAAAGTTAAGGACAAACATTTGAATAGATTTGATATGGTAGGTTGAATTGTTTTTATTGTGTATGTGTCCATGTGCAGGCATCTTGATGTGTCAGGTCCTTTTGGATTTTAGTCCTTGAGCTCACTGATAAGGTAGGTGAAAGGTCAGTCAGAAGAGGAGGTCAGCAAGAGAAGGAACAAGAGGCTATGACAGTGCAGGCCTTTATCTGGGGGAGGAGACCTCCAAGGGAGTCTCTGTGGGAATCTGGGCCTGCTGTTGGCTTCTGCACTGAGGTAGTTGTAGGGTAGATGATGGGGAGGAGAGGGAGACTGGAAGGCTTTCTTTTAAGCCTGAGATTGGCCAGAGTAACCATACTATGATGAGCAGTGAGTCAAAGAGTGTTCAGGTGAATAATAAACATTATCGTCAGCCTCTGTCTGGGCTGCTCTCTTGTGGTAGCAGAAGTCTAGGAAAATAAATCAGTGCTCACTATGTTGTTTCAAAGAAACTGTCACTACTTAAGCGATGCAAGAACTTTTCAAAATGACATGGCCGTGGCTAACATTAGGGTTTATCTCAGAGCTGGCTTTAGGTTCTACCAGGGTACACTGACATTTTGGGTTCTTTTAGACTGTACCCCTGACTACCACAGAAAGGCTGCCTTGTTCCTCGTTCCTATATGGTTTGCTAACATTGTAGAGAGCAGGGTACCAGATGCCCAAGAAGGACATACATCCAGTCGGTACAACTAGCACTTGACTAAGTGCAGAAGAGCAGTGTGAACACATGGATGTTGGATCCATGGAGCAGGCCGATGCTCCGAAATTCTATGTCCTCGACACACACTATAAGATGACTGCAACAGTGAAGCATCTTGAGAAGGTATGTCCCAGCTTTTTACTTTGGGATACAAAGCCCCACGATTACTGTTCCCACAGGCCATTAACAAGCCTCACTTCACTATCTCAGCAGGCATCTAAGTTGACATCCAACATTGCTCTGGGGGAGTTCCACCAAAACAAACCTGCTGAAGGAAACCATCCAGTGATCATGCTTCTCAATTAAGACTGGTGGTTCTGCATCCAGGTGAAGTTCTGGGGACCAAGTGAGTGCTCCTGGTCTCAGGTAGGAGCTTGGTCTTAGAACACCTAGCATCACTTGAAGGTAGATTTTAGGGTGTCTGACATGTTCCACCACCCATCCTCAGTTGCTCCATCCTTCAAGTCGAATTCACAACGGGCTCCTCGGATGGTTAAGATGTGGATTGAAAGACACACACACAGATACTAAAGACACTTATGAGATGGTCAGTGACGGCAATAGATGAAGACTAGAGATAATTCACAAAGGAGACAGCATCTGAGGGAAGTCTTGATCCAGATGTGGGTGGTACCATCTAATAGGATAGAAGCTTAAATGGAACAAAGATGGAAGAAGGAGGGAGCCAGCCAACATGTGAAAGGCCAATTGACATTAGGTTATTGCTGTTGGACATCGGACTTCAGTCATGCTTTCCAGCATGCAGCCACACTAGTGATTCTCCAGAGAGCTTAACGTCGGCAGCCTCAGACTAGGGTTACATCATTGGTCTTTCTTATTGTGTGGCTTCCAGCTTCTTACACTGAGCACCAGTTTCTTTGTCTGTAGACAGCCTCTGAGTGTGTTAGCAAATCTTATAAATTTCATCATATATATATATGTGTGTGTGTGTGTGTGTGTGTGTGTGTGTGTGTGTATACATACATACATATACATATATATGCATATGCATATAGATTATACACATGCATGTGCGTGCACGTGTAGGGAGCTGACTTTAAGCAGAAAGTGGCTAGAAAGCAGCTATCATCTTTGCAGCCATCTGGAATCATTTACCCTGATAGAGACTTGGTTTTTCAGCAGCCTACAGCAGCTGAGCACACTCTAACAAATATCTTGTTTATCCCACATAGCTTGTTTTGCTGTTTAGTGACCCCAGCTGCATAGTGCACATGGTAAAATGTTTTCAGCTGTGTTCTCCTGCGTGTGCTTATAAATACCCAGGATTTCCTTGTAAGAATATATATACAGTCAATAGAGTTAAGAGGTATATGAGTAAATAGGGTTAAGAGGAATGAACAAGAGTGAATATGCGCCAATAGAAGAGAAAAAATAAAGGAGACTTGAGACTTGACTCCAGAACCTCTGCCTTGTCTCCATTCTTCGCGACCCTGACCCATAGACCCGAGCAGCAGTGCAAGCCAAGCCAGGCAGAGTACTGGTACGCAACATTTTGAAGCCAGCCAGAGTATGGTCTACAACACGCGCGCACACACGCACACACACACTTTATTAAACCTGTTCCTCTTGATAACTATGTCTAACAGAGGTTCCCAAGCCCTGAATGTATTAAAGAGCCAGGTGTTGCCATCCATGGGAGCACATTGGGCGAATCCTCTGAAAGCCAATTTCTGCTAGGAGAACTGTGCATTCTGCACTAGCTAAGACTGGGTAGCAGGACAGCTGAGAGCTATCCCACCTGGCTAAGGTCCTGAGCCAGCCCTTGCTCACGTGAAGGACAATATAGCACAAGACTGGTGTAGGGACTGAATATACACTCTTCTTCATAACTGGCCATTTCAGCAGATGTAAGATGTTTTTTAAAATTAATTTTCTTGTATTTGGTATTTGTATATGTATATAATTTACATGCATACTGTTCATATATAAACAGAAAATACACATATAAATAATTGTTTTTCTTTATTCTTTTTTCTATTTTCCTTAATTTTTAAAATTCTTTTTTCTTCATTTTATACTTTAATATTCTTGTTTTGAATTTTCAATACTATTTTTTTCTTTGAGATAGGGCCCTATGTATCCCAAGCTGGCCTTGACCTAACTCTATAAGTTAAGCATGGCTATGAATTTCAGATCCTCCAAGTAACCTGAATTCTCCAAGAGTGTACCACCCTCTAGTCACTGACTTAAAAGATTCTAAAATGGATGAAACCAAATGACAAAGAATTCAAAAAGTGATATTTAAAATGGTCAGTGAATTCAAAGATAAATTCGATCGTATATTGTAACTAAGCGACAAAAGTACAGAACAATTAAAGAGCATTAAAAGGCAAAAAAGCGATGTGCTGAGTCACATATAATATTGTTTCTGGCAGATTAATAGCAGACTTTCTACAGAAATTCAAAAGGGCAGGAAGGCACAATATGCTCTATTTTAAGCACCACGAGAAAGCAACGGCAACATATGTTACTGTATCTAACAAAATCATCAGTCAGAATCAAAGGAGGAACAACTTCCAAGATAAGGAAAAACTAGAGAAATTAGTGATAGCAAATAAAGCAGCATTGCAGAGCAAAATGGAATCCTGTACACAGAAGGCGAAAGAAGATAAACAGTCACAAAAGCATAGTGGAAATAATTAACTGTGTCAGAAATGTAGACAGGCCAACAAGGACCCCAAAGAATTAAACATTAACTTTTGACCTCTAGAATTAATAGGGAGAAAGAAATGAGTGTGGATTATTCAAAACAACCATAAGGGTAACAAACAAACAAACAGCCAGAAGTAGTACATACCTTTCAATAATAAACCCAAATGTAAAATTACCCAACTGAAGGATACAGATGGACAAACTCACCAGCAAAGACAAGCTGAAAGAGGAACACACTGAAAGTGAAAGTTACAAAATGATATCTGTTTTAGTTTTTAAAGATTTATGTTATTATTTTTAACAATGTGTGCGGGTATTTATATCAATGTGTGCACATGTGTGCCTGTGTCCACTGAGACTAGAGGTGTCAGATCCTCCAAGGTGGAATTTCAGGGAACTATGGGTCACCTGACATGGGTGCTGGGAATTGAACTTGGGTAATCTGCAAGAATCATCCCTTTAGCCCCTGGAAAATAATGTTATAAACAAACAGACTTCAAAAGCAAGCATAAGTGGATATACTTCTATATGACAAAACAGACGGCAAGGCACAATCTATTTGAAGAGACTATTTGAAGAAAGTCAGTACATATTAATAAAAGGAACAGTCCAGCAAGAATATGTAAAGAATATAAATAAATGCACACCAACTGTTTGAGTGCCCCATTTTATTGAGTAGAAATGAGAGTTAGTGCCAAATACTGTAAACAATGGGCTTCTTCAATACCCAATTCTCACCAGCAGATCATTCCAATAACCAGCCAGCATAGGAATATCAAACTTACTTTAAACCAAGTAAAATATGGACCTACGTGAATCTACAGGCTATTCTGTCCAACAGCTGCAGAAAAGGCATTCTTTTCATCATCGGACAGCACTTTCTTCAAAACAGATACATCTTTAGACCACAAAGCTTGTCTTGGCAAATTAAAAAGAAAATCCTGCACCTTATCAGATCACAGTAGAGGGAAGCAGGAAACCAACAAGAAAAGCCACAGAGGAAGGAGCCCTATGAGACACTTTTGTCTGGAGATGACCTGACGATCGCAATGATAAACACAGAGCAGCTGTGGCTACATGCACAAGACCTGCACAAAACGAAAAAACAAACGCCATGAAGGCAGCATGGGGACTAGGTTGGGAAAAGGAGGGTTGACCTCAGTAAGAAAGGGATGAGAGGGACATAAATATCCCAATGCATTGGATAGACATAAAATGTTAATAAGAAAAAGAAGATAACCTAACCATACACAAACAAAAATACCACAATAGCAGGAAGGCCACGTATGTAAAGCTCAGACTCACATACTCAACAGTGTAAAGCTGGGAGCTTTTCCTTTGAGATCAGGAGGAAGGAGGGGATGCCTGCTCTCAGCATTGGCATTCAACACAATACTGGAAGTCCTAGCCAGAACAATTAAGGAAGAAGAAATAAAAAGCATCTAAATTACAAAGGAAGAAATAAAAATGTCTTCATCTGAAAACATTATATACTTGTAAAACCCTGAAGACTCCATTAAAAAACAAAAACCAACTGCTGGGAACCAGTAAGTGACTTCAGCCTGTTGCAGGATCCAAAACCAACATATAAAATCTGTTGTGCTCATATACTAAAATGCATCAAAATGAATTGTCTTAAAAGGAAATTAGTAAAACATTCTACTCTACAATAGTGCCAAAAAGCATAAAATACCTGGAATAAACTAAGGAGGTAGATACTTTTATACTAAAACTATAAAATATTGATGAAGTTGAAGGAGACGCATACCTCGAGCCAAAGCATCCTGTATGTCTGGGCCAGAATACTTACTATTACCAGAATGTCCAAATTACTCACAGCAATCAACAGACCCAGCACAATCTCTATAAAATTTTGGTGGAATTCACGTAGAAGTTGAAAAGGCCCTGTAATTCATATGGAATCAAAGGGCCAAACATTTCCAATTAGATTTTGAAAAAGAAGAACAAAGCTATAGGTATATTTCAAAATATATTACAAATGACAGCAACTAACAGTCTGGGATAATGTAGAGATGTCTCACAGGCCAGTGGGGTAAAGGGAACGCCCAGAACTGGATCTATGCACGCTCAGTCAACTGCTCCTCAGCAGTGGTGCCAGGGATACTTCGGGGATGATAGCAGGAAGACTACATCCTCATGCCAAAGAACAACTAGACCTTTGTATCATACCACACACAAATCAGCTCAAAGGGACTGAAGACCAAGGTAAGATTGGAAATTTAGAGTTCATTGAAGAAAACCAAGGAGAAGCTTCTAAATGCTGGTCTTGAGTTCATGGATCTCAAGAAAAAAGCACAGATGAGAGGAGAGAAAGCAAGAGAGGTTAGATCTAATGAAAAGTTCTGCACAGCAAAACAAACAAAAACCTACCCCCCCCCACCTCAAACAGTCAAAAAGGGAGAAGAGGCAGCTTATGGAATGGCAGAAGAGATTTGTAAAACCATATATTAAAAACCTTTCCACACAGTCACATGACATCATGCACAGAGTTGATGCAGAAGAAGTACATATTTGAGTTATCCAAAGAAATTTAGCAAAGACGTTTCCTAATGCTTTAAGTCAATCTATGATTTTGTGTGATATTGCATTCCTAGATATCCTAGGGTACATGCAGCCATATGTATCCTGTAGGCCTCAGGTCGGACACACATGAATAAGGGGTTACTTTCCAAAACACATGAGGAAACTCACTAGAACAAACAAGCCCTATCCCTAATAACCTAATTAAAAAAAAAAAATTGGGCTCTGACCAAGAACATGTTTCTCAAAAGGAGATACACAAATGGCCAGTAGGTATAGAAAAAAAAAAGGTGTTTCCCTAAATATCACTGTTAGAAACATGCAAATCAAGACCACAAAAAGATAGCATCTCTCATCTACTAAGAGGATGTTTATCAAAAAGATAAGGATAAGAACATGGAGAGACTGGAATCTATGTGCACCACTTGCGGGAAAGGAAAACTACAGAATGCTAGGGAAAACTGCACTGGGGTTCTACAAGAACAGAACTGTTTCACAGTCCCACAACCTCACTTTTTGGCAGTCATCCAAAATAAAAGTATATCCCTCTAGAAATGTACACACTCCAAGTTTCATTTCAGCACTGTTCACAACAGTTAGTGAATGGAAACAACTTAAATTAAATGCTCACTGGCAAATGAGCAGATAAAGATATTGTGAACACACACACACACACATACACACACACACACACAGAGAGAGAGAGAGAGAGAGAGAGAGAGAGAGAGAGAGAGAGAGAGAGAGAGAGAGAAGGAGGGAGGAACACCAGTCACACCAGTCAGCCTTTAAAAAGAAAGAAACCTTGCAATGTGCAAAACATGGATGACTCTTGGGACGGAGTGAGAAACGAAATAAGCTTGCTGCAGAACCATAAACAATTCTAAAATGTTTTCTTAATCTGAAATAGTCAAGTTCATAGATCAAAAGGTGAAGCACTGATTAGCAGCCAGGAGGAGAAAGCTGGGGAGTTGTGAATTCACAGACAGGAAGTGTAAGCTAAGATGTGGAGAGGTGGTTCCTTAGTGCTCTGGAGATGTGCCAGACACCCAGATACCACACTCACCTCCAGTGTTGTTAGCTTACCGTACACACTGGGGGACAATGGGGACAGCATGGCCCTCCAGCTGAGTGTTTTCTTACCAGTAGAAGGCTTTTAAAACCTGAAAAGCTCCTTCCAGAACCCAGGAAGCTTCGACAAAACTCGGGAGACTACTTCTCTCCTGTTTTGTTACTTTCACAGTGTTCCCCTGGGAGAAAGAGGTGTGTCCACATATTCTGAGTGTTTTCAGGGCCTTTGCTGCTACTTCTAGCTATTCTAAATCTCATTTGGCACAGAGTGAGAAAAAAAAAAAACCTTAGGTCACATGGTTCAGCTCTTAGGAGCTAAAGTCTCTGCTGAATGCATCCTTCTGCCTCTTAAATTCCATTTATTGCTCCTCCTCCACATTGAATGCTTGTCTCCATCGAGGGTAGTAGGCTTTAATTAAACCAGAAACACATGAAATGGAAAAATCAAGCCCCCCAAAAGAGACAGAAAAGTACATGAATACATACATATAAAATTATACATTTTATGAATACTTTCTTACGACAGAGACATATGTTCATTAAAAATTAAAACAAAGAACCAGGTCAAAAGATTTCAAAATTCACCATCAGTTATTAACACTATGAACACTGGTATCTATTCTCCCAGCCTATGAGAAAGGGAAGGAAGCCTGGAAAGTGTGTATTTTCATATTTACAAATTGGGATGATGCTTTGTGATACTGTAAATGTAAAGTATACCCCCTTTCACATGACAGTATGTAATTATTGCTCTTATAAGAATTCTTTCTTACAGATTTATGTCCTATTTATTTTTTCTTAAAAATGTACTTCAAAATATTTTTAGCAGAGTAGCAATTGATAAGCATAAATGTAGAGATATTTTTCTTCTTGTATTTCTTTCCCCCTTGCTAGGGGAAATCTTCATATATTAACATTGCTCCTCTCTAGACAATACCTTGGTGCAAGGAAATAAATCTAAGAACAGGCCCCATGGGTGATATTGAAAAACAGAATCTCCTTGTGTTTGTGTCATAATACAGAGACTGTCCATCTATTTGCCACATGTATGACCCTACTATAAATAGAATTCCTCCTACCTTCCCCATGAGAGTCTTCATAGAAGGAAGGGGAAAATCAGTCTCAATATTCATTGGATTCAGGATCTCTCTCTGCTTATATTTGCCACTTCATGATCGATGTCATTCGTGCCCTTGAATGCAACGTAGAACTGTGGTCCTGACTGAAAAGGTAATTTCTCTGTTTAACTTTCTGTGGCATACAATAATGCTACATTTTGCAAGAAGACAAAGAGACATTCTACATGAAAGTATTTCTATCACTGTGTTAGTCTGAATACACCCTACTGAGCAAGTGTATCCTTTTTCTGGACTACTATATTTGTAGCGTGAGATACATGTTGAACTACCAACTAGACAGCACCACAGCATTCCATTAGAACTGAGACGATATAGTTAATGTGGGTAAAGGAATAGAGTGGAAACTGTTTGCTGGGAAAAAAAAAAAGTTGCTGACTGGTGAGACAGGAAAGTCTACTACCATCAAGCTCCAAATGGCTAACTTTCAGAACCAGGGGTGAGCCTGTGTTCACAGCAGGACAGGGCAGGACAGGAGGGGAATCAGAATGCTCTCTGTGAAGCATTTCTATACCACTATCCTTTTATATGCCAAGCAATCTACTTATGACATTTTATGGGTTACAAAGGCCATAGCAAAGCAGCATCTGGTAAGGTGTCAAGCACATAGAACTTACAGGTCAGCTTCCACCACATGTGAAGGGTGACAAATGAGGTGCTTGCAGGATGGAGATGAGTCTTAGCTGGGTTAATCAGGAGGCAAACAGTTAGATGTGGCTCCCTTAAAAGGTTCATATTCAGAACAAAGGGTCAAGCCTGACGTCATCACTAATCCATCCATCAAGAAGCTAGAATGAATAAAGGCAGAAGATGTGTCAGAGTGTGAGTAACCAGCAGCACCACAATGTTTGTGTCAGCATGGGAAGTTGGGTAGGTGGTAGAGAGATGGGGAATGACTTGATGAAAGATTGATGAAACCTAATGGGAGATTTCCACCTGCTGAGGAATGCTGCTCTTTTCTGAGGACAACGAGACTTTCGTTGATGGCACAACAAGGCCCGTCTTATTAAATACATAAACTTCCAGGAAGCTAGCAGGGATTACTATGGAAAGCAAGAAGCTCATTAACTGGTTCTTACATTTTTTTTTAAAAGGCAAAGATATGTCTTGTAATATTGATTACAGGAGGAGAACATTGAAAATAACTTAAACAGCAGACAATAGAAATGGAGCCATGGTATTGTGGAAGAAAATAAAGGAACTCATTATGTAGTGATGTGAGGTACTCTCCAAGGTGTTAAGTGATAGGAGCCAGGTGCAATGTGGATGCTAGTCTAGATAGTTGCATAAATGCATGAAAGAAGGGGGATAAATGTTGGCATATGCATGCAACCTAGTTAATGTTAACTGGAGGGAAGGCAGGCTGGGAAGCGGGGTTATGATTCACTGTTTGGTGTTTTGATTGTATTTTTAAATGTAAAACAATTATAACTGTTTAATTATTTTTTAAATGTGTGAGTGTTTTGCCTGCATGTATGTCTGTGTACCACACACACACACACACACACACACACACATGCCTAATGCACAAGGAAGCCAGAAGAAGATATTAAATTCCCTGGAACTGGAGTTACAGACAGCTGTGAGCTGCCATATGTGAGTTGGGAATCAAACTTGGGTCTTCTTGGTGTTCTTCCCAATTAAGCAATCTCTCCATCCTCAAGAATTATAATTTAATAAACTTAATTATCTGTTATCAAATAACCTACACGAGAGAGCTGTTTTAGAACTCTATAATTCCGAGATGGGTTTCCCTGAAAGCAAGCATTTTAACTGCAGCATTGAGGGCGTTCCAGCTAGTGTACAGCAGCTCAGCCATTCTGTTTGGTGGCAGAGCAGTGTGATCTGTCACTCATATATGTTCTGGTCCAAGTGGGTGATGACTTATGAAAATGTGAAATTAGAGGAATACACTGGGACCGTGACAGGCTCTGTGACATAAAATTCTACCTTATTCTTATTAGCCATATTAGTCAGCTTAATGGAGACAAGAATAAGTAATCATTTTTTATCATGTTCTGGATGCCAATAATTGATGGATAATGTAACTCTTATTTAAAAACTGTTGTTATGACAGCTGCAGCAAGCCCTGTGATTTTTATACTGAAGGGTAGAGACAAGGGATCTTTCAAGCCATCCAGCCACAATTTCAAACAGGTTAGTTCTTTGGAGCTTTTTAAAACTTAAACTTCTGGATATAATGCATAAATATAAAACCAAGCTGAGCTCTTCCTCCCAGTGGGTTATTCATGAGACTGCTTTTATCCAAGATACACCAGTTTCCTCCTGTTGCTTCAAGGCTTTGAAAAAAAAAAAAAACCCTAGAACTCTGTAATATAGATTTCTCAGTTTCCCCGAAGCACCTAGAATTAGCTTTTCTCTCTTCCTTTGAATCCTAGGAATGAGTTTTCTCTTCTTAGAATAGCTCTATGCACACGTCATTAAGCTGATTTACTGTATTATGCACCACTGTAGGCTTAGCCATCATGGCTTTCTCTCATTGAGAGAATGAAACAATTATTCAGAGTCAGCTATAATGAAAGGATTTTGCCCAATTCTGAAAGTACTAGACACTGGGGATTTTTCTAAAAGTCCTGAATTTATTAAGGTTTACCAGTGGGATAGGTTTGAAGAGTCAGAAATGAAGAAATTATGAACACAAATAGAATGTAAGATTCAAAGCAGGAACATGTGGCCCAGAGCTTCACATACTAGCACAAAACACTTTTGAAGGAGAGAGTTTTTACTCCGGTTTTGTATATCACCATAATGTCTTAGAAGTCATTTCATTTTGATGGGTTTTTGATCTGCTTTTTTGAATCATTACTTCATGTTTACCCTTTTAAACATACATGTACATTATACACGCATACACACTCTCGGCGAAAGCTACATTTTAAGTAGTCTATGTCCTTTTCGAACACAAAGGAAGATGGATGGAAAGTGATTATTTACTATTGCTTGGCTCCCAGAGGCAGGAAGATCTTTGATTAAAAGCTGGGAGCATGTAGCTCAGTTGAGAGATCAGTAAACAAGAGGCCATCACAGCCTACATTGAAGTGGAGACCATGATATGTCCTAATGAGAAAGTAACGACCAACCGCCATGTTAAACAAGTCATCATTCAAGAATGTCCCTGCAGGGTTTTGAAGGCATCTGAAAAGCACCTGATGACATTCACTACAGTCTCATTTGCAAGGCCTGGTAGCATCTCCCCACTTGATACCACTCCAGTGTCTCACTTCGTGGGCTCAAAGTGTGCAGGCTGTGCTCATAAAAAAAGACAAAACAAAGTTGAAAACAGCAGGGAGTTGTCAAATGGTTTCTTGGATACAAGAGACACAGTAGAGGGATGTGAATTCTCAGAGAGTTTATATGTCCTTGTCTCACTCTGCCAAACCCATGTGTTTCAACTGCTATGAGGTTCTCTTCTCTTCTTGGCCTTGACACTCCCCCCCCACCCCCGCTCTTTGAAAAAGAGATAAGTGAGAGAAATTTTGTCATTATTTAAATAAGCACTGCAACCTGTCTTGGGCACTTCATGAATAGGCCACAAGATGAGTTAAGAAGACTATGTTACAAATGGCAAAGTGTGGGATATGATAGGTAGCTCCTTGCAGTGAAAGAACGATGGGTGAGCAATGGAATCAGACATCTGGTTTTCACAAGTCCCTTGTGAGGACAGAAGTTAGTATTATTTTACGGAAAACTTTTAGATGTGCTAGAGAAATATACCCTACCACAAAAGGTATATATATATTCCTCTGAGGAAAAATCCTCAGAGGAAGAAGGCAACATGATAAAGATCCATATTCTGTTTTATTGACTTACCGATCTGATCAAACATTGATGCTAACGAGGGGTCTTCTGAATTTTTCCTATTTTGGTTTTTACCAGCATGAATGCAATGTTAAGTCCTTTAGCACTTAACATGTCATTCTTCAGCATACTGTTTAGAAATCCCTAAAGACAATTAGCTCTAATGGTATCCTGCTTTTAAGAATTCCTAAGACTTGGAGGACCACAAGACTCTAGATGAGGTTGTTTGTCTATCCAGGGTGTTCCTAAGTCCCATCTCCACCCATCCTAAAAGAGGGGGCTTCCACCCCTAGACCAAACAGAGAGGGGCCACCCAGAACCCCCTCTGTCTGGTGATCTGAATTTTTGCTGAGGCTGCGAGGCTAAGCACTGCAAGGGAATATAAATAAAAGTTAAAAATGTGTTTCTGGGTTCCCTGAGGGACAAGCCTGACTGCATAGGGGTAGATGTCAAAAGTTTCCCCTCTCCAGGAAAAAGACATCAGCACAGGTACAGCCCTTATGCCTCACTGGACAACGACAGGAGGACTGGAGCCATTACAATGTCCCCTTTAATTACTGGAGGTCAGGCCTCTATCCCCGCCTTGGCAAGATTAGAATCGCCATACTATATATACTATATATTAGAATCTCTATACTTGGAGAAGGGAGGAGATGTCAGGGGCAGCCCTGCTTATACACTGAAGGCCTAAAATCAGCCATAAGCCTAAAATCAGCAATAGGCCTGACATATATGCCTGCTAACACAAAGACATGGGTCTCTATGCAAAAACACTGAAACAGAGGGCTATAAACTATTGTAAACAGGCAGCTTTTGTTGAAATCTACCAGCCCGAGTAGTCATAAACCTTGTAAATAGGCAGCCTTTGACAGATAGTACCAAATTAGATTATGACAAGGGAATCATAGGAAGAGTCAAAGTGACCTGACCCCTGAACCTTTACCCAGATGATACCCTGTTCTGAAAGATATCTGTACTCCCCCTGAACACCTATGCTCCTGTGTCATCCCCTTCCCCACATTCTGCATTTTTGTGTTTATAACCCCTGTGTTAAAAAGTAAAAATTATGATTTGATAAAAACAAACAAACAAACAAACAAAAAATTAACACACAGTGTACCCCTGGTTCTGCTGACTTAGTTCCTGACAATCTATTTTCTTGTTCTCAGAAATACTTTGAATTATAAAACATTATTGTGGTTTGTATTAGTATGCTGGGTAAAATAATTTTTTATTGATCTTATTTTAAACTTCAAAGTTTGTAGTGAGTTAAAGTGTCCTTCAACATACTTATAGGTCATATTTACTTTCATATTGTAAAATGCTAGTTAATCTGTTGAACATTTTGAAAAACTGGATTCCTTTTTGAGAATTTCATATATGAACACTGTATTTACCTAACTTTCCCCTTTCTCTCCTTCCTCCCACTCTTCCCAACCCCCCCATACTTTTAAAATACATTTTATTATTTAATTATCATTTATATATGTATGTATATATGTATACATGTATAAGTATATATGTTTATACAAATATTGATAAATAAAGTGTTTTAAATTTGAAAAAAAATTCCTAAGACTTGGCCTATGTGGTTTTTCTAAAGCCATGAATCAAACGCTGATTATGTTTCACGAAATGACAAATAAAACTAGTAGAGAACATGAATGGCTTTATATATAGAAAGTACTAACAGTAAAAACACTAACTAGAAGAAATTCACTAAGAGAAAAAGTCCTTCAATGATTACAAATCTCTAGACAAGAACTTAACAAGAACTCAGTACAACATTTAGTGACTTGAAATATTATCATCAGTTTCAGACTAAATGAATTGAATACATGAGCAACCAATGCCTGCTAGATGTTAGAATCATTTTTTTTTCTAGCTTGACAATATTTCCTCCTTCCAAACCAGTCATGACTGTCTTGTGGTAGTTTGAGCTTCTGATTATAGATTATGTATAGATGTACACCAGGTAAAGATTTCCAAGAGCCAAAGAAAAACCATAGGTGAGAATCATGAGAGAGTTCTTTTGGTTACTTAATTTTCCAGTTTAAGTGTATATAGACAGGCTGGTGAGATGGCGTAGTGTGTAAAACCACTTGTTGATTTTTGCAGAAGATCTGGGTTTGTTTCTTAGCACCAATACAATGGCTCACAAAAACTCATAACTCTAGTTCCAGGGTGTTCAATCCCTTCTTCTGAGCTCCTTAGGCACCAGGCATGCACATGGTATGCACATGTAGATGGTCAAACACATACATAAAACAAAATAAATAATTCTAAGGTATGTATAAGAAGTGGGTGAAACTCAAGTATAGAAAGTCAAAATAGCCTTAGTAGCCAGAAACTCCCTAAATGCTATTTGGATCTAATATTTGTTTGTATTTTGAGTTCATGAATGTACTTGTATTTATTTAGCCATTGCCTAAAGAAGGATAGCATTGATTAAGTTCATAGATAATTAATAGCATGAGAAAATCCAAAAGGGATAGACATTTACACAGCAGAGACTTCGGTTCAGTACTGCATAGAGAGACTCAGGTGTACCTCCTAGTTACTTTTACTCTATTTGGATGAAGAGACCATGTTTTTCATTAGCATATGAAAAGCTTAACTTTTGCTATGGGGCAGGTACCCAGGGAAGTAATGGGATGGCCCTGAAGAAGCAATTGATCTTACTTTGTTCAAAGTGCCACCAAATGGTCTTTCTACTGTCTTTTTAGACTCTGATACTTGGTTTCATCTCACAAAGAATGGAAATTTAGTTGAGACCCAGGGCTCAATCTACCATGGCTCTCCAGAGTTCTCCAGGAGGTGGAGAGGAACAGTTCCATTTGATCTATGAGTGCAAACGGGTACTGACTCTAACTCACGTTCAATAATAACCCGGAACTGTGGATAGTTGATTTGATTCTAAAGGTTACATTATCTAGGATTGAAAAGGACAAAATTAATTTAGAACAGGTCAGTGGAACTACCAACCCCTTTGAATTGAGGATTATAAAAACATGGAAAATGTTACTGGACAAATAAATAAATTGGAAGTATAAAGGATTTCTAGAAAGCTGAGAATTAATGAAACAATAAGTGTTTTAGAAAAGCTAAGTTTTTTTTTTTCTTGGAGAGTTATGTTTTCTGCTTCTAACTGGGGAGAGGGGGATCTTTTCCTGCTACAGGGTGCATTCAGAAGGTAGTGAATGTTTGGATTGTTATAGTATACCCTGAGCAGGGTGGTAGGAACAGTTATTTAAACTCCCAGTTCTTTTACCAGCTTGCTGCTGCTGCTGCCACTTGTAGAACCATGAGTTAGAACTGGGAATCAGACTCAGAAGAGAGTCCCAGCCTACAGCCCACACTGACCCTCCAGAAGCTCCTCTATAGGTGACCCAGGACTTTAGTTTTTTTGTGACATATTTCCACAAAAGGAAGTAAACATTTCTTCTCTCCCCCTTCCCAACCCCGATGGTAGACCAGAACACCCATCTTGGACCATGACGTAGGGATGGATCTCAAGGTGGTCTTCAGCTTAGATGCCACACACAGAATATGGCAAAAGTAAATGTAGTCTCTGACATTGCTGCTATCCTAGCAGCCTCTCAGTTTCTTTCATGTGAGAGACAGATAAACTTACATAAAAATCTTATTTTCAGGACGTTGTCACTTGCAGTCAAAACTGGCTCCTAAACTTGGTCTCTCCTTAAAACGTAATTACCGTGGATGCCACGAAGCAAGAAACATCTCTAACAGGAGTTGGTGGACCGACAGTCTTTGATGAGGCTGAAGTCGGGGCCCAATACCTTTCTTACATGGAAGGCTTTTGTTTTCTTTAGTCTTTCACAGGAGGCATTGAGCCTACCCTATTTACTCTCCTATTTAGACATATAAAGCTGAGTTATGATATATGATGATGTGTTTTCCCTTCCCATTCCTCAAACAGAAAATTTAAACCCTTACTTCACCAGTAACCAAGTGTTATGTTCTTATATTTAGAACCCTATCTGTATTCAACAGTAGTTGGGAGAAATGAGTGACTGCAACTCTCAGAATCTGGGCTGGTGAGATTGTTTAGAAGATAAAGGTACTTGGCATGTGAATCCTGACAGTGTGAGTTCAAATCCAGAGCCCATGACAGAAGGAGAAATCCATCTCTTCAGAATTGTCACATGACTTCCACAATGGATCACATGGTGGCAAATGCACATGCATGTTCCCCCCATCCCCACACTGATAATAAGGATAAGAAAAAAGTAAACAAACCAGCTAACCAACCACCCCAGGACAGGCTTACAGTGCTTCTGTGCGAAGCCAACAGCAGCCAGCAAAGCCACCCTTCAGTTTTTGAGTTGCTTCTATTCATTTGAAGTTCTTGAGATATTAAAAAAAATGAAAATTTTTCCCTTCCAAAAAGTGTTCTAAAGTATGTCACAAAGTGACATACTTGATGACATCAGACAAATGAGTGTTTCTAATGTAAGGAGGACTCAAAGGGAGATAAGTAAATCCCACTGAGAAGGGGAAATAGAGTAGACACTGTGTGTGGATGGGGAGAGGTGACTGGGTATAGGGGTGGGAACAGGAGGGATAAGGTAGTGGGAAGATGGAAGGAGGTAGTACTGGGAGAGACAACTAGAATTGGGGTGCATCTCAGGGATGAGTTAGAAACCTAGGGTAATGAAAACTCTCAGGAATCGATGAGGATGACCCTACCTAAGACTCCTAGCAATGGGTGATATAGAGACTGAACTGGCTATTTCCTGTAACCAGGCAAGACTTCCAGTGGAAGGATTAAGATACCAACCTAGCCACAAAAGCTTTTATTGACAATTTGATCAAAAGATGTGCTGGGGTAAAGGTGGTGTAGTAATTGTGAGAGTGGCCAACCAATTACTGGACCAGCTTGAGACCCATGATGCCAGGAGAGGGAGCCCACCTCTGACACTGCATAGAGGGCCAGGACCCAGAAGCTGGATAGACCAGAGATCCACGATAGAATCAAACACAAATAGGAAAAAAATAGGTCAATGAAATGACTCCTGGTGATACTCCGCTATACTCACAGATTGGCATCTAAGACATTTGCTATCAGGCTTTACCCAACAACTGATGGAAACAGAGGCAGAGACCCACAGCCAAACATTAGCTTTGAGAATCCTGAGGAAGAAGGGAAGGAAGGACTGTAGGAGACAGAGGGGTCATGACACCACAAGAAAACCCATAGAATCAACTAACCCGAGCCTACAGGGCTCACAGAGACTGACTGGCCAAGTAGAGAGCCTGCATAGGACTGATCTAGCCCTTCCCACACACGTTAGAGTTGTCTAGTGTGATTTTTTTTTTTTTTGGGCTTTTTTGAGACAGGGTTTCCCTGTGTAGCCCTGGCTGTCCTGGAACTCACTCTGTAGACCAGGCTGGCCTCGAATTCAGAGATCTGCCTGCCTCTGCCTCCCAAGTGCTGGGATTAAAGTCGTGTGCCACCACCGCCGCCGGCTAGTTTGATCTTCTTGTGAGACTCCTAACAATGGGAGCAGGAACCATCTCTGACTCTGTTGCCTGCCTTTGAGACCCTTTCTCCCTACTGGGTTGCTTTGCCTAGCCTCAGTAGAAGAGGCTACTCTCACTGCAATTTGATATGCCATGGCTGGTTCATATTCCTCACGGCCTTCCTTTTCTGAAGTGAAACAGAAGAGGAGTGGATGGGTAGGGTGGGGGTAGGAGGAGGAATTGGGAGGGGAAAACTGTAGTCAAGATGAAAAATAAAAATAAAACAAAAATTTGCCAAAAAGTCTTCTAAGCAAAATTACATACTTGATGACAGGTGACATCAGAGAGGTGAATGCTTCCAATGTGAGAAATTACTCAGAAACTCCACGTGACATCTGAATGGGAGAAAAAGTTGCAGGCTGACATTTGAGCCCCGTGTGCAAATGCAACCTAAGCTAACTGTCTTGGCTTCCCTGGTGATATATTTAGGGAATCAGACCTGGGGCTGAGTTTGAAAAGTCTGTGAATCTTTAGAGAAACACCAGCAATGACTTGAGTTTTGGCTGCAAGTGACACAGTCCTGAAAATATTTTCATACGAGGTTGTTTATCTGGATCTCACGTGAAAGAGACTGTGAGGCATGGCCACCAGGACTGTGACAACAGCAGCACTGTCAGAGACCACACTTACTTTTGCCATATTCTGTGTATGACATCAAGACTGAAGACCACCTTGCAATCCACACCCACCTCACGGTCCAGGACAGGTGCTCTGGCCTACCGTCATTCCGGGGAAGGTGAGGAGAACTGTGTTTACTCCCTCACAAAAGGAGTCCCTGAACTTAACACAAAACTCCTCTTTCTTCAGTTCGTCGGCCAAGATGAGTCATGTCCTAAGATGACTGAGAGGGAGGCTGGGAAACGCCATCTTTCAGCTGCAGAGCAGTCTAGTCTATCAGTTGAGGTTTCTTGTTACAAAGAAGTGTGGAGGAGAAGGTTGTGGCAGACATCTGACTCACATCCCACACCGTGCCAAAGCCATTAAAGATTCCTTTACTTTCTAGCCTCCGAGCCTATTGGATGAGAAGTTCCCGCTGTCAGTCTGCCCTCGTTTCAACCTCATTTTGTTTTCCTTGATTCTTGGAGATCAGTCATAGCTTTGTTACAGTGGCTTATTTTCGGCTCCTCTCAACCACAGGTGGCTCCTGATCTGATCATCCACAAGTTATCCGAATCTCGTGTAAAGCCTGTAGTCTTAGAAACGAGATGCCACATCTAGTTTTCTTAAGGACCTTGTCTTTGGGTACTTACCCAGTTCCAGTAATTAACGTGGTCACAGTAGAAGAACAAAGACATATCTTTTTTTCTGCCTCACTTTGATACCTATTGACATCAGGCTTCTGAGCTGTGATCGTGTCTCTGTTTCTGCTTCTTCTGTGAGCACAGTCCAACACTGTGGGGCGATGCATTGCTCTGTTGATTAATGTCTTCCACCACAATAATTTTGGTGGACTATCTATTTCTCTAGGTAAAAGGTTTCTCCAGAACAAAGGTTCCTTTAGGCAGAAGGTTGTAGCCTCTCTTGATCTTTTATTGAATGGTTTAATCATATAACTTTTTTTTCTTCCCAATTTGTTTGGAGTCGGCCTTGGAAAGGGTGGGAAAAATAAAGGCCCACGTGAGGAGAAAACAGGGTCAAGGTCAGAGGGGAGGGAGCTGGGGTGCTGGATTCCTGGAGGGAGAAAAAGTAAGACTGACTGAGCAGGTAAGCCGTTGGTACACGCTGTGGGGCGGGAACGACACTTGGTGTCCTGTTTGCAGGTGCAGGTCTGAGCCTCAGTTGGGTGACTGCTTGTTGTTGCACTTGCCCTCCATGGTAATTTCTTTAGTGGCCAAGAAAAGCTGAGTTATGATTGTGTTTCTGGGCATTTCACAAAAAAATCCTTAATTATGCCAAACTATGCTATATGAGCATTATATATAAGCGAGGTCTACCGAAAAAGTAGAGAATCGTGTGAGTGGAGCATTATAGTAATCTTTATTTGATTTAGATGGAAATTTCTTTGATCAAGACTCTCAACAAGAGTTGCCTGTGATTGTCCTGAAGCAGGCAATAGGGGAGCATGACATTTTTTTGAACTTGATTGAATTTAGCGTAGCCAATGGGTGCTGATTAGTGAGTCAGAGTATCTCATGGGGTCACTCAACTTGGTCCTTGTCTAATGAAGACATAAGAAGCATGCTAGTCAAGTTTTTAGACGCCACTCAGTTGATTGCGAGAGCTGATGGGCTAAAGAGCGTGTGAGAGGGTTGGTGACTGGGAGCATCTCAGTGATCTGAAGTGAAGAACAGGACCTGATGTCAGGAAGGCTCATGGTGGATAAATAGTCGATACCTATGCTGGTGTCACACAGGCCAGGCAGGTGTTGTAGCTGAGGGGATTTAACTACTGTTTTTTTTTTCTCTCTCTTTCATTCACTTGTTTGACAGATATTTTTCAAACCCTCCCTTTGTTCAGTGCTGGAGCCTTACAGATGAGCAAGAAAGAATTTCTTTCTTTATGGACATAATTACGATGTTACAATAAGAATGACACCACCGGCAATGGTAGAATAAATTAGTGTCCACGACAATGTGTCATGTTCACAATTAGGGAAGCTTACCTCGGGAAGCTGACAGAGAGGCTGAGATACGAAGAGTGGATATGAGTTAGCTTACCATGCAATGGGGAGAGGAAAGGGTTTTCCAGGAAGAGTGCACAGGCTCTTCGGGTAAAGCTCTTCGGGTAACACTACAGGTATGGGAGTAGGCTTGTTAAAACTGTGGTGTAGAGGGCGTGGAGTCAATAATGAGGCTAAAATTGGAGAGAGAGGGAGGGAGGGAGGGAGGGGTTGGGTGGGTGTTGCAAGGTTTCACAATTCACTTGGAGCCTGGATGTTGTTTTCGAGTGATGGCAAACCCACATCTGGATGTGGGTGCTGGAGGAAGATTCAAAGGGGACAGCTGAGCAGAAAGGAAGCCGTTTTCTGTTTGGAGGAGCACACGTTTGGGAAGGGACTGGGTGTGCTCAGTTTTGCATTTGTTGGATTCGAGGCCATCCCAACTTGTATATGATGCTAATGTCCTCGTCTACCACATCATGATGTCTGTGTGGCTGGTGGCTGGTAGCCAATCGGGTATAAGAATTTAGAATTCAAAGGAGAAGTTTGAACTGGAGATGTAGATTTGGGGAGAAGTTATGAGAACCAGCGAAGGAGTAAATTTGGCTTTCCTCCGTGTTCACGGAAGTTAAGAGAGGATTGCTGTAGATTCGGATGCAGGATAACACAGGGGCTAAAAGCTCTGGCTGTCACCAGCTTTAACCAGCTCTGGCTTCACACCAATCCAGTCACATGAACTTAGCTGAAGACTCTGACTCATGCCTGAGTTTCAAATTCTTCACATTTAAGTGGTAGGTATAATAATATTATTGTTTTGAATTTTAAAAAGTTTTGTGTGTATATGTGCGTGTGTCCATTGAGGCTAGAATAGGTTGTTGAATCTCCTGGAACAGGAGTTATAGGTGGCTCTGAGTTGCCCAATACAGGTGCTATGGACTGAACTTGGGTCCTTATGAAAGAACGACAAGCACTCTTAGCCACCGAGCATCTCTCCAGCCCCACAGCACTTGTGTAAGAACAAAATAAGATGATGAATATAAGAGTTCAAGTGTGCCCCGCGCAATCGTCTAGCCGGCAAGAACGCACGCGGGCACCAGGATCCTTCTGCAGCAAGCGTTTATTGCGATGAAAAGAGGAAGAGAGAGAGCCCCAAGATGGCACTGCTTTATATACACCCTAGGGTGGCGTGGACATATCTGATTGGCTGCTTGCTCAAAACCCCGTATGACGCCCCGGGCTGGGAAGTGACTTGGCGCGCTTTCACCACTTGCACATGCGAAATTTACTTGTTTACCCACGGGAGCCAGATGCCAGCGCCATCTTGTAATGGCGAATGCTGTCACCGCTCGCCTTGGCTCTCTACATTCAAGCAGTAATAAGCACTGCTATTTGGGTTGTGTTTTACTTGTGTTTGTATGGACTCTCTATACTAGGGCCAGAAACACTGTTTTACTCTGAGGAGAGACTGAAGATTCACCACACAGCTGAAGCTCTTGGGATCAATCAGCTTAATATACAGGAGGCTCAGATAGAACTTTCAAAGGCAGAAAGGACTTCTAGAATACAAGGAGTTAGAATCATCCTGTGGGAGAAAAAAAAATGGCAACAGTTTCAAAAAGACTGACCTCAGCCCAATACTCTGGGAAGTATCTAAGAAGCAAGGCTCTCTAAGGATGGAAAAGTTTGGCTCCTCTACTCTCCTCCAGTAAATAGCAATTCCATCTCTAAATCAGAGTCCCCATGATTGTGATGGGAAGAGTCCTTTCTTGTTACCAGGGGATGGAAACAGATGTTATCTTACAAACAAGCTGTCAGAGTCCAGCTGATCTGAACAGGCTGTATATTTAGGGCCCAGGGCCTTCAGCTAAGCTCATGAATGGGAGTCTATGAACCTTACATTATAGTATTTATGCTCACACTTATCCTTTAACCATAAAAGAGATTTTTTTCTTCTCTGGGTAGGTTGAGTCTAAGATGATTTAGAGAAAAACACTCTTAACATGGAAGTGGTGTTCTACAACTGCCTGGCATCTGTGTCCCAAAGGAACGGAGCCCAGGGTCAGGGGTGAAGGGAACACACTTTCAGAGTGCTGTTGTGAGGTCTTGTTTTCCACTGGTCTCTCTGGTCCCCATCATTCGCCCTACCCCCACCTCACCAGCTGAGAAGTCCCCCACCCCCAGCCTTCCCTTCAGGGTACAGCTTCAGGAAAGACTCAGTGGTGCTAAGCAATAAATTAAAGGAGGGCAAGATTTTCAAATTCTTCCCAGCCTGGGTTTATTTCCTGGTAGTAAAATGGAAGGAAAGTGGAGCACACCACTGATTTACGGGCACCCTTCCCTTCAGAGCTTCTCTAGCTGCATCTCTGGGCTGTGTCTGACATTTATGATGCAGGGTATTAATATCTTGGAAGAGGAGCTGTTGTGCTAATTATTCAGACCTGCTCTGACAGCAAACTGGTGAGCAGCACTCATATGTCAGATCCCATCGACGCATTAAGTCCTTCAGCTAAAATAGGTGGGAATTACAAGGCACTATGGGCTCTAGCTGTAGAGATTTCACAGGATGTCTATGGGATGTATTAGTAAATCAAACCGGATGAAGCTGCCTGGGAAGCAAGAAGTACCTGCCTGAGAAACAGAATACCAGGGAAAGCCTTTGAATCAAGATGTGCCAGGGACACACCAACAAAAAGGGAAAACAGAAATCTAAGAACTAGTTTTTCTTGGGCTGGAGAGATGGCTCAGCCATTAAAAGCTAGGCTCACAACCGAAAATGTAAGAACTAGCTTTTCTTAATCTAGAAAGAAAAACATTTTCATCCCTTTCTAGCTCTTCAGGTGTCAGATGTGTCCTGTTTCTGGTAGCTATTTGTAATATTAATCATTTTAACAGTATCAAACAGACTGGGTTTTTACACTTGATAAATTTTTGATGTTGGACCTTTGAAAAATGCAGTGAAGTAATTTTTTTTCCCCCTCGAGTTTCTCCCCAGAAGCCAGTGTTAATTTGCAGATGCCAACACATGACTAACGATTTTATCTCAAAAGATTAATACACATTAAATGAACATGGAATGGAGGACTCATGACTAGATAGCCTGCCTGCATGAGAGATGCTGGGCTTTGCAAGTCTGATAAACAGGCTCACTGTGGTCTCCTCACAGGGGGAGGGTTGGCTGTTAATTGGTCAGCCAGTCAGCCTGCTGAAGCTGTCTGCTCCTTCTTCTTTGCCAAAGAATACTGACTTTGTTCAAAGAGGACTATGCTTAGTCCCAGTTGGTAAACCGTGACTGGATGTCAGTAGTGGTAACTTAAATTTTCTTGCCTGTGACTGGTTTAGAGCGAGAAAGGTATTTTAACTCTGGCCCATACAGTGTAGGGAGGAAACTAGAAGGTTGGAGAGGGAATGATAGATCTGAAAAAGAAGTACCAGGAGATCGACAGGTGGGAATTAACTTCTTTTGCTTTCCACCAGTTTCCTTCTTTATGTTGGATACGGCACCTGGAACCAGCAAACATCTTAGCAGCTGAGGGGAGACCAGAGCCAGTGCTCGAATGGTAGAGCGGCAAGGTGGAAAGAACCTGGGCTCTCAATGACGTCATCAAGCCAGTGAACCCTGAGTTGCATTTTCTGTCAAGGTTTGAGTGTAACATCACCAGTGTAACACCATCAGTGTCTTAATCACTGTATTTGTTGAAGAATTTTCTTAAAGATATTATGTGGTAGGAAAATGTTATAGTGAAAATTAAAAACAAAACAAAAAAACAAGTGAAAAGTTCCCCCAGAAGCAATTTCTAAGTTTTAAATGTCATACCACTCTGGGTAGGACGTGAAATCTCATGATGACACACTTGGGATGTAGCTCACACCTCTGCCCTGAATATTTCAGGGAAAGAGTCATCCAACATGTGCCTTTCTGATTGGTTTTTCCACTTGGTGTCTTCAAGTTTGGTCTCAATTACTCCATTCTTGTTTACAAATAGATAGTATTTCACATTCATTTTCACTGTGTGTATTCTATGTGCTTCAATACCCGTAGAAAGCTATATGTTTAACAGTATGTATATTTACGTGTCTGTCTGTCTGTCTGTCTGTCTATGTGAGTGCAGTGCCCTTGGAGGCCAGAAGAATCATTGGTCCTCCTGGAGCTAGAGTTACAAGGGTTAAGGCTGCCTGAGATGGATACTGGGAACAGAATGTGGATTCTCTGAAGAGCAGGACAGGTAACCACTGAATCAACTTTCCAGCCTCAAAATATATATATATATATATGTGTTGGGAAGGTGGTCCTTAAGCCATGGTGCCAGTGTGGAGGTCAGAGGAAAACCTGTGAGAGATGCTTCTCTCTTTTCACAATGTGGGAACTGGGAATTGAACTCAGGCCACCAGGCAGCAATCACTCTTACCAGCTGAGCCACGTCCCCCACTTCAATCACACACTGATTCTGACACAAGCTTTCACTACGTATCCCATGCTAGGCTTGAACTCCTGCATTAGCTCCCAAGGTCTGTGTGTCATCGTACCCAGCCATAAATTATTGCATGTATTCCCCAAGCCCCTCAACACTTATGTTAGATGGATGTTAGGACTACAGAGGTTCCCTTTGAACTTTTCTTTCACATATTTGATTTCTTTTTGCTCGTTTTGGTAGATTTTCTTGATTATTTTTTCATTTCTTTTGTTCATCTCAAACCCAAATGGGTTTTGTTTGTTTGTTTGTTTGTTTGCAACCACCTTTTCTTTCTCTAGCAGTTCTTTCTTGTTCCTTTATAAAAAATAATAAACCTGTTTTTGTTTTACTTTGTTTCCGAGTCAGTTGGTTCACATTTAATGAGCACCTATTTCGATGCCGTAGGCTGATGTAAGATGTCTCCAAACATTCTTCCAAGGAGATACAGGGTGTCTCCTCACGTAGACACATCCACTGTGTTCTGAATTAGGTAAAACTAGACTCTTATTGAGTGCTGATGTGTCCATAAGTTGTGTGTCAGGACTTTTCCTGGCTCTGAGTCAGCCAGATTAGCCTGGTGTCTTCGGGGTGGAGTCAGTCTTTCTGTTTAATACCCTGTTGTCAGAAACAGGCTGTTGTGTGCTTTACAACAGGGCAGATGCCAGCCTCAGTGAACTTTCCTGGCGTGGGTTATACTTCTTTAAGAAGTTTGGGTTTTCTTAATTTACAGACAAGATTTGTCCTGCTGAGGCATTTAGATGGATGATTTTTTGATAAATATACACCATCATATTCTAACTACCATAATCAAGACAGAACAGCTTCATCCACCCCCAACATTTCCTTGACTCCTTTCTACCATCTCCCAGCTTGGCTATGGATTTCCTTAGGTGTTTAGCATCAATGCTTGGAGTATTACCTGGGTGCCCACTCTATCCTTATATCCCTGCACAACCCTATCGTGTCCCACAAGCTCCCTTGGGACTGAGAGGGATGCTTGTAATCACTGTGGATGGGCCTCAAAATGCTTTAGGACATGGGTGTGGAGTAGGAAAGCTGCTTGTTTGGCAGGTCAAATTCCATGGTCTCTGAGTGCATTGACACAAGGGGATAGGAATGCAGTGGGAGGGGCCTACCTGGATCAGGTACTTCATAAGGTATCAGTTGGCTAATTACACCAGACAGTCTTCACCCCATCATTCGTGACTTGTTTTCTGTCTTCTACAAATGTAAGGTCTCCTGTTACTCTCCTGAGGTAGAGAAATGGTTCTACCTACACAGTGGCTTATAAGACCGAGCCCTTTGCCCTGGATTAGCCACTAATTCATCCTATCTTCTTTATTGTTGCCAAGAAATCCATCAAAAAGTATTTCTCACTGATAGCTTTATTCTTAGCCACAATGGTACTCTGCCTTTACTCCTGCCTTATTTCTTTATTGCCAATGCCATGGGATTGTGAGCGATACCAGGTGGATGTATATACTGGCTGGAGCATAAGACTTAAACAGCCAGCTTGTAAGAATATGGTCGAATTACATGTTATTTTCTCAAGTGAAACATTTCTTGGGATGCCATGTGCATGGCACCTGTGAACAGTTCCACAACTCATACTTCTTATGCCCTGGACTTGAACTCTACAATCGAGTTTCTTAGCTGTTTTAAACTTTAGAGTAAAATAAAGTTCTTAGTAAAAGAGAAGTCAGAGAAACTGGATTCCCATAAGGAGCTCTGGGAAGTGTCTCAAAGACACTTGGAGATGGTTTGGAGACGTTCAGTGTTGGTTTAGGTATTCTGTAAAATGGCCTTCCAGTAGCTTCGCTCAGCAATTTGTCATCACGTGTGACACATATGGAAGAAGCTACAATTTTAATTTTTGCCAAGGTGAAACCTGGAGCAAGGTACCTTGATGTGGTTAATAGATAAATTCAAATGGAGTCAACATCATATTAACATCTACTAAGCTGGTGAGCTGAGTCACTGACCTGGCCGGACTCACCCATGTGCACACACACCTTACTGCCCTGCTATTTGCATGCTCCTTGGATCGTGCCCACTGGTGGACAGCAGGACACACACCAATTTACTATTAAACACGTGCTTGGGAAGCCACCTCCCAAGAGAACTTTCCAAATAATTCCCTGTCTGACATTTGAAGGGTATGGGGCAGAACTGGTGTCCTATAGACTAGATCCATAAAGGACGGTCTGAGGTTCTTCTCTTTGGATGAAGACTTCCACAGAATCCCCCAGTCCACTAAGTCCCATTGGCGGGGGTGGGAGGGTCGGGGGGGGGGGCGGTTCTTTTCATTTTGGAAAGCACGAAATTATCTGCTATCACAAGATGAGATCATTGCAGCTTCCCTTACCCTGGTTCAAGTTCTACACCTGACCCTGCCCACCCAAACCAGCTGTTCCTGTTTCTTCTGTGACTCATTTTCTCATGATGGCCCCTTGGACACCTGTGTACTGGCCTCTGTACCGGGCATATTGCTGGGTACTCGTGAGTGACTCCTCCCTACCCTTGGTGATGCTTGGCAGCCTTCCAGCCGACACCCTCTCGGGAATTAGGTTCTGCTGGTATGGCCGGCCCTGTGATTGCAGGCTAAGTCACCTCATGCAACCAGGACCGTGAAGTCTCAGATCAACAGTGGGCAGAGTAGGAGAGTCCAGAAAACTGCTAGTAGAATCTTCAGGGAGGTGCCCAGTGAGTTTGTGAATAAGACAAAAGGGTGGGGCTGACACGAGCTTGTAGGTGGAGAACTGTAGAACTGGGGAGACAGAGAGAGGATACCCCACAGGTCAAGGGAAATTGAGACTTTTAGAGGCTGAATTTAAGGCAGCCACATGTGAGCCGGGAAGAAGTAAGCAATGCAAAAAGGCTGTCTGTGAACTGCACGGCACTCTGGTCCCAAGTCATTTCCATTGGCTACTGAGACTGTGTTTGTTTGTTTGTTTGTTTGTTTGTTGTGTTTTTAAATTTCTCCCACTGTGGCTCCTCCCTTCGGCTCATACCTCCAAGGAGTGTGGGCAGCTATGTGCAAGGCTAAAAGGAGGGTAGAGAGACCTGCACTGCCCTCTAGCTGCCAAAGCAGAAACTGCGACAACAACCCAGCCACTGCTTGGAGGATTAGCTGATAAACCTTTTAACATTTGGAAAGTTCTGCTATTTGAGAGAGTTGGGGGGGGGGGGGGGAGTTCAAACAAAGGTCAGTGATAAGTGAAAAGGAACCATTCCCTATCTTGGATATCTCAACATATGCTGTAGACAGCAGATGAGTCTATACTATTCCTTGTTTTCTCTCATCCTCAAAGTGTTCTGTAGTACGGCCAGAAGCAGCTAAAGGTGAGGAGATCTTCTTCTTCCTCCACAGCGACCTAACGCTCTCCTTCCCATTTTCTTCTAAAGCCAAGTTCTCTATATTAGCATCCCCCTGTTCCCAGCCTCACCCACCGGGCAGCCCAGCCGCTTGGAGCCGGAAGGCAAGGCAAGATGAATAAATCCAGGCTGAGCTCTAATGTTGAAAGCTAAGTACTGACATCCGTCTTCCTGTCCCTGGGCTCAAAGCTGGCTGCATTTCCCTCCCAGGGAAGCTTCACACCCAGGTGAGAAGGTGTATGAGGATGTCCAGTGTGTTTGTGTGTGTGTGTGTGTGTGTGTGTGTGTGTGTGTAACCACCATGACAACACGGAGAGAGATTCTTCACAGACTTCTTAGTCATGTGTTTAGTTTGTTTTGAGGGAGGGGAAAAGTCATTGAGTTAAGACGTTTACAAAGCGCTGGAGGTTGTGGAGGAGGCTCAGTGGATAAAGCAGTTGCCATGTAAGATGAGGACATGAGTTCAGATGTCCAGGGCCCACATAAAGTCAGATTGGATAACATGTTTGCAATCCTAGCATTCCTACGCTGGGATGGGAGGTGAGACAGGAGACTCCCAGAGGCTAGCCTGCCTTGCATTTGAATGAAAAAAAATTAAAGAAAAAGACAAAGAACACGACTGCTCCTAGGTAGGGTGAAGGAGATAGTTTATTGTAGATTTGTGGGAGAGCAGAGCCAGAGGAGGGGACACCTGGGAGAGACCAGAGTGGACATGACCAGACTAAGCTGTACCATGTAAGGAGAGAAGAAGGAGATGGGAGAGGGAAGAGGGGAGAGGGGAGGAGAGGGGAGAGGGGAGAGGG
>JANHMN010000013.1:30499707-30523060 GCA_030674055.1 Rhabdomys pumilio | reverse complement strand
ACATCTACATGCTTAATTAAATCACTCATCAGACCAGAGACTTTCTGGTGGAACGTTTCTTGAGATTTGTTTCCAGTTCCTGAGGCAATGATATGTATATAACCCAATAAAATTGGCAATTATCAATATATTGGCCATGGTTATTTCAATAGTTAACGACATAAAGCCAAATTCAAAATGAATTTAACAAGAAGAGGAGTTTCTGTGTACAAACAATGAGGGAAGCCTGAGGTGCGTATGGGTCAGGGGCTCAGGTGAGTGGGGCTGAGGCTTCTCTTGGTCTGAGCTTTATTATCAGGTAAGCTCTCTCGTTTGAGGTAACTAGGAAATGTTCATCGAGCCACACAATAAGGTATTCATAGATTCAGGGTGATCTTTGGATGTTTTCAAGTGGTAAATGGGTTCCAGCTGACCCTGAACTTGAATTTAGAATGTGCCTATGTTTCATTCTGGTTATCTGCTTGGCTTGTTTTTATGGTGTGTGTGTGTGTGTGTGTGTGTGTGATCTGCTTGACTTGTTTTTATAGTTTGTGTGTAGTGTGTGTGTGTGTGTATGTGTGTGTGCACGTGCGCGCGTGCGCGCGCGCGCGCGCGCGCGCACTTAAAGGGTTGTTTTATCACAAGGACCCTGGGAAGGAGTAGAGCCAATGATCACTTTGCTAGTGCTGTCTTTCAAGAGGTCTCAGGTGCCTGTGGAAAGCAGGGTGGTAAGGGCAGAAACGGTAGTTTCTTATGAAGATTTTTATCGATTATGAAGGGAATGTAGCATGTTGGGTATGCTAAGGTGAGACAGCACTGACATGCTAGCAGTCTATTGGTGCCCAAGGAGATAATGTCTCACAGAGAGACAGATAAACTCCATGGTGCCAGCTCCAGTTCCATGTGTGAGATAGTCTTCAGAGATTGCCCAAACTGCCTTCACCTTGCAATCTTTTTGCCCCAACCTCCTGAATGTTAGATTACAGGCATGAGCCACTGACTCCATTCTGCAGCTGGAACCTGGAACACTTTATGGGGTTATTCGTGTCCCTCAGGCTCAGAGACAAAGCAAGGCAGCTGCAGAAAGAGTACACTAAACTCTTTGTTAATTAATAATTTTCTTCTGTATGTCTTTGTGTGTGTATACACGCAAGCATGTATGCATGTGTGAGCATGCGTGCAAGCATGTGTGTGCATGTGTGCGTGCATTTGAGTGTGCATGTGCACGTGCTCATGTGTGTGTGTGTGTGTGTTTTGTGCATGTTTCTACAACTAAACATTCAAGCTGTAGTTGATGCCAGAATGTCTTCTTCCATCTCTTCTTTGATTTTTTTGTTTGTTTGTTTCAGAGTCGAATTGAATCTAGAGGTTTCATTTCAATGAGGGTGGCTTCCCCATAATCCCCAGGGATCTGCCTGTATCTGCCCTCCAACCCTGGCACATAGATAATCACCGCCACCCTTGCTTCTTTGATGAGAATACTGGGACCCTAACTCAAGGAAACTGTGTCATGCAATAGGGTAATGTATCTAGACCAGGATTTCAATCTGATAAGGTAGTAAAATGGGCAATTCATTTGGAAAACCAATGGCATCACCAAAGAATGGTTCTTGTTTCCAGCAGTAAGGGAGTCCTGTTTTTTGTTTTTAACATGGGTTTTCAAAGCCATCAGTGCATCAGCACCAGGAGATGTGTTCAGGCACTTTGTGAATAACTCAGCAGCATTGAGAACAGTCTACATACATACATACATACATACATACATACATACATACATACATACATTCTTTACATCTAGCTATCATCTATCTATCTATCTATCTATCTATCTATCTATCTATCTATCTATCCATCTATTCTCTCT
The DNA here is from genome assembly GCA_030674055.1 of Rhabdomys pumilio. Classification (NCBI taxonomy): domain Eukaryota; kingdom Metazoa; phylum Chordata; class Mammalia; order Rodentia; family Muridae; genus Rhabdomys; species Rhabdomys pumilio. The sequence goes on along the minus strand of JANHMN010000013.1, from coordinate 30,521,217 downwards.
CTTCTTTGCATTTAGGAAATTGAAGAAGCAGCTAACACAGGATTGCAGAGATGTGTGCATTCAAACCAGTTAGGTTGTCTGCAAAAGTTAACTATAAATTTTATCTATTGGGAAAAAAAAACCCTCAATTACTTTTGTTTCTGTAAGCTCATAGCCTGAATGAAACCACGGCTAGCAGAATGCTCATTAAAGTGGATTTAAATTTCAAATGAAAAGTTATTGACTTCCAAAAAGGTAAACATAGCTAAGCAGCAAGAACCATCTGAAGTTATTAAATTACCGACTTACCTACTGTTACTTCTTTAATATTTTTGTTTGTTAACTAAACTATAAAGCGTAATGCTGAAAATGTAACAGCAAGCTATTTGCCAGCAGCGACTTTCCATAGACATTTAAAATTTAATGGTCTGCTGAAAAACGGTGATGGATTTTGGTCTCCTTTGCCCCAAAGTCCTGGCTCTCATAAAAAATGTAGCCTACTTCGTGTCTCTGGGAAGGAAGGATTAGGATGGGAGATCAGATGATAAATTGTTTGCCATCAGTATCTGGCCAGAAGAACTCAGCTTAAACGTATCACATTTCCATGTTTATTTATGCACTGCACCATTTGGGTATTATAATAAAATTTTTATCTGTCCCTGGAGGCAAAATTGAGTTATATATTAAATGGCTATTTTCTTTGTCTTCTGCTTAGGTATGCATGCAATGTGGTGGTATAGTCCATATTCCACACTTGCTTCTTTCCTGCAGAGAACATTTTTGCAGCTGACAGAGTAAAGACACACCACGCTTCCAGACTAAGAGAGAACATATTGGCAAGATAAAATACAGATGTTCGCTGTGTTTTCTCTACTTCATGGTTGATCTCAGTGGAGGTTAACCTTCGTGAATATGTCTCCCCCAACCCTGTTTGGACAGTTGGACAAAGGAATTCACAGTAAATTCGAGATTGTAAAAGACAGTTTCAAGGAAAGTATTTCAAAATATTTTTAGTGAGGGAAAGCAGTGTAAAACTTCACGCTTCTCCTCAAACTTCCTTTTCATAAGTCCACTGAAATAAAAACTAATTTTCCTATCGTTTTGTAGGGAGAAACTGGAAATAGATAATTTCCTTCCAAACAGTTTTATTCTTAAGTTAGAAACAGATACAAAATTTTTCTTAGCATAGTCTAGGACAAATGGAATTCTCAGTGTAACATAAAATATGGTATTCTAAATGTGTTTATATTTCCACTTTTCCTATTCTAGGAAAAAAAATCAGAAAACAAAGAATGCTGAAATATAAAAACAGACAGCAAATATCAAAATAATATCACAAGGCCATGTGTAAATCCTCAGCAGAAATGCTTGCCCCATCCACAAAGCAAAATGGCAGAAGGAAGCACCATGAGCTGTTTCTTGTAATTTTGACTGTCCTGTTGGAGAAAATGAATTCTTCCTCTGTAATGATAATAGAAAAACCTCCTGATAAATTTTGGGTTCAAATGAAGTGAATCAAATGTGTGTGGTCAGATTAAACAATGTCTATTAAATGGACATCGTCATGGAATTAGAACTTAGTGAGGGGAAGCTAATTTTTTGGTTGGATTCAAAAGGACCTAATGCTAATTTTGAAAGTGTGGACTTCTACATAAAGAAAAGATCTAGAAACACACACACACACACACATACACACACCACACAGAATAAGTCTTGGAAGTAAAGAAAAGAATAAATATGGAGCCCTTTTCCAGAACACTGAGCATAAGCTCTTAGGGCTGGGCATTTAGAAGCCAAGTAGAAAGTCAGAAAGGTGAGCAGAAGTAACACCATCCTAGGCACCCAGAAAGAAAAAACAGCAGACAGGGCTGAAGATCAGTAACATAAGAAGTAAAGGATTAACTCTGAAGCATTCACTCTGTACATGTCTAAGTGAGCAGGAGAAAGCCCATGAGCCTCAACCCTACAGAAAGAACTTCAGACAACTAAGGGATGCTGAGAGTGGGAGAAATGGTCTTCTCTAGGGAAGAGCACATGGATTGCTTATCTAATACCAAATGGTCAGCCCTGAAAGCATACATACAAGGAACAGCATACAGACCAAGTGTAAAAGCCCCGAGCTAACTGTAAAGGACCACTCTTGCCCACTTTTGGGGGCCAAACTATAGCAGCCCGCTCTGTTCCGCAGGTCCGGGTTTAGCAAGAGAGAGAGTGGGGGGAAGAAGGGGAAGAGCCACGAAGAATAGAGACAAGCCAGAGGATCTGTAGTAAAGTCTTCTTTACTGTCTCCACCATACACATACCACTACACCTACTACTACTACACCACACATACATACATACATACATACATACATACATACATACATACACACACACACAACAACAAGGAAATCCTGGGTATTTATAGGCTTTTGCCATGTGCCTTGCAGGTGTGGATATGACATAAGCCTTACAGGCATGGACAGCACGTGTGCCTTACAGGCATGTACAGCTGCTCCTTGCAGCTGGGGGCACTAAACAGCAAAACAAGCTATGTGGGATATCAGAGTGTGCTTCAGCTGTTGTAGGCTGTTGAAAACCAAGTCTCATGTCAGGGTATATGGCTCAAGATGGCTGCAAAGCTGATAGCTGCTTTCTAGCCGTGTTTTGCTTAAAGTCGGCTCCCAACACCAAGCAGTCACATTTATGTGTGTGTGTGTGTGTGTGTGTGTGTGTATGTGTGTGTATACAAATATGTATCTATATTCATGGTCTATTAATTCATTAATTCCTGTATTTATATTTCTATATGTCTATTGGTGTCATCTTTTTCCAGCTCACATTTAGACAGTCATGTTGGTGAGATGTATAGGTGTAGCTTCTGGCATTACTAGGAGACACAATCTCACAGCAAATTCTCTGATCTTCTGGCTCTTTCAGTCTTTGTACTGCTTCTTCATCGTGTCCTGAGCCTTAGATGTTTCATAGATGTATCCATTGGGATTGGACTCCGCAACTCTGCATTTTGATTGGTTGTGGTTTTCTGTAGCAGTACCCATGTGGTGCAATGTGAAATTTCCTTGGTGAGGGGTGAAGTATATATACTATATACTATATACCGTATACCATATACCATATACCATATTATATTATATCTAAACATATATGACATGAATTTGAAAGAGAGCAAGGAGGAATATATTGGATAGTTTGAAGGGAAGAAAGGGAACCCAAAAAAGTTTCAAAATGATTCTCCAATTTATGGTTTTAAATGTGCATGTATGCACACCCAGGTGCATGCAATTTCTACATAGAAATACATGAACACATTTGAAAAATACCAAAGTGCTGACCCTGGTTAACTCTGAGTACTTGTTGGAGTAGAGTAAGAGAGGGAGTCTCTAACATTTTTAGTTTTTACACTTATGTATCATTTAAACTTTTTATAATAAAACCCACCCTTGCACATCAAGTATAATGACGATCAATGAAGCATAATAGAATATCTGCTGTAAGAAAACCAAAGCAGCACCAGGGGGCAGGTGGTTTTCTTAAAGAGTACTCCTGAACTTCATAGCTGCCTCCTGGGAATTTAAAGGTGTTTTAGAGCCAAGACAAGGGAGCATTCTAATTTATTCAGCGTGTCTAGCAATCGCCGAACCAAACCAGATGAAGGCAACATACAATAAGTCTATAAGTCATACCCAGAAGGACAAATGTAAATACTTAATGGATTAGGAAGATAGTTAATAACAAAGTAACACTCATGGCCCCAAAGCAGAAGTGATCTGACACTGTGACAAGCTAGTATGCTTTACACAGTCATCTAGAGATGACATCCCACACAGAGCCATTCATTCGATGTGTTATTAGTGAGCCAGTGACTATTCTTAATTCTTCTATACAATGAAGCACTAACAAGAGTATAAGGAATGTTTCGGTGGGAGAAGTGTTAGCTGATGGAAGAAATACATGGTCAAGTTTCTATCTGACATTAATATAAAACAATTGCATGCCTGGAGAAAACTAGAGGTATTTTTATGCTATTTAGGGACAGTAAAACAAATTATTTCCATTATTAATATAGTATTCTGCAAATACTAATCAATACAATAGGATGAGTTAAAAAGTGAGCAATAGTATTGGAAACGAAAATTCCAATGCACAGTTATAACTCCTTATATATTTATTCCATTGTGAATTGATGACTGGCTAAAAATTAGAAGACAGGCATTCAGTAAACTGGCCATTTACAAACACAGGGTTTTCTCAGAGACCAGCAATCTTTGGTTATGTTACATAATCATGGTGGAAATAGACGACATCATAATAACATAAAACACAACATGATTCAACAACAGTAAGTGCATCACAATTACCAAATCCTATTTGAGGACAGAAAGTCTCAACCCTGTTTCTAAAGGAAATAATCAGTCTTATAAAGGTGCGACACCTCCATCAATTTTTTTCTGTAAACCCAATAGACTTCAAACGAAAGCAGAAGGTAATTGGGGGAAAGCTTTAGTAGTGATTTTTATTTAAATCTTTTTTCATCAAAAATTATTTTCATAGGTATAATGGTGCTTGTGAACAATCAGCGCTCTGAAGACTGAGGCAGGCAGACTGAGTTTAAACCTAGCCTGGTCAAAGCAAGTTCCAGACCAGCCTACACTGCCTAGGAAGACACTAGTTCTGGCAACAATTGTAAACTCTTATGGGATACCGTATGTCATTCTGATGGTTCAGCATTCACTGAAATGTTGATCATTTCTTATCATTAGCACCAACATTGCCAGCTCTAAGTGTGCAAGTTCTGCTGGCCTATGACAGTCACCTCCAGTCACTATATAGAGTAACACTCTAACTCTCATTTTATACATTTACGCTTTCTTTGTGGTGAGAGCTGTTTTGGAATCTATGTCGTTTACTGCAGTATTCGTTGCTGAGTTCTAGAAGTCTCTGTGTGTCTGATGGGGGTTTACCAAAGACAGATACAAGTAATGTGACAAAGTTAGCCCTAGGATAAAGCAGACTAGGAAACAGGTAGCTAGTCATGGTTGGCATCTCTGTAGGGAAGCAGATTGTGTGTGTGTGTGTGTGTGTGTGTGTGTGTTTACACAATTATCTAGGACAAGGAGGTTACAGAGTGTTTGGTCATACTGTAAACCCTAAAATTTTGTTATTTACTGAAAAAAAATCCTATTTTTAGTTGTGGTGTGGCTCAGCCCTATCACGCTTGCTCCTGTGTACACACACACACACACACACACACACACACACACACACCTTTAATCCAAGTGCTTTCTGTGTACTGTAGACAGGATTAAATAAAGTCAACCATAAGTCAAGGGCAGAGCCAGAAATCAGGGAGTGAACACAGGAAAAAAACCATGGAGAGTAAGAGAAAACCAGGAGGATGGATTGAGAGACACACAGGAAGTAGAAAGGAGGGACATTCAGTTTGAGAGTGTTTTGAGCCGGTGTGGAGAGAGCTTCCTTTTAGGGCTTCAGGTGTTGAGGAAGATCAGCTGGATGCGTTCTCTGCCTCTCTGAGGCTTTCACCCCATCATCTGGCTCTCAAGTGTTCATTGGTAAAATCGAACAGTTGAAGTTTTGTTTAGACACAATACAAGGAAGCTCTTATTGGTACTGTTTCAGTGAAAGGCCAACCTTTTCTGATCATCTGAACTCCAACTCACCCAGGAAAGACCTTGCCATTCCCATGGTATTGTTGACAGGGCTATGCTCTTGTTGACAACATGCAATCACTCAGGGCGTTAGCTGTTCCCCACACTGTCCATTGTAGCCTTTCCACCAGGCAGCAAACAATGGCACTGCTCCATCTGCTTGTTATTGTACCTGGGAACACCTTCCTATTTTTAGAGTTTCTTTGCTGTTGATAATGGAGTAAGGAAGAAGGAGAGGGTGAGATCTTGATATAATCAAGTACTTGAGGAAAAACTCAAAATTCCAGCCTGATTCATCCTTCCATGGGACCTACCTGCTGCTCTCCAGACTTCCCTCCTCCTTGTGCTTTAGTGCCTGGCTTTTCTGGTCATGCTTGGGGCATAGCATCTCCCATTTATCAATCCCATGTCTTCCTCTTTCATGATTTATATTCTGGGGTGGAGAAGTGCTTTATCTAGAATGTTCCAAGACTGTGGTACAGAACTGGCCTATGGAAGAGTGCTGCCCCCAGTGCCCACCGGGCGACAGACACAGCTGCTGTCATTTCTGCATCTTCCACCTTGAACTTATCATCTGTACCCTGTGGGGAACCTTCGCCCCCATCACTGCTCCTGTTGAGGTCCTGAAGCTCTAACGCTGTCTGAACCTCCACATTAGAAGCTCTGCTTGCCACTGTGTTTCATGTTTAACCTGTCTGGCCCTTTTCTTTAAATACATCTTTGCAAGTGTTATTTCTAAATGTTAAGACACATCCACTTATGAAAGTCAGCTTTTCTTTTTACACAAATTAGAATAGCTAGGGCTCAATCAGGAGATGCCCAACTTTCACTGCACTGGTGGGTAAAGCCAATCTATTATGACAAACTTAGTTTGTAATTCTAACAGACTTAGCACATGGTCTCCTCCTCCTCCTCCTCCTCCTCCTCCTCCTCCTCCTCCTCCTCCTCCTCCTCCTCCTCCTTCTTCTTCTTCTTCTTCTTCTTCTTCTTCTTCTTCTTCTTCTTCGTGTTAAACAGGTTCACTACATAGCCCAGGCTAGCCTTAAACCTTAAAATTCTCCTTCCTATAGATTCTGGTTGCTGGAGTTGTTGGTCTGTTACTACTATACATGGCCAGCAGGCTTTGATTTTATTTATTCTCAGTGATCACTTCTGCAAATGTAATGACAAGCTCTTCTCTTTTATTAAAATTCAGACACTTTCCTGAATCCTCTCATGGATTAAGTTTGGCCGTGACCTTCTTTTCCTATCCTTGAGGAATCCATGTTAAGCTAAGGTTATTTTTTTTGGGGGGGGGGGGCGGAATCTCTCACACTTTGTATCTGACCAGCAATAATTTGTATCCTTCAGCAATAATTATGTCAAATCAGTAATTTTGCATTCACAGATGTGCTTGCTTCTTGCTTATAAATCTCTGTAAGTCCTTGTTGGAGTTGGAATTGAGTGCATTCTCCCCCAAGATCCTGGTGAAGTAGTTTCTATGGCAACTGTCCTGCCTTCTCCTTTGATTAAAGTCAGACTCACCATCTTTAATAAGTGATGGTGAGTTTTCCTTAGTAATACTAACCTATAACACATGGTCTAATGGTAAAGTTGTAAGTCAACATTTTATTAAAATATTTAAAATAAAACCTCAAATATTCTAAAAAGAAATTGTCCTTGGGATTAAAACCAAAGCAGAAATTCAGCTTTTTGGTGACAGGATACAAAATGATTATAATGTTAACTTTCCTTCTTTTTTCCCTCCTCCTCCTCCTCCTCCTCCTCCTCCTCCTCCTCCTCCTCTTCCTCCTCCTTCTCCTCTTCCTCCTCTAAAAACAGGACCTCACCATGTAGCCCAGGATGGTCTGAGTAACAGTATGTAGCTCAGGCTAACATCAAGCTCTTATCCTTTTGCCTCAGCCTCTGGAGTGCTGAGATTACAGATATTTATAATGATGTCTAGTGCCTAGCCCTAAATGTACTTCTGCCTCTCCAGAGAGAGAGAGAGAGAGAGAGAGAGAGAGAGAGAGAGAGAGAGAGAGAGAGAGAGGCGCAACTGCTTCTCTCCAGTCCCATCTGTCTTCCCTCCCTCCCTCCCTCCCTCCCTCCCTCCCTCCCTCCCTCCCTCCCTCCCTTCTTTTCTTCCTTCCACACAGCCCTATGCATGCTGGGCAAGTGCACTACCACTGAGCTATCACTAAATGTAAATTTCTTGGTCGACGCTCCATACATAACTGCTGAGCATTTACAGGTTTAAAAAGTGGTACAAGTTAGCATAGGGAGCAAACAGATCCTAGCTTTCCAAATTTATTAAAAACTGATCTGTCTTTACTACTCGGATAACATTTTCTAGCAACTGTTCAGATACATGTTATCTTGAACGACGTGATAAAACACAAAGATGGTCTTGTTTTCTTCGTGCTAATCTTTTACAATTTCTGTAGTGGAAGTTTGACAACGGGAGGCAGATGGAGCCCCCATCACTATGATAGACATCTTTATTTCTTGATTGCGTTCTTACATTTTGCTTTCACAGAAAATTATCCTTTTACTAAAATGAAATTGTGGAAAACTTTTCTTGTCCTTCAAACTGAGATAATTGTGCTAATATCAGTGAGTCTGTCCTTTGGGTAATCTAAAGGAACATGAAGAAATAGGATTTGTTTTAAGATGTTGTAATACATAAATGAGAAAGATAAAAGGCAAGAAAAGAGAAATTGTCTGCTGATAGTACTTGTGTCAAGCACCATGGCACTTAAAGTCTACATTAATTAGAGAAGATGATTGTAAGTCCTTTCATGTTCCAATTTAAAGGTGAACAACACCCATCAGCAGTTATTAAAATAAATCCTTTGTATCGGAGTTGAGACAGTGACTTGGAAGACATACAAGGAAAAATAATGGGAGTAGAGAACAGAATTTATGAAAGTTTATATTTCTCTTATCTAGTTCTGTGGTATGTTGCTCCCAAACTCATGCTGACATTTTACTGCCATTGGGACGGTGTCGGGAGAAGGAGAGTTTCCCTCCCAGAAGTGCTGTCCTCAGAAATGAACTGACATCACTGAATGAGAGAGGTCACTTCCTTCCCACTCTCTCTTGTCTTCTCTTCATTCTTCTGCCATATTTTGCTTCTTACCACATATGACATAAGGAACAAAAAATGCTAAGCTCCTGATGCCTCACTTTCCAGCCTCAGACTGCGACAGAAATTTCTGCTTCTTATAAATTATGCATCTCAGTGTGTATACAACTCTATTTTGATTAGGTAACCTTACTAGGGTTACTAGGGAGTGGCAGAGAGGTGACTTCCACAGTGATCCTGGCTACGCCCCAAAGCCCATCAAACTACAACTTCCATTAGTGAGATCATTCGATTTTGAGGTATGAACAATTCCACAGAAGGCAAAGCAGGGGAATTTGCAGCGGGCTGGCTGTGACTTTCCAAGAAAGAGTTAGTCAACACAGGATGAGTGGGGCTGCTCCATATGACCAAGATAAGCACAGGTTCCCAACACTCATGGACCAAAGGAGTTATGTATACTTTATTGGGGTATAACTCTAGTGTTTCAATTTTCTCAACCTGTAACATCACTTTTTCTATGGCCGACACTTTCTATTTTAGACCTCTATTTTGAGTCATGAAGGGCAATCAGCAGAGTCCATTCATCATCCATTATAAATCCAAGGGATGGAGGTATTTACACTGAAGTATCAGGTAGGGAGTGTGGTCCCAAGATATCATCAGTCCTATATGCACTTGCTGTACTGTTAGTGCCATCTGGCTCTTGGTCACTTTCCTTCTGCTGTGGAGTCATCCATGATGCCAACACTCTCACAAATGATGATGTGAAACCCTGTTGCTCTTCTCACAGCTTGCTCTTCTTTTTATTTTGATCTTTGTGCATGGGCATCATAATGTGTAGCTTTCGGTATCTTTTTTGGCCTTTGTACGAGCCTCAGGCTGCCATGTCTTTTTATCAAGGCTTTGAGGCCCCTGTAGGTCTACCAGTACCCCTCAATGAAATTTCTAAGCCATTAAGGGTAACCTGGGGTGATCTCTTGATCTCTTGATCTACTGGGGATGTGGAGAATTGTAGAGCTGTTTCAAACACTCTGTGCTTACAGAGACTCCCAAATCAAGATGGCCCAAGGCATCAGCTAAGAAAATCACTTTCAATTTCCTTAAGTCAAGGTATTAACTTGTATAAGAAGATGAAAGGGGAGATGGGCTCCAAGCTATGTTGATCCAATGGGTTTCAGTATTGTAGTTACATACTGAAGCTTTCTGGCTTCTCTGCCCTGATTCTGTACTATCACCTCTATTGGTTCGGCTGCATGACACCTGCCAGTAGAGATCATAAATTTCCTTATCTAATGAGTTGCTCACGATTTTTATTTAATTATGAATTATTCACAGAAGTGTTTGGAAAAGGTCTTCTTTCATTAGCATAGGTGGACTACATTACAATTCTGAATAACCTTCTATTAAAAGGAATGAGATCACCCCACCTTAGATCAAGACCAGACTGAATGGCAGAGCTAAGTGTAGAATAATTGTTTCCAAAGGTACTTGGCTGTATGGGAGAGAGGGGTATCAGAACAAATGAAAGACAACTTAGGCAGAGAATGAGCGAGAGGATAATGTTCTCTAGGCAACAATGTTCAGAATCTGCTTGAGAAAACAAGGCACTCAGTGGCTGGTAACCAGAGTGGGATTTAACACAGAGAATTAAGGCAGAATGCCACTGGAAAAGATGGGAGAATAAAAGGAAGGGCCAGGTGACATTAGTCCATTGATAGTACCATTTCTGTCCAGTCTGAACTACTCCAAGCCTCTCTGCCTGGCACAGTGCAGTTCCTTCAGGGTCACACTGCTGTCACAGCAACTGACTAGGCAGGTGACTCTGCCTTTCTCCTTCCCCTTAGTAAGCTGATACAGAATTCATCCATTTAAACTGTAATTAAATGCTTCTGGTATATTCACTGGTTGTCATTCATTAGTTCTAGAACATTTTCATTACAACCAAGAGAACCCCGTTTGTTTAGATAACATCCAGAATTTCTGTCCCCCACCCTTTAGCCCTCAGCCCCACTAGCTGACCTTTTACCTCTATACCTACTTCACAGAAATAGTCTTGAGTCTTTGAGGGGAGGTAGTGGCAGTTGACTCAAGGTCCTACATGTGCTAAGACAATATCTTTGAACTACATCTCATTCCTTTTTTGACTTTTCATTTTGAAACAGGGTCTCCCTAAATTATTTTTGCTAACTTGAAATTCACTTATAACCTGGAAAACCCTCAGATTTGTCATGCTCCTGTCTCAGTTTTTCAAATATTTTGGGGTACATGCTTGTGCCATCAGGGCTGACTTGGATTAATTCAGATGTTTTCAACATTGCTGTTCTTTCACGTTGTAGTTTGTGTCGGTGTGCCAGTTACTTTTATGCCAAATAATATTTCCTTGCATTGTTATACCGCATTTTATTATCCATTCATTAATCAACAGACATTTTGTTTTTCTACTTTTCTGCTACTGTTAATGCTTCTATGACTATGCATAGGCTAGTCTTTGTCAGCTTAACATAACTAGAATCATCTGTGAAGAGACATTCTCAAAGAAGAAGTTGCCACTGTCAGATTGGCCTATGGGTATGTCTGCAGACATTTTGTTGATTGATGTGGGCAGGCCCAGATCACTGTGGGCGGTACCATTCCTGGTCAGGTGGGCCTGAGCTGTGGAAGAAAGGTAGCTGAGCAAGCCAGAGGAATCAATCCAGTAAGCCGCTCTCATCCATGGCCTCTATTCAGTTTTTACCTTCAGGTGCCTGCTTTGAGTTTCTGCCTTGACTTTCTTCAGCGATAGACTGGTGTAGAACCATAAACGGAAATAAACCCTTTCCCTTCGTTTTGGTCATGGTGTTTCTTATAGCAACAGAAAACAAACTTGAATAGCCTGTTAACACATTGTGTCTGTGTTGGTTATAGATTTTATAATGGCTCTGCTGAGTCATGTAACTGAGTTTAACCCTTTGAAGAACTGCTAAACTGACTTCCACAACAGCCCCAGCAGTCCACATTGACTGAGGGTACCAACCTCTTCCCATTTTCTCTCTCTCTAATATTTGTTGATGGTTTATTAAAATTCTTTGTGTAGCCTTCTTAGAGGGCGTGAAGTGGTCTTCCAGTGTGACTTTAATTTGCATTTCCCTGATGGGAATGACGGTGAGTCGCTTTTCTTGTACTTATGGACTCTTTGTTTATCTTTACAAAGTATTTCTGAGATGTTTTGAATATCTCTTAATGGTACAGCTTACTTTTTAAAAGCATCATTTATTATAATAGTTCTCTATAGAGTCTAAATACATGTATTTTTTGGATATGTGATGTAAAAATGTGTCTTTCTCCAATGATGTGGGCTTTTATTCTTTTTCTCTAAACACAGATTCTGACTATTATACGTAGGCTGGCTTTGAACTTATGACTCTCCTGCCACAGCTAGCAAGTTCTGGGACTATAGGAGTGCCATATCCAGCTATCTTTCATTTTTTGATGATGTTCTTTGATGGTGTCTAACTGTTTTTAAACTTGTTAAGGAACATTTTTTTTTCTCATTTTTTTTTTCTGCTTAAGGTTTGGAGTCCTGTCTATGAATCTGTTGACAAACTCAAGAACATGAAGAGTGACCCAAGTTTTCTTCAAAGAACTTTACAGTCTTTGTAGGTTTAATGAGGACTCAGATCCATATGTATAGGGTGTGAAGTAGGAGTACAACCTTCTTTCTTTTGTTGGTAGATGCGCTGCTGTTATTCCTATGTTCCTCTTTAATCTTGAGAAAGTTCTAAACTGAAATGCATCAGATAAAGGGACTGGGAGTAGAGGTTCAATCTTTCAGCCCCTGTGATATAATGGAGAGCTTCAAAGAGTAGAAACCAGCACACAGAATTGGTATACAAGTAACACAAACACCAGAGTGCCACAGGGATTGGCCTGCTGATGATGACACAGAAAGCAGTCCAGAGAGAAGTTTCCCCTTAGTCAAAGATCTGAAACCCATCTAAGTTCATTCTCTCAGTTCCATCACTTATTTGAACGAGCAAGGAGGAGGCCAATTTACTTTATTTCTCTCACCTCCAGCCCTCCCATCCCAGTCTAGAGATCTCTAAATCTGACTTTGAGGAATTGTGTTATATCCTTTCAGATGTCCCTGATTGACACACCTCTGTTCTCTAGAGCTCCTAAAATACGATCTTTAAGTGAGAATGCTTGGACCAGAAAGGAGAGCCTTGGTAGAGATGAGGGAAAGTTTGCATCAATCAATGTTTTGAAGTTTTATCCTGCTGTACTCGGGTGAGGATAAGAGATGAGATGAGCGGAGAGGGACATAAACTCTTCCAGTAGTTGCCGACAGTAACAGTAATTGCTATGCTAAGACACAATGGCAACAACAACAGCAACAAATTCCTATTGGTGAGCTGAGTGTGCAGCCCAGTGCTACAGTGTGTCCTTAACATGTGCAAGGCCATGGGTTGAAAACCCAGCCCCCTCCCAACTCCAACTCCCACTGCTTGAAGAAATAAGAAAGTAGTCGCTCCTGCTTCAGGATACCCTGCATTGCTTTTTTTTTTTTTTAATTTTTTATTAATTTTGGAGCAATTTGAAACAATATGATGAACTTTTAAAAGAATGAAAGAAAATCTCACAGGCACAGGCGATCACCATAGCCAGATCCTTAGACAGTGGAAAGCCGCTCTTTGCCTGACATTGGGAAGGTGGTTTCTTGAATGTGAAACAGTGTGTCAGAGTCAGGATGAAACTTTGGGAAAAAAATGGATAATTACAGATAAGGAGCTGAAATTAATAGGTGGGCAGAACATTCATGCCTTTGCTGGAAATTTCTAGTACGACCGAGCAGGTATTAGAGGTAATTTGGCAATGATTTTACAACTGTATTTTATAATGAACTGCACCATACTAATATGGACTGAACTGTTTAAACATCTTAGACTTTAATTTATTCAGCTTAAAAGCTTAGTTGAAGCAGAAAAAAAAATGAGAGAAAGTAAGCTGCGAGGTTGCTTTCCCTGAATCCTAGATGTAGCTTAAACATATCTCTAATCCTTTCTACCAAGGATACGTTTATGGAAATGTACTTGGAGTTGTATAACCCGGCCACCTTTATTAATACAGGGATTTAGATGGGCAGAAACATGCTTGCTTTATTTTACTGTGTCGATTTTTAGCCCAAGTAATCCTGTAAATGATTAGCTAATTATATTCAGTCTTCATATTAAGCTACTTAGCTTAAATCCAGCGTGATTCTAAAAAGTGAGCGCATCTTCAGTGCCAGGAAGAAGAGAGTCTGTTCTCTGTCTGCACTTGCAAAGGCCAGAAGAATGAGACTATGTGACCAGAGGTTACACATTAAGGTTCCCACACACTGAAGACAGAAATGAAAAATAAGAGCAGCCTGTGAGAAGAGCAACGTGAATTCCCGGCACCATTTGGAACCTGCATGAGCCAAAGCCAAATACTATCGCTCCCCAGACTCCATCCCTTATGACACAAGGTGGGGAGAATCCTATTAGCATGGCACACTCTCTTCTATTTTAAAATGTATGGCTACGGGGACTGGAGAGATGGCTCAGAGGTTAAGAGCACTGGTTGCTCTTCCAGAGGTCCTGAGTTCAATTCCCAGCAACAGCACGGTGACTTACAAACATCTGTAATAGGATCCAATGCCCTCTTCTGGTTAGCCGGAAGTCAGCAACAGTGTATTCATATACATGAAATAAATAAATATTTTTTAAAAAATGTATGCCCCAATGATCTCATATTACATATGGGTATAAACAGAACCTGTTAGTGAGCATTGGAAGGAAAATAATGTAAAAATTCAAGAGTGTGGGTTTCAATATGGCTCACAAGGGAAATTCAAAACGGGACCTAGCATGTGGATGGTATCTCCAACATATAGATAACGCTTGTCTCACTTTGTCCTCATGACAAGCATCTCCAAGGATAGACAGGGAAAGTAAATTTAGAGTTCTTTAGGATGCAGAGCATCTGATTCTCAATTCTATGCTCTTCTGTTTACTCTAGTTTGAAAGTGCTTTTCAGGTACTAAGACCACTGGAACATAACTCAATTTAGCTTAGGAAATCCAGTTCTCATAGAACTGGATATAGTGGCTCACGCCTGTAATCTATCACTTGGGAGTCTGAGGCAGAATTATTTATTGCCTGGAGTTTAGGAGCAGCTTGGGCTAGAGTGAGTTTCAGTTCAGTCTTGACTGCAGTGTGAGATTCTGTCACAAACCAGACAAGCAAAAGCCCCCAAACAAAGTTAAACCACTACTCCACACATACAAGGCCACCAAGGAAAACCTGGTAAGCTTAGACATCATTGTATTGGTTAGCAATACCGGCTGTAGGCATGGCTGGATCCAGGGGATGTTTGGAACTCTTTCTGTGCCTACATTTGACTTCCCTCTGCTGTGTTACACTGTGGACACTGTTGAGCTCAAGCTTGGGACCACAGGGATGCCAATTTTAATCTTCCCAGCCTCAGTTCTACTAGAAACAAGAATCCTCTGTCTACATTGAACTGAAAACTCCAATATTGAATCTCACTGTACTACATTGATTCAGGGTAACTGAACCATAGGCTCTGAGGCAGTTCTTTTTAAAAAGTTAACCTGTAGACATATATGTTTCAGGAAAAGTAAATTCTAACCCCCTGAGACTTAGGTACATATGTCAAAAATCCAGCCTGCAGAATCACCACCACCATTTATGAGGTATGTCTTGGGTGCACCATGAATCCAGATATTTATATTGGTGCTGACCATGAGTATTCCTGAGCAGACAAAGATCTTTACTTCTCTGCAGCTGAATAGGTCTTAATCATGCAACAAGGTCAAATATACAGCTTAATTTGCATTTATATGGTAATGTCTTTTTCTAGCACATTTTCTTAAGAGCATATTTGGATGGTAAAAGAACTAACATTTATCAAGCATTTATTCACATGCAGAATAGCAGAAGACGGGTCCTTTATTTCTATTAACATTTTTATTAGTTTTTTTTAAATGTTAGCATTCAAAGCAATGAGTTTCATTTGGGTATTTCATACATGCTTTATATATATATCTCCTTTATATATATCTCCATATCTCCTTCCCTACTTCTCTCCCTGTCCCTGTCCTCTCTTGCTGCTCACTCCAAAAGCTTCATTCCTACTCTCTTGACACGCACATTTCATTTTCTTCTCTTTTCATCCTCTTTGATCGTAATCCATTCTTCTTCCTTTCTCAGTTCCCATTTTAGTTTCATGACCTTCTGCCCCGTATAACACACGCACACACACACACACACACACACACACACACACACACACGTCCAGTTTTTACACATGAAATGAACCCATAATATTTGTGGTTCTGAATGTGGTTTATTTCCCTTAACATAGTGATTTGCTGTTTCATACACTGAGGATGCAGTGACTTTATTTTTCTTTATGGCTGAATAAAATTCCATTGTGTGTATATATATGTGCCACTGTGACGAGTTCAACAATAACCATTGATGTGCAGGTGTCTCTGGGTAGTACCTACTAGAGTCATTTGAGCACATCCCCAGAAATGGCAGAGCTGGGCAACGAGATACATCTCCCTTTATTTCTTTGGGAAGTCTCCTTCACAGCTGAGCTATGTTTATCGTTGCAGCCATGGTGTGTATGAGCACCTTTCTCCACATTCTTGTCGGGATGTCATTTATTCTATGGGGTGATATGGACTTTCAGGTTAGTGTTAATTTGCCTTTACCCAATGACCAAGGATGTTGAACACATCTTCAAGTATTTATGGACCATTTGTGTTTCTTTGGAAAATTTCATTAGCCTGAAACAGATTGGATAACTTGGTCTTTTGATAGTCATCTACATAGTCTAGATACCAGCCCCTTGCCTGATGTACAAAGTTGGCAAGAGTTTCCCCCCACTATGTAGACTCTTTGCTTTCTGATGATTGCTTCTTTTGCTGCAAGGAACATTTTAATTTCATGTAATCTCATTGCCCAGTTCTCAGGGGGTATTTCTTGTGCCATTGGAGTCCTTATTAGAAAGTCCTTGCCTATGTCCATATCTTGAAGTGTTTTTTTTTTCTCTAGCAGTTTTAACATTTCAGATCTTTATTATTAAAGTGTTTGACCCATTTTGTGTGGGGTAAGACATGGGGACTGAGTTTTATTTTTCCACAGTTACACATACTACAGGTTTCCCACTACCAGTTGTTGAAGAGGATGGTTTTTTTTTTTTTCCTAGTGTATGAGTTTGACAATTCTGTGGCTGTAACTTTGTCAGTTTATTTCTAGGTCTTTTATTCTTTTCCTTAGATCCATGTGTCTGTTTTTGTGACAGTACCACACATGGCACCTGAAGTGTCACCATGGCTTTGTAGTACAGTTCAAGGTCAGGTACTGCTGTGTTTCCAGCATTATTTTTTCCTTGAGATTGCTTTGTGTATTTGGTGTCTTTCATGTTTCTACACAAAGTTCAGATTTTTTTCTAATTCTGTGAAGAATGCCATTGGAGTTTTTATGGAGATTACATTTGAATCTGTAGATAACTTTCCATACTATATTCATTTTCACACTCTTCTTCCAGTCTGTAAGCATGGACAATCTCTCCATTATCTAATTTTCTTCTTTGGTCCTTTCTTGATGGTTTAACATGTTTTGATCCATGACCAGTCTGGAAATGTTTAATGCATTGGGTGTTAAAGCACAATGGTGGCATTCTATGCTTGCCTGTTAGTTGATACAGTTTACAGTTTAAAACATACTCACTTCTTCTAGGGCATCATGTTTACAAAGATGCACATTCCATAGTTGGGAACCAATGCGATCTCTGAACCATACTCACAGGCTTATTTGCTCATGGTACATCTGGTAAGGATCACCAGTGCACCCATTGCACCTCTTCCTCTTCCAGAAAGACGTCATCATTTTATCTAGGTGTTTCCTCTGGGTCTTGTTGGAGAATACAAATTTCCTCAAGAGTTTCTTTCACGCAGTTGACTTTTTTCATAGTTTTTTCTTATAGTCAGTCTTTCTCCTTAGCCAAAAGCCAGAATGAAATCGAAGGAAGCAATTCAGGACCACTCTTACTGTCTTTCTCTTGCCTTCCATGTTTTGCAGGATGTTAGAGTTCTGACCAGTGGCTTTAGGACATTGGAAACCAATGCGGTCACTCTATTAAGGACTGACTGTTGCACTGTGCCATATGCCAGGTGTCTGACAGGCGTGACAAGTCTCAGAGCAGAGGAAACAACTGATGTCTAAATAAGTCTAGAATGAATAAATGGTACAAAATAAAGAATTAAGACAGACATTTTTGGCGTGGTTCCTATAGGTTGATGATGCCAAGACATTCAGGGGACACAATATTTCTGAAGCAGCTCTCACTGTACCTATAAAGACAAAGCTTTCATGTGCCACCTTGCAATCTGGTGGTTTAGTATTAATTGTAGAGATCTTTCTTTTCTTGGCTAGGTCTATAAGTCATTTCACTATTCTCTATGAAGCTATTAGGATTAAGATATTTTCTTAATTTTATTCTTGGTGTGTTTGCTATTGTATATAGGAAAACTACTGATTTTTATTTGTTGAAAATGTTTATCAAATATAAAAAGTTTTCTGGCAAAGTCTTCAGGGACTTTTAAATATGGGACCATGCTCTCTCCTAATAGGGATAATGCGACTCCTTCCTTTGCTATTTTATATTCCCCTTTACATTATATGAATGATTCAATTAACACTGCTGCATGCAGCTACTTAAGATTAAAAATTAAAGTAATTAAAACTAAATTAAATTCAGTTCCTCAGTTGCACAGGCTACACTTCAAATACCGAATGACCATGTACCGATGGCTACTGTGCTAGCATAGATATTTCATCCTTACAGACCATCCCGTTAGATTTCTCTGGATGCCTGCCTCAAGTCTTTACTTTTCAAAAGAATTATCTAGAAATCTTAGATCACACAAAATAACAGAATGAAGCAACAACCAGGCCAGAATGTAACATTTTTAAAAAACATTGGTTCTCAACGTTCCTACTGCTGCAACCCTTTAATACAATTGAGGATGTGGTCATCCTCAACCATAAAATTATTTTGTTGCTACTTCAAAACTATCATTTTTCTACTGTTATTAACCGTAATGTAAATATCTGATATGCAGGATATATGATATGATCCCAAAGGAGGCTCGACCCACGGGTTGAGAACCACTGACTATTCTGCACTTAGAAAAGTCAATGTTACGGCAGTATACGGGTCTGTTCTAGATCTTTATAATTCTACATGTGTTGGCTAGTTTTGTGCCAACTCGACACAAGTTAGAGTTATCTGAAAAGAAAGAACCTCAATTGAGAAAATGTCTCCATAAGATTCATAGATTTATAGGGCATTTTCTTAATGAGGAATTGACTAGGGGAGGGTTCAGCCCTTTGTGGGCGGTGCCACCCCTGGGATGGTGATTCTGGTGTCTATAAGAAAGCAGGCTGAACAAGCCATGATGAGCAAGTTAGTAAGCAGCACCCCTCCATGGCCTCTATATCAGCTCCTGCCTCCAGACTCCTACCCTGCTTGATTTCCTACCTTCACTGCTTTTGATGATGAATTATTATATAAAATGTGAGTGAAATAAATCCTTTTCTTCTCTAGTTGCTTTTGACCATGGTGTTTTATGCCAGCAATAATAAGCCTAATCAAGACACTAAGAGAACTAACACCAAGTGTAATGCTGGACCCCAACCCAAGTACATGCACTGTGCTTGCTGGCTAGTGTTTATTTGTTAACTCATCCCAGCCTAGAACCATCAGAGAAGGGAGCCTCAGCTGAGCAATTGTCTGAATCAGATTGACCTGTGGACATGTCTATGGGGGTTTGGCTTGCTTTTTCATTTTGACAAGGGAGAGTCACTCTAAAAGAGGGTAGTACCTTTCCATGGGCTAAGCTCTGAGCTATACAAGACAGCAGAAAGCTAGCCAATTGCCACAGCAACAGGAAATAACATGAGTGAGTCCCTTTCTCTGGGTTCTTGACTGTGAATATAGTACAACCAACTGTCCCAAGGGCCTGCTTCTGTGGTTTCCCTGTGATGATGGACCATAACCAGGAACTGTATGCTGGAATAAACCTTTCCCTGATATACTGCTTTCATCAGGATACTTTATCATAGCAACATAAATGAAACTAGAACAGATACTTAAATTGTCTCAGAGAAGAAATCTGAAAATGCACCAAATATCATATGGTGCTATGGAGTCACCAACTTTATTTAGCTGTGATAAAGATATAATGGTGGCATTGTAAGAGAATCTTCCAATTTCTGGATATCTATACTGAAGCATTTAGGTATGAAATATTTATAATGTTTTGAATTCAGTTTGGAAGGGTGGAATAGAAAATCTGGAGAGAAGTAGTCCATGATGGTAGTCCAAGGTAAATAATGGTTAAGTCTAAGTGCTAGGTACCATTATTTCAAATTTAGTATTAAAACTTTTCAGTTGAAAGGATATTTCAAAGAATTCATGATTTTAAAACATGAGCTTAACTCCACTATCACACTTAGAAAATATTTTCTCAAACAAGGACTTAAAAAATAGTCACTGAGATTATCTTTGAGTATTTTTTAAAAAGATATGTTTTATTGTTAATTATGGGTATGTGTGTCTGTGTGGATATATGTGTGTGTGAATCCAGATGCCCTCAAAGGCCAGATAAAAGCATCAGATCCTCTGGAGCTCCCTGAGTAGCACAGTGTAAATGCTGAGAACCAAACTCTGGTCCTCTGCAAGAATAGCAAGCTCTCTCCATCATCCCATGCCCACTTTCAGTATTTTTAATTGGGTTATTTCTTTCACTACTTAAATCTTTCATCTGTTTGAGTTCTGTTTTTGTGTTAATGTATGAGATCATAATTAGTTATATTTTCTTTCTAATTTAACTAAATCTATTTGGAGGCACAGCATCCTGGTGTCCTGGGCTGGCAGGAAACTCATGATCCTCATGACACAACCTCCAGTGGTGAGATTGCAGGGTCTACCCCATCCCTACCTTACTTTTCTCTTGAGTAGTTAGGCAGTAGTGGATATTTTCAATTTGCATCTTTGAATTCACTCACTGTTTTTTTTGGGAGGGGGTGGGTGGGTGGGAATCAGTCCTTGGTTTTTATTAGGAGGCTCAGACCATACCCTTTCTGGTTATACACATGCTGGGGAGAGAGGGTATTTATTTTGTCTGTAATACAAAAGCAGATGATTAAAAGCTTGCTATTCTTTCACTTGTCCCTGGCCAAGAAACACCTGGTCAGAAGCTATAGTCCTGCAGCCTTCTTAGACTGAGTGGGGACTGAGGATGAGACTGTGCAAGGCTTGAGTGGGCATCACCATGTGAACCATCAGATCCTACTTAAAGGATGGACAAGTGTTGGGAGACTTCAACTCTGGCCATCAAGTACATTATTATGAAATGGGAGCTAAAGCTATGTGTCTATTATTGTCTTGTAACAGAAATTGAAGCTTCCGTGTAAGAACATGTTTTAGTCACAGTTCAGACAGGAATACCAAACCAGAACCAGAACCAGAACCAGACCCAGACCCAGAACCAGAACCAGACCCAGAACCAGACCCAGAACCAGAACCAGACCCAGAACCAGAACCAGAACCAGACCCAGAACCAGACCCAGACCCAGACCCAGAACCAGAACCAGAACCAGAACCAGACCCAGACCCAGAACCAGACCCAGACCCAGAACCAGAACCAGAACCAGACCCAGACCCAGAACCAGAACCAGACCCAGACCCAGAACCAGA
>JANHMN010000013.1:30463760-30490467 GCA_030674055.1 Rhabdomys pumilio | reverse complement strand
GGTTGTCGGTCTTTTTCTTTTAAATCTCTTCATGCTAGGACTTTTTAACATCCGATTTGGGAAAACATTTTGTCTCCATTTTTTTTTTTCTCCTTCTGGAAGTATTTTCCTGAATGGCCCTACTGAATAAAAGAAACACGGGGGACCAAGCTTGCAGCTTCTTTCACACATAACCTCACAGGAACCCCTACATTTTTAAAGGAACAATGAAAGCCTGGGATTTTATCGGCCTGAATGAGGCATTATTTCTGCTTTTGGCCAATAATAGCCATGCTGTGCCAAGGCAGAGAATGACATTCTTGATCCTTTATGCCAGGTCTTATTTTGTATACAGTATTCTCAAATTAAAAAAAAAAAAAAAAAAAAAAACTTCAGTCCTTATGGGTAAAAATGACATTACCCAGAAACCCCACCAGTCTGACTGGCATGCTCCAAAGAGTCAGTTTGCACTGTGCTTTTGTTTTGTTTACAAGGCCAAGGAATTCCTTTGGTAAACTCTCAGGGTCTGGTGTTCTGGGCTTAGCACACCACTCTGATACTTTGCAGTTGTGCAGTTTGGTGTGGCTTCACACCTGGATGTATGTTTATAAAATCAGGATGAAATAATCGTGCTTACTCTGGAGCTAAAGGATTTAATACTTGGGAAGCCCTAAGAAGTCCCCACACAGAGGAGCGCTTAGCTGTTGTTGTTGTTGTTGTTGTTGTTGTTGTTGTTGTCTTATTGTCTTATTATTGAGCCCAACAACAACGGTTGTGTTGCTTTGAGTATCCATGGTAAGCTATCAGCAAATGTTAGTTGATACTTTAACTGAGAAGGACTGTGAAGCTCACCTTTGGGCTTTAGCACTGCCTAGGACAGGAAGGTTTGCTCAGTTGGCTCACATATGCTCTTTGCAGTGTTTTCTGTGGGGCACTTTCAGTGGTAAGGAAGGTGAACGTGGCAGATCGGATGCCAAAGGCTGTGGGGAGTGACAACCTCTACCCTTCTTAGAAATCTTTTGTGTTGGCATAGTTTCTTTATCGTACCTTTATGAAGGCTCTCTTACACTTTAGAGGGGTTCGTAACTAATTTCTTTGGTTTTACTTGCAAGATGAGTCTGTGTCCTTGCTTTATGACTGTCTCTGCCCTGCCTCAGTTTAAGTATGCCAGCATTTTCCTCATGTGGCCAGAGCCCTCTATAAAACAAATCTCATATACTTTAGCTACAAATCTCAACACCTGATTTAAGATACACACAAGCACAGAGCACTGAGGATTTCAATGAAGTGTGACTTTAGACAAGCTGCTTCTTTCTTTTGACATTAGTGGTGGGGGCGTAGGGTAGGGTAGGGAAAGAGCTTCGCTGTGCCACCTGGTTCTAAAAGTCTTAGTTCTCTGGTGAGTGTGTTTGGCCAGTTTTCAGTTTTTTTAGAACTTGTTTTGGGTGCATAAATTATGGAACTTCCTTCTTTGCAGGCCAACAATGATAGGTAAAATGGAAATGCACTAAGCCTTCTTATCAGATGCTTTCAGACTTTGGGCATACATCAGAAGCAAGGAGGAAATATTTTTTTAAAAAATCAGATTTTTTTTATCATGAGAAATTACCAAAACTTGATCATTGTTTACCTAAACAAATAACAGTTTCTTATGGTTCATCCATGTGTAAACCTTGGCCCCTTCTTGACTCAGAGGCAGAAAGTCTTGAGTGAAGTTGATCTCATCCACAAAGTCCCGTAATTGGTCCAGATGCCAGACGAGTATCCTGCTCATTTCACAGCAGCGCCTTCTCTTCAGTCTGATGTGGAGACATTTCCAAAATACAAATCTGATCATGGGATCCCCTTGCCTAGTGATCTTGGCAGATCACTAGGTACCATCAGCATCTCCCAGGGGCTTGTTGAAAATAGTCCCCAAGTCATGGTTGGAGGGATACTGGGTCCCACAAGTTCAGTCAGCCAATCAGCCTTGGTACTGTCCTGCACGTGACCACCTTTGTACAATCTCCTTTGTTGTTCTCTGCATCCTTGATTTTCAGCCCTCCGGTCTTTGTAGACCTCATTATGTCCCCAAATCCACAGCACCCTTTCCTTTCCATGGCCTAGCTGTAGATGGCCCTTTCTGTTGGGAATGTCTGTGGCCTTCTTTTCTGTGTAAGCAGCTGCCTGCTATCCATTTATCTTTGAAGATACAGCTCAAATCAGACATTCTCTCTGAATTTCCTGTTTCTCTCATAGGCAGTGGGTGTCATGTGAGTTGCCATCCTTCTCTGTGGACAGCTTTATTTTACAGCGTTGGTTGCGTTGGTATCGGAATGATATCCCCAGCAGGCTGATGCGTTCATTGTTTTTTGTCAAAAGACCTTACTCAAGTGGCTGGAATATAAAAGCTATATAATAAATGCTCCCCAAAATGTGGGAAAAGAATGAAGGAATGAATAGTATCTATTACGAGTGTGTTAGAATAGTATCTATTACTATTAAGAGTGGCGGAGAAGTCAGTACAGGGTTTACTACTTATCTAGACATAACCTATGAAGTTGATAGTGCCAGGAAAGAAGACACTCTGGGCTATCCTCAGGAGCTTACACAACACCACATAACACTGAATTCATACGGCATGTTCAACAGCACAGTAGGTGCTACATGTGACAGAGACAGACAATTATGCTTTTGGGTGCTTTTGCTTGCGAATAACAATGTCTTGGTGTTGAAGTAGAGATGCCAATATCAATAAAAATATCCAACACTGCTCTATGCCTTTCAGTGCATTAGGCACTTAGGCATGTGTGTGGTAACTGGCTCAGTACTGTCTTTCTTAGTTTTCTACATGGACACAGTCCTGAAACAGGTCTTAACACAGGGCGGAGCTGCGTGATATGAGTACGGTGGCCTCAGAAGGCCAAAGTACCTCTTCTTCTACTTTGTTGTCTAGACATAGCATATAGTGTGCTCCTCTTTTTTAACTTTCCTTCCTTAAACATCCTTTGCTTTGGTTATTTCTTCCTGGAGTAACTGAACGTTAGCCACGGTCAGTTATCATCTGATTCTGTTAAAAGCTTTGCCATTTTTAGCGTCCGTAATAACTTCCGCCTTTGTCTCACATTAAATTTAATGAGAAAAAATACTTATAATCGCCAGTAGAATTTTTATTTTTCCTGTCTCCACTCATTTTTTTTCTGAGAATGAATTATGCAAACGCGAGCAAATGCTGTCACAGCAAAGCTGAGCTATAGGCTCACAGCAATTCTACGTAAAACAGACATGGGGGCAGTCCCTTCACTGGTGGGAGATGGTGGATCCGTGAGTGAGCACAGGAACCTGAGGCTGTTGGGCTTCGAACCCGTCTCCAGAATGTGCTGCTGTGCTCCCCAGTTTGTAAGGATGTGGACCCAAGATTTACTTTGAGAATTTATTTTAAGAATTGATGCAAGACTCACTGAGTCCTGTTGGTTCATCTTTTATAATTCTTTTCCCCAAATGATGTTTTTTTTTCCTGCCTTATCATACACCAACCTCACGTTTTGCCTGTGCATCTGAATTGCCTCAATTCCCCTTTTGTCTGTTCTCCTAATCGGAAATCCAAAGTTTCTGTTCATCTCCTATCCATATTGAACACTGAAGATGAGCTTTTGCAGTGATCATTCTTAATGCATATATAAATACATATGTAAAGGGCTAATTCACGCAGCTTAAAGGATTGTTCATGCTATGAATGAAATGCAGTACTCACACCACTGGTGTTTTATTTTATTGAACCTCATCTGCACAACTGCCAGTGGCCATGAGTCTGTTCTTTGATGATAAATGCCATGCCCTGAGCCAGTCTGGAAGTATGGCTGTAACATTACATCCTGTAGTTAACACTATTAATGCCTATTGATTTCTCTCCTATTTCATTTTTAATGATTTATTCTCCCAGATAAAGAAACTATGTAAAGCATTCTAACCACCTCAATTTCCTACTCAGAGAGCAATAAATCATACGCCCTCCTCCCTCCTCCCTCCTCGATTCCACTTGTAAGACAGGGGAAATAGAATTTCAATGTGGAACGCCTTGTCTTGCTAGGTGCATGTACAGGATATTAGCATCTGTTAAAACCATCAGATCTTTGGAGCAAGGAGGCCTCGCTGTGGGGGTGACCAAGTACCGTGTTATTAATATTATGTCCAACCCAGATGAACTGTGCAAATATGACTAGTTCTAAAATACAGCTGCAGATGGCATCTTGTATAATGGGTCTTTAACAAATCTTCTAAACACTTAGGTTTTATTTTGTTGTTGTCTTGTTGTTTTGAGACAGGGTCTCTCATGTAGCTCAGACTAACTGCAAACACATTGTGTAGCCAAAAGACAACTTTGAACTTCTGATTCTTCTGCCTCTACCTTCCAAGTGCTGGGATTGCAAACATGTTCCGCCATGACTGGTTTATACAGAGCTCGTAGTAAAACTCAGAACCTCTTGCATGAAGACAAGCACTCTACCAATCGTGATACATTCCCATCCTTCAGTTAGTTTTCAAAATATATTTTTGGAGCTGGACAGACAGCTCAGCTATAAAGAGCACATTCTGGACCTGATTTGGTTCCTGGGACCCATGTTGGGGTGCAGACACCAGCACTTATCCTCACACACCCCAGAATTAAAATGAATAAAAATAAATCTTTGAAAAAGGTCTTGGAGCTGGGTGTGGTGGCACACACCTTTAACCTCGTCACTCTGGAAACTGAGAAAGTCAGATCTCTACGAGTTTGAGTTCATCCTGGTTTATATAGTGAACTCCAAGGCAGCCAGGGCTAGATAATGAGACCTTGTCTCAAACAAACAGATGCTTTAGAGATCCTGGAAATTGAACTCCTGGTACTGGGCATGCTAAGCACACATCTTTCCACTAAACTCTATACCTTCAGCCTTAAACAATTTTGTTGATAGAAATATAAAACCAAAATTTATCAATTCTAGTCATTTTTTCATGGAATAAAATAGAACTATAACATCTTGGTCTCAAGTTTAGGAAACAAATCCTTCAGCCAAAATGGGAAAAAAAAATAAGTACTCCTCCCCACTGACAATCTTGAAAGGTGTATTTTTTTTAAATGTTTGTTTTGCTTTGTTTTGTTTTGTTTTGTTTTGTTTTGTTTTGTTTTGTTCTGAGACTTGGTTTAAGTATGTAGTCCGGACTAGACAAAATCTGAGTGGTCTTCCTGCATCAGCCTTCCTAGCGCTGGGGTCCAGGTCAGTACCACTATATTTGGATTTTAAAAAGCACTTTATTTTGAAAGGAATTAATGACAACACATGACCTTTGGCTTTTACAATTAATTGGTTTAAATTTTATTCTTTCCTTCATCATATATTTATTAGGTATATAATGTATAACAATAAACATTACAATTGCCAAGAAAGAATTAATACCTTTAAAAAAATCTAGATTAAATATTCACATATATACACTATATATACACACTATATATACATACTATATATGCACTATATACTCTCTCTCTCTTTACACACACACACACACACACACACACACACACACACACACACACACAGTCTGTCTGTCTGTCTGTCTGTCTGTCTGTCTAGCCAGCCAGGTGGAGCTTGGTGTAGTCAGGGTTTAATAGGCAGGTCTGAGAGTGACTTCATGTTCATGCCAGGAAGAGGGCTGGGTGTGCAGATGGGGAACATTCCGCTAAGTGAGGATTTATGTGGGCAGGACACCTCAGGCAGGGCGATCCCAGCCAACACATGGCAGTAGGAGTATTGAGGAACCATTTCAAAGGAGTTGAGAATTGTTTTTTATGACAGCTATTTATGGAATCATAGGACTGGTTTCTGTCTGTCTCTCACATCACTATCTGAGTTGTAAAGGAATCCTTCACATGTTACTGCTATTATTTTGTTATAGAGACCAGATGTGGGCACCCTATTGAGACTCAAATAAAATTTTGTTTAGAGATCCTTCTCCATTCATGAGAAAGCATGACTGGAAAACTTGAGCCTTTTCACCGCAGAGGGAGTTCACAGGAAGGGATGGCCAGGGCTCAGGCTTTCTAGAGTCACCAGGGGTGGAATTTAGATTTACTCTTGACCTGTTTCAAGATTGTTTTACCACATGATGGTGTCAGCTGTCCCAGCCTGAAGCTACTTACCTAGCATAAATGTCACTATACATAGAAAAAGGCCTTGAATAGTTGACTTTTAAAGTTTGGGATTGTGGAGGGAGTTCATACTTTACTATTTAAAACAAAATACTAAATATAATCTTTGTACATTTTTTTGAGAGGATGATGAGATACATTTCCAGAAAGCAGACACACAAACCCATATGCAAACTAAAAAAAAAAAATCTTTAAATTTGTGTGTGTGTGTGTGTGTGTGTGTGTGTGTGTAACTGGAGAGCAAGCCCAATGTATGTGTTATGCTAAATGGTCACTTCTGCCATTGAGCTACATCCTAGCCCAACATGCTGTTTGCCTGCACTGTTGTTGGTGACCGTGACAGTGGTTTTCTTTGGTTCTTTCTGCCATCTGAAGCTGTCCGGGTCTGTTGGTCTCTGTTGTTCTCAGTCTCTGTGGGATGCTCTAAGACCCTCCCTCCTTCTTCTCTTCCCGCTCTGCCTCTTTCACTAACACTCCTGTTGTCCTCTGGAGAAGCATTACTGTTTTTAAGCACACCTGTCTCTTTTCCCATATCCTTTGGTGCTGTCACCTTTGCACCTTTTGCTTTCTAGACTAAGATTTATAACCCTGGCACAGCACTCAGTGTAAGGCCCAGTCAGTGTCCTTCTTGCCTATACATCATCCTTTAAACAGATGCACAGATGCCATCAGTGAAGATGGAAATGCCTGTGTTGGGCCTTGGAATGTGCCTTCTCAGCAAGGCAGGATGATGCAGATGGTCTAGGATGATGCATTAGAATTTTTGTTTGGGGTTATGGTGCCCCATTCAAAATAGCACATTTAATTTTTTTTCTTATGATTTTTAATTTTGGTGATGGCCGGAGTGGGCATGGAAAAGAGCTAGTCTGTGTGAAGCTGTTCCTTTCCTCCCTACTTGGAGGAACAATAGCTGCAATACAACACTGCTCATGTGACAAGCAGAGAAAGGCACCCATTGTTTGGAGGTTGGCTGATGTTCCTTCCACTTGGCGCTGCCTGGCTGTCCCATTGAGCTTGGTAGCCCCAAGGAAGCAGACACACTTAAATCAGACAGACAAAAAAAAGGAGGTCAAGGCCTTCCACAGATAAACTACTTGCAGCAATGTGTAGGAGGTAGGGCTTTAGAAGGCAATGTAATTCTGGGGAAGACTCATTCATCTACTGTTTGAAACTGCAGACACACCTCAGGGAAAACATGAAGAGGTTGGAACTCCAGTGAGTCTTTGACCAAGAAGGATTTTTATTTTTTATTTTTCTTACCATTGCCTCATTGACTTACCTGATTATAGAATTGTATTATTTACTGTAAAAGCCTAAAAGATCTCCCTCTATGATAGGTAAAGACATATTCCTTAGCTTCTTTCTCCAGGTTCATCAGAACAGACAGAGGTTGGTTTTGGGGCTAGGGGTTGGTAGAAGGCTTGCCTAACACAAGCAAAGTCCTGGGCTCAATCCTTGTTAGCACCTAAAGTGGGCATGGAGACACATGCCTGTATCCCCTATCCCCAACCCCAACCCCAACCCCAACCCCAACCCCAACCCTAACCCTAATCCTAACCCTAACCCTAACCCTAATCTCAGCACTCAGGAGGCAGAGTCAGGAGGATCAGGACTTTAAGGGCATCTTCAGTTCCATGGTGAGTTCCAGGCCAGCCTGAGGTTGTTAATCAACCACCACAACCAACACCTAAGTGTCAGTTCTGAAAACCTCCCTGGATTATGGCTTGATATCTCAGAGGAAGATTTCTTGGGTAATGGTCGTTAATTATATCTTAAATGTTAATAATTCCCATCTGGATTTGAACTGTGATCTTGCGTATTTGAGAGTTACTTTTTGAGTTCAAAATATAATTAAATCCACCTGAAAGTTACTGATATATTTGGTAAGTTATGATGCTGTGTAGATACCATCCCTCACTCCCAACTTCCCAGTAGGATCCCTGTTCTTGATGGAAAGAGTTACCAACTTCTGTCAAGATCTAATTGTGAGATCAACAACTGGACACATTCTTTGAATCAGAGGAAGATTCAAATTCAAGGTCACATCCTCTGCAAAGGTCACCGACTTTCCAACAGAATTGTTCTTTTAGCCTGATTACTCCCTTTACAGGAAAAAGTATGTCATTCATTCAGACTTTGCCTCTGGGTTTCTTTCTTTCAAAAGGACACTCTGTCCCTAGTTCCTGTGCATATTTGTGGGTAGCTATTCTTCACGAGTCTTTCTTAATTTTTCTTTTTAATTAGACAAAGAATATCGACCCGAGGGAAGCAGAGGAGAAAAGCCTTGCTGGGTGTAATGGGTTCGAGAGAACACATTTGTATTAAGTGTTCAGGCATCTGGTGCCCCGGGCCAGTTGGAATCCTTCTCCTCTGAGATAAGAGGTTTGGAGGCTGGTGGCATCTGCCTTAAGTAGGATGGTACTCAGGAGAGGGCAATATATGATTCACTTCAGGTCACTTAGGGCTCCTAATTAAGTCGGTTTTGGGACCTTGATTATAGATTATCCTTGCAAATCCATTAAAGAAGAAGAGACAAGTGGATTGTGGAGAGGCAAATATCTTCATTTTCATTAGCTTTCCACTCTCATCTCTCCTGTAGTTTGTTTATCCTTTAGTCGATGGGGCTTTGGTGTTGCCAATAATATGTATGCCTTCAAAGCAGGAGACAGTGAAGGGGAGCTTCACAGAGCCAAATGATCATGTTAAAATATAGCTTTATTAGTTAATTAATATTCAATTCATTGTCATTAGGCCGTTCGTTGGCTCTGTTTGTGTGAGGTAGAGAGAGAGGCTTTCTCCACGGGACTCAGAGGGGGGACTACTGTACTGTTGAAGTCACATAAAGGTGAAGTGTTGGCTGAAAACAATGGAGGAGTTGCAGTTGTCTCTTTGTTGTTGTTTCTCACGTGTGGTTTTCTCTTTTAGTTGCTCATTACCTTAGCAATTCCTTTTGATGTTGTCCATGTCCCCAAGTGGCACATTTAAATCTTACACTCTCTCAGGCACAGGATGCTTGTGGGACTTAGTTTTCTATCAGAATCTATGATCTATCCACAGAGGGCTTGGGTTCAATCAGATGGTGCTGATATGGCTGTGTTCAGCTTGCCGGAAATCCTTGAGCAATTACATTTTGATGTGTTTATCCCTCCCGCCTTTGGTGTACTTTGCTATATAAGGTGAAAAGTTAAAATACTCAAGCCCCATGTTTACTATGGAATTAGATTCTAGCAATGACAGGAAGAGGTAAACTCTAGGAGCTCCGTTGCCTCATCATGTGGATCTCGCTATGCCGGAAAGATAGAACTTTAATGTGTAGGGGTACCTTCCCCCCACTAATAGCAGGAAGAGGCAAGGTGCAAATCAATGGGCTTAGCTAGGTATTATGTTCGTCTCGGCAGCAAATCCAGTACTGAGAGGTCAACATGTTAGCAGAATACCATTCTTTAGGATCTAAACTCAAGATAGCTAAACAGTAGGCTATCCTATCTTTACCTTCTTCCAATTCATAGTAATCTGCCATAATAAAAGCAAGAAAAAAACCATGTGGATCATGGGTATTTTTTTTTGACTCATTAGATGACTGTTGTCCTAAATTCTGATATTGGAATACTTCTAGCATGCACAAACACACACACACACACACACACACACACTCACACACACACAGGCATGCACACACACTCACTCACACACACACCTGACTGTTTTCCACAGCAGCACACAGTGATAGGTGTGTTTCCACCACTTGCCTCTCACCTGTTTCACCTGACTTAGCCAAACTCCACAGTGTTGGGGGGAGGGGTGGGGTGGTGTAGAGCGGCACAGCACTTAGCACTTCCTGTCCCACAGCTGTTTGTCCTCCTGTTTTCTGTCATCTATCAGTGCAGGGCCATCTAGATTGTACCAGCATGAGTCGTTGCATTTGTGGGACACCCAACTCTGTATTTTTAATATGGGATAATAGATTTCACTGGAAAAAGAATAGGAGAGATTTTGGGCCATTGGCTTGGACATGAGTATCCCATTTGTGAGAGATCTCAGTTCCTATTTTGTATTCTTCATTTTGGACATTGATGTTAAAGGTTAAATATTGATTTATGTAAACATGTGATTACAGTTGTGGGATAAAAACACAAGATTTTCAGGATCTTGGTCTGCTCCTTGCCTTTACTGTACGAAATGTGACAACCTAGTCTGAGATTCAGTCTCTAGTCCTAAAACTCTGTGACTTTGAGCAAATGGCAAGCACTTTGAGATCTGTTGATTAGCAGTGACATACTAATAGCATGTAACTCAGTTGCGTGTACTGTAGTGGCAAGCATACAGTAAGCATGCAGGACCTACTCCCATTGTAATTCAAAGCAGGTCACATGAAAGCAAGGAAGAATAATGAACCCATCCAGGAATTAGACCTGCTTAGTGCTTCAAATGAGTGATGCACTCAACCGCTTAAATCAGATTCTACTAATTAGCACAGAGTTTAAAATGTGTAGTCCCTAATATAAACCCAAACTATAAGGGTCTTAAAAATATTCTCAAGTATAAAAATAATAAAATTTACTAACGAGCATATATGTTTAATTATAGTATTTTGTTAAAAGAAACGTTATCTTGACTATAAGATTAGACAAAGCTGCTGGTACAGTTTCTGGTACAGAACTTACTCTTCTAAGGTAATGGTGATTTTAAGGCAGGCACTCCAAGAAAGTCTTGTGAGTACATACTCATGGAAGCATTACTTAAAATAGTCCAAATTATTTTGGTGGATAGAAACAACTCAGTTGAGGATGAGAGACCATGTAAATATGTACTGGGATATTATCCAGTCACAAAAAGGAATGAAGCCTGGCACATGTTCTAACAGGGACGACTGTGCTACATGAGAGGAAGTATATACACAAGTCTACATGGTACTTTATTCCATTTACACGAAGAATCTTGTCAAGAAAAACAAATACTCTCAGGATATAGATTGGTGGTTTGGTGGGCTTGGGAACTGACTGGTAGACGAGACTGATAAATATTTGGTGTCTTGTTGGAGTGAGAGAACACTCTGGAAGTAGATAGTCACAATGATGGTGTTTGTGTGACATGGTTAAAATGATGAATTTTAGGTTACATCAACTTTATCCTAATTTGTTTTTTATTTACTGTATAAAATATCCAGATGCTTTATTTTGGGTAAAATGTACCTAGCTGCACGGATTGACCAATTCATGCTCACTTGTGTCTGCTATGAGGTAAGGCTTTCCTGCTTGCTAGGAAGGATGTTAAAGATGAAAAGACACTGCAGTGTTCTTAGGAAGATGGGAGAGGATGAAGGAACAGGTGACAGACTGAAACTAAACCTTCCTCAGATCCCTGAATTTGGGTGACTAGACAGGGATTTGTGGAAGAGATGGAACTTTGAAAGATAGGTGAACCTTATGTCATAAAATAAAGGAAGAATTCCAGCTTGTAGAAATGTGTGTGTGTGTGTGTGTGTGTGTGTGTGTGTGTGTGTGTGTGTGTGTGTGTGTGTGTTGGGGTGTAGGATACAGTAGGATACAAGGACAGGCAAGGGCATCAGGCAGTGGCCAACACAGTGACATCTTTATGATCAAGTATTGATAAATAAGGCTAGAAGCATAAATTGGAGACAAGGATGGAAGTTTTAGAAGCTGTTGCTAATGGTTACCTTTCTGGGCCAGGGAGGTGTGTGTACCTCGATGGCATGTCTCACATAGGAAATGATTGTTTCATGAAGGCAGCATGTCAACTGTGCTACAAGAACACCACAGTAAAAATGAATAGTTTAAATCCAAGCCTTGGGGATTAATGGCAAGTGATTGAATGAAGCCTT
This sequence comes from Rhabdomys pumilio, assembly GCA_030674055.1. Taxonomy (NCBI): domain Eukaryota; kingdom Metazoa; phylum Chordata; class Mammalia; order Rodentia; family Muridae; genus Rhabdomys; species Rhabdomys pumilio. The sequence goes on along the minus strand of JANHMN010000013.1, from coordinate 30,478,477 downwards.
TGCCACCAAGAAGACAGCAGCAGATTGCAAAGGTTTATTGTTAATGACAGGAGTATATAAAAAAAAAGATAGAGGGTGACCTTAAGGAGACTAGTGCAGAGATTACACCAAGTCTACACAAATACATTCATAAGTAATTTAATTAAATGATTTTTTTAAATGAAGGATTTGTGTGGGGGGATGGGGGCTGTTTTATGTGTTAGTGCATTTATGTGGAAGCCATTGGGAAACATCATTGTTGTTCCTCGGGTACCAGCTACCTTTTATTGAGGCAGTGTCTTCAGTTGGCTCATCTGACTGGCTAAGAGCGTGAAGGTATTTGTTTGTCTCAGTCTTCCCAGTTGCCAGGAGCAAAAGGTAAGCACTCACAGGTAAGCACTAGGGAATCCAGAGATGTTAACCACAGAGAGTCATCTCTTCAGAGAAAGAGATCTATATTCTGTCTTCCACCCAGAAGGCTGGGGATGGAGATGGCTACTAACTTAGGTAACTCCTGCACTAACTGTAGGGCCAGGCTATACCTGGCTATCCCAAGCTCCTACAAATAGACCAAAGGTGGTTAATAGTCTAGGAGAATTCTGTGCTATCTGTATGGCCAGGGGCTCACCTAGGCTCCTACAACCAGGATTGGATGTGACTGACAGTCCCGACGACACCTGAACTTTCTGTAGAGCTGAGACCACACCAGATCCTCCCCTAGGCCCTTAAGATAACACATGTAGCCTATCTATAGAGACTATCTTCATGGAAGAAGTGACATGTGCTTCTTGAGGAGAGTTTCGATGTAACTATGCCACATTGTGCACATGGAATTAGGTTACAACAAGAAACTTTTTTTTCAAATTTTACTTAAATATGCCTAAAATAAACTGCCCATGTCAGACTCTTGAAGTTTGAACTAAAACTAGCTACTGAGTCTTGTTGAACTGGATTTCCTTCTTGTCTCACACGGATTAATACTCTGGTGGCCACGGTCTTGGCAGAGACCTTCCACACCAAGCATGTATCACCATGGCTGGCCTTTTCAGTTCGTGGGGTTTTGGGATCAAGCTTCTACTAACAACATAAGCACTTTACTGACCAAGCTGTCTCCTCAGTGAAGTATATTTTATTACGTACCTATTCACCGTCTGGGATGCAACTGTCTACATTGGGGACAGGGAAATGACTAAGATAAGTAAGTTCTTACACTAGAGGATTTTCATTCTAACATACACTGTGAGCACTAATTGTTACATCTTGTTGGAAGCTTGAGGCATGGGTTGCTATAATGCAGTTTAGTACATGGACTCAGAACAAAACGTCCTGGATGTGGCCCATTCCATCATTTATTGGATGTTTATGCTTAAGTCAGTTACCTGATGCCTCAGTTCTTTTATTACTTACGTGGGGGATAATGATGTTATTTCCCTCAGAGAGCTGTTTGGTCACTGATTGAGACTATAAGTTGCAGGAGCTGGGCATTGCCATCTAGCAAACGCTCAGTAACTGTGGTTTATTTGTTTGTCAGTATCTGGTTTCTATCCAGGGATTTGTCTGGGTCACTTCTGTTTTTCATTCAGCATTTTCCACAATCCTTATGTAAGGATCTCAGACCTAAGCTCTCTTTCATATGCCATACTGTGTTGGGTATGAATTTGCTGAGTTAATCAGCATGCAAATTCAGCTTTTTTTGCAGTTCAGGCAAACAGCAGAGTCTTTATTAACAAACTGCCATCTAGATCTTGGCTTGGGAAGAAATGTTCAGATAGTGCCCCTCTTCACTCTGCATGAAGACATTGTGTGACATATCCTGGCTGAGAGGTACAACCACAACCGTCAGTGCTCAGAGTCTGGTATAGTCTTCGTAGTCTGTGCTGCAGGCCTTATCATGTAGTTTCTCTCCTGAGACAGTCAGAGCTTGAATTTAATGTCTTTGTGACCCCTCATCACAAGTATCACAGGCTACTGCAGTTCTCTGTACCTCTTTCCCTTTCCATGAATAGAGGTGAATAGACAGACATGTCAGAATCTAGAAGGAAGCTTGGAGCTTATGGGAAGAGCTTATAAACTCCGAAGGCCTTTCTTTCTCTTGCATAAAATGATTTTAGAATGTATACTTCTTGGGCAGATACAATACATTGTACCTTCCTTTCTATCCCAAGATGGTTAAGTGTGGTGCTAGGAACTGAATCATACCCTGCTCCACCTCCAATTTGATATTAAATCCCTAACTTCTATTGACTGTGCTTGGAGATAAGACCTGTCATAAGTTAATAACAGTTAAGTAGAGGCACACTAGTGGACCCCCCAATTTAATAGAGCTGGTGCTCCAATAAGAAAATGGAGAGGGGGCTGAGGAGATAGTTGTAAGTGTGTAAAGTGCTTGCCACACATACAGGAGGACCTGAGGTCACATGCAAAGCCAGGCATCAGGGTATGGCTCTTATAGCAACTTTACCAAGGAAGGCAGGGACAACTGGATCCCCAAGGCTCATTGGCCAGCCAGTGTAGCCTATTTGTGACTTCCAGGAGGATGAGAAATGTTGTCTCAAAAGACAAGTGGGTAGTGTCTGAGTTTGACCTTTGACCTCCACACACATGCATACATGCATGTACCCCCCCACACCCCCAACATGTACACATATACATGGAGAGTGCTTGGGATGGAGTCAGGAAAGAAAGGACAAGAACATATATAGCTTTGACAGGTGCTAGAGGATGCTAATCGTGCTTTAGTTCCTAGGGAGATAACTTGGAAGTGGGTGTGGTTGGAGAGTGACCCTCAAGCTGCCTGACTCTGATATTACATTTTTCAACAGTTGAGATGAGCTTTTAACAGATGAAAGAATGACCTTGGGTGAGTTGATAGAGCTTGTGAGTACTGGAATGACCCTCTTCACCTTGATGATGACTGGTTTTTGGAATGTCAGCCCCGTGTCATTGCCTGAGTTAGACAAGGTTCCTCAACCTACCCTGAGGATTGAAAAGCTGAATGTATTCTCTGCCGGAGATCTCCTAGAACCAGGTGAAGAGAAGGCCTATATTTCTCAGATGATGAAGATATGGTCGGTTTCAGGTAAAAACAAAAGTAGAGAAGGCTTGACATTGGATATTTGTAGCCTTGAGATACATAATCTTTGAATTCTAGTCACAGAATCCTTGCAGGTTCATGAGACACAATCTGAGGTCGTTGATGGTTCTAGCTACTTTCCACCAGGATGACTCAACGTTGTCTTGCTGATATTCTGAGGTTGGAAGATCTATCGCAGAAACTGGGACAGAATAGAAAAATTGAGAAGGAAGGCATGACTCAGGCTAGCAAGGAACACGTCTTCCCTGGGGCAATCCATAAGGAAGTTTACAGACAGTGTGGACAGTCAGAGGATGACCCAGTTTCAGGCTTGCTGCACCTACTGAAGCTGACAAAGGATATGGAGGAAGATGCCCTTCTCCAGGCAGGCTCAGGATGGCACTGTACCTAGCTTAGGAGACAGCAAAAATGTCTGGTCATGAGCAGAGTATATTGGTAGAACTCACACTCCAATAAATGACCAGCATCAACCAACCCCTACATTGTGCTGCCAAGTAAAGCCAATGTCGTTTCCAGATAAACTCTTTGTCATGTCTGTGCCTATGGAATGTCTCCCAAATGCATCACCAACCAGGGGATATGCCATTCTATACTGATAACTACTTAAGTCGATCCCTGTATTGTTTTAAATAGACTTTAGGGTAAATTGTGGGTATCAGGATCAACTCAGTGTGTGATTGCCAGTGGGACACACAGCATGGCTGCCACTTGAGAATTGCATCAGTTGGAGGTAATGCTTTGGTATTCTACTCTTCAGACAGGGAAAGCAGTGACTTCCAGCTGCAGATCTCGAAGCTGAGGTCACTGATCCACTAACATGCTTTTCTTGCTTTACTCTGGCGTGGCCTTGAATAAACTACAAAATGCTTCTCGAGTAAAGGAAACACATGTTTTATCTACTGCCCAACTGGTAATCGGAGTGGCAGAATTCTTTGTGTACTGTATGAGGAACACAAAGAGTTGGGGTTGAGTTCTAGCTCTGCTTGATATAAAGCACCTGACATTCCTCTACAATGTTTTTATGATAAGAAGATGGAGAAGATGCTCTCTGACCTCATGAACTTGCTATGGAAACTCAGGCACTGCCTAGACCATAGAGTGAAGCTAGTGGGCTCCGGTTGGTTGCCTGAAGCTAAGCCTAACCTTACCTATTAAATAGGACCTTGGTCTGGTGAATGAATCTTGATACTAATCAAAGGAGCCTCAAGCATGTGCCTTGGTGAGCAGCTCTTCCTGCCCCTTCCATGAAGAGAAGCAGCAGAAATGAGTTACCAATGGCTGCTTTGCTGGGGGTTCTTTTCTTATGCTGCTTCCTGGTTAGCCTGTAGCCCGGGCTTGTCTGCAGAATCTTTCCGGGTTAAGGTCTGTGCTTACCCTAACCTCAAGAATGAACTAACTGCAGACCAAATGCAAACCTCCTGCCGAAACTACGCCCCCGTTTCTTCCACCACACAGTTATGGCTCTAGAGGAAAACGTATAAATACGAATCATGCTTTCTTCACTGAACTAGTATGCTGTTTCTTTAAGGAAAACAAATGATCAGCTTTAAAATATTTTTAAAGCTTGATCTTTGCTTCTGTTCCCCCAAAAGACCCTGAAATGCAAACACCAGGTGATAGCATAGAGCCCTGGTTCCAGGAAGCCATCTGCAATCCTCAGACTGGTCTAACTGGGTATTAGGGCTCAGGACCTCCCTAATCCGTGCCACTTGCCTTGACCTGAGCAGACCTTGTAGAAAGACAGAGTCTTGCTGTCTCTTCATAGAGCAGTTGCTCTAAATCCCACTACAGCTGTGCCCTGCTTTGTTGGAAAGTGCAGCGTGAGTTAATTTTTAAGCTCCTTTCTCTCGATAGGTATTATAAATAACAACTGGTCTGCGGGAGCACTGGCCAGGAACACTTGCGATCAGCCTTCTAGACACAGACAGCAGTGTTTTGTGTAATCCCGACATCATCGCAGTTGTGGGTGAGGAAGATCTGAGACCCCCAAAGCTTTACTGACGCAGAAGAAAAAATCCAAACTGAGGAGTTAAGAACCTCAAATTCTGTGGAGCCGAGAAAAGTACAGAGCATAAGGGCAGTGATGGCTAAGATGGCCTAGGTTCAACGGTGACGTCACAGGGAAACAGGCAGGCAGTGGTCCAGGTCTGGAATTCCAGCGCAGCACTCTCGCTCCAAACCTGAGATGCACATTTGTTTTCCACTCATTACAAAAAGTTAAGAAAAGCCTAAATTGCTTTCTTTGGGATTCCCCACTTGAGTTCAGGGTAATTGCAGATTAGAATTCTCTAGCAGTCAGGAAGAGATCCGTGTGGAGAGAGGGGTGGGACCGGGTTCACCACGGGGCAGGGCGGGGTGGGGGGGCTGTTTTTGCTTTCCTTCTTTACACTCTCAGATTGTAGCATCTTGATTACCAGTCCAAGTGTGATCCATGGAGGGATGCAGAGAGAGTCTATCTTAACACAGCTGCCCAGCAAAGAGAAGCAAACAAAAGGCCTCTTTGGGGAGACATCTGTTGCTCCCTTGAACCAGCCTTGATTGTAGGCTCCCCCCCCCCCCATTGTTGTAAGATGCACACGTGTCATAAAATTTGCCAGTTTTATTTATTTTCTTAGCATTCTGTTTAGGTATTGGCTCTCCCTCTCCCGTTTAAAATTTGTTCTTAAGAATTTTGAGCAAGTTTCGGTCATCCTCACCTCTTCCCCATTCACCTGTTTTAAATGTTGGGCTCTGTAGCATTTTAAGAACACTCATGTTGGTATGGAACCGTCAATCCAGTCTCTCTACAGAAGGTTTCCGTGTTTCCCAACGGGAAGCTCTGTACCTCTTAAACACCAGCTCCCCGTTTCCTTCCCACTGGCCCCTGAAACCCACCACTCTACTCTCTGCCTCGATGAATTGGTAGGTGCTCATATAGACTGGATGATTTGGTGACTGGTACTTCATAAGAACATCTTATTTCAGAATGTGTGAATCTCTTCAAGGCCAACTATACTCTGTCAGTACGAGCTGTGCTCTGCTCGTCCATTCATAGATACCTGCGCTGTTTCACCCTCTGAGAGATGTGAATGAATCAGTGGGGTGGAAAATTTGTTCAAGTCTGATTTCAATTCTTTTGAAGTAGATGCCCAGAGGTGAAACGGTTGTACATACTTCCAAGGTGTTTTGTTTCGGTTTTACTATTGTTGTTGTTAGTTTGCTTGCTTTATGAGGCTAACAGTTTCCCACAGTGGTGGCTCCCTGTGACAAACACCTCTGCCCGCAGTGTGTAAAGGGCCCATTTCTCCACCTTCACCAGCATGTATTATTTTCTGGTCTTTTGTTTCTTCTTTGCAGAGTGTGGAAGATTATAGCAATCCTGATGGGATTGAAGGGACTCTCATTTGAATCCAACCTTCCAATGAATTCATGTATACACATTCTTAATAATACATTCTTAAGAAATAATATAAACACCTTTCTCTTTAACTTTTTAGACAGGGTCTCATTGTTGAGGCTGTGATCCTTCTTTATCATATTGAAGCTACAGGACTGCACTAATGCACTCAAAAATTGCTTTATTCTTGACATGTGTTTTTCTTTGTGAAAGCTATGCTCAAATATACCTGGGTTCAAGAGATCCTCTCACTCCAGTCTCTGTAGCAGCTAAGATGATGGCACTTTTAAACATGTGAAGTTCTTTCTAGATCACCCCTCAAGTTGCTTTGACTGTAAGTCTTGAGAAGCTCCTCAAGAAGAGCCTTCACTCTTCTCAGCTTCTCACACTTTCTGGACTTGTTTCCTGAATTGTCTTCTGGGTAAGAAGTGACTGTCAATAGCAGCTACTCTCTTAAAACACTCCAGATAGTGCTTGTGGTTAAGTTAAACAGTTAGGGGTCTACAAACTCCTACAGTCTCCCCTGGAGAGCAAATCATGCTGGATGGTTCTAGAACACAGAATCTATAAGAATGCACTTACAAAAGGTAGCATGCACACTTCTGTCTTTCCTTGGAATTCATTTCATACTAAGAGCTCTTAACTTCTGCTCTTGGCTTTAGACTTGCAGGGCTGAGTCAAGGGAGGATTTGTGTCTTTCTCTACCCAGCATATGCCAGACTGGAAGCTGTAGCTCTTAGACTGTAGTCTTGTTTGAAAAGTGCATCTCTAGGCCAATAACTGTCCCTGTGCTGTTGCCTGAGTATAAAGTTCATCTAGGGCTTTGGAGAGACATGAATGTCTAGATTTCTACATTGTTAAAAAGCTGAGTGATAGCATGTTGTAACTGGTAACCCTTTGCAAAGGAGCTATGGTTTACTTAGTAAATCTCCCACTTGCCTACATAACAGGCTGGAAGGAATCGTTGACTAGAGTTACCGACCATAACGAATGACAGCATTAAGTCTGTCTAGTATGCAGCAAACATTAATTTTCCAAAATCTTATTTGATTGTCGTTCTTCAGAAACAATCCTCTTTGTTTGTGGACCCCAAGGGATCCAAATAACCCAGATTTCTTGACATTTTTAGGAACATTTTGAAGTCATCGTTTCCTTGGGAACCAAAAATGCTTTAATGTTTTAAAAAATTACAGTTCATTTATTTATTTGCTTAGTGCATACGTAGGTATGAATGTATATATGTCTATGCGTGGGTGAGTGTGTGCTATGACATGTGCTGAGATCAGAGCTCAACTTGTGGGAGTCTGTTCTCTACTTCCACCATGTGAGTCCCTGAAATTCAAGTCAGGTTGTTAGGCTTGGTGGTGAGCTCCTTTATCCACTGAGGCCTCTAGCTGGCCCTGGGGAATGCTTTTAACTTGTGGCATTTCCCCCTAACATCAATCTTAATGCCTGCAAGGAGACATCTCACAAATTCCCGCAGTTCAGTCACTCCTGGTCTCATCCTGCCTCGACTCTCACCTTGTATCTCTTGATTGTGGGCTCCAGAGACCTGTGTGTGAGACTGAGAGAAGGAGAGATGCCAGAATAAAGAACCCAGGCCACCTTCCATCTTAGTGGGCACCAGGAAGAGACTGCCTTCATTCTGCACAGGGGCTTGTGGGGACCAGACACGCTTGTTTGCCACGTGGATATTGCTGTAACAGAGACTAATGATATTCAGACAGGGAGCAGGAAGCTGCTTTCATGGGGTAAGTTTTTGGCACGGTGTCTGACATACGCTCCAGTCAATCATGGTAAAGTGCTTAATAACAGATGTGGTAATTAAGCCTGAAGAACACAGTCCCTATTTTTCCATTTTATTTCAAAGAATAACAAACTGCCTCATTAAACCTCTAGCTGTATTCAGTTTTGAACTGGGCACACTGGTGTCATCAAAAAATGAGGCCTGCTCAAGAACTTCCTTCTGATGCCCTCATCAGTCAAGGATGCTGTGTGGGGAGACTGGAGTCTCTGGACTAGGATGGTTTTACTCTTTTTGGATTTGCCTTATACTTCAAAGCCAAACTCTGTTTAGATTTTTAGGCATGGCTGGATTCCTGTAAGAGCCTTGGATATAAATGGACAATTTCAGTTTTTATGTGCCTTACTCTATTAGGTCCAAATTACACTGCTTATAGCAAGACATTAACATTAGCATTCAATCTTAGAAAGGTTTCAGATAACCTGAAACCACCACAAATTACCATATTTTAATATGATGAATTATCTCTGAAAAATTAATTGCATTTGAAAAGGTCTGACTTTGATTGTGGCAGTGTCAAAAGGCAAGCGTCTTCATTAAGCTTGTTTTTGCTGTCTTTTAAAATGATAAACACGAGTCTAGTCTGTCTAATCATTAAGGGAAATTAATTTAAGAATGTAATTACTTGGGACAGGTAGAAAGAGTATGTGTCCTTAATAGTAAGAGTGTTTGGCTGGGCACATTTTCTTAAGCCCTTCCAGAGCCACTTGGGAGCAGTTTTGCAACCTTGGGACTCTTGGGGAAGGCAGGGCTCTTTCTGGCCATTTCTGACTTTTTTCTACACAGCTTGCTTGAGTAGGGTAGATTTGGAAGCAACATGTGTATTGTGAAGATGGTGTTTTGTTTACTTGTAGCCCAGTATAGCCATGCATCCAATTCTATAAAATTATTGCCTCATTATCTTGTTTCTAAATGCAAATTTTGTATTTTTAGGATATCTCCAGGATAATTTCTGGCTGGCTACATTCTGTATTGTATTTTCTAATCTGGTTTGGGGAATAGATGCTCAGAGTAGAATTAAGATTTAGTTTTAATTTTTATGTGAATAAAGTATACATTTAACCCTTTGTTCCGATTAATAGAAAAGGATCTTTCATATTTTTATATTTTCATGCATTCATATGCTTGTGCATATCAGAGGTTGTGACTTTATTTAATAGCTCTTCATACTTGCTCATTCATCTGAAACCTAATTTTTTGTAATTTCTATTTTACTAACTTTATTTTTTCAGAGAACATTGATTTCATTGTTGTCAAACATATTTCTTGTTGAACATGAAATCAGTCATGGATGCAGTAAGATCTTTCCAATTGAGTTCCGTTTCAAGAAATCATTCTCCTACACATAGAAATTAAACTGAACTGTGAAATCTCATAGGCACTATAGGGGAAATGCAAGGGTCAGACAGAAGCACTGTCCTCACTTTTATCGGGTGGTTGAGAAATCTTTCCTTTAAATCCTATTCAGAATGGCATCTTTATGCTCGTCTGTCTGTGACTAGCAAGATCTACACTGGTACAGGTCACGCTTCAGCTCAACTTCCGTTGTTAAGGAAAATATTTCTGTAAGTTCATAGAAGTGTCTTTAAGATAAAATAGACACAGAGCAAGACAACGTAATTATGTGTTTCTCTACCACCTCCTGGGAAAGCTGGTTCTTTCTTAAAGCTATCTTGGCTCTTGGCACACTGTTCTCTCAACCATGGGTCCCACTCAGCTCTCTCAGATTTCCTTGTCCCTAGGCACATATAAACTGTCAAGTGAAGAATGGGCTGCCCTGATTGTCCTGCACAATATGGAGGTAATGCTTCATGACTGCTTCCTTGAACATGCTCTGTTCTTATCCATGGCAAGCCAAGTCAAATTACAGAAGTAGAATGGGAGATGGCAAAGCTGTAGACTTTGTTTTCAAGGATGTTGCAGTTTAGATGCAGGGAATGGAATTGATTATGTCAAAGATGACCAGCATAGGCTGGAGAGGGAGCTAAGTTGGTAAAGTGCTTTTCTTGCAAGGATGGGGACTTGAGTTGCATTCCCCAAACCCATGTAAAAATTGCCAAACATGAATGATAAGAACCTAGCATGGAGGAGGGGCAAGGTGGATCGTTGAGTCCAGTAAGAAACTTTGACTCAAAATGTAAGGGACAGTACTTGAGGAACAATACCAGAAGTTAGAAGAATACCAGAGGGAAGAAGCTTCCAAGTCAGTATTGGCTTCTGATTCCTCCATTCCTATGACCAAAGTGTGTAGTTAGTATCTTTAGTAATAAGGTACTGCCATTAAGTTCTGGTGGGTGACCAAGAACAATAGCAACGGTCTAGATTGTTTTGGGAGACCTTCCCCCAAGAAAAACATGTTGCTGAGCCAAAGACAAATCTGAGACTGGGGGAAAGTTAGAAGATGAACACTTCCAGATTTCAACTTCTCACCTGTTTAGTACAGTGGGAACTGTGTGCACTGGCATCTGCTTGAAAATCACAAGACACATTTTCAAGGGTGGAATCTCAGAAAATTGCCTATGTTCTAGAGACTTACTAACACTGCTTTTTCTCTTTACTAAAATTTGAGAAAGAAAAACAAAACTAACTAAACTAAACTAAAGTAAGAAACTGGGATAAGAATGTATGTTTTCAGGAGTAGGATCACCCTAGCCCCCCATGTAGTAGGATGCGACGCAAACTCTTTCTTTTCTGTATTTTTGGTGAGCTTGTAAAATACTAGGTTTTGTAGGGATTGTCAGTTATGCCTTCCCTAACCTCTTCTCCACTAGAAAATTGTATGTACTTTCTAGTAAAAAAAAAAAAAAAAAAAAAACATCAAGGAATATTTTTTCATTATTAACTGGATATAAAATGAGGCAATAAATTATCATAGCAAGAACACAAAGTTGGCAGCAGCTGTTATGATGGTTTGAGTTTGAAACAATTAGGGAGGTATACATGGTAACCAAGAGAATCTCAGACTAGACCCCAGACTAGATTGAAGGGAAGGGAGACGGTATTCCAAGGGAGCCTTCCGTCCTCCAGAGGTTTTCTGTGAGATAGTCTTTATGTGGAGTTTTAACTTATGCTTTTATCTTCCCCCTTTGAATTAAATGATTATAGAGTTTAAAGTCGTGAATGAATGACAGTTATATAGTTTATTGGTATGTTTCTTCATAACGCAGAAAAGAATGCAGTGTGGGGGTGGCATTTTCAGCGACTTGTAGTTTTTTGTGTGTGAAAAAGTGAATCTCTCCGATGGTGGATTTTACAGTTAAATAAACGTAGGAAAGAATTAATGATGTAGGCAAAGGGAGAAACAGTAGTCAAAGGGGGCCATAGCAGAGGAGATTCAGGAAAATGTCAGTGGATGCAAAGCCAGCAGCCCATGAAGCTCTGGCTCAGAGCTGCAGCTCAAAAACCCTTGGCTTACTTCACTCAGATCTCTCATAACCAGAATCTAACTGAGAGCAAAAGTGCTCTTTTTCTTTCCCATGAAAACTGTAATCACTTTGTCATTAACATAACAGGTTTTACATCATTAATGTTAAATTTGCACGTTTGTCTTATTTGAATAATGTATGTGAGTTTATATTTACTTGGGGCCCATCAAAACATTCCTTTATTCTAGCCACAATTTGACTTTCATCAAAGACCAATGTTTAATTACTTCACAAAATTAAGACTTAACAGGCTAGTGAGTAAAACCGCTCGGTGCTAAGCTTGACAACCTGAGTTCAGTTCCCAGAACTTACTCCATGGCAGGAAAGACCCAACTCCCACAAGTCCTCTGGCCACCACATCCGTGCCATGGCACAACTGAAATGTTTCTTTTGAGGAAGTCACATCTGTCTATTTTTGTTGTCGTTGTTGAATGCATGCATACAATACATAGGTAAATGTAATTTAAAAAGTTAAGACTTTAAATATAAATTCTATAAGGTTTTATGTTATACTATTAGTAATGAAAAAAATTATATGTATCTATTATCCATATATACATATGTCTATATGGCACCATTAAACATACATATAATGCTTTCCTTTTTTGTCTATATGTTACACCGCACTGTAACAAATCTTTCCTTTTTATAAAATGGTTCTGAACCTCTTGATAGATGCAGGAAGCAGGCAGAGCTACCCTCCAGCTGCTATAGACTAGTAGCCTGCTAATACTTTAAGGTCCCACAAAGGTCTTCTCAGACATTGCCGTTTGGGTGAAGTTACTGAAGTGGGGATCTATACTAGCTCAGTCAAGTGGGCACCAGGAATTACGCTTCTCAGCAATGAGGGTGAAATTGTTTTTAAAAAGTTCCTTGACCTAAAGTTATACTTTTCTTCCTTGAGTTAAAACAGTGGTTCTCAACCTTCGGGTTTCAACTGTTTGCCTGTCAAACAACCCTAAGGGTCTCATGGGGTCACCTAAGACCATCTGCATATCAGATATTTACATTATGGTTCCTAACAGTAGCAAAATTTCAATTATAAAGTAGCATGCAAAAAGAATGGTTTGGAGGTCAGCACGTGAGGGATTCTATTAAAGGGTCTCAGCATTAGGAATGTTGAGAGCCAGAGTTAAATGAATAGGAGGTTTGAAGCCTTGAACAAATGACAGTGATGCCATTTATGAGACACTCAGTTATCAGTAGTTTCCACGATGTGCAGTTCCCTGAACACTGACACACAGAGGCCACCATCTGGCCTCATTGCTCATCTCTTACTTGTTACTTCCTGGGTGCCTCTGTCTCTCCACGGTGAGCCTGCAGACTTTTCCTTTTGCAATATCAAATATGTACTCCGGGTTACTTCATTTCTTCAACAAGACTCGGGTCCATGGTCGTCATCACAAAGACAGCCACATTTGAAAAAAAAAATCTATTGAGAATAAAGGGATGCCAAAGAGAAGAGGAGTTTGGGCTCTTAAGTGAATTCACGGACTGGTCAGACATGAGTTAAGCCCATGGAAGTGCCTACGTAATCTCCTCAAAGCCTAGCTTTTCCCTAATTTAAACAAAAATTTCTTAGGAAAAAATATTGTTCTTAAAATATATGTATAATCACCAGTATTGTAATCATTTCTTTTCAACTACAGGCTTTTCCGTTGCGGCTGTTAATTTAACTATCAAGTAGGGGGTAATCTTGACCTTTTGCTTGTTGCTTTTTTTTATATTGAGAGTATTTATGATTCAGAACAACTCACTTGCATATCCTAAGTGGTATTTTTTTGCATTGTTCGTTCGTTCATTCATTCATTTTACTGCTCGATATTTAGGAAATATGGTTGATATGTGCCAAGAACGTGCAGAGATTGGTGATGTGCTATTCGGACATCAAGAGTTTGCAAGCTGGTGGGGTGGTGAGCACACAGGTGTGGAGTAAGAGGTGTGGGAGCAGGGCAGCTGGGGACTCTGATGAATGATGTTTCATCCTTGAAGAATGACTGAAAATTAAGCTGATCCAATAGTTAGGGACACTCCAAGCAGAAGGAATCCTTATGTGAAGACAGAGGGTAAGGACCTCTACCATGTGGGGAGCTCCAAGTGTCTACAAACTGCTGTCTTAGTCAGGGTTTCTATTCCCACACAAAACATCATGACCAAGAAGCAAGTTGGGGAAGAAAGGGTTTATTTAGCTTACACTTTCACATTGCTGTTCATCACCAGAGGAAGTCAGGACTGGAACTCACACAGGGCAGGAACTTGGATACAGGAGCTGATGCAGAGGCCATGGAGGGATGCTGCTTATTTAGCTTGCTCAGCTTGCTTTCCTATAGAACCCAGGACTACCAGCCCAGGGATGGCACCACCCACAATGGGCCTTCCCTTGATCACTAATTGATAAAATGCCTTACAGCTGGATCTCATGGAGGCATTTCCTCAAGGGAGGCTCCTTTCTCTGTGATAACTCCAGCTTGTGTCAAGTTGATACACAAAACCAGCCAGTGCACTGCTCAAGGGAGAGATATGGCAACTTGAAAGCCAAAAGACAGTTTGTAATTAATCTTTTAATTTTTCTTTTAGTTGTTCAAAACAGGGTTTCTCTGTGTAGCCTCGGCTTTCCTGGAACTCACTCTGTAGATCAGGCTGGCCTTGAACTTAGAGATCTGCTTGGCTCTGCTTCCCAAGTGCTGGGACTAAAGCCATGCATGCCGGAAATACATTCATGCAGGGAGTGTGGTGCTCTGCAGAATGGAGGATGGTGTGGATCAAGTCGAAGTTGATGTTTCTAGACACTGCTGCAAACACTTTGCTATCAGGAAAGGCTCCGAAAGAGCAATTAGGACCCCAGACAGTTGCACGTCCCTCCCACCATGTGAGGACACAGCTAGAAGGTACTTTTTGTGAACCAGGAAACAGGTCCTCACTAGACACTGAATCTGTTGGCATTTTGATATAGATTCTTTGGCTTCAAGAAATCAGAAGTAACCAGCCAGCCTGCCTGCCTACCTCCCTTCCCTTCCCTCCCTCCCCTTCCCCTCCCCC
>JANHMN010000013.1:30451803-30463750 GCA_030674055.1 Rhabdomys pumilio | reverse complement strand
CTCCCCTCCCCTGTCCTCTCCTCCTTTCCCCTCCTCTCCCCTCCCCTCCCCTCCCCTCCTCACCCCTCCCCTCCTCTCCCTTTCCCACCCCTCCTTCCCTTCCTTTCCCTCCTTCCTTCATCCAGTTATCAAGAATACTATGGAAACTGAAATGGCTTCTGTGCTCTGAGGAGACTGGAAAACATCGTTTCCTCTTCCACAAGTTCCTTCTAGTAATATAAATAACTCTCCTGCCAGGCCCATGTCTCTTGTCTGCTACTTTGATCATAAATGTCACACATACAATTCTTTTGGTAGTATCAACTCAGAAATAAAAAGGAACATTCACAAGTTGCTTCATTAAAGATTATTTTAGTCTTAATAATTTTATAAACACCCTAGGGACTATTATTTCTATATTCATACTCTTTTAAGGGTAGCATTAGCCACACATAACAAATTAATCCTATCTTTATCATCTCTGTGTGTAGCAATTTGTATTATTAGTTAGGACAAATTGACAGGACCTTGAATTTTGACTCAAATTCAGCACAAGGAAGAAGTATTTAGAAAACAGGTTTGTGGCCTGTGTTTACACTGAACTCTGGACCACGGCATCACTGTCTAAAAATCAGACTAGTGGACCAGCTCTCTCACTGTGTTCATACAAATGTCCATGAGTCTTGGCTGGAGAGATGGCGCAGTGGTTAAGAGCACTCACTGTTCTTTCAGAAGACCCTGGTTTGGTTCCCAGCACCCGCATAACAGCTTACAACCCTCTATATCTCTAATTCTCTCAATACCAGGCATACATAATGATAAACACTTTTTAAAATGGCAAAAGAAAAATATAACTTTCATAACTTTGCCTACCATCCAAGCTGTGTAGCCAACTGATGTTTCTGAAAAGGACATGAAGGAGCTCATGGCTTGCCAGACATGAACTGGTGTTGAACCAGGCTAGAATGGGGTTCATTCCTCTAGCCTCCCACCTCTGCCAACCCAGATTCCACAGTGTACCACACATACACAACGGGACAAATTGGGAGTCACAGGGCAACCAGAAGTGAGGATTATAGACAATGTAAATGAAGGAAGTGCCATGGAAAATGGCTCTTAATTTTCCTGTCAGGATGATACTGCTCCTTGGCTATTACTCAGGGTCAGACAGGGTCGCCTCTTGAATAAAGCGTCTGTCTGGACACCACAGGAAGTGGCGTTGATGATTCAGCTTGTGGCACTCTATCTCCTAAGACAAAGCTCTATTTTCAGAGCCATCAAGCTGGGGGTTTGGGCTGTGGCTTTTCATATTTGCATGTATATGTATCTGGGGAGGAAGCCATGGAGAGGAAGCAGCCCAGCATTTTCTCCTCAAGTCCTGACCAGACACAGCTTTGGATAATGACCTTCGTCCACCCACACTACCCTTCCTCAGCTGTCTATCCACATTTTGCCTGAAATCTTCAAAGCATTTGAGCATGTGGGTTTAAAGCCACCCTGGTAAAATTACCGAGACTCTTTCTGTAATGCCTGAAGGAAGAGATACCTGTGGTCACTCTGCATCCTGGTTGGGGTTCGTGGCTCAGTGCTGTGTCTTTGAGGAAGAATGGCCACTGAGTCACCAATGTCACTGGTTACTTTTGACATCTGTGCAGTATAAATGTGGGGACACTTTGCGTACTTTCTAATTCTCTATCTTAGAGCGAGCGGTAAGTGGCTTAGTCACTCAGAGAGGCTGACATGTAGCAGATTTGATGGAGCGTTTGATGCTGTGGTACACAGAGGCTGTTAGTTTAGAATGATTGCTTCTCTTAATGGGCCAGAGACAAAACTAAAATTGGTAGACCCAGGCTCTGGGTTCCAGTGCATTGAACCCACAAACTAGCACTGTGATTTTGATGGATTCTGTTCTCTTGGGGCTTTGGTTATTTTACACAGATATTAATAGAGTCCCAGTAAGGATTTCTTTTGTTTCCTGTAACTTTTAGGGACTTGTCAAAAATAAGTAAATACTTGCTGAGGGCAGCATCCTGAATGAAGCAATTGCCTGGTGTTTTCTTCTAGTAGTTTCATAGTTTTTGTCTCATGCTCGTTTCTGTCTTTTTTCCCAGGCCTTCTGTCTAACTCATCCTTGGTGTTTCTGTTAACTGGTGAGGCATGGAAGTCTGGTTCCCTCCTCTGCACATGACTATACCATTTCCCCAACACTTTTATTCGCAAAGCATCCTTTTCTCCAGTGCAGGTCTTAGCACTTCCACTGTAGGTACAGGTGTATTGTGGGTGTGGGTGATGAGTTACTTCTACACTCTCTGCTGTATTCGCATGGTCTATGTATACAGGAAGAAACCCCCAACTTTTCCCTTTCAGTACGTTATTAAATATGAACTTACTGTATCTGGCCTTTGTTATTTTGAAGTAAACATGTGTTAAATTATATGACTAATTTGCTCAGAGATTTCATTATAAGGAGATGCCAAGTTTCGTAAGATGTTTCTTCTATATCTTTTAAGATGACCACACAGCTTTAATCCACTCAGCTGATGTGTATTTCTGTAATGAAGTACATCTTGCTTGAATGGCAAAATTAGGCAACCTTGCATCTTTGGCACAGTTCAATCTTTGCAGGACACATATCTCTAGGAATCCTGATTCCTAATCCTCGATCAGGAAACTTGTCAGCACATGATCACACACAGTAGTCTCTAGTGATCCTCTGATTTTTCTGGTGTCCATTGTAATTTGTTTAAAAACCCTCTTTTCATATATATATATATATATATATATATATATATATATATATATATACATATATTTTTTGTTGTTGTTGTTGGTTGAGCTAAAATCCTGTAAATTTTGTATCTTGTTAAAAAAACACAGATCTCTGTTTTTGTTTTTGTGTTATTAAAACTAATATTAAGTTACCAATATTAACTTAATATTAATGGTATTAATATTATTAATAATATTAACATGTCAATATTAATATTAAGATATTAGAACTAATATCTCATTAGTTTCAGCTCTGTTGTTTTATTGTTTCTTTTACCATTTCCCCACTTTTCCTAATTTTTTTAAAGATTAATTTATTTATTTTATGCGTGAGTACACCACCATTGCTCTTTTCAGAGACGCCAGAAGAGGGCATCAGATCCCATTACAGATGGTTGTGAGTCACCATGTGGTTGCTGGGAATTGAACTCAGGTCCTCTGGGAGAGCAGTCGGTGCTCTTGACTGCTGAACCATCTCTCCAGCCCTTTTTCTAATTTCTTAAGGTGCAATTATAACTTGTGTATCTGACATCTTTTTATGTTTTTGTTTTTCTTTTCCTTTTTCAAGACAGGGTCTCACTATGTAGCTCTAGCTGTCCTGGAACTCACTTTGTAGATCAGGCTAGCCTTGAAGTCACAGAGATCCCCCTGCCTCTGCCTCCTAAGTGCTGAGATTGAAAGCATGTGCCACTATAATCAGCTATATTTGATGCTTTTAGAACTTCTTAGTTTTTTGGTGTCTCATATATCTTAGTACATTGTATTTCTGTTTGCATTTATTTTTTAAAATTCTAACTTTCATATTAATATCTTCCTTGATCTATTTGGTTCTTCAAGAATGGGTTGAATACTAAAAAATTTGTTTTTACTTGTATGGTTGTCAGAGAAGATACTATAAATTGATTTCTTTCTTTTTAGTGCTAGAATCAAGCTTCATACATGACAGGAAAGCACTTTACCACTGAGCTATATCTCTAGCCAATTATTTCAGCTTTTAAAAACTTGGAGACTTGTTTTGTGGTCTAGCCTTTTCGCTATCTAGAGAACATTCCAGGTACTGCTAGGAACAATGTGTAATGTGCAGTGCTGGGTGGTCACTGTACAGATATGGGAAAAGTCCATTTGGTCTAAGATACAGTGTAACTCCACAGTTTTTTCTTTTGTCTGGATGATCTGTTCGTTACTTTAAATGGGGTATTAAAAATCTCCTACTATTCAAAGTCTTATATATAGCTCAACCAAGAAATATTAATGCTAATTATTATTATTACTTCAAATTGAGGAAAATGAAAGAAGTGTTGTTTGGATATCTGATATTTTTTTTGTTTGTTTGGCTATCTGTTTGGATATTCTGATATCTTAAGATATCAGAATCCATTATTCAATGTTTTATAAATAATCTGTAGTAGAAAAAAACCATGATAAACTGTCCGAGTTATTATAAGTTGGGTCAGGTTTTGTATCAATACATATTAAATGGTTAAAGTTCAATTGCTGGGTAATTGGGGACAGTGCTTTGTGTGTAAAAACAGCAGATGTGCCTCAAAACACAGTCATTGGTGAGGTCATTCTTGTAGGCGCAAAATAACAGAATGTAATGAGAAGACGATGGGCTTTTGCTGGGAGTTAGAATGTAGGGAGAAATTTTCAGAACCATCACAGGTAGCTTCTTCTGTTTACTACTGCTACTAAAGTTGCTGGCAACATGGTGGGCATTGTTGCAAAGTATTTTGGGCACAAGACAAACAAATTTTAGTATAGAAATACTGAAAAATACTCGTATTGGTTACTCTTACTGCATAACATTACCTCAAAGTCAGTGACTTAAAATAACAAACATCTATGACCTCCTAGCTTCTAAGGGCCAGGACTCTGGGGGAAGCTGAGCTGGCAGTTCTAGTTCAGGGTCCCGTGATGTTGTATCAGTAAGTTGGCTGGGGCTATAGTCATGGGAAGACCCAGTGGGGGTTCCACATCCTGGCAAATACTCAAACTGCTCTTTGTAGGAGGCCTCCATTCTGTTGTGGGGTATCCACCAGAGAAGACTGCTTAGACATGAGTTTAAGCCAATAGAAAGTCTTCCTTAGCTCGTCAGTGAATACATGAGGCATTTGGGATCCCCATGTAGCCCTGAGCTACCTTCAGGATGAGTTTTTAAGCAGAAAAACCATGTTTTAGGTTGACATACCTCAGTTAACAAGAACATTTAGCCAGAAGCAGAACTACAGAAGCCATAAAATAAGGTTAGTATATTTAGAGACTTTCCCAGAGCTGTGGGCTTTGATGGACTAGGTCTTTGTTTTCATTTTGGCAGGTGGTGCTGTGTACATGCTGCAGTTTTATGGCCCAAATAGGATTTCCATTATGGAATCAGTTGTATTAAGGTCTTGGGAGCCTATTAAGGTGTGGGACATGTCCTACATCCCTTACTGTGGCACTGTTCCTCCAGGCTTCTTGAGTGTCCTGAAGATGAGACCACTGGTTTCCCAAGGAACTGAAATCCAGGAAGCAAGATGAAAACAGTGTCTTTAGGGCCTACATTTAAAAGTTTTACTCTTTTAAAGAGTGGGCTATTGAAATCTCTCTCTCTCTCTCTCTCTCTCTCTCTCTCTCTCTCTCTCTGTGTGTGTGTGTGTGTGTGTGTGTGTGTGTGTGTGTGTGTGTGTGTGTTTGTTGGGTAAGTGTTATTCAAGGCAGGTACCACTGAGGGGTACCATGGAGGCAAACTATAATAGCAGGGTATGATTATAGTTAGCAGATCACAGTTGAAAGAAAATAAGTCAACTTCTTTAAAATTCTTTCTTCAGTGTATGAACATAACTTCTCAGTGACTCTAGTTGAGAAGAATGGGTAGGAAGGTCACTGAGGTTTGTTAGATCATGAGAAGTGTGAAAAAAAATAAGCTTGCTTTTGTCTTCTAGATTCTGGAATGAGAAATGGTATCTGAAAATCCCTTTTCTTTTTTTTTGTTTTTTGGTTTTTTTTTTTTTTTGTTTGTTTTTTGTTTTTGTTTTTTGTTTTTCGAGACAGGGTTTCTCTGTGTAGCCCTGGACTGTCCTGAACTCACTCTGTAGACCAGGCTGGCCTCTAACTCAGAAATCTGCCTGCCTCTGCCTCCCAAGTGCTGGGATTAAAGGCGTGCGCCACCAACGCCCAGCTGAAAATCCCTTTTCTAATAAAGAAGAGATTTGTTTGTTAGCATGAGATAGACTGAATTCTTAAAAAAAAAAAATGTAACCAGGATTTAGAAGGGTGGAAACCTCAAACTATCTCCCTGTAATATGGACTAAAACTTCATTATTTCTGCTAACCGTGCTGATGCTTCATTTGCTTCTCACTTTTGTCCTGGAGGCTTGTCCCGGGAAGACCATTCCACCTCACATCGACTTGAAACCTCCATGCATTCTCTGACTCTGGAGGATTTGCTCCCTTGGTCAGGTTTGTCCACACTCTATTCATTTCCCAAGTGCCTCATTGTTTGACTAATGCTTCCACTCAACGTCTTCAAGTTAGATCCAAACGGAATGACAGAACTGGTAATCTTGAAATTCTAGACTGTTCACCACCCAGCAGTCTACAAATCCTTTATAAAACTGGTGTTTTCTACCCCATGGATATAAACTCGAAACTTTTTTCTTTGAACTGACCTGTCCTGGGCTTTTCATTTATATAAAGGGTTCCTTTGTCAGGTGTGACACTAAGGATAGGTCACGGGTCTTTTGGTTGACTCTGCTTTGCCTTAATTGTCTGATGTCCATGAGAGACATTTAATCTCAGAGGTCCCCTTAGGAATGTAATAGACCTGCCCCAGACTCAGCAAGACTGTGTATGAAGATTCCTACTTTCTTTTATTTCTAAAGCCCACAGTCGATTTTACCTCTCTCATGAACCTTCACAGCTTACATTGATTTCTATTCCGTTTAAAGTCCTGGGGCACCACTTCTAAATTGATTTGTTGACAAATATTGACAAATAGCCATATATTTTACATCACCTTCCTCTTTAATGAATTTGAGGTTCTATGGGTTAACTTCCTTACAGGTCACAGGAAAGTATAAGAACGAGAGTTTTTATACTTCCCTGCGTGTGGGTATGAAATGAATGCTATGAATTCCCCCACGTATCGTGAGTGAGGGATTCTTAGGGAGTGCGGGAGCACTGTAGAAGGTGTCCACATGTTGACAGCTGGTGGGCCACCAGGATCTTCTCCAAACTGCTCCTTAATTGTGGGTTTGGCTGGTTAAATAGATGGTGATGTAGCCCTCAGTTTCCAGAACATCCTATTTCTGTCCTAACCACAGCCTGCGACAGGCTACGCCATTCAGTTTGTGGCATTTTCTGTGTGGGTTGTTAGCTGCATGCCTGGTGTCTTCAGCGCCTTGTTCTGTTTTGCTTAAAGTTCCTAAGAAACACTGAAATCATGATTAAATACTTTATTTGTACTATATGTAGTGGCTTGAGGGGGCACATTACTGAATTATGTTTATAAAATAGGATTTGCTAAATAATGGTTTCTTTTTTTTTTTTTAAACCAATATTGGTAGTTATAAACAGCTACCCTTCTCACAAGCATTTTAGGTATACTGTGTGACTATTACAGAGCATATTTATCTTATTTATAATATCTGTGATATGTTACAGGCTTTGATTTTAGCAAGCTAATACAAGTAAACCCCTACACACACACACACACACACACACATACACACACACACACACACACACACACACACACAAAGAAACAAAAAAATAGACATAGCAAATATAAAATTTAAAAGTGTGCTCATGCTTGGACAGCAGAATACGCTGTTAGCATAACTAGTTTTGTTTAGACCTTCAATGTTCCCAAAGGCCCAGGTCTTAAAGTCTTATCCTAAATGTAACACTGCTAAGTTAACAGAACCTTTAAGGGATGAGGCCTTGTTATTGGGGGTGTGTCCTGGAGAAGGATGTTGGGACCCTGATCCTCTCTCACTTAAACACAACCACTCTGAAGTGAGTAGCCTCTGCCATATACCCCAACCATGACATAACATGTCACTGGAGGCTCAGGGCAACAAAGCTAACAGAAGCCTCTAAAACCTCCAGCCTGGATAATATCCCTCACTTGTGTTGATTAATCTGGTGGGGTGGGGTGGGGTGAAAACAGAGCTCATGGCAGTGAGTCATGTTATATGTTCCTTTTTACCTGCTCAGTTGTATTTCCGTGGAGCTCCTCCTCTGCTCTTGTTCTCAGGACAACCAGCAGATGTTCTGGCTTGGTATCAACAGAGTGAAGCTGATCTGTGGATACTCTGCCCACGGGCTCACCAGCCACGAGAGACACACCATGTCTCCATCTGAGCCACATGAGAACTCACCGCAGCTTGTTTGTAAGGAAAACAGGAGAAAGACCAAGGAAAATAGCTGGCTCTTAGCATCCAGAGGAAGAAACCACTGGTGGAGAAATGTCCATACTCAATCAATTTTTTGATTACTTTAGGGATAGATAAGAAGCTTGGTGTGAGAGCATCTGAGTTATTTCTACGCACAAGCTCAATGCTTCTACAGTGGTAATAGATTTTAGAACCATAAAGGCTTATCTAGAATCATTTATTCCTCTGTTGTTACAAAAATAAATTAGTAAGTCAACGCCCCGTTACTTATTTCTCCTTAGCACACTGATAAAGAAACACGGTCTATTATTAGAACCCACACTTATTCAGTGTACGGATTTTATTCACCCTGATTATTTACAAGGGGCATCTGTGTTTGAACAAGCGAAGTGTCAAGGCGGCAAGAGTTAACTCCACAGTCTGGCTCCTCATCCTAACAGCAGTACTTTAGCAATGCTAATCAGCTGTACTGATTTTCTGTTTTGATTTTTCCAGAATAATTAAGTGAATGATCTGGGATGCAATCAAGTTTGACACCAGGGGGTTCATGCAAATGACTTATTATTTTTTTTTCCTTCTACATTTAAAATTTTGTTAAATCCTAAGGAAAGCCATTTGAACACGAAGACTAAGTGGATGGGGGCGCCGTACCACCCAATTTCGAGTTTTAAACATGTCAGCAATATCTATTTTAGTGAAGAAACTCAACACTTGGTTGCCTCTTTCAATGAAAATAATGCTTCCCTAAAAATATACTTTTTTAATTTTGAAAGAGAAAATATTGGAAAATTGTTGTGTGAGATGGTGACACAAAATAGAAAAGAATAAGGAGGAAATGATTCTAACTTTTCCTCCTTCAAAATAGGCACAAAAAGGAAAAAGATGTTCACACCCATCCCCAGATCCATAGTGCATGCAGACAGGAGTCTGATGTAGCTGTCTCCTTAGAGGTCTGCCAGAGTCTGACATATTCAGAGGAGGATGCTCATAGCTAACCATTGAACTGATCAAGGGGTTCCCAATGGAGAAGTTAGAGAGAAGACTGAAAGAGCTGAAAGGGTTTGTGGCCCCATGAGGAGAGCAACAATACCAACCAACCAGAGCTCCCAGGGTCTAAACCACCAGCCTGGGAGCACATAGGGAGGGACCCATGACTTCAGCTGTATATGTAGGGGAGGATGGCCTTGTTGGGCATAGGTGGGAGAGTGGTCCAGTGAAGGCTGGATGCCTCAGTGTGGGGGAACTCCAGGGTGGGGAGGTGGGAATGGGGAGACAGGTGGGGGCACATCCTCATAGAAGCAGGAGGAGGGGGGGGTTGGGATAGGAGGTTTCTGGGTGGGGGGAAATAGGGAAAGGGGATAACATCTGAAATGTAAATAAAATATCCAATAAAAAATAAAAAGAAAACTAATAAACTACAGAAAACACAATGTCCTGCTAACATCTTATTCAGGTGAGAATCAGTACCTTTAGTAAACAAGTTCAAACAGAAGGGCAAGCCATGTTTCTGACTACAGTGGAATCTCTGGTTTCTATAGTAATCTAGAGTATACTTGAGATATCTTCTCTCCTCACCACACATAAAACATTTGAATGATCTCGAACAGTTTGTACCAGCTATGTGCATTTGTGTGATTGCCGTATCTGGATCCAGCAATTGTTCTGGTTTGAGACACTTTACACCTAGGACATAGACTATCCTAGAAATCAGCTGATGTTCTAATTCTAATTAGGAAAATGCTTTGGGATGAGGCAGCCGTGTTTCTACATGCTCAAACATACAGGCACAAACACACCTTTTAAAAATCATATTTCAATTTTATATATTTTTGTTCACATGTAGTGTTTTTGTGACATAATTTTTAAAGATTTATTTTGTTTTTAATCATTTTAGATAATTAATGTGGGTTTTCTTTTTGTTGTTGGTGGTGGTTTGTTTTTGTTTTGTTTTGTCTTTTTTTTTTTTTTCTTTTTGAGACAGGGTTTCTTTGTATAGCCCTGGTTGTCTTGGAACTCAATTTGTAGATCAGGCTGGCCTTGAACTCAGAGAACTGCCTTCTTCTGCCTCCTGAGTACTGAGACTAAAATGCATGTGCCACTACACTAGACTGTGCCAGCATACAAACCTTTTAATGCATGAATACTTCCTTTGCACAAATGCCCCCTACAACCTGCCCTTTGATAGCTCTGAATGCTGAATGTTAAAAGCAAGGAACAATTGAGATAATGGCTTCATTGGCAATGTACTTATTGTCCACAAAGACCCAAGCACTGAGGTAAAAGCCTGAGATGGTGGTTGCTTATAATCCCAGCTTTGGGGAGGCAGAGGCAGGTGGATCCCTAGGGCTCATGGGCAAGCAGGTCAGCTTAGCCAAATCATAGTGACTCTGTCTATAAAAACAAGACAAATGGTGTCTCCTAAGGAAGGACAACTGAAGTTAACCTGTAGATACACACACACACACACACACACACACACACACACACACACACGCGCGCGCACGCACACGGACATGCACACGCACACACATGCACACGCACCTGTACCCCTAACACACAAACATATAAACAACAACAAATAAAAAGACCAAATTCTGCCTTATTGGCCAGTCTCTCCCAGAGATTACTTACCTCAGGCACAAAGGAGAGAAACTGGACCATTTGTGACACTAGTTTTACATTAAAGGAGAACACACAGAGTCTCTCTTTTTCTTGGCAATTCAGTTGGCATAAAGCAATTTCTAACTTTACACACTAAACATTTCTAATTGGTAAATGGATGGTTTGATTTGACATGGTGGCTCAGGAAATAAACTTCCCTATTTGGGGTAATTGTTTATGAGTCGTTGGCAGATTACTGTTAACCAGCCTTCATTTTGTCTTTGAGGGAAACATGAAAGCGAGTGTGCATATTTCACACTTCATTGAGGGGAAACGCATCCTGACAAAGAGAAGCCAGAGGGTGGGAAGAGAGTCTGTCTGCTGGTTTGTTACAACCAGCTAGGCTCAAGATTTTCTTTGTCCGGTAGGTGAGGGAAACAATAACCACATAGTACATGTCTTCGGCTGGAAAATGGGGACAATCAGAGCCTCTGCTTCCCAGGCAAGTTACTGTGAAGACGAAGTCATTGGTGCACAGGCCTAGTGCCATGTGTAGTGTATTGTGGCTGAGAGGAAATGGTCACTGTATTACCCATCATCAGCCAGTTTACCATTCTGTTCTCCGAAGCAGAGCTTCCTTTATGAGAGTCAGCTGCAGAGCCCACAGCTTCACAATGGGAAACTGTGAGAAATGTCATTAATGTGCATCGATTCATAAGTCATAGCTTAGCTACTTAATCGTGCTTCACATATTGAAATTATTTAATGGCTATCCTTTTAAAAGATGTCTACCCTGTGTTTTAATTATCCTGCAAATTCATGATGTTTTCACTCATTCTTAAGTACTTCCCCTATATTTCTCTTTTGTGGAGTCATAAAGTGTTCCAAGGTATTTAAAATATTTGTCCTTGTAGACAATCTTGATCTTGAAGAATTTAATATTTCCTCATTTGATCTGTACTGAACCTGAAGATTCTATCATATCTTAGTCTTTAGGTTTCCATTTCTGTTTTGTTTATTATTGTTGCTATCTATCTATCTATCTATCTATCTATCTATCTATCTATCTATCTATCTATCTATCTATCAATCTATCTATTATCTATCTATCTATCTATTATCTGTCTATCTGTTATCTACCTATCTATCTATTATCTATCTATCTATTATCTATTATCTATCTATCTATCTATCTATCTATCTATCTATCTATCTATCTATCT
>JANHMN010000013.1:30427748-30445859 GCA_030674055.1 Rhabdomys pumilio | reverse complement strand
CCTCTCCCTCTCCCTCTCCCTCTCCCTCTCCCTCTGTCTCTGTCTCTTCCTCTGTCTCTCTCTGTCTCTCTCTCTGTCTCTCTCTGTCTCTCTCTCTCAATGTACACACACATATAAAAACTGTGAAGGTACATATATTTTCAAAACTGTAATGAGACTATTTCCAAGGACCTGGTATCAGGGTTTGAATGGGCTTATGGTAGACTCTTTATTACAGTAAAAATCACCTATGCCCTGAGTTTTAGAGCCAGGAAATGGAGCCTAGCTTCCCCATGTGACCGTGTGGAAGATGTGCTCTTCGGCTCTGCCAGGCCTGCCCTGTCAAAAATCAGCAGTTTTACAAAGCCTTCTGCTCTGTGTGTAGCGTCACCTTGGAGCTGTCAGGTGCTGCTAGCTGGATGCCTGATGATCTCTCAATAGATACGTTCAGATAGTGCCGTTTCTTGTTTTACGGCAGGAACTGTGATTTTTAGGAACACTGTGCATAAAATGAAAGGAGAGAAGATTTAAATCCTGAAAAGATGCACAAGGGGAAGCCTCTGAGTGGAGAGATCCTATGCAGTGTCCTTTTGGAAGGCAAGCAATTCTGAAACCCTCAGCTGCTTCTCATTCCTGTGCTTCCTGAGTACCAGATTTTTCATCTACATTCTTACCAAGAAGGCTTGAAAGAGGAGAAATGGCTTCTTTCCCAAACCCTCAATTAGTAATACAGAAGTGGCAGTAATTGAATCAGCAGTCCTGAAGTGAGCGAGAGAAGAAACGATGATTATTACCATATCTGATTAAAGTAACAAGATAATTCAGGCAGATAAAATGTAATTAACCACTTTGGAATGTGTCCAAGTAATGATGGCTCACCCCCTCCTGCTCTGTGACCTTAAATTAATCCTGCTGGGGCTTCTCTCCTGTACTACTTAATAGGTTAAAATCATGATGATATGTTTCTGTGTGTTTGAGGAGATTCAACAAACAAGCCACAGATAACAGAGGGATCGAATTCCTTTAGTTGAGGGGCTTTCTGCTCACCACTTGTTTTTTTTTTAATTGGATATTTTATTTACATTTCAGATGCCATCCCCTTTCCCCATTTCCCCTCCCTAGAAAACCCCTATCCCGTGCCCCCTTTTCCATTTTGCTTTTATACAATTTTTTAAAAATGTTAATCAAAGGCTTTATAAGTATGGTAATGCTCAATCAGAAGTGTAACCCAATACCCAACCTAGATATGTAAACTATCTTTGACTGGTGGAGACACGTGAACTTCTGCCTCTATGCCCCCTCTCTCTTTCTCTCTCTTTTTCTCTCTCATTACCTAGCTTCTCATCTACTTCTTCTTCTCCTCTCCTTACTCCATCTTCTCCTCTCGGTGCTCCTTCCCCCTTAGCTCCTCCTACATATCACCCTTCCTGTTAAAATAAAACTTTTCAATTAAAATACAATTAGAGTATAATTATTCCTATTTGTACCAGTGAGGTACAAGATAGTCTTAATACCCAGTCCATCCTTTTGTTGGCTAACCAGAACCTTTGTCGTCTCTCTTGACTAAAACACTTAAGTTTTGAACCTGGCTTTTTTTCTTGGCTTTAGAATGAATGTCAGCTCAAAACCATCCACTCAGATCTTTTCTCTCAAAGTAAATAGCCAGGATTGGTTATGAGACTATAGGTCTTCAACCCCGTCAGAAATCCAGAATGACTGAGTTAACTGAAGTTATGGGAAGCACTAAGCATAGCTTCTAAAACTTAGTCAATTTATAGAGACCGCTGAACACCTGGACAGCCCCTATATTACCGAACGTTGGAGCATCAAATCTTCAGCCTTCTGGCCCAAACTCATCTGACAAACTTTAGTGCTGCAGAGTTATTAAGGGCTGGGTACTCTGTCTAGGCAGATATAATCAGTCGACTATTCTGCAAGTGTGTCCTTTTCTGGACAGTAATTTGTCTGTAGATGGAGAGAGGCAATTCTTGCCTAGTGGCTGTCTCACCACAACTGGAGTAACTCCAAGAATGCTCAATTTCTTCTTAGAATCCAAGAGAGGAAGCTGTCAGGAGCAGACAGGTCTCTAATCAAAATGAACATTAATATAGAAATATTTGTGATGTCAATTCTATGGATTTTTGACGTTTTGAAATCCGACTATCCTTGTAAGGTAACCTGGACTGTTGTCTGTTAACTCCTCTCAGCTATTTCTAAATAAAATATAGAAAACACCCTAACAATAAACTCAAAGTCATGAATTTGCTATAGTCCCTTAACTCACAGGCTAACTGTCCCAAATCAGTTAAAAAAGTTAAAGAAGAAGTGGGTCTAAGCCTTGTATTTCTAAATGTGTTATACAGGCACAATGCCCATGAGAATATCAATATTCATTTCACTTTCGTATCAATAAGAAGCTCATACCAATGAAAACCTTAAATTTGAAATCCAAGTGAATTTTGTACCATTTAAGAAATTATAACTTCATCTTGATACTAATTATACAGATTTCTACCAATAGGTTATGGCTATGCCATAAATCCTAGCTAATCCTCCCTGTTCCAACAAAACCACTACTTTTCCCCAGAAAGACAGCCCAATATTAACCACCTTAGTCCCCAAGCCCAGGGAATAGGGGCGCTGACTCTTCTTTAACTTCTTCAAGCTGATTACGAGCATTGAGATATTAGAAGAGGGGTGGGGGGAAGAGTCAATTGATAAGCCTCTGACGCTGTGTCTTCACTGCATCCAGATGGAATTCCCGGACACCGGAGGTTTGAACAGATCTGCTCGTTTTGCTTGATGAGTAGATACACCAAGGCTGTGTATTCTGCAAATTCGTGGTCCGTGACCTGGCTAGGATGCCACTGGACAGTTTCCTCAGGGGAGCAGATCAGCTGTGTGGCTGCTCAGTCCACCAGGGTGCGGGCAAGGGGTGGAAGGGGCGTGGTTTTCCGCAGGAGCGGGTTCTGGGTGCCAGGTGCACTCTGGGATCTCCCTACTGCCAGTTGTGCTTCTGGGGCCTAGGGTGATGAGCAGCTGCTCCTACCTGCAACTCCGTAGTCCCTGAGCTGGCTAGGATGCTGCCGGAGGAAGTTTCCTCAGGGGAGCAGATCAGCTGTGTGGCTGCTCAGTCCACCGGGGTCTGGGCAAGGGCTCACCACTTGGTTTTGAGGCTTGATGTGTTCTGTTGATGGCCACTGAGAGGAGACAATCGGAGAGGGGAGGATTTGTCAAGGCCTCATGTCATTTGTTGGTACTGAATCCTAACTGGTTCATGAGCATTGGAAGCCAGTGCTACTTGTGACAGGAAGTAGGTTAGATGGATGTATACCATACACTAGACAATGCAGACAGCTTTCTTTACATTCAGACCTCTCAGGAGCAGTTCCTGGTCCATGTGGTGGCCTGGATGGCTAGCCCAGGAACTAACACAGTTCAAACAGTCATCAGACACTTACCAAGGCACAGCGATGAAGAAAGTGTTGGGAGAGGTGGCCCATTTTGTACATTCTCCTTCCTGATGTCAATGTACAGCTTCCAGGTAGCAGACTGAAGTGACAGCCTAATTGTCCAACAGCAGATACTAATTGAGTTAGGGGTAGACACTGACAAAGACTACTTGTGACCATGGGAAAAAGCTTACAATGTGCGCTCAGGTTTCAAAAGTGAATACACTGTGTGATTATAGTGTAAGAAAATTCAAAACCCCCCAACTAAACCCCAAAGTTCACGGAGGCAGCAACGTGCTGGCGTGTGGGTACACAGTTGTTACAGAACCCTCTCATCCTCAGTTTAAAAGTTTGTTTTTCAAATTTCATAGCCTGAAAGAGGACTGCCGGGTATGGACTGAGTCAGAGAAGATGCACCTAACCCTCAAGAGATTTGAGGCCCCAGGGAGTGGGGAGGTCTGGTGGGGTGGGAGTGAGATGGGGACATTCTCTTGGAGATGGGGGTGGTGTGAGGCTGGTGAGATATGGGATGTAGAACAGTCAGAGGGTGGACCGGAAGAGGGTAAAGTCTGGACTGTAAAAAATAATTAAAGAATAGAAAAAAAATTTGTAGAACAAAAATGCTTCTAGCTTGTAAGTCTCACTTCCCCAAGGACAGATAACTTTCTGGAGTGCTGAGAGCTGCCATTCATGTAAAACAACAAGCCGAGTGTTTTCATGTCTGTAAACAATGTTGGTTGCTTCATCTGCACAGGATGTAGTTGATAACATGGGAGGTGAGTAGGCAGGAAGTATATCAGGATGTGCTTGTCCCCTATTGGATGAAGGTAGGAGGTACATAGCCTTGTAGGCTTTGCCTTTATAAGCATCAGACTAATCTAATTTGT
This sequence comes from Rhabdomys pumilio, assembly GCA_030674055.1. Taxonomy (NCBI): domain Eukaryota; kingdom Metazoa; phylum Chordata; class Mammalia; order Rodentia; family Muridae; genus Rhabdomys; species Rhabdomys pumilio. The sequence goes on along the minus strand of JANHMN010000013.1, from coordinate 30,441,541 downwards.
GGCCATTCTCTGGGAATCCTGGCTATGGACCTGGCCAGTGTCCATTGTTCCGGCCAGTATTTAATAAAAGCTTGCTTCAAATTTAGCTCAAAAAAAAAAAAAACCTAAAAGAAAAAGAGGGTAGGAAGATAGCCCAGTCAGTAAAGGGCCTTCTGCACAAGCCTGAGCCAGACCTGAGCAAGATCCCAGCACTCATGTAAAAAGCACAGCGTGGTGGTCATACTTGTGTAGACACACAAACACAACTCTCACCTCAAAGGGAGTAGGAGTTTATCATGGAGCCAAATCGAAGTGACCATGGGCCTGGAACCCAGATTTACACTCCCAAGTTTCATTGTTCTGAGGTGGAAACAGTTTCAGAAAGCTCTTACTGCAACAGAATAAAGTAAGTCACAAATCAGGGCATTAAAAAAAAAGTACACATGGTAGAAATATCAGAGAGGCAAGTTGTAGCTGGGTGGAGGGGCCTCAACTCTAGATTTTAGGTGCTATCGAGAGTATTCTTAGCTCTTCCTCTGGGGGAAGAGGGTTTTGTTAAGTTACTAGATCCCAAAGATTTTTACGAGTTTATCAGGATCTTAGGTCTGACAGAAGTGAACAAAGAATGGTGTTTTATGGGGCTCGTGATAGCCCAAGAAAAATTGCAGTTCGGTTCAGGGACTACAGCCTTTCAACCTCTCTACAATCGCCAAAGTTTTAATCAGTCAGTCAACCATGCAGATAGCTTCCTTTCCAGAATGCTTATTCACTCTTAGAAGCTCAGCACTGGAAGGCAGAGCCATAAGGACGCCTGGGGTCACTCGTTGCCAGCCTAGGCTATTCAGAGATCTCTGAGTCAAAGAGAGACCATGTCTTCAGACAAGGTGTGTGGATCCTGAGAAGTGAGCCCTTAGGTTAACCCTTGTTCTCTCTCTCTCTCTCTCTCTCTCTCTCTCTCTCTCTCTCTCTCTCTCTCTCTCTCTCTCTGTGTGTGTGTCTCTCTCTCTCTCTCTCTCACACACACACACACACGAACACACACATACCCACACGTGTACAGATAATCACCTTAGCTCTCCAGTGCGTACCGAACTGAATGCCATAGTTCACAGGTGTCTGGGAACCCTGTGTCACATCTAATTCTGACAAACTAATTCAGTTCAACAAAATCCCTACTGTAAATCCTGAAACAGCAAAGGTTTGCTTTTTTTTTCTTTTACTTTTCATCCCAAAGCACTAGTGGGAAGTGGCTCTATTTTTCCTGTAAGTGATGCAGGTCCACAGCTATGGCGTAGGTCTGTGCCCAGAGGGATGGAAGAAAGATACAATAGTGTGGCCTTAAGATCCAATTATTTACAAATAGCTGACTGGAGGTCAGACAGACTGGCAAGGGAGTCTCAGTATTTACACTGTGTGAACCTCACAGTGCCGAAGAAAATACTAGTAGCTTAATGTGACATGTCATCTTGAGAGTACTGATATTTTAGTAGAGACCTCTCTCTTGCTTTGTGCAAAATGAGTCACCTCACACCAACAGGGGCTTTGCAGCTGAACCTGTGTCTTTGGGGAGTAGCAAGACCTCACTGATCATTTAGAATAGTGTACATTAGAGATTCTGGGGAGGCATCACCATGGTAGCTCTGATTATCTATCTAAAATGTAATAAAAGACCCAGGGCCACTGGGATTACCCGAGGCATGTCACCTGCTTTCTCAAATTACAATCCTGCCTTCTTCTAACTAACTGGTCTTCTCAGTGGGTCTAATATTTCTTGAGGATCCTTAAATATCCCTAGGTACTACACTTCAGCATGCCAAAGAATAAAATACATATAAAAGTGCAAATGGTAGGATTATATCTCCCATTGACACATAGGTATAAAACAATCGCCAAGACCAGTTTGAGATGTACAGTTTGTGAGATCACCATTGTACAACCTGTCAACCAGGCCTCCCCCTGCATGAGTTGAATTCTTCTTAGTAGAACTTCACGTTAGAGGTTAGAACTTCTTCTTGTCCATTCTCATGTTGATAATTCTTGTTAATGAACTTAGACTATTGATTTCTCTGTAGGTGAGCCAATGATGCCGGTCCATTCTGGTTTTGCATAGATTTTAACGGAGACTTAAAGCAAATGAGGCAAGCCTTTTGAAAAAGAAAATTCTCCCGATTGTGTTGTAGGCAGATATTATACGCTGGAGCATGCAAGAGGTTTTCTAATTGAGACGTATAGAACCAAGATTTGGGTGTTCTTTCTATTTCTCTTTCCCAGGCTGCAGGATCCCATGTGTTCACTCTACCAAGAAGGCATTAGTGGATTGTAATGGAGAACAGAATGTTTACTAGGTAGCAAGCTACTGGCATGATTGTTTCAGGCTGGTTAGCTCAACCTATTTCTGTATTTATAACTGAGTTTAAAGAACTCACTGTAGCCTTTATTTTTGTGTAGTGTATATTCTTCTACTGCCTGGGAAGTTGGGCCAGCACATGAAAGCCAAGTCTTCTAATTGTTCTGATTTTTCAAAATAACCACTGACATGCAGCTCTTTCTGAATGCCGGAATTGTCTCTCTGCTTATTAACCTTGTTTGTCTGCCGACCTACGGTGAGAACTTTTTATGAAAGGTCTTTGTTGTGCGTGGAACCCTGGGATGAGAGCAGTGAATCAAGTGCAGAAAGACAGCGATGTATTTGGGGAATATTATTGTGGTGTGAAGGGGAAAAGGATTTCTGCTGAGATGTGTAATGCGGATCCTTGTCTTTTACGTTGTTGCTGATGTCTATCTTTGGGCTGTGTCAGTGCAATCAAAATCCTATGCAAACAAGAGTCCTCTCTATTAAAAGCTACTATGTGTGGGAGCTGAACGTGCAGGTTTAAGGTATGATTTCAACCCCTAGGACTGTAGAAAGAAAGGAAAAAATCAGCATGGAGTTACAAAGGAAGATAACAGCCTCTGGGTTTTGTTCCTTGCTTTGTTTTCTATGTGGGGATCACATGACTAGTGTAAGAATGAAGCGGAGGACCAATCGCTGATTCCGGTTTTCGCTTTTCTTCCCAGCTACTCCGTCACCGTGCAGGAGTCTTACCCGCATCCCTTCGACCAGATTTATTACACGAGCTGCACTGACATCCTGAACTGGTTTAAATGCACGCGGCACAGGTAATGGAAGCTTGGGGTGCTTGTGACCCTGACTGCGGAGATGCAGTGTGATACAGTCAGAGATACCAGCTACTTTCGAAAGGGCATCCGTGCACACAGTGAGCGGTTGTCAAGGGCTTTGATCACAAGCCCAGGGCACAACAGAAGGCTGATGTAGTCCATGACCTTTGTGACTTATGGCCTAACTACAGGTGATAGGCACATCTACTGTTCTTTCTGTGCTTAGAAAAACCTCATCCAGCTCCTGTATAGAAGATGACTGGGAGAGACACTCTTTTTTTTTTTTTTAATTCTTTGAGAATTTTATACAGCATATCTTTCATTATTATATTTTCCTATGCCCCAGTTTCTCTTAGGTTCCACATACCTGGGTTCACGTTATTTCTCTCTCTTAAAAAACAAAACAAACAAAAAGGAGGAGAAATTCACTAAAAAATCATGGAATTCAATGAGTAAACCTGCAGAGAGGCTCAAGCTCGACAAAATTCCAGCAAAGAGGAGGGGGAGTGGGCAGGAAGTCCCACCCCCAAGCAAGAGGCTGTTTGAAAGAATATCTGTTGAGAGAGGGAACATCAATTTTCTTAAATGGAGTGGCACTGGAAATATTGCACACACTCTAGGGCAGGCCCCGTGCTCAGGGGTAGATTTGTAAGCAAAAATAGAAGACATCTTTCCCTATTACCATCACCAGATTCCTAGAAACGTATGCCTCAGGGTTTGTTTCTAGTTGGACATCTGACTCAATTTATGTTGAAATTGAAATAAGATGGGTTCTCTGTGATCCATGAGAACACAGAGCCAAAAATATTAGTGCATGTAGTGAAAGGGAACTCTGATACCTTAATTCTCTTAGCTAAATATTTATAGTATCATGAATTATGGAGTGTGATGCCTGTCATTTTATGATCCAGTTATCTTTTTAGTATGTTTCTTCATTAAACAAACTTCACAGGCTCTATCCTCTCACACTAGAAGGGAAAGTTCCTTGAGAAGAAAGTCTTCATGCTGTTTTGCTTGCTGCCCTCAGTTCCTAAAATAGCGCCTGCAATATGCTAAATGCTTAAGAAATGCGTGTACGTGTTGAATCAGCAAATGAATGGTGCTTCAGTTAAATCAGATGATGGAATTAGTCTTCTCGTTTAGGATGACACTATGCTGAATGGTAAAAGAAAATCTATGAATTCTTCTTTTGAGACATAAGTGAATGGTGACTAGTTTAGTATCATATGAAATTAGTTGACACTTTTTCACGTTGTCTCGAGGTAGTGGAATAAGAGAATTCACAACATTTTTGAGGCCTTGAAATAAAGTTCAGATGGACTGGATTGGGGACTCCTCCCTAGCACCTCAATAATAAGCTATAATAATCTTGGTTTCTCTGTGTTTCTTTTTCATTTGAAACACTTGCTTTTTGTACCTTCATTGGGGCTGATAGTTTCTTTTATTAAAATAGAAATTTTTCCTTGTTAGTTCGTCAACCAGAGCTAATGGCACAATCTTTTTCCTTCACACAGAATCAGCTACCGGACAGCCTACCGCCATGGGGAGAAAACCATGTATAGGCGCAAATCCGAGTGTTGTCCAGGATTTTATGAAAGCCGAGACATGTGTATCCGTAAGTAAAGTGTCCACCCTCTGAGCTTTTAGTGCATGTCCTGTGTTGCTCTGCCTCTGAGGTGGGGCGGTTAGAACGTTCCCCTTTGTTTCTGACTGTTTGCGCACTGCAGAAAGCATTATCTTTGTCTGCAAGTCCTATCAGTCTCCAGATGAATCTTGCCTGAGGAGAAAACAGCTATGTAAAAGATGCTGCAAGACTGGGTGTGGCCAAGTCAACTGTCATATTCAACTGGAGATTGGTTAGGAGTCCCTGAGCTGAGGTCACAGGAGAGAACAGAAACCTTGCTTTCCCTCTGCTGCTACCTTCTGAGGGGCCAGCTGCTTTGTTTGTTTGTTTGTTTGTTTGTTGCTTGTTTTGTCATGGAAAGATGAAGGGATGGATCCAGGGCACAGAAAGAACAAGTTTCCTTCCCTGCAGCATATCCCACACTTGATTCTGAGGCATTCTGAGAGAAGCCTGTAGTTTATAACGTACTTCAGAAGACTCTAGATCTCATGGAATACTGTTGCAGTGGTGGTTTCTTGGTATTCTGTATAAGACACTTAGAAGAGAGGTCATGAAAAACAATCGAGTTCTGATCTGGGGCACTGATGTTAGGTGGGGGTTGGGGGGAAGAAAAACAAGGTTCTGCTGTAATCTGGAGGCAATGGGGGTGACTGATCTGTCTGGGTTGACAGTACTAGCTCCACCAACCATTCAACTGGGTGTCCTCAGATTTCTCATTTGTACCTCTGTGAGGTTCCTTGTTGGCTCAGAGGGTAGGGGTGGGGAAATAAATCTGTGCCTGTCAATATCCGTGCAGACATCAACAGCTCCTCAACTCTGGTTCAGAATTACCACTATATCTGCTGACGGATGCTTACAGAAAACAAAAACACAACATAGAATTAACAAAAAGGAAACAAAAAACACATAGTACTCGGCTCTTGCCGCCAGTAAGTGTGCTCTGAGAGTATACCCTGTTACTGTAGATATTTCTAAACTAAACTCATGTGACTGTGTACGTGATTTCTAAGTTGTCTCTACTATGAACTGTTCCACAAGCCATCCTCGTGGTTAAATAAATCTTCACTTCCTAAGTCAGTGAATGCTAAATTTCTGGGAGTTGAATTGCTAGGCCAGAGGTATGCATATCTGGAGCGTTGCTTTCTAGTTTATAGACACACGATCAGGAAATGAGAGAATGCCTGTTAGCTTATACCCTGTGACAAGTTTCCTTCCTAATTTGCATGTCTTTGATTAATGAGGATGGTGGGTAAGAAAAATTACATGTTTATAATCAATCAGAATAATCAGGAACTGATCTCAGGGGCTTCAGGTGATGAGAAGCTGTCAGGAGAAAGATCAAGAATACAGTGCTGGGGTGGAGGCCTTACTGGCTGGGCTGACCATCTTTCAGGGATGTGGGTGACATGGTTTCAATGCCCTTAGCTTGGGTTCAGCCTAACAAACACAATTGTCAACCCACATTCAGAGAGTATGTCTGTGCCAGATCATAGAACTCAAGAATAAAGCCACAATGTCATCAGTCTGGGATTGCTCAGGCCTTGTCGTTGGCTATACCTCCCTGCCCCATCAGAATGCCTGAGTGCAGGACATGAGATCCCATAGGCCAGCTAGTGTGGGAAGAAAGGACCCAAGCAAGGCCAGTTAGAGTACAGCTCGGTGTTTCATGGCCACAGCTGCAAATCTACTAGTTCATCTGGCCTGGAAGGATGTTGGCAAAATATCAACCTGTTTCTTCTACGAGACTTGTATAATGGGTTCCCCAGGCTATGTGAATGACTGACAGCTTTAGCAATCACGTTCTCTAGGCTTTCTTAGCTCACCTGCTATCCCTATAGGCAGAAAACACTTTTTGAAAAAAAAAAAAAGATATATTAGTGTATTTACTCAGCTCACTATATGCTCTCACTGGGTTGGGAGCTTTTTGGTTTCTGTTGTTGTTGCTGTTTTTGCTAGTTTTGTCTTGTTTTATTTTTTAAGAACAGTTTGCATTTATCAGCTGTGATGGTTTATTTCATTGCTGAATCCATCCACCCCCAAAGAACTTACTTTTCTCTCAATTGCAGTGGAGGATGTCTTTCAGCAAGGGTCTGTACACTATACTGCTGGGTTAGCTAGGTACTGCTGTGCAGATAGTAAGGAGAGAGAGCTAAGCATTGTCGACTCTGCTTTCATGATTCCTTCCCAACAGGTGTTGCTGCCAACCAGGTAGCATGGTCATCATTTTTTAATTGTTTCCAGTTATAAAAAGGAGCAGAAACAGAGATTAGTTCTTAATTCATGCTAATCAACCTTGACTAAGTTAACGAACTATCAGTTTATATGAAAGCAGAATGGGTTTTTTTTTTTCCTTCTGCATTTGCAATCAAATTTCTTTCAGGTAACTGAAAAATCTCCTCCAGGAGAATTGGTCTCAGGTATACCAGGCTGATCTGAAACTTGCCATAAGGCCTTGGATGACCTTGAACTTCTGATCCTCCTGACTCTACTTCCTGAATGCTCGAATTACAGACCTGTGTTACCTTATGATCTACACAGTGTTGAGTATCCATAACAGGGCTTCAAGAAAGCTAAATCAGTGCTCTGCCTACTGAGCTACATCCACAGTCCTAAAGGGACATTTTGTATTCTACTTTTCCACGTAAAGGAATTCATTGGTTTTTGTTTGTTTGCTTGCTTGTTTATCCCAAATATTTTCTCCTCTCCTTCAAAGGAAAGAATCAGGTTCAGTAAAGAGGATGCAGTACAAAGATGGTTAAAGTTAACACGCACTGATTGTGATATAAAATCCAGAGGCTGGGCTCTGTGATTACATGCTTATCTGATAGCGCTATGCTCCTTTCCCTCGGGGAGTTTGCCCTAAGTAGTTTTTAATGTCTTCAGAATAACAACAGATTAGTAGTTATCTCGACGGAGTATTTATTCTGTGCCAGGCATATATAGTATCATTGTACTAATTCCCCCAAATCTCACCAGGAGACAGATATGATCATACGCATTTTGTAGATGAGAAAACCAGTCAGGTGGTGGTTGGTGGTGAGAAATGGTGCTGTATATATTCTGAATGTGGACTGAAATACTTCATCCAAGCAAAGGAAAGCAGTAGGCCAGCTGATAGGTCAAGGAGAGTTACCTAACTGTCATACTGTATTTCTCAAGAGTGGCTTAGTGGCATTATTTAATTTATTATTTAATATTATTATTTAATATCAGAGATATTAAAGAAGCTGATGGGGAATTTTGCCTTTGAAAACAAAGTCACTTAATTCAATTCACAAATTAGACTCTGGCTTTATGTTCTTCTCTTTTTAAAGTGACTAAAATGGGCAAACATTTTTCTTTTTTGAAGTTGGACTTTGGAAGGGTTTCTGAAAACAAAGAACTTTATAGATACTGTTTAGATAAATAACAAATGTGATTCTGTCTGTATCTGATGAGTGGCCACTTGTGGATGCATAGGTGTATTTGGGGTAGGATGGACTTTTCACAAAGCTAGTGAGGGAGCCTTGTCTGGTGCTCTTCCTGTTTCAAAACTTTGGAGGTTTGGAGGGTAAGACTGGGAGTTCAGAAGACAGAAACTTTTAAATTTCATATTCATAATGGGAGATGTCTAGAGTTTAGCCTTTGTGGGATTCTCATCAAAGGTCTTTCAAGATGTGACTCTCCTTCCATGTTTACCACCAATAGAGGCAGCAGAGGATGCGGAAATATACTTTTTGTTCTGCCGGCCAAGGGAAGGGATCCCTGGAGAACAATACTATGTTTTCTTTGTGTTTGGAGCACAGTGAGAAGAACTTCTCTGCTTGAGATGGGAGTGAATGGGCAGATCCTCTGGGAAGGCTGTGAAATGTAAACCCTAAATCAGGAGGTCTGGGCTAGACACAGATTTATGTGTTTCTACTGAGGGTTCGAGGCCGTGCAGCAGCCACTGGCCCATAGAACATACTGAACGGCTAGGCTTCTGCCAGAAGACAGTTGAATGTTACTGGGCAAGAAGAACCAAAGCGGAGGAGGGAATGGTGTGAGTATAGCCTTTTCTGAAAGTCTGCTTGGGAAAAAAGAAGGTATAGGAAAATGTTTTACAGAGAAGATATTACTAGAACATGAAGAAATTTGTGACACTGAGATTTTATGCTGTTCATAAATCATGATAGACTCAAGTTCATCCATCGTTGGGTTGGAATTATTGTCAGATCTAATGTCTTTAGTTATTTTTGATATGGAAAAATTTTCAATTTAGTGAAGAAACACCCAGGGAACAAAAATAGTGCTAATGTATGTGTGTATGTAGAAATGTATCTGTGTCTGTCTTGGAGTATGTATTTGCATATGTGTTTATATATGTATGTAGATATATGGTTTTTAAAATCACGTAACTGATCCCTTATAAAAAATGCTATTGATTAAAGTGTCAGGTTCTTGTACCTAACTATATGCTCACTCAAACATATGCCAATGCATTTTTACAACACATACCAGCATTCATGTTGGTTATGTTCTGTGTTTTTTTGTTTTTTAGACTTTAGGTTGGTTAATATGCTGGTTTCATAAATTGGTCTTAATGAATATGTGGGCATTATAATTATGAACCTGAAGTTCATTCTTGCTGCAGCACATGTCAGGACTGCCTTCTTCTCCTTAAAGCTACATGTTTATTTTTCACTGTCTGCTGAAGTTTTTAAACTCCAGAGAGCACAGTCCACATGCTACCTTGGTGGAGAGTCCCTAGTTCATCACCTTCACTAGGATCTATCTCAGATACATCATACCGTAGACACATCACTTCCTACTATGTTTCAAATTATATACATAGGTTGACTCAGTACTTTGAATTTTATAATTCCTTCTTAAGAGAGAATTTTTGTCTAATAACCATGATAAATGACTCAATTATGGAGTCTTCTCATTTATTTCTTGTCTTCTATGCCTACCCACATCTTATAAATGTCAAAAATATCAGTTCTATTTTGAAACTCATGGATATTTTGGAAGTGAAATCTTAACTTCTGAGTTGTTCTGTTAGAGACTAAAGAAGCAGCAAACCACTGCCGATATCCTTCAGGCTTTGTTGTTGTTACAAGGTAGCAGTGTGGTACAGACTGGAGAGAGGACAGACGATTTGGTCCCCTCTTCTTAACTGGGCTACTTTGTTGACTTGAAATAAAGAGCTAAAACTACTTCAGAAGAGACAATACTTTGTTGTATCTTTGAAATTTTTTCTTAAATTATTTTTTCGCAGTGAAACAATGTTGTCTCTATGAAACACTAGAGGAAAAAAATCAGTCACTTATATGTTGCCATTTTTGGTATAGAACACTATATTTTGCCAATTCCTTAAACCCAAACAAATCATTATAGATTTATACCATGTAAACACTTTTTTTTTGCAGATGGTTTTATTCATTTATATTATATTATGAATATATTTCCCAAAAGTTTAATCAAATCTATTGATTTCATCATTAATTTACGCAACTAATAAATTATTTGTTGTATGGCTGAATAATACTGTATTGATATGTACTAATGTTAGCTTCTAAAATAATAAGAATCATTTTATAAATCTTTCTGCAGACATGAGTAGTTCATAAGAAAAATTATGTTAAGTAGAATTTCTGGAACAAAGACCATACAGGTCTATTGTGTGTGATTGTAATGAAATACCCCAGTCAGGTTGCTTTAGAAAGAAAAAAGGTTGATTTAGCTCACAGTTAACTGCTTCAGGACCAAGAGTATGCCATTGTTTCATTGGGGAGGAGTCTCTTGAGTTTGTCACATGATGCAGGGAGAATGAGTGTGGACCAGACAGGTGGTCAGAGATGCTGAGCTTTTATAACAATTGGATTTTATTAAGAAATACACTAAGGAGAACTAATCAGGTGCCATGCGAAACAGTTCTTCTTGATGTACACTTTGGCCATCACAAGGACCCCATATGAAGCCCTATAGTTTAAAAATCTTAAAGCTCATCATCCAGAACTGACATCTTGAGGACCAAGCTTCAAACAGGAAGTCTTTTTGTAGGGAATACATATTAAAGCATAGCACACAGTATGCATACTGCATCATCCAGGATTCCATTTGGCTATGAGGTGCCCAATGGTGGCCAAACCAATAGAGAAAAATAATTTCTACCTTTTCCATCTACCATCTCTAGGGGGTGGTCTTTATTTTTATGAACCATAGTTGAGCCTCACATATCAATCTAGTTCCTAAAGAGCTGATGGAAGAGGCATGAGAAGAAAATCATATGGCGGGGCAGCTGCCTCCTGAGTCACAATGGAAGTGTTCATATTCCATTTCCTATTGCATACCCATGGCAAGACTTTAGTAGTGTGGGTTTATCAAGCTGCGAGGGCATCTGTGGAAAGAGGATAGTAGGTTTTGAAAGGCAAAGACAAGAATGATCTTACCCACATATTAAACACTAATGTGTTTATATCAAAACTGCCAAATTGCTGTCTGGATAACAACAGTTTACATGTCTCCTCCCCCAGTAATGCAAGAGGGTGTCCATCTTTCCATAACACCAACACTTAAATGTTCTTTTTCATTATGTTGGGTGAAAAAAAATAGGACCTTGGTTTATTTTTGCATTTCCAAATTATGAGTGATGCTGATCTTTTTAAAAGTTATTTTTATTGTTTACTTGTCTTCTGACTTAAGGGACTACAGCCAAATGGGAGCTAAAAAGAGGTTTTGTCTTTCAGAGAATCACAGAAAGAGCAATTAAGATCACCTGGGGATGGTGCCAAAGGAAAGGGGATTAGGATGGTTGGGGGCTGGTAAAAAGGACAGCTTGAGGCTACAAATTGACTAACACATGTCCAGAGCTGAAGCCAGCAGAAGCACTAGGCCTCCAAATTCCTTTAAGCTCATCACTTCAATGGGCACTCGTTGTCTGTATACCCCAACCTTCCACAGGGCCCCTCCCAACAGTCTTGACTGTTCGATGCTCCCCTAGCAAAGAGTACTCAGGGTAGTCTCTTGTCTCCTTCCCATGCTCTTTACCTTGAACACTGAGGAGAGGGATGATCTATGATCCCATGGCAGTGAGGTGAGGGGAGCTCTTGGTCCACCGGAAACACAAATGGGTAACTGGTACGAAGGATTCCAGTGTTGTGATCTCCAGAGAACTATAGCTCTTTCAGGGACATTTTGGAATAAAGAAGCCTTTGAAGCAATACTGAGGACCCAATCGTTATCTACATTATAATTCTAGGAAGATATGCTTGTTGCTACACACAACTGATCTCAAGTCACTTCTTTGGAATCTGACCTTTAGTAAACTGGAGATTGCGTATGGGTTTGGTTGCACAGGAATTGAAGAAGCTCACAAGTGGGACATTGACAGCTACCCCTCAGTGGGAGGAAACTGGTAAAATCAGACATACATCGCTCAGATGTTGTTCTTGGCATTATTTTGGCTGATGACAGAACGTAGATCATTGTAAGCCCAGTGGCCTGCTTGCAGAATCATGAATAGGCCAGGGCTCCCTACTCAGCTCACTTCCCACTCTCTGTGGTCCAGATGCCTTGCATTCCCCTGCTGGGTGCCACTGCAAAGGAAGAGACCCTTTTGAAAACTGTTTCTTCTAGGGGAAACTTAAAGGCTGTTATCCCATCCTCCTTAGATGGAAATCCAATGTTAACTTGAGTTAAAGCTGTAATAGGGACTCTCAGGCTCGCAAGGAGTTCTGAAGGGAAATGTCTGAGGTCTGGCTTCCTCCCCCTTTTCGCTTGCAGGCCAGCTCTTGGAGCCTCAGTTCCCATGGATGTGCTCTCTTGTCTTTGGCACTTGTTAAGAGAACCTGGGAACCGTAAATAAAAAGCCCGAACTCCCACACACTGATCTCTATATGATTTCCTGTTCTTAGCAGGGAGGAGTGTGACAATTGATTACCAGAGCACTGAATAAATATTCACAGTTGATTTGAACTTGGCCAACTCTATGTAAAACTAAACGGGCTGTAGGCAAACGGGGGAGCTGGAACTGTTGTTGGTGTTTTGTGTGAGAAAATAACTCTAAAGATGAACTCCGCTCCAATTTAAATACCGTGCTTTAAAAAAGAAAGCAAAAAAAAAATCAAAATATGTATTTTAAAGTGTTTAATACTTTCTAGATGTATATATTTATATATCTATATATATTTAGAATGAACCAGTTTGATTTATAGAACCTAAAGGAAATGTTTTATATTTAGAAACAGCTAAGGAAAAAAATAGTTCACACTTTTAATGAAAAAAATGTACCAGGTTTTATATGAAATAAGATAAAATAGGTGATGGGCTTTAAACTGAAATGCTGGGGGCAAGGGCTACAAACACCTGCAGCTTCCTTACTCAGGAGTCCTTTCCTTCTGAGAGACAGATGTACTTTGGAGAACCACAAGTGGCTATTTGTCATGTGACACATAATTCTCTCCCCCCTACCCCAGTCTCTTCCTTTGTCCTGGGATATTAAGTTATATTAGACTGGAATTTATAAAAATGTTTCCCTCTGGGAGAATAGGTCCTCTCTTGGAAGCAGCTGTCTTGGAACATGGTATTTCGAAAGAGTCTGGGATGAGAGGAAGCACTGGTTGTCAGTGGGTGACCCAGAGTTACAGTGGGTGGCCTGTGTGCTCTGTATTTTCAGTCTCTGAAATTATCTGGCATCCTAAGGGATTTTTTTTGATCTAATGGAGAGGTGTTATGGAGATACCAGTTGTCCCAGTTAATCATGCTTCTTAAATCACCTGTTACAAGCTCAGGTTAGCCACTTCATTGCTGGTCCTATCATCTATTTACCAGACTGGCTCTTGTCTCCAGGACAAACTAGCTGCTTCTGTGAAAGCCAGAATATTTGCCAATTAACTTAGGACAACACTGTGGACACTTTTGTCAAGTGGATGGAAACAGTATACCCAACATCCGCACACTGCCACATTGTCACCCCAAGGAAGGCTGCACAGAGAGAGAGAGAGAGAGAGAGAGAGAGAGAGAGAGAGAGAGAGAGAGAGAGAGAGAGAGAGAGAGAGAGAGAGAGAGA
>JANHMN010000013.1:30413407-30427738 GCA_030674055.1 Rhabdomys pumilio | reverse complement strand
AGAGAGAGAGAGAGAGAGAGAGAGAGAGAGAGAGAGAGAGAGAGAGAATGGTGACCATACTCACCATGTGAGGGTAAGGCTTGGGAAAAGAGGTGACTGAGATGCTAGCTTACCTCTCACCTGCTTGGTGACAGTGAATGACACATTTCACCTTTTATCCAGGTTTTATGTGACTTGGTCTTTTTGTTGTTGTTGTTGTTGAAAAGTTTGGAACTCAGGGTTTTTAGACTGAGAGTTGCTTTGGGCTATGACAGCTTGGCATTTGGCAGAGTGTTGTTTAGGGAGAGAAGAGTTTTCCTGCTCTGTAAGCAAGAACGGAAGGCCTCTTTTGGAAGTTGAAGGCAGCCAGAGTGTTCTACTCTGAGCGTGTCTGAGTCTCACAGGCTTATTTAATTCATGGTTTTGATCTTGTTGAGCATTTCCAAAAATTCTGCTGTCTTTAGACTCTTGGGCACAGCCTTTTGAGGAGAGATGAGCATGAGACAGTCAGTTTAGGCTGGCCTGAGACAACAGCGAGATGGTATGTCCCTCAGTGTAACTACCCATCATGCCCCTCCCGACACATGCAGTGGATTTTTTCATGTTTCCATAGGGACCCTGTTCTCCGTTGCTATGGAGTCCTACTTGTTTCAGAGGCACCTATCAGAAAATGCGGGAGAAGCCTTTTGTCCATACACTGCACTAGCAGAAATTCTAATTTTCCCACACGCCCACTGGAACCCACTCTTGGATTTTCTGGTTGGGGACACTGCTCTGCTAGGAGTGAAGACATGATCTGATCTAATAAATAATGCAGGGGGGGGCCTTTATTGTTTTCCTGGTTGTCAGTCCTTCCCTGGTATTTTGATTGTTATAAATCGAAACTATGAATTTAATCTTAAAGAATTCCACTGTGAATTCAAGATAGACTCAATGCCACTCTGATGGAAACCTTACCTGCTGCTCTCTCTGCCAAAGCAGCTTGACTTTAGTGTCCCAAGGAGACTAAGCTAATGGAAACAATGGGAACTTGCCTCACCTTCGGGAAGTGAGTTTCTGAAGCTGCAGTCTTTACAGGATAGGTAGAGTGTTCACAGGCCTGATAATACATGCAGCCTCATTGCAGAGACGGATAATCACTATCGTAAAAGTTTGGAACTAAGAGACAATTTTGTCTGGACTCCTGCTCAAACCTTTTTAGGAAAAAGTCATTTAAGATGATATTAAAACCATGTTTGATCTAAGCAAACAACTACACAACATGGCATGGCCAGGTGACAGAGTCGCCTTTCTACCCCTCCCCCCCCCCCCCCAGCCCCCAGTCTGGCGTAGTGACTGCCAGCAGCAGTTTTTTTTTTTGCAGATAATCTGGTGGTAAACCTAAGGCTTCCATCTGAGCCACACACACTGCACAGACTTTTTTTTTTATTATTTCTTTAGCTGTAGCATTAAGAATATCTGAAGTTCTAGACTTAGTCTGTTTCTAAGATACACGAGTCTACAAAAGCCTCCAGAGAACTCAGAATTCCAAAAAAATTTTTGCTCAGTAAAGGAAACTTGTTTACCAGGTCCCAGAGGGAACCTGAAGTGAGTCTACCTGACCAGCCGGGCCACAGGACTGGCAAAGATACTAGCGGACAGTTGAATGAAGACGTAGGTCCTGTGAATGCTTACGCTTCAAAACAGCAGTTGAGTTTGTCTGCTGTACGTACATGCAACTGTGGGCAAAAAGGAAGGGACGTCGCCAGAGATGGGACTGTTCCAGACGAACACTGGCTTCCTTCCAGAAACTGAATCTTGGGTGCTCCTTTCTGTATAGATATTCCTCTAATATCTATCTATCTGGTCCCCAAAGGCATTTTAGTTGGTGTTCTATGTAATTTGCTTTTTCCTCTCTTTTCTTTCCTTTTTTCCCTTTCTCCTTCCTTTCTTTCTTCTTCCCTTTCTTTCTTTCTTCCTTTCTTCCTTTCTTCCTTTCTTCTTTCTTGTGGGACATTCTAGTAGCCAAGTTTGTATAGCTTGCTTGATTTCTCCTTTTTTTTTAACAGATTAAATTGCTCAATTTACACGTTTTCCTTAAGGTGTCCACACTATGAAGCAAAGGCTCCAGACAAGGAAAGCAATTAGCAGTTAGTATTGGTCCTTGACTCTTGGGCATACAGACTTGATTCGTTCCCAAGTGGGTATAGATGTAAAAGGAGAGTGGTGACTTGGGACTTTGAGACATGGGTCTCAGATTCCAAAAAGGAAGTGTCTGCAGATCACCCCCGAGGGGGAAGATAGAGAGTGGGAGAAGTGTAAGCCTGGCCATGTCTCACTGCCTTCTTAGCTTTCCCCAGGATTCACTTGAATCATGATATCTAATTCAGATGCAGAGGCTGGGAGCACATTGCAATCCAGTGAACTAGGGCAATAGCCATGTGGTGGAAAACAGGTCTGAAATGCCCCCATATCCCCATAGTGAGGGGTCAGGCTAGGAGAAATGCCTTTCTAAGAACAAGAGTGGCTGGTGTGTACTTCCGGTGGCAGTATCACATGTTTCTCATTGACATAGATGAGATAGAGCTTGCAGGGCTAATCCACCTGGGGAAGATGAAGCTTCCTTCTGGTTCCTTCTCCAATTTTAAGTGAGGAAATTTTAA
This sequence comes from Rhabdomys pumilio, assembly GCA_030674055.1. Classification (NCBI taxonomy): domain Eukaryota; kingdom Metazoa; phylum Chordata; class Mammalia; order Rodentia; family Muridae; genus Rhabdomys; species Rhabdomys pumilio. Next base: position 30,425,117 of record JANHMN010000013.1, on the reverse strand, counting down.
ATCCTGCTCAGAGTGAGTCAGCGTGGGGTTGTGCCATCAGACATGCTGGAGGCTGAGTTGTTAGGCATTTCAACTTAGCAAACTAGAGTTTATTCTGGAGTCTGAAGCCTTTCTGAAACAGTGGCCCATTAGGCTCATATTACTGGAGTCTTTTATTATCAGCCTAAATGGACCAGTGTGAGGGTTGTGGCCAAAATCCATAGTGCCTATGTAAGTTCAGAATTAAATGAAAACTCCACTTTGGAGCAATGAATAGGATTACGTGTGCACAGATGGCCCTTTTTATCCGTATATGGGCTTCATTGCAACTGTCTGTTTCAACACAAGGTTTGGCTCTGTTCCTCCACTTAAAGTCATTTGCTTCATTGAGGGAAAGCTTAGGGGAGCATCGCATTGTGACACTTCTCCAAGATATATTTCTTGAGATGGTTCAAAACCAATGCCTTCATAAGCATTTGCAGAGTCCAGGGATCCTTACTGAAATTGCAGGGCTGTCAGAATGTTAGCCAGCTTCAATCCCTGGCATCACAGAAGAATAAAAATTAAAAAGGATCTCACAAAGTATGTACAAATTTTAAAGACAGTCCAGATGTTTTCTTCCTTCTCAACCCCTCGGTATATAAAGTTCATGGATCCCCTTTGGAAAGTTTTCTTCAAGTTGTATTTTTTTTTTTAAACAGCTGAGTTTACTTAAAATGAATCACACGTGTTTAAGTACACAAATCGGTAAGAATTAATAGAATTAGTGCAAAGCCATGAAACCCTCATCCCACTCATAATAGTGAACTCCCTCCGTTTGGTCTTCTCTTTCCTCCCCTCCTCTGGCAAGCATCGCTTTCTCTCTTAGCCTCCAGGTTAGGCTGTGTTTGTAGAGCACTGTGTTTGTTCTGATGTCTCATTTTTTCTATGAAGCATATCAAAGTTGAGATTCATCCATCTCGTTGGACACATCATTATCTCATGTCTATTGCTGAGTAATATTTTTATATATACTATCCACCATTTATCTGCCCTTTCACTTACTTATGGATGCATAGACATGCTCCATCTTACTATTACTTTAAAAATGATGCTTGAAAAACTGATGTACAAGTGTCCGGGTGGCTTTCACTTCCCTTAAGCAGTATCTGGAATAAAATGAAAGAATCGTTTGACATTTGGACATAGGTGTTCAAATCTGCTTTGTTTGTGACAGCTCAAAACTGGAAACACCCCAAATGTCTGTCACCATTTTGAGAACGTTCTGTCTTATTTTGATGGACACTGTCATTACTACGTGACCTTCATTGCCTCTGAAAATAGCCTTTCCTCTAAAATTATCTTTAATATGTGTGTGATTATAGTAGATTAAAAAAATCACTGTTAGTATCTTCATTGGTGTTTGGTCAACTTAACACAAGATAGAGTTATCTGGGAAGAAAAATTTAAATCAAGAAAATGTCTCCATGAGATTGCTGAGAGGCAAATCTCTAGGGCGTTTTCTTGATCCTTGGTGGATGTGGCAGAGCCAAGCCCACAATGAACGTTGCTGTCAGTGAGCAAATGGTTCTGAATTGTTTAAGAAAGTGGGCTGAGCAAGCCGTGGAGAGCTATAAGGGGCATTCCTCAATGGCATTGCCCTCAACTCCTGCTTCTAGGTTCCTGCTTTGACTTCTCTCAGAGATGGAGTGTAACCTGAGAGTTGTGAGCTGAAATAAACCCTTTCCTCTCTGAGCTTGCTTTGTGCATGGTGTTTCATCACAGAGATAGAAACACAACTAAGACAATGTGCCTTTTAATGTTTAATGTGTTTTGTTATTATATTTAACATGCAACTTTTATAAACATAATATTATTTTATTTCTTGCTTTTTTAAAGTCTCTGTCTATGTGAGATGTTTAGAGCATTTCACACAATGAAATTAATTACTCTTGGTATTAGGTTTGCTTTCTGTGTTCCTTCCCTCCTCAGTTCTCAGTGTCTTCCTTTCTGTTGAATACTACCCATCAGTCTATTCTCTCTTTTGGTTTGTAAGTATAACAGTTTTTCCTGTTTGGTTTGTTTTAGGGCTGGTAGCATCCATATTATTTAATCATTCTTAATTCTTAGTTAAAGCCATACATCAGAGAGAGGGTAGGGCGTGTGCTTTGTGGCAGTGTTTTTAATTTTCCTTGTGCGATTTGGTCATAGGCTTGCGTGATCCATTTACTTCAAAGTCTAGTAGGAACTACACTTCTATGTATCTAACAGAGACGGGCCTTCAGTTCATTCTGCTAACAGATGCTTTGTAACACACACCTGGAAGATCTTCTGAAGAGTCGATTCACTAGTTTGAAATCAGGTTGAGAAGAATACACAGATACAGAGCAGAAACTCGAGCAACTAGGGTTTGTAAGCATCTCATCTAGATCAATAATTCAGTGTGAAGAGGTCCATGGGACATTTCCTGCTTTTCCTCTGGTTGTCAACAACATTCTGAAACTCCAGCTGTTTGTCACTCAGGGTATCAGAAAGGAAGGGGAGCTGGAGTGACCACTGAGTCTGTTTGACTTTGTGTACATGGATAGCTCATCATTCTAGAAAGAAAACCAAGAAATGTGGTTGATTGATGGTCACTCTAGTGACTCTGGCATGACGGAGATTCTGTTAATAAAACAGAAGGGAAAAATACTTAGTAATGTCTACCAAAGACACTGCTAGCAATAACACTGTATCTGTCCTTAAGAGACAGAAAGACACTATAAGAATGGACAGAAAGGAATTTTGTGTGCTGAAGTTTTTCTATACTATTTACTTTACTTTCTTTCTTTTTTTAATTTTTTTTACATTTTTTATTGGATATTATATTTACATTTCAGATTTTATCCCCTTACCTCATTCCCCCTCCACCCAGGAACCTCCTATCCCATCCCCCTCTTCCTGCTTCTATGAGGATGTGCCCCCACCTACCACCCACTCCCACCTCCCCACCCTCAAATTCCAACCCCCTCGGTGTTCATCCTTGATGGGACCAAGGATCTCCTCTCCCACCTATGCCCGACAAGGCCATCCTCCCCTACATATACAGCTGGAGTCATGGGACTCTCCCTATGTGCTCTCAGGCTGGTGGTTTAGACCCTAGGAGCTCTGGTTGGTTGGTATTGTTGCTCTCCTCATGGGGCTGCAAACCCTTTCAGCTCCTTCAATCTTCTCTCTAACTCCTCCATTGGGAACCCCTTGATCAGATCAGTGGTTAGCTATGAGCATCGGCCTCTGAATGTGTCAGACTCTGACAGAACTCTAAGGAGACAGATAAATCAGGCTCCTGTCAGCATGCACTTCCTGACATCCACATCAGTGTCTGCCTTTGGTGACTGCACATCGAATGGATATCCAGGTGGAATGGTCTCTAAATGGTCCCCCCTTCAGTTTCTGTCCCACACTTTGTCTCCATATTTGCTCCCTTGAGTATTTTGTTACTCCTTCTAAGTAGGACCGAGGCATTCACACTTGGTCTTCCTTCTTCATGAGTTTCATGTGGTCTGTGCATTGAATCTTGGGTATTGCAAGCTTTGGAGGCTAATATCCACTTATCAGTGAGTGCATACCATGTGTGTGTTCTTCTGTGATTGGGTTACCTCACTCAGGATGATATTTTCTAGTTCCATCCGTAATATTTACCACATCCAGAGTTCTAGATGCCTAGTGTGCTTTTACCTTCTCCATGATGGCTATTCATCCAGGGCCACTATGCTTAAAGCCTTCTGGTGGCTATGGAGTAGTGTTTCTAAACTCAAGAAATAAGTTATGTGGCTGCGGAGTACTAGGATGATGGACTGCAAGGCAGCTACTTCAGGCCACTTTTGCATGTAACTGTTCTGAAAGTGTCCACTTTAGCCTGTAGCTGTTATAGAAGTGTCTATATTAGCAGGTAACTATTTTAAAGGTGTCCTCTTTTACACGTAACTGTTATAAAAGTGCCCACTTTAGCATGTAACTGTTCTAAAATTGTCCACTTTTGCATATAACTGTTCTAAAAGCATTTAATTCATTAACTTAGACATCCTCTCTGTCATGAGATCGTCCTCAATTTCACCCCAGTTGGAGTTAGTTAACATCTTCCCCTAACTGCCATAGTACTCTCTATGATAGCCTTTGGAGAGATAGTTCACATAAACTTACAGTTCAATTAAGTCTACTTTCCATATTTTCAGAGATGTGGACCATGACAGGACCAAATTTTAAATATATTTTTTTTCATCTCAAAAAACCTGTATTGTCCCACATTTGCCTAACACATTAATATATCTTTTGTATGGACTGCTCTATTTGGACATTTCATCTGAATAGAATTATTCAATATCCTCTCACAGTCTCCTGTTGCTCCTTGCTCTACAGATGGAGTTCCTAGTTTGACAGACCCAGTCTGTTTTCATGATTCCAAAAGTTACGTGGTATCCCGCTCTGCTGTATCTCTTTATAGAAGGGAAAGAGAAACAAAGTGGCAAACTCCTGGGCAGTTATTTTCAAGAGATACTTGGACCAAAGAAGCAGAGTTGATTGTATCATTCATTGCCTTTAGAGCAAGGGATGCAACGCTTCTACAGACATATTGGGGCTACGCAGGCATCTTTAATCTGCTCTCTCTCCCTCTTGCCCTTTCTCCATCCCTAAGAGTCAATCCAAAGGGAACTTTATGTAGCAGAAGAGAAAACACTTGGTGGCAGCTAAAGTGCCTTAGCATTTACAAGTGAAAGGAATGAGGCCCACAGCATTAGTGATGGGATTTAAATGGATTTAGGAACTGAGGTTGAAACAGGAGCCTAATTAGAAGATTCCAGGGTCACTATGTCAGTCCTCACCTGTCCACCAACAGACAGGCTGTCCACAGCTCTCACTTCAAAGACTTGGCCTGTTTGTCTCTTCTGTATGAGGGAAAATATGCCTTGTCTGTGCAGCCTGATGTGCTCCCAGCTGGATGCAGATGTGGGCAGAGGTTCAGCTTATATCTGGCCTCATAGAAAAGCTACTAAAAAAACATAGATTGTGTATTTAATGATTTCAGTTTAAAGGGATGAGAAAAAAATCATATCAGATAGAAATTTTGTGCTAGGTCTCTCTGTCTCTGTCTGTCTCTGTCTGTCTGTCTGTCTGTCTGTCTCTCTCTCTCTCTCTCTCTCTCTCTGTCTCTCTGTGTGTGTGTGTGTGTGTGTGTGTGTGGTGTATACATGTGAATGCAGAGGACACAGAACAACTTTAGATGTCATTCCTGGTTTTTTGAGACACAGTCTTTATTGGCCTGGAGCTCACTCACTTAGCCAGTCCTTTATCTCCCCATCGCCAGGATTACAACTGGGTGCCACTATACCTCCTCTTCCTCCTCCTCCTTTTCTTGTTCCTCATCTTCCTGTTTCTCTTCTTCCTCCTGCCCCTTCTCCAGCTCCTCTTTGTCTTCTTCCTTTTCTTCCTCTTCTTTCTCCTTTCTCCTCCTCCTCCTTCTCCTCTTTCTTGTCCTCTTCCCCTGATCCTCTATCTCCTGTTCTTTCTCTTGTTTCTCTTTCTTCTCCTCCTCTTCCCCTGTCTGCATCTTCATCTTCTAACTTGGATTCTATAGATTGACCTCAGGTCTTCATACTTACACACATTTTACTAACTGAACCATCCCACCAGCTCCATGCTATCTTAGTTTTTAACTGCTCTTTAAAAATAGGAATCAAGGACCAGGGCAAGGAATAACGATAATAATAAAAAAGTCTCCCTATCCTTGTGGGTGAGATCTTATGATGATTCTGCCTATACTTGGGACCCAAGTTGTTGGGAACACTTGCTAAGCTGAACGCCCTTCCCTTTCTTCTTGGCTAGTCCCCTTTGGAAGGATATACATGGCTAATTCACATCTTTAACCTACTTGGTGTCCCATGAGGGGTTAATCCTGTTTGCTCAGCACCTGAGTGCGTGGCATGTCTGGGAAATCTGGGGACAGGTTAGGATCTAAATCAGTTGAGCAGAGTGAGTTGCTGTCATTGTGTGACAAGCTGTCATACTTAGTGTCTCTGTAGGCTATGTCATCCTAGGTCACAGAGCATTTCATAGCAGTCCCCTCCTTCCCTTTGCCCCTGACCATCTGTGGATACTTGTGCAGGGATATTGTTGGATCTGGAGAGTTGGAGGTGGTGGGAAAGAACACAGAGTAGAAATGGAGTTTGGTGACAGAGTCAGATGCTGTGTGAGGCTTATACATGGAATAGAGTCTTCCCATCACCTGGACCTTTCTTTCAGGAGGCAATACTCAACAATGATTTCATTAGACTGAGTTTTAATTAAGTTTCTCTCACATATACACACTCCTAATTAGTTTTCAATTGAATTTGTTTTTTTGCTTTGCTTTGTCAATAACCCAACCCACCCACATTTTGTTCCAGACTTTGGTGAAATGTTATCTCAAGAAGTTTGTTAAAATAATCCAGATTTTAAAATTGCCATCACAGGATCATTTTTTCCTCCCTTTATAATAAAGGAGCCCTGTTTCACTTTAAAGGTAAATAACATCTAATTTCTAAAATGTTTTAGTACCTTGAGGGAGGAAAAATTGCTAAGAAGCTAGGTGATTCAAACCTAAATGCTATCAGTCCATGAAGCAAGTAAGACCAAGCCTTCTCATGGAGGCATGCTGATATCAGTACCCAGAATGTGGGAGTCTTCTGGACATGCTAATATTTGTCACAGTGTGTGCATTATAGATCTTGCTCTGTGCTGTCACCTCACCTTCCGGTGCATTTTAACTGGATTTTGTGTGTTTGAGTACAGCAACCTGTTGGCTCCAAGAGTGTCCATAGCTAAATTTAAACAGATTAACAGGAGAGCTGCTACAAATGAATGCCATCTGCAAGGTCACACATGTGCATGGCCATAGAAGGAGATTAGAACCTCTGGTCATTGTATTTTGACTTAACTTGACAGCATAAGTGACATATCGGGGGACTGGTATATTCGTAAGCTATGGGCAGTTTCTGCTTTTAATTACAATTAAAGGTGTAAATATTCTAAATCAAACATTACAAGATCACCAAGTGCTTTTGTGGAATTCTGGCGTCAGGAAACTACTGTAGCTCAGAATCTCATGCTCAACGGACCTGACGTCCCAGTGACTAAGTCACTAACGTGTTAAAACTTATTCTGGTGTCAGTAAATCCTTCCGTGGTCCTCTGTCTGCAAGCTTTTATCTTCCCTTGGACTTTGCAAGGTTTCACTCTTCCCTGCTGTCCCAGATCCTGCACCAAACAAAACGTCTAACTCTCTTTTTTTTGTTTTGACCTCTGGCTTTTGCTTCATCCTAAATCACTCTTCCCATGTCTCTTCATGTCTGAGGTCAAGACTTTCCAAGTGACTATTCTTGTGAGTCTTATATATTCATAAGTCATCTATTACAGATTCATAATTATTCATATATTTAAATCTATGCTGCATATACATTATACCAATAATTAAGAATAAAGTACATAAAAGAATATTTAATGACACATTTCTCATTGTATTGTGTGGGAAAGCAATTGAAAAATTACTATGGTTCTACTTTTTATGAAGAAAAATACGTAGTACAAAGAGAATAAATACTAAAAACAACCACAAAAAATGCTGCTAGTGTGTACAACTTACTTACGTACTGATATTTTTTTAGGTTAGTTGGTAAATGTATTTCATTTTTATAGGAAGTATAATTTAATCAAATGTATCTAAACTCAGGGTACCATATTCCATCCTTAAGTAAAATGTTGTAACTCTAAGCTCTTTCAATTATCTCTCACAATTACTTATATATTTAGGTATTTTAGAGAATATGTAATGTGTGTGTGTGTGTGTGTGTGTGTGTGTGTGTGTGTGTATCTGTGATACACAATGTATTTTTCACTCTGCTGTGTCATTGTGTGAATGCATGCACGAAGGAAGGTGACCATTGTTTCTGGTGAATATGTCATATACAGGAAATATCTTCTTGGCCATGCTGCCACGGTTAGAGTCCTCATATCTTGCTTCATGGTTTGATTTGCCACATATCCTCTTGCCAGCACGGGGAGGATATATTTGGGACCCGCCGAAACAGTTTTTAAAGTGCGGATTAGACAATTTCCCTTGACACTGCTTCCCTAATCTAGTGTGAAGTAGAATTAAACAGTAGAAATGGAGGAATTTACTTGGAAATATCAAAATAAAAGGGAGAATTGTTTGCTTATACGGTAGACTCTAAAGGAACCGAGGAAAGGATTGACGAAAATCGGGAAGCATGCACGTTGTTTTCAAGTGATATGTGAGCCTAGGATGTGAACAGCTGTGTTGTTGTTGTTTTTCTTGTGCCAACGTTCTTGGTTTGATTGATTTTTTTTTTCTCTCTGACAGCTCACTGTGCTGATAAATGTGTCCATGGTCGCTGCATTGCTCCAAACACCTGTCAGTGCGAGCCTGGCTGGGGTGGGACCAACTGTAGCAGTGGTAAGTTCCCACCTGCCATTGTCTGTCTCCGGGTGTTGTTGTATGGGCCCATTTTCTGTGGATGACTCTGAGCCAATGTTTCTGTCTTCATCCCGAGCGGAGGGTGGTGTGGGTTGCAAATCTAACTCATTCATGAACATTTTGATGCTTGTTTAATGAAACCACAGCATACCATATGACTGCCTTCGTTATGTCAGAGCTACAATTAAAATAATGATATCTAGATTCTAAGAAGGCTGCCCTCAAGGTCTCCATCTTCAGGATCATAAAGTTTGTATAATGGAATGCCATAGAATACAGCTACCTTCATAAGTTTTGCAGCTAACATTTCAGTGTTCTGATCAGTTGTTGCAGTGTGCATAGTTTCGTCTTTTTCTTTGAGAGAAGAGTAGAAATCTGATACTATATTGCAATGAATAAATCATTAAACCCATACAAGAGAAATAATTGTTTTCAAAAATTGAGCCAGCTCCTCTGACAGCCGAAAGGGTCTTCATTGCCACCAACTACATTTTTGAGACGAGCCTGAAAGAATTCTAACTTCCCCAGATAAGCTGGCTTCTGAGACTTTCACTCACTTTCTTTGGAGTTGAGAGCTTCTTTTTTATTTTGCTAAGGCTTTTAGACTTAGGCTTTCTTGGCTGACCCCAAAGCCTATCTCTAGGGGAAGCCTTTGTGCTGCTCAGGCACAGAACAGCCATCGTGAAGAGCCTCTTTGTTGTAACTTTGATAGGGACTGTAAGTGTGTGTGTGTATGGTTGTGAGTGTGTGAATATGTGGATTACGTAAGTGTGTGTGTGTGTGTGAATGGATGTGTGTGTAAATGTGTGGATATATGTGAGTGTGTGTGTGACCAAGTGTGAAGGTCATATGTGAATATTTGTGAATCTGCTCCTGTTAGGCACCTCTAGTCCACAGATAAGTGCGTTTCAGAGTTTTGTTTTACTTCTGTTAGAAAGCAGGGAGACAGGACGAGCATTCTGTTCACAGGCTATTGAGGCAGAATGTTTGGGATGTGGGATTTGGCTTTTGTCCATTTTCTTGGCTGACTGACCTCAAATATGACACTGCTTTCATTAACTTTTCCAACTTTAAAACCACTTGGACCTAGACATTTTGAAGAAAAATATTATTGTAAATGGGAAACAGGAAAATGGATGGTATTCTTTATTCAAAAACAGGTTTCTTGCTCATTTCAGGACAAGAGGCTGTGGAAGGATTTCAGCTGTACTCATGCTTTGTCTCCTAAGAATTGCAGTTTACCTCAAGACTAAAGGGCATTTGTTCACAAAACAAAAACCTACAAGGACTCTTTAGAGCTGATTTGGGCCCTTGAGAAAGTAAACCATTTCTGTCTATGTTAGAGTTTTCTGACTTCAGTGACTACTCCAAAATTCTGAGAAAATACATTCTAACAACAACAGAAGATGATAATTAAACAACTTTCACCTCATTCCCTATGACTCATGTTTGGGTTTTGTAACAAATACAAATATAAATAAACACAAAGAGATACCTGAAGTCTTTAAAGATGCTGCAAGAATAATGCTCCTGACACTTTTTAAATCCATACTGTAAGGAGGCAGAGGGCAGGAGTTTGGTTCCCATCTCACAGCTGCCTATAACGACAGCTCCAGGGGATCTGATGCCCTCTTGTGGCCTCCATGGACCCTTACACTCACGTGCACAAACCTCAACATTTATGCATGCCTGTACTCATAATTAAAAATTATCTTTAAAATAAGTACATAAAAACGCAGAATAAAACGCTGTCCAACCTGAACTGCATCCAAGACCAAATCTGCAAACTGGGTTTCGTCTCAGGAAATTTGTCTTGTCCTGGACAGATAGTTCTGGAAACAGAATGTGTGTGTGAGTCTCCCAGAGTAAAAAAAAAATTGAAAGTTTTCTGTTTCCCTTCACTCTGGCTATTGCTGTGTTTGAAGTGCGTTGGATCCACACACCATGATTGCTTGGATGAGTAGGCTAACTTTTTGTGCCAGATATAGTGCAACCAGAGGGCAGAGACCACCGTAGATATTTTTAGTGAGTCATTGCTTCTGCAACAGTTTGGGATTTAAAGGAGAGTTGCAAAGATGTTCCAGAGACTTCTCACATGTGCCGTCCCAGAATTCTCTATCACTAATGTCTTAAATACTCGATGGGTTTGGCAGAGACAAGTGGTTTTAAAGTTGGAAAAGTTAATGAAAGCAATGTGCTAATTGACATTTGTCGGTATCCTCCTCTCACCCCATCAGGAATTCACAGCACGCTACTTAGGATGCCATCAGTCTCGTGGGTTTTTGGTTTCTCCACAAAGTCATTTATTTTGTCCCCTACATTGCCTTGGAGGCAGGTCCCCAACTCTAGCCTCCCCCACAGGTTAAGGGGAACACTAAGATTCATGACAGAGAGCTTGCATCCATTACTTTACTTTGGTACTGATACTGTAGCCAGATTTATCTCTTAGATATGACCCATCTCTTTGATTTTTTTGATCATCTCCTTACTTTTCTGGCATGATAAAGTGCTCCAAATGTATCTCATGTTCTTCCTTTCTTAGCCGTTGATCTAGGTGCTGGGAATGCTCATTATATCTGGAACACAGAGTAAGTTGAAAGAGGAACGTTTAATCAAAACCATAGAGAATTAATGAGTATGACAGTTGACAGGGATGCTGAGGATTGACTATAGGTAAGCTGAACTGTAAAGAATATAGGAAAACGCACATGATAACAGCCTTTACCCCTCAGTCTGAGACAAAGAAGTCCCAGGGCCTTATGCGCTAAACCTTGTAGGATCAGCTCAGCCATACCTCACAGAGCATCAGACAGAAAATGATGGTGATACCGTTCTAACAGAACTTTCTATAAATCAGCCCTACACTTCACTCAAGAAACTTGTGCATTGAGCAGTGTCTTTCCACCATCCCTTAACAAAAGGGAGGAAGTTGTCTGCCGCTGGATGTTGTTAGTCAGTGTTCTGCAGGCTCTCGAAGCCGGGAGAAGCTGTATGGTGCTTACTGCTGCTGAAGCACCGTTCACTCCAACGGAGCTGCAGGTGCCAGAGATGCCCCAGAGTTGGGTCAGCTGAGCTCACACCCTGGGACAAGAGCCAAAACACTCTTCCTTTCTGCAGTGTCTCTCCAGTGCCCTCTATTGAAAATGCTTAACGTTCAGCCAGAGGACAAAGGAAAAGTGGTTAAAAGATGCATGCACTGTGTGTGTGTGTGTGTGTGTGTGTGTGTGTGTGTGTGTGTGTGTGT
>JANHMN010000013.1:30333849-30400294 GCA_030674055.1 Rhabdomys pumilio | reverse complement strand
CTTCTTCTTCTTCTTCTTCTTCTTCTTCTTCTTCTTCTTCTTTTTCTTTGTCCAATTCCAGGAAATCAGAGCTAGTGCCTGCCTGCCTGCTTTTCTGAGAAAATGTTGACTGGAATGTAGGAAGGCTCATGGAGAGCAGAGATGGGTTCCATTTCCTCAGTATCTACGGCTTCTTCAGATTGCCACTCTCTTGGCTTTATAATACACATTCTGTGATGTGCATGTGGCTAGCCCAACTCTTACCACAGCGTCACAGTAGAAAATAGGCCCTATAACAATTCATCCCAGCTTTTAAAAATATTTTAAAATATGACCTTGGTATCTTATCAAGGTAATTTTCTAAGTTAAAAATCACCTTTTATGTCTGTCAGCTTACTTTCATTTGAGCACAAGAGGGGACAGGTATTTAACCTGAGGTTCCCACAACTTAAGGAAGCTACGAAAACTCTGGAAAGAGTCTAGCGAAGAAGAAAATACAAAATCCTGGAGAATTGAGTATTTGAGCTGCAACGTGTAGTTCACTAAAGAATGGGGTCAAGAGGTAGGGATATGGTTCAGTCAAGAAAGGGCTTGCTGTGCAAGCGTGAAGGCCTGAGTTCAAATTCCCAGTCCCATGTAAGAAGACAGATATGACAGTGAATGCCTGTATTCCTAAGGCCACTGTCACAGAGAGAGAGAAGGCCTGAGGGCTCATTGGTCAACCAGTCTAATCAATCCCCGAGCTTCAGGTTCAGTGAGAGATCCTACCTCAGCAAAACAAAACACAAAACAAAACCAAACTAAGGTATTGAAAAGAGAAAGATACCCACATCAGCCTCTAACCCCCACATATAGATAAGTGTGTCACATGCCACAGAACACAGAGCAGGGTTAATGTTACCTTTATGCAACAGAAATAAGACCATCTGTAACAGGATAGGAGTCAACTAGGCTGTTTTTGGGATTAAAGCAGAAGAAACAGATTTATGAAAGGGATGGTAAATTTTTGGGGGGTAGAATTAAGATTTCCCTCACTACTGATGATGATGAAACGGAACAAGTGACACAGGACCATGTACCTTACTTCAGAAGACTTTAAAAACAGGATGCTTGTTTCCACCTAAGATAAGGCCTCATGTATGTACAGTCTTAAAATAGTGTGGCTTTCTTTTAAGACTAAAACTTAACAATTTTAAAATTTCAGTGTCTTAAGTAAGCTACAAGCAACAAAAGAAAGAACAGATATGAATAATAACTAGGCTCGGATCTCATTTTAGTGTTAGCACCTAATCTTATTTTGCGAAAGAAGACTGTACTCGGAGGTAATTGCTTCCCTCATCTGCTCTAAGTTCAATAATTCTCGCTCATTGTTTTTAATTCTGTTAAAGTGTGTTTATTAAAACACTAATGAGGCCAAAGCCGCACTGATTAAAAATAGAATTATTCATTTAAACCGTTTGCTGTTATGAAATCCATGGTAGATTATACTGTTGGAAGATGGAGCCTCTGCTTCTGGTGAGCTGTTCACCACATGCTCAGAACTGTAGTTTTCAAAAATATTATTCCACGTCAGTTGAACTTAGAATTATTCATAAAGACAATTTGCCCTATGAGTTCTCACTGGTGTGAGTACTCCCTGGTGACAGTTATGGTTTCTAATAATAAATAAAACAGTTCGGTGACATGTACTAATCAAGGTGTGTTTGTGTCCGTCTTGGGTTTCAGGATAGTTGGGTTGGGCTGTGTCCCTTCACTTACCTGCAGTTACGCTCACCGATGTCTACCGAACAGCCACTCTTATTATTCAAACTTGCATATGTAAAACATACTTCAATTTCTACTTTTCCCTTTTGCTTTGTATGGTTGATTATGCCTGTTATCTTTTGGTTTGTTGTTTGTTTTCAGTTCTGGGTTGGATGTACTTCTTAAATAACCCACACCTTTTATTCCACCTTTCTCTTCAGGAGGTCCCTGGGCTTACCTAGTGACAAACATTTTGACTATTTGTATCTTTGCAAACCCAGACTGCAGAAGGGCCAGATGGATCTGTAACATCTTGGCTTCTGGTTTCTGCTTGCTTTCCCTGTCACATGGTGGGTGCAGGCAGCTCCTACTAATCTGAGCAGTTGCCCTTCTTTTGTTCTGTCTCTTTGCTTTTCCTTTTCTGTCTCTTACTGCCTTTTCCCCCCACACCAAGGATGGCTCCATCTTTCCTTGCTTAAAATCCTGCAACTGCAGCCCCTTGCACAAAAGGTGCAAATCCATCTGTACAAACTGCTTGTCCTCAGCTCCCTCCACCCCCAGCCTCTTTCCCCTGCCTTCCTTTGGGTCTCTCACTGGCCCATTTATTACCATGGCCACACCCAGTGCTTAGGGAACATGAAGAGTGAAGCCTTGGAGCAGGAAAAGATTATGTTAATGCGTAAGCAGTGGAGTGGTGCCACCAATAGTACCAGGTACCCTGAGCACCAGCTCGTGCAGTGCAGCTGTCGATGCTGGATCCTGGATGCTCAGCTTAAGAGGGATGATGAGGCTGGGGATACAGTGTCATTGGCAGAGTGCTTCCCTAGCATGTGGGAAGCAGAATTCAATCTCCATGTGGTATGGTGACTCCCACCTGAAATCTCAGCACTCCTGAGGTAGAGGCAGGAAGATCAGAAGTTCAAGGACATCCTCTGCTGCTACATACCCTGAGGCTACCCCGGGAGATGAGAAACTTTATCAATAAAACCAAAACAAAACAGTGGCAATGTCGTGAAGAAGACATACTGTTCCCGCCAAGAGGAGCAGAGTGAAGAATGCGTTGCCCAGACCTATGCTCACACTCTGATATCTTCCTCTTTTTCTCCTCCTAGCTTGTGATGGTGACCACTGGGGGCCCCACTGCAGCAGCCGGTGTCAGTGCAAAAACAGAGCTTTGTGTAACCCCATCACTGGGGCTTGCCACTGCGGGGCGGGCTACCGGGGATGGCGCTGCGAAGACCGTTGTGAACAGGGCACCTACGGTAACGACTGTCACCAAAGATGCCAGTGTCAGAATGGAGCGACCTGTGACCACATCACTGGGGAATGCCGTTGTTCACCTGGATACACTGGAGCCTTGTAAGTTGGTGAACTGTAGAGTCGCACCGCAGATAATGTGTGCCCTGATTTGCGTTGCTGCCCCAATTGTTACTGCTAGGTTCAGGGTCCAGGCACCTCACAGATGGGGGGACCAGCTGTGGTGGCCACTAGGGCCCCCTGATGCTTGACTTTTGAATGCTAGAGCTCAGCCAAAATGTAAGGACCAGCCTCAAGGCTCATCAGATGGTGTGTAGAATGAGGGTGTTTGAGGGTTACTGTGGCAGGCGTGGATTTCTATTGAAAATCTCCCACAATTCCATCACTGTCTAGGAATAGCTACTAGTGGTCCAGGTGGCTCTGCCCTTGTGGTAATTAACTTGATATATCCGGGTGGATCCAGAGCCTGAGAAAGAAGACTAAATGCTTGCATGGAATGAAAGTCAAAAGTGTGAAAGGTCATCCGGGTCATTGGTGCTCATGGTCACACATATTTCATTATGCACATAAAAGTGCACATGTCACATCTACTCAGATGTACTGTGCAAGTCTGTAATAATCATGTTAGTATACAATATAATTATTACTAATAGTAAATTATTATCATTATTATTAAACGCTGACGCAACTCCTCTAATCTCCATGGCTTTATTTTGGAAAGGGCATTCTTTACTTGCTTCTGTTAACAGGGTTTTTAAAACGCAGAATTTGCCAAAAAACAAAAAAAAAATTAAGAGAGAGAAAAATCTTTTTCCCTTCCTGAGAAAATTATACTCGTAAATCACAGAACTAATAGTCGTGGAGATGTAGCTGATTAGGTAAATATGTCCCGCTGACGGTGCTCATGTCTGCAAAGTGAGCATAAGGGAAAAACCAAACCAAACCAAAACAACAACAACAACAAAACCGCACTAAGCCTAGAAAGCCCCAGTTTTCAGAAGAATCAATTAGTGTCTCAAACTGCTTAATTGTTAATATCACTATTATGGGTTTTCATCAAGGTCACCATTAATCGGGGCTGTGGGAAGCTTACAGGTAATCAGAGCAAAACCAAGGTGGGTTAGTGGGGAAGGCCGAAGGTCAGTGGGGCTGAAGGAGTGGGGGCTTCTCATTCGGAAGAAGAGGATGCTAAACACTGTGACTAAGCACACGACGGGAGCATGTGGCCATTTAGATCCTCTTTCAAGTGACAACCAACTTCCAAAGGAATGCAGCCTTCACTCAAGAGCTCAAGACCTTTGTAAGACATCCAGGGAAAGGACTCTTCTTCCTGGAGTTCTAGAGCAGCAGAGCTTTGCCTCCACATGGAAGCACTCCTGGGTGGATGGTGGGAGTTCATGCAGTGCAAGCCTAAGGGTCTGAGTTCGGATCTCTAGCACCCACATAAAAAGTCAGGTGTGGTTTGCCTGTAACTCTGGTGCTGGGAATCCATGGAGGGAAGAGACAGAGGATCCCTGGGGCTTATAGCACACCATCTAAGCTATAGTCAGTGAGAGACCCCATCTAAAGGAATAGGGTGGAGACTGGTAGAGAACACCCTACATCCTTCTCTGGCCTTCACAAACATGCATATGGGCAAGTGCTTGCACACACACACACACATACACACACACACACACACACACACACACACACACAGAGCAGGGTACAGAGAGAAAGCTCAAACCAAAACAAGAACCCAATAGTCCATCAAGACACTTCCATCCACTCTGATTAATGTTCTGATTAAATTAGTAATTATCGAATGAGGAAAGGTTGTATATTTTAGGGTTCTGGACGATAACTCTGAGGATCCTTTTCCAGGATAAAAAAACGGTATCTTTTCTTTCACTTAAATCCCTCAGCTGTGAGGATCTTTGTCCTCCTGGCAAGCATGGTCCACAGTGTGAGCAGAGATGTCCCTGCCAAAATGGAGGCGTGTGCCACCATGTCACTGGAGAGTGCTCTTGCCCTTCTGGCTGGATGGTAAGTGTCCCCTCCACTCCCAATCATCACACATTCCAGGGCACAAAAGAGAATATCATATGGAGACTTAAGCACAAAAGCAGGTACCAGTGGCTGTGACTCCCACACTGGGAATACACAGCCATTTAGAAACAAATCTCCCAGTCCAGAGAAGCCAGGAGGTAACTCCATCCTGTGCTTGTCTGTAGAGTGTATTACGAGCCCTCACGGAAGCAATAATGACCATGTACTGTGCAATTCCCCCAAAGAAGAAAAGAAGCACTTCTCTGATCTCACAAATGACAACAACCCATAAACACTGAAAT
Organism: Rhabdomys pumilio; assembly: GCA_030674055.1. Taxonomy (NCBI): domain Eukaryota; kingdom Metazoa; phylum Chordata; class Mammalia; order Rodentia; family Muridae; genus Rhabdomys; species Rhabdomys pumilio. The sequence goes on along the minus strand of JANHMN010000013.1, from coordinate 30,394,985 downwards.
TATTTAGTAACTGTTTTCACAGTTGTATCCATAGATTACCATTGTCTATAACAACATCCTTCTTAACGGGGATAAGTGTCACATGAAAATATTAGGCTGTCATAGAAATCTGAAGAAACACTGAAGTAAATCATACAGATCAAGAATTGTAGGACTTTTCAGACACTGTAAGGATAAGCCACACTCAACAAAGCTTCCCAGAGTTTGAGCATGATGCTTTTTCTTTAGGTAGTAAGTCTATAGGCTTACCGCTGTGTGGGATACAGTGTGAAAGCATTACTATTGAACATGTGAAGCCAGGAAACAGAGTTAGTTCTCATCCCTCTGAGTTGGCTTATGCATGTCTTCTTGAAGAAAGCAACGTCTTTCAGGAGCAGTTTATGCTGTCGTTACCATGTCTGTGCAGGAACTCTTCTTATACAGCCTCTAGTGACTTCCTGGTTGTCAGGCCCACTAGGCCTCTTCTGTTCTTTCTCTGCTTTGTTTCTCTGGAACTTTGACTCACTTTGACTCACTTGGTTGCCCACCACTCTGTCTTAACCTTCTGTTGTCCTCTGCCTCTTCAGCGGCCATCTCTCTTCAGCTCACTTCTCTCACTGAAGAGCTCTTCCTAAGCCGCTTCTTCTACAGGAACTTCTCTCAGACCCATGGCTTTTAGTGGTCATCTGCTGCTTTCCCGGGATCTTTATCTTACCTTCCCTGAGCCCAAATGCGATTTGTAACTACCCTGTGAGTTGCTCCAACCTTGTTAGCCCGTAGTCACAATGTCACCGAATGTCAGGGCTTCATTTCAGCAGTACTTTCTACAGGCAAATGTGGGGGTGGAATTTATCTGGAACTACTCTTTATTGTAAACAAAGAACATAGGTGTGGACCTTAAGATATAAGGGAGAGTTTTATCAGGACCACTGGGGCATATGTACAATGAGTTGATCAGACCCATGATAAAGGTTTGGCCAAAGTCTAATTTTTAAAGCAAAGTGTAGGAGCTAGGAAAGGAATGGAGTTAGGGGGATACGGCATTTTGTTGAAGGACTGTGGGTTGTAGGAAGCTGTGGAAGGGTCATTGAGGTGTTTCCAGTAGGCCCAGCAGAGCAAATGCTAGGAAACCAAACCATATGTGTGTGTGTATGTATATATATATATATATATATATATACATACACACATATATATATATATATATATATATATATATATATATATATATATTCCTCCGCCCTTTGGATCTGAGTGCAAGTCAACATTTTTTAGAAGCCAAAGTAGAAGTGTCAGATTATCTTTGAGTCATCCTCTTCTCTCAGCTCCTGTATTCAGCCTACTGCTCATACTAGCCCTTGCTGGCTTCTTGGCGAGGAAACACTTTTGCTACAGTGGCCCTGTCCAAGGACCTCTAAGATCTTTTGGGTGAGGAACTGCAGGCATTTCACTGTTAGGGCCTTCAGGTTGCCTCATCTTGAGTTGTCAATGTTTTCTTGATACCTGGAGGTTATGATGTGGGAAAGTCATAGTCACAGCCTGGAGCTATGAGTTCAGGAGGCAGACAGATGAGTCCACTCAGTGGGCCCCCAGAATTTTCCCTCACCCACTTCCTCTAGGCCACAACGGATGCTTCTTAATAGAAACTTCTAGTCATTGCTTCCTCTGTGGATAACTGAACTCTCAGCTGAAATTTCTCCTTATATGTCTCCAAAGGTGAACTGGCCTTCCTACCGCGTGCGCACACACCCACCCACCATGCGTATCTCAGCCAATAGCACCATCATCATAATTCTGCTGCTGGCTCCCACAAGGCTTCATTCAAATCCAACATTTCAACAGCATCCCTGGACATTAATTACAAAGGACCATTATGGGTCATTAGAGTCAAACCCTGAGAACGTGAGCACTTGTACCAGACCCCACCACATACCAAGCCTTGGTCAGCGGTTCACTGGCCTTTGGTCCATCATTCCTTCAGTAATGTCATTATATTCTGTCAAGTGCAGTGGCATGTACTAGCACAGAGTGATTAGAACTATTTTTATCTGCTCTCCTCATCACCCATGAACAAACCAGGCAAAGGTGACTTATCTTTGACTCTCAGTGCTCAGCGCAATGCCTGGCACGCAGATGATTTTCAGTTAAACACTAACCAGAATCATCTCTCAAAAGCTTTTATGGTTCCAAGAGCCTGTGGAAGAATCTTTCCTGTTTGTGGATAGCTGGAAACCACCAGAGGGGACTTAATTAGCTCACCAACTGCCTTTGTGGGTAGCCAGTAGTTAGAGAAAATGTATTTCTTACTCTATCCAGAATAAACATTTAGCAAACCATCTGGTGTTCTAGCTAGGCTCCAACTTCAGAGTACACACAGTCTGTCCCTTTTGAAAGAGAGAGGATAATGGAAAAACATTAGGGAAATCCCATTATGTGGGGTATGTTCTTTGCACTAATTATGACTCCAATAAATATTCTATTGATTATAACTCCAATAAATCAGAGTCCATAAGCCCAAGTTACAAGTTACACAGTAAAGTAGAAAACAGTGGGGGTATTTCATTGATAGACTGAGATCTTGGGGTCATGTCTTACTTTTTCAGGCCCAGAATTGGGATACCTATGCCTGTGCTTGCTAAGGGTAGCTCCTAGGGTAAGGAGAAATGTCTTAGTGTTTGGGTTTTCTCCTCAGGAAATAGGTTTAGTTTGCCTCAGAAATGCTTATTGGACCTGCTTGAAAAATATGTCTTTTCTTCTGAAATAAAAGTTAACCCTGCAGACGTCTTTCTTAGGCAATGTTATTGTTAATTCAAGTGCACAAAGTTTTAATCTTATGCCATAGTAATACCATATCATAATTTTAATATTATATTGTGTTAAGAAAAAAAAAACCCTAGTGGTAGTGTTTAGCATCTAGGGAAGCATTCGGATGCTCTGTGTTCACTAGACATTATTACTTATGTAGGGGATTCTCAGTGAGCATTGTTGACTTCTGGTGCATGTAAGGCTCAGGGAAGAATAGTTAGGAAGGTTTATAGATTGCTGCTTAGGTTGCATGAATAATTTTATGTAACTTTAATGTAAGGTCCAGTTTTTAATACAAAAATTTCTTAGGATCACTCTTCTGGTGTCTTTGAATGTAACTTGAGAGATAGTTTCATTGAGTCAATAGGTCAGTCTGAAATTTCTCACATTTTAAAGATGATGAACATTTTTGTGTTCTAAAATGCCCTTAATCTAATTTTCTCCCAGGCCTGCCCCCAAATCTCTCCCTCCCTTTCTGCTGTCCCTATTTTCTTCCTCTGTCTTCCCTGGTGCTGGCTGGTGGCCCATCTAATTTTCTAAGTCTCTTTGAATTCAGGGCACAGTGTGTGGTCAGCCCTGCCCTGAGGGTCGCTTTGGAAAGAACTGTTCCCAAGAATGCCAGTGCCACAACGGAGGAACGTGTGACGCTGCCACAGGCCAATGTCACTGCAGCCCAGGATACACAGGGGAACGGTAAGGACACACTTGTGTTTCTCTGACTACTCATAATGAATAAGCTTCTAATTATCCTAATTAGTAGGAAAGTTTGGAGAGTCCAAGGAGCATGCTCAGTGTCGTGTGTCTATGCTATCTAATATTTCAGAAGTCTAAAAGTGTTCAAAAACCTCTATCCTCATCTAGTGTATAGAAACCGAGTCATAGAACAATAATAGTGAACTAGAAGAAATCAGAGAGACATTAAAAAAAAAGACAATAAAATGTCAGCTGGTCAGAACCCATGATGAGCGTGTCATTCTGAAATGTTGAATATTTAGGACAAACACCTATATTTTCTGTACTTTTAGATAGATTCGAGATATGACATATGGGGAAAGAGATGCGGTGATTGACAGGCTGATTTTCAAATGGAACCTGTACTTAGGGTCTACATAAAGTACAGCTTCCTCTTCATTGCTCAGAATATCCTTAAGAATGTTAGTCACTGGGGATGGAGAGATGGCTCCATAATTAAATGCATACTGCCTTTGCAGAGGACCTGAATTCAGTTCCTAACATCCATTTCAGATGGCTCACAAATACCAGTAACCCTTGTACCTCTGATCTCTCCAGGAAATTATACTCTGCATACCACACACAGGCACATGTGAACACACATTAGTAATAATAACAACAATAATAATAATAATAATAATAATAATAATAATAATAATAATAATAATCTAAATAAAAGAATAGCCATTGTATTTATTATATTGTGTGGAGGTGAGGGCATCAGTTCTGTGGGAGAACTTAGACATCTGTGATCTGTGTGAAATAGAAGCAAACGGGTAATTTTGCTCTGCCTGTGCTCCTGTGGCTCTTTCATGCATAGTTGGCCACTTCCTGTATTAAAGCGCAAACTGTTACCTCAGTGGCTCTCCTTGCCCCACCTCCTCAACATTGCTCTTAATTCGCAGTTCCTAGGAGTCTGGACAACTAAGTTCATTGCCTATGAAGTAGAGTCAGAGCACAGTGACCTGAGGGGCACACGGGCAGACTGCATAAGAACAAAGAGCCTTGTAATGCTTAGCCAAGACACTTTCCCTCCAGCTTGTGATGAGATTTAGGAAACTGAAGATTTTGGAGCAGTCCTGAAGCTTATTCACACACTTTTTGTGACCGAGTGGTGTGCAGGAATCGTGCAAACACTAGCAATCTAGGAGCTTCATACAATTACACACCACTATATTTTAGTAATGCATGTAAACTAAAAAGGCCTTTTTACCTTAGTGATTTTTTTTTATTTCCTAATTTCTACTTTAATTTTATGGCTTTCAATTAAATACGGTGAGCTTCTCCACCTCTTCAGGCAGTGTCTGTATTTACTTATTAAATTTGTTTTCTAAGCATTTTGTAATTTAAAAATCATCTTTAAGTTTCTAACTGGGTATTTTCTAGATAAATTTGCTTCTTAATTTAATCTTTACCAATTTTTTAAAATTAATTTAAATGTTTTAAGCAAAGACTGGAATTGTATAGTTTTGCAATGATAGTATCCACCACTACAGATGGCTGGTTTAAAAATATTTCCAATGATTAGCTCATTTCCTCATTTTACTTATTTGAAGCTCTGAATTGCTGCTGACCAACAGTAGGTCAATGTGGGAATTCTTCCTTACACTGCTTTACTGGAGACAGCTTTGAGTATGTCTGCTGTTTCTGCTTACTATGTTACCCAGTGTCTCTTTTCCAGTCCTTCTTTTTGTTAAGTCTTTTGTTAGCAGTGTCCACTTAATATAATTAAAAGCCATTTTGTTGCTTATTAATACAATTATATAATTTCCTTTTACTGTTTTGGTGTATGAATTATAGACACCTTGATTATTCATTTTACAATGTAGGACTGGGCTACACCCTGTGGCTTTGTGATCCACAGCCCAGCTCTAAGCTGTGCTTATACATTTATATTACAGAAAACGGGGTCAGGGAGAGGAGAGGAACAAAACCAAGTAGAATCTAAAGCAATGTTTTATATAAAACATTTTAGACTCTAGAGACTTTAAGTTTAAAACATAAAAACATCATACCTACAAGGCCAGTGAGCAGGTTCTTAGCGAGGTTGGAACACAGGGGAAGAGAAGAGCAGCTAATTTTCAAGTAAAATCTTGAAACTCAAGGAAGTGCGGGAAATGAGATGCAGGGGAAGAGTTGTTCTACCCAGGCTTTTGTGGAGCGCTGGCGATGCCCTGTGGTTACTGTTTTCTGCTGCTAGTCTTGCCTCTGTTAACATATGTAATCTGTGGGATGCAGAAAGCACATTTGTCTCTATGAGAGAACACAGGGAGTGTCTGTGGGGCGGTTTGTGGCAGGAGGTGGGGAGGAGACGCAAGGGTGGGGATCGTGAGTGTCCCTTCACTTGTCTGGAGAAGTCAGTGTGCCTGGAGTGATTAGGAGGGGCTGCTTCACAGTGGTTGCCACCACAGACAGTTGCCAGCAAATACACCCAGGATGTGGGGCCGCCATCCCACCACAGGGAAACAAGTGGTGAGCCCTGTGGGCTGGCGTGAAGACATAGCAGATGACAAATGAGAGGCTTTGAGGTCTGCGGAAAGACCCAAAGGGCACTGCGGTAAGGAGATACAATCCAGTGAAGTCGTCAAGAATGAGAAGATGATCTGAGGTCCTCACAAAGCTCTGCTTGAAGATGCTTTACAAGGTGCTGATGGTGTGTCTCAGGATCACTCTGGTTCTTTGATGATAAGGCATGGCCCATGCCTATAAAGAGTGCTCAGTAAATATTTGCAACTTAGTAAGGGAGTCTGTTATAGTGAACCCCAAGACAGCCCTGCCAGATCTGTGTTCTTCATGATTCTTAAAGTGAAGAAAAAGCTCAGGTACAGGCACAAAGTCAGGAACTGCAGCCCAGGATTAGAGGAATGCAGCGCTGATCTCCAATGCAGGGCCACTCTGTCTCTGCGACTGTGAAAAGTTGGCTCTTTCCCAATTCCTGGGGCAATCCCCCAGGACGGCAGCTCCAGATGTCACAAAGTCAGGCTGCTGACCCTGGGGTCCAGGTCTGATGAAGAATGTGAGTCTAACACAGTGAATCATGATTCAGCTCAACTATTCCGGTCACTCTGGGAAGTGACATGTTCCAAAGGACAAGAAGGAGCTGCCACCCTGACTTCATCCCCAAGTTCCCAGTGTGATACAAACTTGTGATCAGAGTGATATCAGTGTAAGGATGTGCTCAATTAATTAGTCTTTTGTCAGATTTTTGTCTACTTAGTGATCATCCTTTTTCCTAACTCCAAATCACTATTTGAAATTTCTTTCTTCTTTTCTTTTTAATAGAAATCGTCTTTTTTATAAAAATAGCAATCATTTAATAGAAATAGTTTCTACATTTCTTTTCTGGTCAGTTTTTATTACTCTTTGTTATTTCTCTGCCATCTTTCTTAAGAAAATGTATTACTGATTCCTGAGATAGCCCTTCTTGTTTTTCTTGTGGGACCATAACAGCAACTTTAATGGTTTGAATGGGAAATGGTAATCTAAAGCTAGAGACCAACCAGAAAGTCACAGCTACTCTGTGAAGTCTGTTTAAATAGAAAATGTTCTGTATACACCTAACCGTCGCACTGTGCCTTATACATGTGTACAGTTGTAGCAGTGATTTAAAAACCACAGGAAAAGTCTCTACTAGAAAGCTGCCCTCTGCCCTCTTCCCAGGTGTGTACATACCTAACCATGATTGACAGGAAGTGCTGCGGTACTGACAGAGAGAACCTGTTGCCATAGCTACAGCTTAAGACGGCAAAACCAAGTGAATTTGTTCTGTATGTATACTAGAAACTACTAGATATTTAATTAGAGGCTAGAAAGATAAATACAGGCCAGGACCAGCTATTATACATTTTGCTTTCCAAGAGAAAGAAATACTGTGCCAATTCGCAAGGAGTCCCACATATTAGTTCTTTGTGATGGGACAATGTAACTTTCCTAGACATCTGACATGCACTGCTTCCAACAGCCTTCACATCATGCTAAAACCACATTAAAATCATGCAGATAACCCTAGATCCGGCCTTTTCCTTATTAACACGGTCAACATTTATGTATTTACTGTGTGTGTTGGGGGTGGGGTGGTGCAGAACAACTTGAGGAAGTCTGCTCCCTCAGTCACGTGACTTCTGGGATCGAATTCAGGCTACTAGGTGTCTTTTCCCACTGAGACATCCCACCAACCCAAAGTTTAACATTCTGTTTTGTTAATAAGTTTATGGAAGACGGTGAGGAACTGGTAATATTTTTTTCAATCTGTTTTTCCACTGGTGTTGAGTTGCGAGGGTATCTTGTCAGACATACTGCGAGACTATCTTGCCAGGCTTTAGTCAAAGCCTGGAGTAGGTAAATAAATCAGTGTACCTCACAAAGTCTTTCTCTAACGTGTACCTTTTAAAGGAACAAATCAGATGACTTGGTTTATAAAAGCATCTTGAAGGTTAAAAACTTATTTGATGGCCTTTATAAAAATACTATGTTCTGAAAAAAATAGCTAGAGTGGTTCATGTGTAGCTCTAAAGTCTCCATTTGAATTCATTTGAAGAATTCATTTGATGGCTCCAGAATTTCTTTTGTGGTTCAGCCCTTAGTGGCAACATGCTGACAAGTGCACTTGGAGAGTTCTAGAAGCAGGGAAACCTGCTTTTAGGAGGCCCTCTTTGCTTTTCCCCATCAAATTTAGTGCATACCAGAGCCAGAGTCAACCAGCAAGATGTCAGAAGGTTCCCAAGCTTCCCCTCTACACTTAGAATCCCAGTATCGAAGCTCACCACACCCTATCAATAGACTTGTGCCAAGCCTGGTAGAAAAGCTGTTTCTCTTGGAACTGCTTCGGTGCCATTGCTTTTAAGCATGTCTTGCTGCTTGCATTGTTCAAATCTGAAAAACGCAATACTGACCTACATTTTAAAAAAAAATCAGAGTCTGGCATGGCCGGAAAGCCACATGGGAAGTGTCTGCCGAGACAGTGTCCCCTACTGTGGCATGTGCTCCACTAGATGAGACTGTATTTCTGTCTTCTTGGCAGAAGGTTCCCAGTCACCTCATCTCACCAAAAGGAGATTTGGCTGGCCCCATTAACTATTCATGCTTTCCGTGGAGAAGCTGGGACTCCTTTCTTTCCTCCAGGGATGAGCCTCCGACCTCGACCAGCTTACCAAAGCATGTCTCCACTCTGAGTAGGTTATTCTTTGTTAAAAAGTCTCTAAGGTGAAATTTTGGGTTGATTTTTCCCCCTTGCCATTTGACAGTCTTTCACAACAGAGGGCGATATTCCACTCCCTGGAAAACTTTGTTAGAAAACTCCAAGCCTTCTTATAGCCTACAAACGAGGGCAGAGGACATGTGATTTTGGAAGTTCAGAATTCCTTTGTATTTAGTTCTTGCTGCTACAGAGCGATCCATCTCGTTCCTTTTTTTAAAAAACCTGTAATGGAATAAATATGAAATACTATGGGTTCACAAAGCATTTCAACTTGTACAGTTAGGCTCTTCTGAACCAACTATTGGTCTCTTGTTTGAATAGGTGTCAGGAAGAATGCCCTGTTGGAACTTATGGAGTTCGCTGTGCTGAGACCTGCAGGTGTGTTAATGGAGGGAAATGTTACCACGTGAGTGGCTCGTGCCTGTGCGAAGCGGGCTTTGCAGGTGAACGTTGTGAAGCACGCCTGTGTCCCGAGGGGCTTTACGGCATCAAATGTGACAAGCGGTGCCCCTGTCACCTGGACAACACTCATAGGTGAGTGCCAGCTACCTCTGGAAAACCATATTTTATTAAAGTTTTCAACTTAGCAACTGAAAGCCCATGTTCAAAAGAGCTAAGGTTATTGGTTGTGGGTGGATATTAAGTTATTTTATCCATCGATGGGGACTGGTAAAAAATGAATTTTTTTCTGAGATTAACAGAACTTTTCCCTAAAAGAAGACTTGTGTGACATTCCCTGAGAAGCAAAGATGCCGTGGAGAGATGGAGAGACAGGTTAAGCCAAGTTCAGGATGTGAAAGCATCATGCTCACTGAAGCATTGTTGGCTTGACAACACATCTGTGGAAGAAGAAAAGGCTATGGGAGAGGAAGTGGGAGGGTTTGTAAAAGCACTTCACATGTGGCTGTCACATGTGGAATCTTTAGAAACTGATTGTCCTGACAAAAAAAGAAACTCCCCCCCAAAAAACAACAACAACAAAACAAACACCTCACAAGGGTCTTTCAGCTCAAAAATCTCTTCAAAAATTTGGGAACAGGAAGCTATAATCCTGCCCACCCCACTGTGCTTGTCTGTCTCTGAAAAAATATCTTCCCACCTATTCCTTTCTTTGCCTTCCTCCAAGGACCAGATACATATGATTTAGAATTCCCAGCCCAGTTGCAGACTTCTGGGAAAGATAAATTTGGCAAAAATCTGGTTACAGTATACAATAGTTCAGATGCTAGCCGAAAGAATTTTGTTTGCATTCCGTGCAGACGATACTACATTTATACTTAGCCGTATCAAGTCCACAAGAGCTACAGGACACAGAGGTGTGTGGTTGGTCTATTCTTTAAGCTGTTACTAGGGACAGAAGAAAAATGTACTTTGTATTGTATTGGAATGTGTGTTCATGTGTGTAAGAAAAGTACTCTCCACGTGATTCAAGTAACTTCACTATGGTCAACTTTGGGTCTCCTTCATTGGAACAAACTGCTATCTCTTACATGAAACATTTAAATATTTAGGTAATAAACTCTCTGCAAAGATTTATTTTTCAACTTCCTGATATATAAAGAGCTGGTACAGTTTAACACAAACCATGAGTCTGGCTTCCGTTATTACAGTAAGGTAAGCCTCACATAGCCTCATCGCCAGTGGACTGTATCTCGTATTGAAACAAAAGCAATATAATAATGCAGGAAACCTAAGAAAAGAAGAAAACAAAAGAAGACCTCTGTTCTGAGGGAAACTCAAGAAGCATGGAGACTTAATTTTTGTTGGTTTTAGATGCAGAGGGAGTGTGATTTTTCTTTTCTTTTATCACAGGACTGTGATGCTTTTGACAGAGGCCCCGTCAGACTAATGCACGCAGCTAACAAAGTAGATGAGATTGTTTAACTGTTACATAGATCAAAGCAATACTGTAATGAAGTGAATCAAATATTCAGAAGATTTAGAAATAAGTCAAAATGCCATTATTCATGAAAGCTATTTTAAAAGATTAGCTTTTACAAATTTCAATGAAAGCTAGATACATACAGATTACACGAGTCTATCTTGTTGGATACACAGTTGGAGTCATCTATTAATTCTTATATCTTGAACAACCCTGTAAAATGCAGGGCCATTTAGAGATAAAAAGGGAGGGGAAGGGCATATAGAATCATTGCTTTAATTGAAAGCCTAATTTGTTCACTTATTATCTAATGAAGTGAGTAGAGATTTGCCATTATTTATAATTCAAGCAATAAATGTATCCAAAACTCTTTCTGTGTAATTAATAATATATCTAATGCAATGTTCATAGTTTACATAGTCTTTAGGTTCTGTGCATGTACATGTTGATATATGAGAGGCACACATTTGAGGAGGGGTTAGTATAGGCTAGCATAGTTGACTCACAACAAACAAACGATGCCAAAGTTAGTAGCCCTAGGCCATCAGGTATTCACTAGCCAATGACTTCTTACTTCATGACTTAGGCTCAGTACGGGAGTCTCTTCTGCTATTTGCCATAGGTTTACCTGGAAGATCCACTGGTAGCTGATTGGTCCTGGAAATGATCACTTCCTGTTTGGCATTCAGCTGGCTGAGAAGAATGACTAGGCCCATTAAATCTCCAGAAGGGTAGCCTGGGATCATTTTAGCCATCTGGCTTCTAAAGGCAACAATAAATAGGGAAAACTCTAACATCTAAATACATTTAAGCCTTTCTTTATGTCATGTTGCCCAATATTCATTTATAAGATGAAACAACCCTTACAAATAGATCAAGATTCAATAGGCGCTATTTTTTCATTTCCTTCCTTCTTTCATTTAGTATGTATGTATGTATGTATGTATGTATGTATGTATGTATGTATTGGACAAGTCTTATTATATATCCCTGGTTGACTTTGGAATGTGTTATGTAGACCAGACTGGCCTTGAATTTGACCTCTGTTTCCCTCTTTTTGAGGGACCCCCCCAAAATTGTAGCCACTTAAATTTTTAATTCATTATATAGTTGAAATTAATTTAAATATATTTACAAGTGCTATTAATATTTTAAATCATATTGAACCCAAAGACATTCTTACTGACTTAGACTTTTTGGTGGAAAACTAAGTTTCATAGCAGAAATTATTCTGAGTAAGAAAGCAAAACCAGTTTAATTTGACTGCACATAGCATGTGTCTATTAACCCTTGCTAATAAAGACATTCAATAGCCTTGAGCAGTCACTGTGTGTCTTATTTTGCAAATACCATCTGTTCTAATTTGCTTTCCTGTTGTTGTGATAAAAACCATGACCAAAACCAAGTTAGGGAGGAAAGGGTTTATTCCAGCTAATACTCTGTCACAGAGGGTAGAAATTTAGTAGGAACCTAGGGCTGAAATGATGAAGAAGGGGTGCTTACTGGCTCCATCTCTGCTCGTGCTTACCTAACTCTGTTATATCGTCCAGATCTACTTATCTAGGGATGGTGCCACCCATAGTGGACCGAGCCCTCCCATATTGATCATCAGTCAAGAAAATCCCTCACAGACATAGCCATAGGCCAATCTGATTGAGTCATAATGAAAATAGAGAACAATTCTTAGCTGTGCATAGTAGCTCATTATTGTAATCTTAGCAAAGGAAGAATATCTTGATTATGAGATCAGTTTGGGCTATGCAGCAAGGTCCTGTAGCAATGAGCGAGCAAGCAAGCAAACATACCAGCAAACAGCGCAATCCTCAGGCAGGTGGATGGAGGTACCACATACAGAAAAGTACAGATGACTGACTGGGGACAGATATAAAAGAAGGAAAGTATGGGGCCCAGCCACAGCACCACATAGTAAGCTTGAGATGCCAGGTGTTTGTTCAAGGATGATAGCAGGGACTACCTCTATCCATACACATGTAGATCTAAGTGTGTCTGAGACCCAAACCCTTGTCTTCTACATCCAAACCTTCTCTATACAGGAAATTTTGACTGTATCAAAGTATTTAAGTTTCTTTCTTTCTGTTTGCTGAGCATGGTTTGGTGGATCTCTTGACTTTTTCCTGTGAGTAGCTAACTGTAACAGGAGTCTGAAAGTCTATTTTAAGAAAAAACAAAAAGAAAGAAAGTAAACTTTAGAAAATGAAGATCAAACCATCCAGTCTCCTAGCTTCTTCAGAAGGAGCAGAGGAAGGAAAAGGAGAAATGCGCAGACAGAATGTAAGATTCTGGGGTGTGGGGTGGAAGAGATGGCTAGGAAGCGGAGAGTATTTGATGTTTGTGTAAAAGACCTAGATTTGGTTCCCAGTTCCCACACAGCAGCTCACAACCGTCTGTAACTTCATCCATCCTCTAGGGTATCTGAAGTCTTCTTCGGACTTCTGCAGGCACAAGGCGTGTATATATAGTGCTCATACATACATGCAGGCAAAGCACTCATATGCATACAAAATAAGATTCTGGGTTGTGTCTGAGTCTTTCCCACCAGCAGGGACTTCAGGTAGAAGGCTCTGTGCCTTCCCTTAAGTCACCCAGGTAGACAGATCTAGACATTCTGTCTTCGTCTCTACAAGTCTCCGTTTCCTCCTAAGAGTACAAATTCTATGAACAGCCCTGTAGAAAGACTGTTTAGCAAATGTCGAAACACAAAGTACATGTTGTTTGTCCTGTTTAAGGAGAAGGTTAGGGATTCGTGGGGAGGGGAGACGTCTTTACACAGACTTCCTGTTGTCAGCAGAGTGAGTTTGATTGTCAAGGCTTCCCGTGTCAAGAAGCACACATGCTTTGAGCCAGCTTGCCACAAAGTGCTTTATTGTGTCCACTCACTTACACAAGCATCTTAGCCCAGCTGACATGTCCATCTGCTGGGAACCAACAGCTGGCTGCCTGGTCTGTCGATGTGGCTGCTGTCTCAGCTAGCAGCTGCTGCTTTACTACCAGGTAGCTGTGCTTGGAGGAGAAGCAGGCCACAAGGTCGTTGTTTTTGGAATTCCTGGGATATCACACAGTGGACTTGGCATTGGATGGAGCTGGTCGGTGTGTCTCATGGTACTGGCTTCTTATTGAGTTAATGCTTTCCATGTAAGACAATTAAAAAGAATTCTAGACAAAAGGCTACAGTTATTGTGGTCACTTGAGTAGGGCATGGTGCTGATTTCCTTCATCGTTTCTGCAGGATTAGTCGAATGTCAGCCAATTAGTTAAGTCACAGCACCCATAGGAACTAGGTTTAAACCATGTTTGTGGAATTACCAGCACATTTGTGACTATCGAGAAAGCAACATGTGTGCATGCCTCAAGTGTCACGTTTACCCTAGAATGACTTGTTCTTTTTCACCTATGTCTCTCAGCTGTCATCCCATGTCTGGAGAGTGTGGCTGCAAGTCGGGTTGGTCTGGACTGTACTGTAATGAAACATGCTCTCCTGGTTTCTACGGGGAGGCTTGCCAACAGATCTGCAGCTGCCAAAACGGAGCGGACTGTGACAGTGTGACTGGAAGGTGCGCCTGTGCTCCAGGATTCAAAGTGAGTAGCTTGGGCTCTGGAGGCAGGAGAGCGGTGCCGGGTGGAATACTGCAACAGCGCGGTTTACTGTGAGCTACTGTGAAGTACAGTAAATGTGATCAAACCATTCCCAGCACTCATGGGAAGGGAACTGTTTGAGATCAGAAACTTTAACAGTCCACTGATGGCTGAGAACACTGATGAAACTATCAAGGCATCACTGATGTTCAATATTAAAACACACCAGGAAATATGACCCATTATAACTGTTCCTTATATACTGGTTTTATTCTGACCTATTGGCAACAAAGTAATAGCTCTCCACGTGGTTGTTAATTGTTTTCAACAGTTTCTGTTTGAATTCCACAAAATTGAAAGACACAACATGAGTCAGGTTAGCATTTATGATACGTTCACACTCTACAGATGGTTTTGAAGCCCCTTTGGGGGTTCAGATTCTACAGATGTCCCTGTACAACACTGAATTGTGCCTGTGGTCCCTATGACTGTAGCTATTGAAAAGAAGAGGTGGTTAACTGTGCTTCATTTCTTCCATTGTAAAGAAGATAACAGTGAACTCTGAAGAGTGTTGATAATCATTCCAGAACACATAATGTAGAAGGAGTGGGCTGTGGAGTCACAGAGCCAAGGGGACCTTTCAGAGTTTTCTGGTCAGTGTCGCAATTCTCAGACTGACCCCTGAATTAACCTTCTCTTAAGAGTCTTCGTGGTTTTGAAAAGAGATGTCCCTGGGTTATCTTCTGTAGCTCAGTTCTGTTTAATGTCCACTGCTGGATAAATTGAATCATATCACTGGCTGAGTATTTCTGTGGCTCAGCCATTAACAAAATTATGTATTACAAAAGGCAACCCATGAAGCATTTAGAAGCCTATGAACATTGATGTGCAGTGTTTGTATTCTTGTTGACAACAATTTTACAGCTAGTTTGTATATATACATCTACATGCATAAGCAATGGAGAAAGGTTTATTTTGGTGTTCTGTTATGAAGACAAATCAAAAGAAGTCATTGGGCTTTTGTGGAGGCAGAGGTAATATCTGATATATTATCATAAACAGGAGCCAGGCAAGATTGTACCTGAAGCCCTACAATTTGTATAGGAATGGAATTATAGCAACTTTCAAAAGTATAGAGTGTTAAAAACAGAGAAGAAACATAATTAGCATCAGCAAAGTATGTTTGTGTTTGTGCTGGCATAGATTCACTTGGTAAAAATAACCTGCATTCTGCTGTTATGCTCATCCAGGGAACTGACTGCTCCACTCCGTGTCCTCTGGGACGCTATGGGATAAATTGTTCTTCTCGCTGTGGCTGTAAAAATGATGCTGTCTGTTCTCCCGTGGACGGATCATGTATCTGTAAGGCAGGTAAGCGTATGTATGTGAATCTTTTATCTGGTCCTGGTCCTGTTACCTCCTAGAGTCACTAAAAGTCACCCCAAGGGACTCTAGCTCTAAATTCAGTAAAATCATAAAATGATGACTTCAGAATCCCTCATCCTTCCCGAGTCCAGAAAAGAAACTCAAACTCGGACCTCTCTGAAGGTGCTGCTAGCTTTCAAAGTCTGAGTCCATGATTTGGGAAAGGGTAAACAAGCAGACGTGTCTATGCCCCCAAATGACCCAACTTGGAATCATGACAAGCAATGTAGCCAGCACAGATTTTATGTGTGGCACAGAATGTGTCCTCTGTAGATGCAGCCAGGATCTTGGAAACACATTTTTCCTGGTTAATGGCTATTGCTTCAAAGATGGGGTTAGTTTTCCAAGGACGAGCCTTCCATTGCCTCTCATATAAACAGACAAAGCTTATCATTCTACCCTGAACATCACAGCACGTTAAAGTCGACCTCACTCCACATCCCTTCCAAGGAGCCCAAAGGATGCTTCTCAGCACTGGCATCCCTGACTGATCACACAGCACAGTTGGCTGCTTGGTTCCTTGGGGGTTCCCTTTCATTTCTGGTCGAGGCCTTTTGTGGCAGATCCAAGGCTGTCTGCTGCTTCTGGGACAGTGCTGTGATGCATTTCCAAGATGTCTGTACAGGGAGAAGTGGCTTGGAAGGGCTCAGCAAAGCTCCCCGATGCCTTTGTTTCCTCACACACTCTGTCGTTCTTGTCATGCAGGCTGGCATGGGGTGGACTGTTCCATCCGCTGCCCCAGTGGCACATGGGGCTTTGGCTGTAACCTAACATGTCAGTGCCTCAACGGTGGTGCCTGCAACACGCTGGATGGGACCTGCACCTGTGCACCAGGATGGCGAGGGCCGAAGTGTGAATTTCCCTGCCAGGTATGTATGCTCTGGGTAGCTATGCCTGGAGGACTATGCAGGAGGGATGACTTCTTTGTACAGTTTTTTTTTTCCCTGACGGAAAGTGAATGAGTGTGACTCAGTCTTCAGTAACTATTACAAAACTTGAAGTAGACAGAGGCTTGGAAAGGGATCGAGTGGAAATCAGCTAGGCGGGCTTTAAAGAATATCTCCTCCTCTCCTTTTGGCCCTCTGCTGATCTCCCATCCCCCCCCTATACCCCCAGTCCAGCATTTTCTGGTTCTTATACACTCACTCGCCTTTTGGTGGCAGCCAGGCAGCAGCACTAGTCAAACACCCAGTGTAAGCCTGTCAACTCTCCAAGTATTTTGTTTCCATTATAATGGAAATCTGCATGCTTTGGGGTGGGAAGTGACAGGGGATTGAAAAGGGAGCGGTGGCTGGTGTCACAGAAATGTGCACTGGAGTGATGAGGGCAGGTTTGGGAACAGCCTTGGCTAATGTAAATATTTCTGGAGGCACAGGAGTCTCCTCGGTGAGTACTCCCTTCCCTTGACCTAATTTGGAGCTGGGCATCCTTAGTGCACCCTCCTCCATAGCTGCTGTAGGCTAGCTGACAGTGAAATGGGGAGTTCTGTAGTAACCTGTTGCATGCCTGCTTTCCAAAGCACTCGACTGGCTTCTTTTCCTGTTCACATCACACTTTCTTCTTGAGCCTTCAAGCATCCTAACAGCAGGACATCATCAGATGACATTGTGACTCCCCTGAATTGGGTCATTTCAGAGACAGGGCTTTCCCCAGACTTCTTTTTTCTCCCCTGGGCCTCCTCTTGTTAAGTACAACCCATTTTCTAAAAGAGAAAGGATTCCTGCCCTGCATTATTCTGTGCTCCCCAACCCCCTAGGAGTTAAACTAGCTTTGCTGTGTCTGTTCAGACCAGTGAACCGATTATCAATGCCCGGAGCTAGGTTCTTACGTTGTATTTTACTTGCTCATTATAGACAAAGTGGAAACCCCAGTGTAAGCTGCCCATTGTTTTGCATTAGATGTATTTGTAAATCTGGGGAGTCTGATGGTCCAGTGGCTTCTGTTATAAGAGAGCTAACTGCTGTGCAATCCTGTCAAACATTAATGTAGCCTAGTAAGTGGTTAGGTGGCTTCTTTGCTTAATAAATTCTGGGCAAATGGTTACATCATCTAACACCCGCTGCCTGGTAATGCTGTTTCTATGTCCCAACCCCCATCACTGGGCTGTTTTCCTCATTGTTTGGGTGGCACAGGGGCGTTTTTAATACCCTACACCAGTTCCTAGAATCTGGGGTAAAAAATAAGATTTCTCTCCAGATAGAAACATTTTCATTTCTTTCTCATGAATCATACCCATCACCTAGAAGTCTCCTCTTCATTGGACTACTCAACAGTAGCATGTATGTGGAGGGGTGGATGAGGGGCCTGCCGATGGAGTGCGCATTTACAGTTCTGAATCACAATGGTCTACACAACTTGGCCTCTTTCTGGGAAAAGAAGCAATGTATTAAAGAAAATAACACTAGATTTTCAGTTTTCTTTATTATGTCATGTATACCACTGACAACTTATAGAAATGATTTTAATTCAAATAAATATTTGTATATATCCATATACATATGGATATATACAAACACACAGGCACACACTAGATATATTAGATAGATAAGGTCATAGTAAGTACATAGATATATAGATGTTACTGTAGTATCTATGTTAATATATTACTATATTTCTATGTAGCTATGTTACTATGTAATATGTTACTATAGTAACATCTACATATCTCTGTAATTACTATCTATCTATTCTGCCTATCTAGTGTGTGTATGTTTGTGGTGTGTGTGTGTGTGTGTGTGTGTGTGTGTGTTTGTGTGGTGTGTGTGTGTGTGTGAATATCTTTTTTAGGTGGACAAAGACCTCTTTCTCCTCTAAGGAAGACAATTATAGGGAAGACCGAACTATGTTGTAAGAATAGTTAGGGACAAATGAACAGTTTTTTGAGTTGTGGTAATGATAGGAAAAGGCTCTCTCAGTCAGCTGGCATGCTTATATTTATTGTGTGTATGTATATGCATGTATTGGCATGAGTGGTTTAACTATGCAAATCTCCCAACTATTGTATCAGGAATGAGCTAGAGTTAAAGTGATTTTAAAATGCTACCTCCTCAGACTTGCATTTTGCATCATGGGGACAGGTAGTGAGCGATGCATGTTCCTAAGAAGCATGTCAGGTCCCTTGTTGTTTGGGAATACCTAGGTTTGTCATTGCTGGCTTTAATACTCTCTTCCTTGCAGGATGGCACATATGGGCTGAACTGTGCTGAGCGCTGTGACTGCAGCCATGCAGATGGCTGTCACCCCACTACGGGCCATTGCCGCTGCCTTCCTGGATGGTCAGGTAGGAGCTTAGGGCCAGTGTTTAAGAGGGATAACCAACACTTTAGTATCTAGTGGTGCTGTTTGCCTCTTCAAAGAAACACATACAGCTCATTTTTTCAAAAAAAAAAAATCAAAATGTAGTAAAGTCCCCAGCAAAGGGACACAATCTTGCCATGATATGTTAAGTGTGGACGTGACTAATCAGCCACTCAGGGTAGTCACTTCTATTGAGCTGACATGCAAGATCTGGTTGGTAAAATGTAGGCCAGCAAGATTTCTGTGATATATTTTGAATATTGAGAGAAAAGGAAGAATAAAATAAATCCCCAAACTATAATTAGAATCACTATGGATATAAAACTATTAACTACTACTAACATAGTTCATATACAAATCGTGAATCTGTTTCCTGGAAATTAAGGTTTAAAAACTGTATCTTTCTTAAAAATTTGAGTCATGACAAATTCATGTTATGATTAGCACGAAATTTCTAACCATGGTAGAAATCTCTTCTTATTTTATGTGGCTTTATGACTTCAGCTATGAAGTTTATCAGGCAAGTCAGGGTGCTGGAAGAAGGATGTTTTTACTCATGATGTCCAAGTTTGCTTAGACATTTAGTGCCATCTTCAAAGCCCGCAGTAAATCATGAGCAGGAACAGCACTCTTCTTACAGGACCTCTCTGCGTTCCCACCAGCAATGCCCGAGCGGTCCCACGTCCACACCCACACATCTGTCTTTCTGGTGACATCCGTCTCCATGGGTGTGAAGTGGTACCTCTTTGAGGCTCTGCTCTGTGCTCCTTTGGTGACTGAGGATCTATCCTGTGTGTTTATTGGCCACCTATAAAACTTCTCGGTAGAAATATCTATGTAGAGCTTTCATTAACTTTTAATTGAGCTGTTTTTTTATATCATTGAGTTCTAAGACCACATTATATAAAAGTTCTTTACCAGACATGATTTGCAAACATTCCTTTTTATTTTCAGATTTTTTCTTTGTTATTTTCATAGTGTTCTTCGGAGCAGAAGTTTTTATTCTGATAGTCTACCTTCTCTAAGTTTAAAATTTTGTGTTCCCTTGTGCTTTTTGGTATCACTTCTAACTAATCAAGCTGGAGAGATGGCTCAGTGGTTAGGAGTACTAGCTGCTCTTCCAAAGGTCCTGAGTTCAATCCCCAGCAACCACATAGTGGCTCACAATCATTTATGATGATTCTCTACATAAGATAAATAAATAAATAAATAAATAAATCTTAAAAAATTAAGTTATCATTGTTTAATAGAAAATTACAGAGATTTATTTTTGTGTTGACTTCTAAAATTTTATATACACACATCTCTCCTCTCTCTATCTCTATCTCTATAAGTATCTATCTCTACATCTATCTTTTATACATAGGTCTTTGATTCACTTTGAGTTAATCTTTTACATAGTATGATTGGGGCCGGGGTGGGGGGCAAACTTTTTCCTATAACCAGTGATCCCAAAACAGGTTTTTGAAGACTATTCTACTCCTTATTGGATGTCTTAACTTCTTCCTTGCCTGAAGTCAATTTCCCATAGATGTGAAGCTGATTTCTGGATGTCCTATTCAATCCAATTGGTTTGTATGTTTGTTCTCATACTAGTAAAATTCTTCCTTGATTACAGTTGCTTTATAGGAAGTTTTTAACTGGGAAAAGTATAAACATTCCAATCTTGCTTCCTTTTTATGGTTGGCTCTGTCATGAATTTCCATATGGGTTTTAGCATTAATGCATTAGCCTCTAAAAATAAGCAAGATGGAAAGTTAATGGTGTTTAGTGGATAGTTTAATTTGGGGAGCACTAGAAATTCAGCCACATTGAGTCTTCTTCACATTAACAAGCATGGCTCATAAGCAGCAACTCCCTCAAGAGGGTCTTTGAGCCCTCCTAGAATTTGCTGAGAGCTTCTTCAGTTGCAGATAAATAGAAGAAAACAGGAATGAGCTGTCATGTGTCAGTGTCATGTGTTAGAGCCACTTTATCAGATAGGACTAGCTGTACAGTGACTTCATTTGCTGTCAGTAGGAGTGACTCAGGGCCTCAAGGTCCCTCTCTTTGTAGTTCCTTCTTGCCTTATGAACCTGGCTTTACAGTACAAAAGTCCACCTTTCTATGTCCCTCATCATCACTGATGTTGAGGATGCATCGTGTCAGGCCTTAAATAACATCTGTGAATTCACCAGGGTTCTTGAGTTTTGCAAAATGGACAGACCAGTATTTAATTCTCAGTGACTTTAGTGAGAAAAATAGCACGTACTTTCTGGTAAATTCATTGTGATCCTGACAGAGAAACCACATTACTTGATTTGGGCCCTACTCTACCAAGTCTACGTTTGTCTTATAAATACATAGAGAATGAGAGGTGTCCTTGAACATACCGGTCAGAACTCAAGTGTCAACCTGCTCTGATGATTTAAAAAAGGCAGGATATAAAAGGCACACCCTAATACACAAGAGGGAAGCAAGAGATGAGTTGGCTTAAAGCCAGTCAGAAAATGTGTTCCTGGCATTCCACAGTCTGGGTCATGGGGTAAGACAAATTATCCCCCATCTGGCCTTAGACCTACCAGGCTCCTGTGGGAGTGCACTGGCTTTGCCACACAATGTGATCATATAATCCTCTCTGCATCTGTGACTGCCTGCTTCCTGTCTCATATCATGAATCTATGGATCTCTCTCTCTCTCTCTCTCTCTCTCTCTCTCTCTCTCTCTCTCTCTCGTCTCTTTGCTCTGTAGCCTGTACTTATGTCTCTATTGCTCTCAGGCCAGCCCAGTGGTCCTAGTGCCTCATTTCTCTGGGTCTTCCGTGGGCCTGGGTTTATAAGTAGCTGTCAGTCACTGAGCCTGTCGAAAGGTTGTTCCCTGCACTCATAGTAACATTTGGTACAAGCAAACATATGTGTGTGTGCATGGGGGAGACAGTTTCAGAAAGTTTAAAAACACATCACATTCAGATTGAGAGTTGGATTACCTTATCTGAAAAGAAAGAACAGTTTCTGCGTAATATTTCCATAGGACATCATTTCATTGCCGGCCATGAATAGACTCCTCCTTTTTCAGTGATGAGTTTGATTTTAGTAAGTTCCTTGTTAAGATTTGTTTTCACCACAGGAAGGAGGCTTTGTTTCTCACCAAGGAGCCAGGTTTCAGCCAAATCATTACCATGAGCCCAGGGAAGGCCAGGAATTGGTCTCTTTTCTTCTTCTTCGTTGCTGAGATTGTTCTAGGTGTCATGCAAGGGACCGTTTGCTGGAGAGGGTCCAGTCTGATGTAACAGGGAGATGGCCCAGTGAACTGCAATACAGGGCTTAGGCTATTCCCCTGACTGAGGAAACAAAAGTGGCACAAAGTGCTCAGCCAGTGAGGACACAGGCAGGGGTGGCCATGAAGGAGAGATTGGAGGCAGAGGGGAGGACATCAGTATGGGTAGACTGCACAGTCATCACCTCATCTTCGAAGGAAGTCTGGTTTCTTAACCTGGAGTCATCACCACCCAAAACTTTGTGGTGTTATCTCAGGTTTGTATCTTTCTAAAGGAACTGAGATTTTTCAAAACAGGGCTATATTTCATGGTTCTTGACTAGGGGAGGAAGGGCTTTGTCAGCTCAAATAGTATAACTTCATTGAAATTATATATGTATAATATTATATATAAATATTAATATATTATATGTAAAATACAATAAATTAATATAAATTATATATGTGTATGTACATAATAATGATTAAATAAAAAAGAACTTACAAATTTAAAAGGGAGCAAACAAGGTTGGATATAAGGTGGGGTGTGAGGGAGGAAAGGGAAGGAGGAGAAATGACATAATTATATACAACTTCAAATATTTTTTAAATGAAGGAAAACCTGTCTACAGATGTTAGCATGTTTTAGTGAGGTGGAAAATGTAATATGTGAATGTTAGCCAAAACCCAAAGTGCATTCAATATTCTAACTTCTCTTTCTAAAATAAATGCACCACTTCCACAAAGAAAGGAAATACATGTTCACTATATGCAGATATTTAAAACCTTAGTCTATTGACAATTTAAGTCAATAAATTGTTTTATTGGAAAGAAAGAGACCTCATTGGAAAGCTGAGGAAAATGAAATGCCACTGTAGTCAGAATATACATTTTAATCCTTTTGGATCTCTAGGGCACGTGGTACTATGATCAAGGATATCGAGGCTGTCTTGGGCTTTGTACATATCAGTATTCACACTGCACACATACACGTGCACTCACGTACCATGTCTGGTGCATGTACAAACACATCCCACACAGTTATAACCTGAAACTAGCTTTTCAGAAATGATTGAGAAATTCCAGATGAGATATAGTTTTATGTAGATAGACGTACATGGATATGCAGTTTTCCAGAGTAGTAATGGAGGGACAGGCTTTATGAAGTACTTCCTAAAAAATGAAAAATGGTAAAAACAGGTTGACGGTTCAGTCATCCAGGAGCACCTACTCACTGAGTATCACAGCTAATCACCATTTAATTCCAGCTGCCTGGAAACACATGGGGTCTGTGGCCTGCTTCCCTCCTCCCTCCTGGCTCTGGCCAAGATCACTGTCACCTGGGACGGCTTCCATTTGCATGTTCCCAGTTCCATCTAACACCTACTGAATGGGAGTTTGGAGAGTAGAAGAGAACGTGGAGTGGGGAAGAGGCAGGGAGGAGGAAGCTCTCACCAATCCATGAAGCACTTTTTGTGCAAATTTTGAAAAGATTTGAGAATCTCCCAGGATGCTTTCCTGGGCACATGGGGGTGAGCTGTGTGTCTTCCAGGGGCGCTTGTCTAGAATACTACCTTTACAACATGACTTGGTGGTCCTTTCTGTCATTTAAAAAGTTAGCCCAGTAGCCCAGAGAGTGGCATTCTTCAGTCTGTTTAGTGGAATCTGGTACACCTTGTCTCTCTGATTATTGATTATGGAGCCAGAGGACCATTTCTTGACAGAAGCCTCATAGCAGTGGCAAAAGAAAAGATGATGCTCAAAGATGCCTTTGTACCAGAACAGGAAAATTGGACAGTGAACTGTTGGAAGGGGGTTAATGTCATACCAGCCCTTGATATCCCTGGGAAAGTGAGTGGAATCACACAGCATGGTAGAGCAGGGAGATGGGAACACAGAATGGAATCAGAGGTTGGAGTACTCACCTGAGCCCAGTCAGGAATGGGAGACCTGAGAGGAAAGCCTATGGGCATGTCAATAACAAGAAATCAGCTTCTCCGTGGCCCCCCAGAAGCAGAACTAGAAAACCTTTCTGTCCTAAACACCCACTGCAACCATGGAGACAAATGAAAAGTACCTTCAGGGTTTATCTATTCCAACATAGCTCTCTGGCACCAGCCAGAGACATATCTCTTTAGCGCCAGCCTTCCGGTGATGCCTAAATAGTTACTACAAGGGGCTTGGGAGAGTGGGGTCCCAACGTGAAAATCCACTTGTGTCTAGTCAACATGCAAGTACCTAATTAACAGCAAGTGCAAATGACTCACTTCTGAGACTTTCTAGGTCTGTATGCGTAGAGAGCAGGTATCTGTCTGTCCCTCACGTGATGGGCAGAGTCTCTGAAGTGAGAAAAGCCACCAGCTTTCCCACTCTGACCCACAGCTTGCTGTCTGCTTCCACCCAGAGCTGTACTAAAGCAGGCAGTGACTGCTAGCAGGGCTGGTTTTGTGGCTACAGATGTGAGCCTCCCTGTTATCTATGACTGAGAGAGACTTTTTTTGTCAATGCCCAATAACAAGGTGCAATTCAACAACCGCAGTCAAGTGTCTCCATGTTCTACATAGGCATAGTGGTTGTGTTCCGGGAGGGAAGACATAAAGCGGTGTCAACTCCTTCTGTGTTCCGTCAGGACAAACTATGGACAGAGGCGGTACGCCGTTGAATTGCTTGCCTGTGCTGTCTGTGCCATCACTTTGAATATGATGTCGGAGATTGGGAAACTAGAGAATTTATGACCAGATATCACAGTTCTCCTCCACTAACCTACCCCCAATTACTATTAACAAATATCTGTCTTACTCTAACATGTATTTAAGAGATTGCTGCCCAGGGTTGAGACATTGAATCAAAATAATTTTCTTTCTTTTCCAACATGCCAGATATTGTAATATTAGCGTAAGGGATATGAGGATTTGGGGCTGTGTCTCTGAGAGGGGAAATAATGACATCCCAGATGATTTATTACCACATGCATGCAATCGCAAGTGCCCAGGGAATGCTGGTTTCCCGTGGAGGTCCCCGGCTTACTGCATCAGGCATTAAAATCACAGGCATTTCTTTAGTGCTGCCTAGCTGAAGTTTATCACGGTCATTCAGCCATTGCCTAGCAACTCGAGAAGTCTATCAATGGGCTCTTTGTCCCCAGTCCTGGCAAAAAGCACTCCCTCGCAGATCACCTTATCAGTGTTCGAAATTTTAACAGGAAGAAGTGCTTCTCTTGAGCGAAATCGCTTGTGGCTCTAAACCCACCCTCTTCCCATTTGCTCCCTCCTCCAAATATTTTAGAAATTATTTTTCCAAGCAACTAGTTTTGAAGTTTTTAATTTGTTCCTTGGTCAATATCCCAAAGAAGTTGAGTATTTCATTATTTTCCTATTTCTCTTTGGTTGGGGGTAATGGCTCCCAGTCCACAAACGTTTGCCTTCCTGATTCAGGGAGTTTCAGGGGCTAGCACACACAAGGGCCTGTGTCATGAGGACCTTCCTGTTCTGGTTTCTGCCCTCCTGAGCCCCCACGTTCAGGGCAAATGTTCTCCCACTATCCACTGGCTCACATCCTCTCTGCATACACTGTCCCTGAGACAGACACACTGAAAGCATCACCTCTTAATCAAGACACACTGGTACCCAGGGCCAAACATTACACTCCGTGTGTGGTAGTCCTAGACAGTACAGCCAGACTTTCTTGCTCTCACAGCTGACCAGCTGACAGGATGTGTTGTTTTGGGTAGGGTCGGTTAGGGAACAGAGGAACTTTCCATCTGCATCTTCTCCATCTGTCTATAGAATTCTTCCCTTGTGGATGGTTTTGATCTGTGTCTTCTTGTTTTTTTTTTTTTTTCATTTGTCACCTCAATAATCTCAATCTGTCCCCAGACTTTTTGTCTTCAAGACTCATCTCTTCACACCATCATCCACTCTCCTATAAAGCAGAAATGTATCCATGCCACCAATGAGGATTGGTCTCATAACATGGCATATGGGTGTGAGGGGCAGGGGTTTCTTAGCTATTCTCCATTGGTCCACAGCTATTCAGATGCTTCTCTTGGTATTTCTAGTTCCTAAGTTTCACCTGTTCCCAATGTTGGTAATTCCTGAATACTTCTGAATAATTCTGCATACTTCTTGGGACTCTGAGTCACATGGTCACTGTTCCCTCAGCCTAGAACTCTCTTTCCTCTTCCTTGATCCAGGTTACTAGACAAAGCTGGAGGTATGGCCTGGGGCTTTGTCACCCTGGAGTTAACTTTTTTTGAGAATGTCTCACCAACAAGCCAGCACTAGCTAAACTCCTAGAAAAGACGTACTGACTTAAATTACTTTTCATCTTCGGCAAGTAAGAAAACAAATACCTGTTTCATGGACCTGATCAAAGTTGGCAAATATAAGATCAATAGAAATAATGAGGGGATGGGGGTGTTAAAGCAAACACAATTCCTTCATGACCTCTTGATCTTGGAGGATGCCTCACACATCCCTCAGAACCTTGTGATGCCAGGAGGTGATTCAAGGAAACACTTCACCAGGGTTTAATTGTGATTCTCATTGTCTGAAGTTTTACACTTTGATTCTCAAAATGTGGGCCTTCTCGGAATATTAGTAATCTCTAGAAAAATAGAATCCCAGCAATAATAGATTTATCATGTTCTTCCCTTAATATATAATGAAAGAGACGGCAAGGAGTACGGAGGTTCTGAGGAGAGGTTGGGCTGTAAGGATAAAGAATGCTACAGAGGAAAGATAGCATCCTACTTTTTCTGTGAGCTTGTCTCATCTCTAATACTTGCCTTGAAATAGACTAGATGTCAATATCTACTAAATGATGACTCCTTTACTACACAGAATAAGAGAGCTGAATTTCCAAGAAAGAACAGAAAATGGGATGTTTATAATTTATATTCAACAGAAAGTTTCTTTTACAATCCCAAAGCTAAAGAAAGGAAAGCTATTTAAAAAGCACACGTGGTTCTGCTGAAATATGCTTATCCAACTGTGGGCAGGCAATCTCTGAAACAAAATGATGGGTATATCATATGAAACATGGTGAGTTTTTCCCCCCAGTGGGTCTCTTTGCTATTTCATGGTGCTTTTTACTTATTGGAAAAATTACCTTGATGAAGTTGATCATGACAGATGGGTGTGCTAGCCAGCTGGACAAGTCTCCCAAGGGAAAAGAAATCAAATACCAAGCATACGATTACTTAATTTACATCTGGCCTTCAGTCATTTTTCATAACTAGCTCTGTGTGCTTATACACAAATCATGTTAACCTATAATATTCAAAGCCAGTGTGATGGTTACTCTTGGCTGTCAACTTGACTATATTCAGAATTCACTATAACCCAAGTGGCTGGGTACACCTGTGAGGGCTCCACCTTTAATCTGGGCCCCACCTTTTGGTGGTGACCTATGTAAAAAACATGGAAGAAAGGAGGGCTTGCTCTTTGTCTGTTTGCCCTTTCTCTTACCAGCAAGTTCATTCCTTCACCGGCATTAGAGCCTACTTCTTTGGTATTCTGGTGTATACTGAGACATCCCATTTTATGAATGATTCTCTGACTTTCTGCTGGTAGGAAGCTATTGTTGGAATAGCTGGACCACAGCCTGCACACCAGTCTAATAAACCAGAGTATACATATCAGAGATTATTCTATCAGTTCTATTTCTCTAGAGAATACTGACTAAGACAGCTAGTATATTATAGCTGAATTTAAGTGTAATATGATTTGGCCAACAGTTGATAAAGTAAGTCACCTTAAATGGCCAAGTCTTAACCCTCAAACCCCATTCCACATTTAAAAAAAAAAAGCATAGAGAAGTCAGAACTAATTTTCAGATTGGCTATAAGGTTATCTGAGTAATTGTTTGGGCTCTGCATCCTCAGGCTTCTCTTTGAGATTAGCCTGAATGGCTCTGGGTCAAAATGCCCAAGGACATCTGAGTCCGGGAAGCAGGTGACCCCTTACCACCTTGGCTGTCAAACAGGAGCCCTGGCTCACAGTGAGAATGGAAAACCTGAATTCCAATTGAGAGGGAAGCCCCAGGCAGGTTAGTTACTCTTATTAGTATTCTTTTTTTTTATATATATAAAACAGAGCTTACATTTGCAGCTTGCTCCTGAGTTCAAAGTTCCTCTGAATATCTGATGATTCTGTATCGTATAGGTATTGGTTTGAAAAAAACTCAGCTGAGACTCCATAGTTGGTACTTCACATTCAGAGTGTAGAATTTGCAAGTCTGTCTCAGCTTCCCAAAACACCTTGAAAAGTAAGATGTGTGTAAACACAAAAACAAACAAACAAACAAACAAAAAAAAAAACAGCGGGCTCACATTCTATTTACTTATCCTGGAGGGAACACTTAGTCCCCAACCAGTGTTATATCTTCAATTAGTTTCCTCTGAAATAAAAGTCTGTTGCTAACCAGAGTTGGACAAAATGGATTTGGGCCTGATTTGCTAGCCTTTGCCATGCTAAGTAAGGACTTTCTGGAGGATGAATACAGAGACAGGAAAAGATAGATATCCGTTATTTTACAGAAATTGGCTTTATACCAGCTGGTGACATATTTGTGGTCATTTACAAGGACTTCCATATTACGTTCAGGGAAAAATAACTTTTCACCAAAAAAAGACAAGCAAAATGTGGTGTAACGTGCCTGGCGTCCTCCATTCAGGGTCACTGTGAACCTTCTGGAATAGAAGAGGGAGCATGACTGTACTATGTTCTCCGCTGGTCGGAGGCCAGCAGTCACCAGTGCAGCCCAAGCTAGAACTCTCTCCTTTGCAGGTGAAGGTCTTGAGTTCTGGTGGAACAAAGAGATCCCTGTTGTACCTCAAATACGAATCTGTGAAGCTTTCCTCTGCCTCCAGTAATGGCTGGCTTTATTTCCCTCCTCCCAGATTAGCTTCCTGTAGGTGTTTGTTTATTGGGTCATGACTAGTTTAAGGGGTCTTTATTTGCCAAATAAAAAGTTAAATAGCTCCATACAGTTTCATAAGAGTTACTTAGACAAAAGGGACATAAACAGTATCGGGCTGGGATATTCTGCCTCTACCTGTCTGATGGGAAACGACAATTTTAAGGATGAAGCCGGCGACACATTTGAGTGTATCAGCTTATCCAGCACACTAGATTTTTGACATATTTTAGGGTTGTGCTCTCTACTCTCTGCCAGTAGGGTTTCCTTCACGTGAAATAATTTAATCATTTTGTATCCTTTTTATTTCTCTGTAAAAACAAAATGGGGGCATAAGTAGGAAATCAATAGTATTTTCTTTTTCTGATAAAATTTGCCTTCAATAGACAAGGCCCTGGGGCTCCCTGTTGGTCCTTTCTATTAAAGAAGAAAAATCAATGTATTGAAATAAATGTTCTCTCCTTGATTGCATAGGAGGGAGTTCCGGGTATCAGATATGTTAGGATGACTCCATGTGTTTGGTGTATGTATACATGTGATGATAACTAGATTTAAGTCTGGTGCCATCTCTGCTTATCATTGTCTGAAATAGTTGGTTTTACACCATTCCTGACCCCCATTGTTGTATTAGCAACCTCAGGGGCCCACACTGCACCTCCCTCATCCCTGCCCTGTGTGTAATGTTTCAGGTGTACACTGTGACAGTGTGTGCGCTGAGGGACGCTGGGGTCCTAACTGCTCGTTGCCCTGCTACTGTAAAAATGGGGCTTCGTGTTCTCCGGATGATGGCATCTGTGAGTGTGCACCCGGATTCCGAGGCACCACTTGCCAGAGAAGTAAGTGTCTTCTGCATGATGGTTTCTGCACACACCCCCCACACACACACCTACCTTCCATGGGAATTATGTACAAAGTCATCTCGTCATCTCGGCTCCACCCCTTAGTTCCTAGTGACAGTTTGTGGCAGCCGAGGGAAGAAGGAGTCCTTGAAGTACTGTCCTCAAATAACACTTCCCCAAGAATTTTACTCTTTTCAACCTCCAGAACCAACGTAACAGAGAGGGAGTAATGTGGGAGGGTGAGAGGGAGTTAACCCTTTATTCTCCTTGACTATGTCTTTACCTCACTGACGCGATCACCAGGACACAATTCTCAATTCCTCCCTAGAGTGTACAAACGGTGTTCCAGAAATCCACTGACCTGTAAATATTTTATCGGGCAATTTGGCACCAGCCTCACCTCAATTACCAGAAGTCAACATCAGCCAAACCTTGAGGCAATCACACACCTCACCAGTAATCTGAAAGTCAGTGCTGTAGGAAAAGCAGAATTGAAAGTTAAAAATGGGGACCATAGATGCTGCTCCGTAGAAAGCTTGAACTGAAAAACAACCTGTAACATATTGCTAAATCTTTCGGTAAATGTAATCAGGAAAGAATATGTGAGCGGTTATAACATGCACTGTTGTAACTCCTCAAATCAATTGCTTTTTCCATTAAAGAGTTCAATGCAATCATTCTATATTTAAATCCAAATAAAGTCTCTGGAAGCGTCAGGATCCATAGCGTTCTGTTTACTCACCTTTTCTAAGCTAATCGAAGTTATTAACCTGTACATTGTTTTTTATAAGGAGAAAGATCTTCAAACCTTGTGGGTTTTTCATTTTTTTGCCAAACATGGGTCTTGAAGAATAAAGGACCAGCAAAGGGCTCAGTGATGCTTAATTGAGATATTGATATTTAGAGTTTCATTTTTCCCATTTCCTTAGTTGTTCTACAAAATGTCTTTGAACCCCTGGTCTAGGGCTAGCCTTGAGCCAATCACAGGAGGATAGTGGGGTATACATGAGACACTCCCTCACCCCAGTGAAATCTGGAGATCCAGAGTTTTAGTGGTTTCTTCTCTTGCTAAAAGCTGCCTTCTTGTTTCACGCTTGAAAATTCCCCACTATCATTTAGAGTTTTCTTATTCCTCCAGTTTCACTAGACCTCTGTGTGGAACAGGAGATAAACCCAACTCAGGAAGGTAACTCTGAGTTTCTATTTGCAGTCTGCTCCCCGGGTTTTTATGGACATCGCTGTAGCCAGACATGCCCGCAGTGTGTGCACAGCAGCGGGCCCTGCCACCACATCACAGGCCTGTGTGACTGCTTGCCTGGCTTCACCGGCGCCCTGTGCAATGAAGGTAAACACCCGGGCACCCGGGAGAGCCATGGCCATACTCAGAATTCCGCAAGGCTGCGTATGTCCTGCTGTGACCAACTCTCAGTAGTTCTGAAAATAACACAAATGTTGGAGGCACTACCTTGTCACAAAGTTCTCAGCTCCCTTGCTTGTGTCTTACGGTGTCATTGGAACCATGGCCTCATGAAAGTCAACGTGAGGATTTTGACTCCCTCAGTGAGAAACTATAATTCAGATTTCTACAGACACCACAGTGACTTTTCGAGATGCTGAGATGAAGCCTTTGGTTTCATGTGCTTGTAAAAATGAACCCATCTAGGATTGGGGTATGTGCCTTCTGAACTGAAGGCAGGAGGCAGTTGGGTGTGACCTTGGAAATGGTTTCCCATTCTCAGGGCTCTGTGAGGTGTGTTCCAACTATAGCTGACTGGACTTGTGTTTATTCACAGTGTGTCCCAGTGGCAGATTTGGGAAGAACTGTGCAGGTGTTTGCACCTGCACCAACAATGGCACTTGTAACCCCATCGACAGATCCTGTCAGTGCTACCCAGGATGGATTGGCAGTGACTGCTCCCAACGTAAGTCTTGTTGGAAAACAATCGATCGATTTCTTATGTCTTAGGACTGAATGATGAGAGTTTCTATGATCAGGTAAGAATATATTACCATGACCATTTGTTAAATGCATTATAGTTTTTAAATAAAGAGCTCTATGCAATGACGTATCAACATCTACCAATAAATTGATGTGACTCTTTGGGAAAAACCTCAATTTGTAAAATGTTTTCTTATTCACACTGCTCAATGACTAACTAACTAACTAACTATACATATACATGTACATATACATGTATATGTATATATATGATATATATCAACATATAATTATATATTTTATATCAACATATTAAATATTTATATAATTATACATGTAATATAAATATATGTAAGTCAATGATATATATGGAAACTCATAATTACCTTTATGCATTGGATTTATATCCTATTCTACCAAGAGGTCTAGTTAAAATGGAGGAATGAGAAAACAACAAATATGATAATGAGAATATATATATTCAATGACTAATCATATTTATGGCTCCATGTAACCAAATCTTACCACATTATGTAGTCTCATTCATATATATACACACACATATATATACACACATATATAGATAATGTTTTATCCATATATATATCTATTATATATTTCATCCATATATATTATATATGTAATTTATGTCAAATATATATACATGTAACATATAATATATGTATATAAAATCAGTGGATGATTAGTCACTGAACACACACACACACACACACACACACACACACACACACATATATATATTGACCTTGAACTTCTGATTTTCTGCCTTCACTACCTGAATGCTGGGATTACAGGTATATACACATCCATACTTGCTTTTATGCAGTGCTGGGAACTGAACCCAGGACTTCAAAGATGTTAGGTAAACATTCTACCAACTGAGCTACATCTCCATCCCTATTATCTGTTGATCTGAAACACAAATAGATGTATTTAGGACTGTCTTCTTGTCATGTGCTCATCCTGAAACTTATGGAGCCATGAAAAAGTCGAAGCAAATGACGTGAGTCTTAGAAACTTTCTGTGCTCCTGGGCAGACTGACTGTCACACTGCACCTCACATCTTGTCCTCTCTCCCTTGGCTCCCCAGGAGCCTCTCATACTGCTCTTCAGATGGGTGTAGTATGTCCCTAAGAGGAACTATGTTGATGACTTTAGACTACCGGAGCCATGAAGAGAGGACGGGGACCATAAGGCAAACCATGAAAGACTAGTTTGTGCACTTTCACAAAGTGCTTTTGACCACAGACAGCACGTCTGCCTTTGTTCCATCATAGCTTACATACTCAGTTCACAGCGACTCTAACATGAGGCACATATGATAAGTCAAGGAATGACTCTTATTCTACATAGCGTTTTGTTGGCCATTGAATTCAGACTCTAGAGTTTTAGTCCATCTGACTTATTAATTGGTATGGAATGTGTCTTTGAATATTAGTTTTGCTTTTAGTCATTTAAGCTGTCTCCCGTTGCTGAGGTAAGAAAGCCTTCAGTAAGGGCGATGCCTGTTGTTACAGATGATTTCATAGTATGTGTTTTAATCTATTGGGGATGGGATTCCAGAAGTAATTGCCTTGTGTTCAGATCTGTGTACTGAAGCCTCTGATGGATTCAGGCTTGCACCGTGGCAGGTTGAGGAATAGGTACTCAAAATGAATGACGACGGGGCTTAGGAAAGAAAACAAAGATCCAGTGTCATTGCTGGAACATGATTAGTCTAATTTTGCTTCTTTAAAACTTATTCTTTAGTTTGGAAGTTGGTCACTTCCTCATTTGGAGGAGGAATGTGCTGGAAGGAACGAAAATGAGAACAGCACTGTGAATGGAGACAATAGCATGGCCTGTCCCCTAATCACTGCAGAGGAAACCCATTTGTTTGGCAAGCCTTGATTCTCCTGAAACCATCAGGTTTCATTGATTCCTATGGTTTCTGGGAGCCCATCTTAATATTTCTTCTTGGCTGGTCATCAGCTAGTTTTAAAAAAGGGGAAGCCCTTAACCAAGCAAGCAGAGACTGTGAAAACTAATGGAGAACATTTAAACGGGCTGGTGTCCTTAACAAAGTGAACATCTAAAGCCTTGTCTCTATGCTTACCTTTGGAAATGGAAAATTGGAATAATCTTTATTTATAACCTTTGATCAGAACTGACACATGAATAGAGCCTGCTTGCTTTAAGTGGCCAACTTAAATATCCTCCAGGCAGAAGATGGTTCGTGTAGTTTGGAGCTGGAGTGATTTCTGTATGATTTAAAGCTTTTGCCGTTGAATCATGGGGACTAGAGTTTGGATCCCAGCATCCTCTAAACAAGCTTGGGGGGAGGAGAGACATCCCATTAACACTGTAACTCCACCCCCAGTGCTCTCTTCTGATATCCATGCACACAGGTGTGCACACCTGCACACATGTTGCACATGGACTCACAGACGCAGAAACACAGCTAAAATATGTAAATATAAAAAGAAAAGAAATACTGTTAGGGAAGCTGGGTGAAAGAGAACAAGTTGGTTTTTTCTTATCTTCAAAGTAGGTTGTTGAGTGCTGTGGGCTACACAGGCAGGATGGACATTTTGGTTGTCTCCATCCTGAGCCTCACGGTAGCCTCAAGAATGTACCAAATAGCAACGATCGCTGTGAATCTGTGGGACCTAGGATGAGATCCTGTTACCCACTCTTGAACCAAAACTTCCTCACCTGCAAAATAAGGGAGACTACCGAGAAAAACCATTTTAATACTCCTGAGGACCATGCACTGTCCACTGTTGGTCTTCTCTGGCTTTTGGGTAAAGACAGTACATATGATTCTGGGAAATACTTTTCAAAATGACTTCAGGCTCATTTATTTTCTTTATTGCTCCATAGTCTCAATCAGATAATAAAACGGAATAATAAGTAGCCATTTAAAGAAATGAGGATATAGTATAAATAAAACTATATTTTTTTTTTATAAATCAAGTTATTTTGTCCATGCTTTATGTTGCTTTCTGAAACCTCTTCCGCTGACAGTGGACTTAGCTGATGTGTTCTCTTCTTCCTCCAATCGAGAGTTCCTATGAATAAACTGATTCCTATAGTTGGGAACCTTAGCACATAAAATGAGATTCTAATATCAGCTCTGGAACCTAGAGACCAGCACAGGACTGGATAATCAAAGTCCTGAGCTCGTGACCTACGAGCTCCAAGGGAAATCCCCACCACCATTTGATCCTTACTCAGTTGCTCCTTCCTCGGTGGGCCTGCGTTTGAAGAGAAGCTCTCCTCCTTCTCCTCCTTACCTCACCTGATTTTTCCTTCCATCACTTCCTCCCAGTTGGCTGATAGTTTTGCTCCCTCGAAGAATAGAAGTATTCGAGTAGTGGTTCCGACCCCCATTTTGTCTTTGTTCTTTTCCTTGGGTCTAGAACAGTGCCAGGTACACAGTGGGTGACATTTGTTTAACAACTGACTCTTTAAAGTAATTCTTGTTCGCTCAAGTCCCTCGGAAGCCGTAAATGTGTGTGTGTGTGTGTGTGTGTGTGTGTGTGTGTGTGTGTCAGTAATGTTGGTAGTTACTGTGACCAGCGTTGTCTTGTCGGTTTGGTGCAGTATTTGGTCTTTGAAGTCAGTTGTGAGTCTCTTGACTTTATTAGTGGTATTAACCAAGCACATGGAGGGTAGAGAGAAGGTGGGAGAAGTGTTCTGTTTGGTGCTGGCCTGGGGAATGCGACTCATCTCTCCACACTTGCTGTGCTTTCAGCCTGTCCACCTGCCCACTGGGGTCCGAACTGCATCCACACCTGCAACTGCCACAATGGAGCCTTTTGCAGCGCCTATGATGGGGAATGCAAATGCACTCCTGGCTGGACGGGACTCTACTGCACCCAGAGTAAGCAAGGGGCCTGCTGGGGTATACCAGGGGGAGCCAACCCATGGAGGAAATAGCCTCCCTGTTTGTGTGTGTCATGTTACATCAGTGAGGGCTCCTTTAATGTGCATGTCACCTACTTAATGACCTCTCGATAACTACCTGTCTCCGAGTGTTTAAGAACCCTACATTCCAGGCATCCTTCAGCTACCTTATATCAGTAAATTGAGGCAGAGCAAGCACTGTGTGTAATTCATTTCTAATGTGTAACTGAGTTCCCTTTTCTCTTTTCTACCAGACTGTATTTATGTATGCAATGCTTTCATTTCTTCCAGCTGTACAAATATGAGAACAAATGATAGGGATTTAGAAGTCAGTGGAGACACACACCTCGCTGCTTGGCTGACTGGGTGCTCACAGAGAAAATGAGGTTTACCTGTAGGAACCAACCAACTCCAAATGCCCAGCCCACATCCCACAGTGTCTGATCCAGTGCATCTGGACCAGGACCTGTGAATTTGCATTTCTGTCCATTGGTGGTATTATTAGCCCAGAATCATGCTTTTAAAAACATTACTGTAGTTCTTACTCCTAGCCTGTGTCTCATACCTCCCTTTGTCTAACCCCATGTGGTGTTTGGCTGTTCAGCATCACAACATGCAGTGTGCAAACACGTTGTGGAGAAATGCCATACTGCTTTCAGCTGAATCCCGGAAATAAGCATTTATTAAGGATATTATCAATAATAACATAACTTCAAAGACTAGCCATACTAAAGGGGAAAAAAATGAGTTAGAAAGTAGGTAACTCCAATTTAATACTAATTTGTAAATAATTCTATTTACAAATATTCTAATTACAAACATTCTAATTACAAATATTTACATATATTCTAGAGAATAGCAGGACGGAGACTTCTAGAAACTTCTAGGATGAGGGATGGCTGTTGGCCTAAGATCTGAAAGACAGAATTGCAAGGACAAATTCGTGTCCATAAATATGCTAGAACTCCTTAAAAGGGAAGCACACTTAGGTCACTTATAATTCTAAAGTTGGGGCTAATTTAAGCAGAGGAACCTTTTACAGTGGACAAAGCAGGACACAGTGGGACCTGCATGGGTCTGGTCTTACACAGCCCCGCCTGCCATCCTGGCATTTACCAGCTGTGTGACTTGGAATATTCAGGGCTTAGTTCTTATCTGTAGCATAGGAAGACCCACCTGTGTAATGTTAGGGCACTAGAGTAAATGACAAAATAAAAAGAAAAAATCCAGGACAGAGCAGGTGTCAGACAAATATATAGTATAGGGATGTCATTGTGTGTTGGCATCTGAGATGGGGGCTGCCACTGTGTGTTGGCATCTGACACCTATGTGTCACTCCTGCTCCTGAAAATTCGAGCTTTCCTTAAATGGCAAAATAAAGAAATGGACAGTATTTGAAAACAACTAACAAATCCGCCTGTGTTGAAGCTTTTGTCCTGCTTTACACACTCCTGCAGAGCAGCTGCTGACCCATGAAAGCCAAGAGAGCTTGTGTGTGTGTGTGTGTGTGTGTGTGTGTGTGTGTGTGTGTGTTCCACCCCAGGCTCCTGGTGACAGAAGCCTTGGAAGCCATGGAGCAGTGTGAAGACTTAAAGTACTTTCTAAATCCCCTAAGAAACACAGTTGGTTTGGCCTTAAGGGAGTAGAAACTCCATACCCCATATATTTGATAATAGGGATAATACAATTTAAGTTAAAACTGGATACAGTAGACAGGACTAGTGGATGAATTTGAGTCCAAAAATGTACCAATTATCTAAATACAAAGTAGTCACTTCAGTTCAGGGAACTCAAATCCAGGGTTCTAGAAACTAAGTAGAGACTGAGAGAGAATACTGCATCCTTCCCTGGCTCCAAGGAACTTAGTAGAAGACACCAGCAATGGTTATACTGATAGCTAAGAGCTCTCCGGCCTCCAGCTTGTGGACTACAATCTCATGGCAGGAGCCCAGACTTGAGACTTCCAGGCAGCCCTGTGACAGCTGAGATGTGTGGGAATATCTTTACTCTTGAACAGTCTTTGAAGGCCTTCAAGTTCATCACTGGTGCATGCAGGCAGGAGCTCTGTTTCTCCTAGGTAGCCTTCTGACTTCCACTGTCCTCCGTCCTTACACAGGATGTCCTCTGGGCTTCTATGGCAAGGACTGTGCACTGATATGCCAATGTCAAAATGGAGCCGACTGTGACCACATCTCAGGGCAGTGTACCTGCCGCACAGGATTCATGGGACGGCACTGTGAACAGAGTGAGTACATGGCACGGTATCACTGGCCGTCCAGATCACCTTCCTCAAGCCCAGAGATGCTAAGGCCGTATGACTGCAGCTTGAGTCGCGTGAGTGATGGTTAATTGCCAGCACAGTTGGTTTCCTGTTCTCAAGGCCTTCCCACTGGAATCCTTGCTGTCTGTCTTTCCCCTAAATTCTGAGTGGAAATCCACCTAGCACTCTAGGTAGACAGGGCAATACTGTAAAAGTGAAGCCAAATTCAACGTTTTTATTATGTTTTTCCTGGCTTTCCCTCCCTCTCTTATTTTCGGAACAAGGTTTCTTGGAGGCTTTAACAGACATGCCCACTCTCCCTTTACGGCAGCCATGAGTCCAGATTTACACCAGAGTTAAGGAGAAGTCTCGGGCCAGCCTCAGGAACGAGTGTGGCAATGAGTCCAGGACAATGGTGCCACCCTTTTGATAATGATTTTTTACTCTTCCCACTAACAACTTTTCATCTGAGCCTTAATCTTAAGTTCAACACATTGCCTTTACATTTTACTTTTTACTCCTCAGGAGACTATGCCGTAGGAATTACCCATCTCTGTCATGGTTCAGTATCCATCCACACACAAGGTTACAAGACCGTTCGCCTCAGCGGAGTACATAAGATGAGGAAACTATTCTTTTCCTCTGGGGCGTTTGTTCAGCACTGAGGATAAAACAGTAGAGACCAAAGCTGTGTGTGGCAGTCTCTGATGCTAAAAGCTGTGTGTGGCACTCTCTGATGCTAAAAGCTGTGTGTGGCACTCTCTGATGCTAAAAGCCTCGAGGCAAGGCAAGTGAGAGCTCACCTCTGACCACCAGTGTATGCTTAGGAAGGTGGTTGTAAAGATGGCAGGATACAGAGATGGTATGGCCACCATTCCTCCCATCCATCCCAACTTTACAGCCTCTGTGAAGCTTTAGGTGCTGATACATAGCTTGTTTGTGCAGAATCTTCTTTCTGCAAATGCAGCAAAGAGCCACCTGGAGCCAGTTCTAGACAAAGACAACACAATGTTTGCTTTGCAGGTGATCATAAAACATATACTGAGTCACAGTCTCGTGAGTAGCAATCTCTGTGTGTATAAATGCCATCTATGTCTGCCTGCAAATCCTAGGCCTAGAGCTCAGGGCAGGCTCTAAACTGACTTGCATTCAACTGCCAGGCAACCAGTTAAGGTCTTACTAAGAAAAACCTCTTAAGTGCCTCCATGATAGCTCTGAATATGAATCTGGAATTAAAGTGTCCCTGTTTTTGAAGTCCCCAATGCTCCTTATAAACAGAAATGCAAGGTTTGCCAGACTCTGATAGTGATAGCACATCGCCCCCTGCTGTTCACTTTGGAAACAACATCTGTGTTGAAACCAAATTTAAATTCCACCCCTCTACATGGTTCTTTTGATTAACAGCATAAGACTCATACTATGTTAGTCTCTGAGAACTCAGCATGACAAACCTGTACTTGAACCATTCTATGTCAAATGAAACTCCTACCTAGAAAATAACCAAAAGTGCCCCTAATTCCTGCTAATCTCAGTGAGAACATGTCTTTAGGAGGAATCCCAGAGCCTACATAAAGTATGTGTTCTGAAGGGATTATTTCAGGCTTACACTGTTGGGTCCAGTTCTCTCTGACCCACAGATGTGACTGATGGGGGTCACATCAAATTGCTTTTCATGTTTTCATTTGTTCCGCGAGAAGTCCCACAGACCCTTTCATACCTCAGAGCCGTGGGTATTCAGCAGCCACATGTGTCAAGAGCCAAGCCATAATGCTGGCGGACTCAGTCCTGAGCAGCAGGATTGTGAAGCATACCATGGCTCGAGGACCACAGTCCAGCTTCCCATATCTCTGATGGCCCCAGTCTGTCTAAGTAGGAACCCATGGACAGGGCTCATCACCTGATATGCAGGATGCACAGAAGAAGGCAGGTTTCATCTCCCCAAGTCTTGGGAAATACAGTGGCTTCCTTTCCTCTCCAGAATGCCCTGCAGGAACCTACGGCTATGGCTGTCGCCAGATCTGTGACTGTCTGAACAACTCCACCTGTGACCACATCACTGGTACATGTTACTGTAGCCCAGGATGGAAAGGGGCACGATGTGACCAAGGTAAATACTAGTAAATAATGACTCTTTCTTAGTGTGTGGCCGCAGTGAACACTCAGTATTAAATACTTTCACTTATGCCAACATGGGTAGACCTAATTAAAACTCATTACAGGCTATCTGATTATGTGGTTGCTGGATGGATACCTTATTTTCACTGTCTTTAATACAGAAAGAGACCAGCTGAAGGTTATAGCAGCTAGACAATGTCCCCAAAGCCACAGAGCTGTGACATGAATATTACAGCTTTTTGTATTCTAAAATCCACAAACATTCTTTTTTTTTAGATTTATTCAGACATAATTTTCTGAAATCTGAAACCTGTACATATCCCTGAAGTGACCATTCCAATAAAGATAATATCTGTCACTCTCTTACCTGTTTCCGAATGCCCATCTTTGCTACTTCTGTACACTGCAGGCCACCACTGATCTTTCTGCCACTGTTTGCATTTTTTGGTCTAGATTTTCCTGTGAAGAGAATCACATTTTATTGTTTTGTAGTTTTTCATTTATTTATTTATTTATTTATTTATTCACTTTACATCCCAATTGAAGCCCCCTCCTCCCAGCCCCCTCTCACACAGCCCTTCCCCATCCCCTCCTCCCCTTCTCCCCTTCTCCTTTGGGAAGTGGGAGCCCCTGCCCCAGGTATCAGCCTACTGTGGCACATCAAGTCACTGCAGAACTAGGCACATTCTGACCCACTGAGGCCAGACAAGGTAGCCCAGTTAGGGAAACCACATTGTATTCTTATGCCTGGTTTTGATTAGTTACCGTAAGTATTCTAAAATATGTTTCTAAACAAATCGATAGTTCAGTTCTTTGCTGCAGTGTAGTGTTCCTTTGAATAGACATACCATAATTTGTGGACATCCGGATGGTGTTCAGTGTTTGGCCACCATTGTTAAGGCTGTGTGAGCAATGAGTGCCAGTCCCCATATGACACGTGATCTCATCTCTTTTGAGTTAAACCCTCCAGACGAGAGTGACTGAGTTGCAAAACAGGCACATTTGTGTCTGTGTTGTTTTAACTTGGGTTCTGCATTGTTTTCACTGGATTAATCATTTGGAATTATTTGCCAAATATATTTTTCATGGAAGTATTTCAACAGTTCTGACACTCTGGGGCAGAGGGCCCTTTGAGAATGTTCTCCTGGTGGTTATGAGAGGGACTTCCACTGGAAGTTTTGACTTTGATGGGTAAAGTTTCAGGTGTTATTACCAGGAACATCAAGAGAAATCTTTCTGCTGCTGAAAATAGTTTTTCATAAGATAGTGTGTCTAGCAGTAAGAGGCTTGGCCTAGGTTTGGGTCAGAGCTCTGTTTGTTTAGAAGGCAAATCGCTCTTAAAAATACTAAGGGTATGAGAGATTGAGTTAGTCAGGTGGGTGTATACGACTTATTCCTGTGTAAGATCAGTACTAGAGAACACATCAAGCAAAACAAAAATTAGAAACATTGTTGTCCAAGCTTAACTGCCAATCTGAGTTCAGTCTGAAACAGATGAATAGTTCTCGACCCCGTGCCTGACTCTCAGGGTTCATGCTCTGCCTCCCGAGGGCTTAGAGCATAGATGTGACACCAGCTGCACTTGATAGTGAAGTGTTCTCTGTGTTTACCGTGCTCTGCTTCCAAATCAGCGTCCCATGGTCTGTAAACACCCAGGCGTTAGGCTAGTGGGCGTGGTCTTCGTTTTAATAAAGACAGAACCTGTATCCGGCCCACGGCCATCCAGGTCATCCACACTCTGTCTGTTTCCACTCTCCTAGCTGGCGTCATCATCGCGGGCAATCTGAACAGCTTAAGCCGGACCAGCACTGCCCTTCCTGCCGATTCCTATCAGATCGGGGCCATCGCGGGCATCGTGGTCCTTGTTCTTGTTGTGCTCTTCCTGCTGGCCCTGTTCATCATCTACAGACACAAGCAGAAGAGGAAGGAGTCCAGCATGCCGGCCGTGACCTACACCCCTGCCATGAGGGTCATCAATGCAGACTATACCATTGCAGGTAGGGCTGCGGTGCAGGCAGGGCTGATGTGCGGGGAAGCTGCCCTGAAGGGAACCCTTCTAATAAAGTTAGGTTCTTTGGAATTTGGTGTTTGGCTGAGAGTCCATCACATCTGACAGTTTTCCCTGGCGTGACCTTGAGTTCTGAGGAGGTATATGTGCTTATAGGCTTATAGATGTGGTTTACATCTTAGCAATAGAAAAATCATCACTTTCATTTTTTTCAGAGGCTTAAAAAAAATGTGTGTGTGTGTGTGTGTGTGTGTGTGTGTGTGTGTGTGTGTGTTTATGTATGCATCTGTTGGAACCAAAAGAAGTAGTCAGATTCCCGAGAGAGCTAGAGTTACAGACGGTTGTGAGCTGCCCAGCATGGGTGCCTGGGATCTTGGAATTGAACCGGAGTCCTCTGGAAAAGCATCAAGCATTCTTAACCACTGAGTCGCCTTGTCCAGCCCTTCAATAAGAAATTTTAAATTGGGATCAATGAATGGTTGTTTTATATTTAATTTATTCATTTAAATTTAGACAGTTTAATTCATGGATAGACTCTGCTGACAGCCAGTCCAAGTTCTGTCATATATGCATGTTGAGAGGAAAGAGAGAGAGGTGGGGGAGGGCACAGTCTCTGCTGTGTGTGCTTCTGTTGGCATCCTCTGGCCCTGTGCCTGCACATTTCAGTAACTGGAGAGAGCCCGAGGTATTAGCAAGAGCCAAGGCAGTCCCTTATGAAACCTCTTCTGAATCTTTCTGTCACAAGTAGTATGTGTTGGTGGGGGAGTGGGGGGGAGAAGATAGCGACGACAACGCTCACATTCAACCATCAGTTGGAGTAACACTTAAGTTTCCTTTTATTTAGTCTTCAGCAATTACTGAAGGACCCTGGCTATATGCTTATAAATATTATGATTCTGGGAGAATATGCAAAATAGGCCGTTTACATAAGAGTATGTTTTCAGCGCGGAGTTATTGTGTCAAGAAATCAAGCGTTTTTTTAAAAGAAGCTGATAGTGTAGATGCAGTTTCTTATGACACTATCTCTGTGTTTACAGGCCCCAGAGCTAAGAGCAGTCTTCCGTGAATGCATTCACAATTTCCAAGGAGGCAGTAGCCCTGCCTGCTCTTCTAGGGGCTTTGGAGAGTGGGCTGGGCAAGAGAGGGAAACGTGTGTACTACCATTTTGATTTAATCGTTTCCTCTCCTTTTGCAGAAACCCTGCCTCACAGCAATGGCAGGAATGCCAACAGTCACTACTTCACCAATCCCAGTTATCACACCCTTAGCCAGTGTGCTACATCCCCTCATGTGAACAACAGGGACAGGATGACCATTGCAAAGGTGAGAGAAAATGCCTCAGGAATCGGACCGTGGGGAGGGGAGAGAGACGAGGCACACATTCTCACAGCCACCGCTCTAGATACTTCCTGTGTCTTGCTCACTTGATTCCTCCTAAACTATCCTCTGAGTGTGGCTGAGCATCCCCAGAGGACTCACCTCTAAGTAACAACGGCTTCCAGTGTCTTCCACTGCTGCTGTGTGTGTTAAGGTCTCGCTAGCAACAATCCACACTGTTTATCTTCTGTCAGGGAGAGTGCTCCTCTTTACATGAGATGCAAACGATATCTCATGATGACGTCAATATAAACTTAAAGGCCTATTGTGAAATCATAATATCTTCTCTGACCACCTGTGCTTCTGTGTCCTCCCAGGATGCTCTGAGTTCCAAATGTACCTTTCCACCATGCCCAGTCTCCATTGTCTGGCTCACCACTGTCCAGATTTCCATTAGGGAAAGAACGAACAGAACAAAAGAAGGGGAATATCAAGTTAATTCATTTAATCCTTTTTTTCAGTGGCACCTCAGAGCTATAAATGGTACTTCACCCCCCCCCCCAATACCGTGTTTGCCATTCCCCCAAGTCTCATATAGGGTCTCATGGTCATGTTTATGTCCACTGGAATGGCCAAGGCACTGAGGACTCACAGCATCATGTAGACTTTCATAGAACTTACACCCACAATTCCTTTCTCCATTTCAAAATTCTCTGCTTATGACTTAAAATGAAGTCTAATTGGCAAAAGGTTACAGTGTGAAACGAAGACCTCCAGGTCACAGAGGCGGGGGCGGGGGAGATCTGGACAGAGGGACACGCACTCTGCGTGCCAGGGATGAGTTACCTCACCTATTCTCAGCCTGAATTGGGGGGGATGAGGGGCTTGCCATGAATTCTGAACTTCAATGTGTTGTTCTCTTCTTAAATTTTGTTTGCTTTTTTTTTTTTCCATAGTCAAAAAACAACCAACTGTTCGTGAATCTTAAAACCGTGAACCCAGGGAAGAGAGGTACGTTGGTGGACTGCGCCGGGACGTTACCAGCTGACTGGAAGCAAGGAGGCTACCTCAATGAGCTTGGTGAGGACAGGAGCGGAGCGCATGCGCATACTTGACAGTCTCAGTGTTCATTCTTCTGTGTGTGCGCTACAGCCATCCACCAGAAACAGGCACCCTACCCAAATAATGAATTATGTCTAACACCTCCATAGGGCTTACTACTAGCCTTAACGACATATTTGTTTAACAAACACCACTGGGGTACCACTTTGCTCCAGAACTTCTAGAAAAACATCTCTGCCTGCTAGGAGCCTCCTCCACATTAACTCAGCTCTCACTGGCTCTGAGAGGGAGTCCCCAGCACCATGTGACAGCTGAACAAATGAACCATAAAGAGCTGGAGCCACTTCCA
The DNA here is from genome assembly GCA_030674055.1 of Rhabdomys pumilio. NCBI lineage: Eukaryota > Metazoa > Chordata > Mammalia > Rodentia > Muridae > Rhabdomys > Rhabdomys pumilio. The sequence continues at coordinate 30,350,124 of JANHMN010000013.1, read as the reverse complement.
CAAAGCCCGGTGAACTGTTTTAAAATCCTGTTAGAACTGACCTTGAACGCTGTCGACTTTTGACAGGACATGATTTTGTTTGCTCTTAATACTGAATGCTGTGCGCGATATCCCTTCCCCTTTCCAGGTGAGGAAGCAGTTGTGAGATTAGTGGTCTTCAAGTGTTGTGCAGTTGGGATCAATTTATATTCTTAAGTAGTATTCAACACCCCAAATGGCCCCTTGTAATGTAGACTATGTCTATTTAATATTTACCGTTTTACAAATTAAAAATTAAGAACATTTAAAAATAGTTATTTTAGCTAATTTGCAATCATAGTAATCTCATTTCCTATCACTGAGAGTATTTTATAAAACTGCATTGTGCACCACCCCCATGCTGCAGAATTGTGGGAAGAATAGCACCGCCTCACTGCCTTAATTTCTGTCTGACTTAATAGTAAATAGTCAGATTCTCCTGTCGGCTCTGCAGCTGGTTGGTTGAGTAATTCATGCTGTGGAGCTTCAGGAAAAACCCGCTGTTCACTTGAAAGAGAATTAGAATGAGAAGCAGGCAATACTGTTTGACTATTGGAAATTGGATTAATTTTGAGGTCCTCCTCATCAGGAATTGTGGGCACCAGCTTCTGGAATATACTGCTGAGCACATGGTACTGTATGCTATTAGATTTATTCTGTTGCTGTGATAAAAATCAAAATCAAAACAACAACAACAACAACAACAACAACAAACTTTAGCCAAAAGCACCTTAGGGGAGGAAAGGGTTTATGTCATCTCACAATTCTAGGTCACAGTCTCTTATAGAAGTTAGGGCAGAAACCCGAGTTAGAAACCATAGAGGAATATTCCCAACCCTCTCTCTCTCCCTCCCTTCCCACTCTTTCCTTCTCTTCCTTCCCCCTTTATCTCTCTCTCTCTCTCTCTCTCTCTCTCTCTCTCTCTCTCTCTCTCCACTAACTTTATTATACAATTTAGGACTACCAGACCAAGGACGATGCTGCCCACAGTAGGCTGGGTCCTCCTACATCAAATTAGCAGTCAACACAACCCCCTAAGATACGCCCATAGGTCAGTCTGATCTAGGCAATCCCTCAGTAGACTCCTTCTTCTAAGATGATTCTAGGCTCTGCCAAACTGACATTTAAGGCTAACCACAACAACATTTCACATATATTCATTAAATGTTGGAGTTGCCAGGAAGCCCAATGGAATGCCTTAGGTAAACACAATTGTTACATGGAATAAATACTATACTTAAATGAACTTTTTTTTTAAATATCTGTCAGCTATATAGGACAGACCCACTCATGAATATTATCCTAAAGTTGCATAAATCCAAAAGCTCAGAGGGCAATGTCCAAACAGATAAAAGGAAAGGGGGAAAGTTGAATATCAAGGTGGAATGTATGACTGTCCCTTCTACTTCCTCTGTGGTCTCTCTGCATGTGGAATTTCCTAAGATGCACGACGTAATCTTTATGGGCTGTGGAGGCCTCTTATTGTACAAATGTCTCAGTAGAACAGTAAGTGAAAACTAACTCTTAATTGTAAGCTATAATAATGTCATCAGTGGGGCTTTTACTTCTTTCAACAGTAAGATTATATGTCAGATTTCAATACAGGTCTAAATTACAATCTAGCCCAACAAATATATGAATTGATAGTACTAATGGGGAAATATTTTTTTGTTTTAACCTATTATAATTTCCCCTGACTTTAAACAATCATGGCTGTGGCCACATCTTTGCTTTCGGACCCAGAGAGACCCAAGAGTTATTGCTCTAAACTCTTCATGAGATGCTGAGAAATTTTTTTGATTTGTTTCTCCCTAAGAGCAACTTACACAGGAGGAAAAAGGTATTTTTTTCTTTAAAACACATAGGCACAATGGGTGGTAAAGCAGGTAAGATTTTTTTTTAAAACAATGGAAAAATGGTTTTGTTCGCTCTTATTTGTGTGCACACATGTACGTGAGAGGGGATGTCATAGTTGTGTGCCCCTAGAGACCCAGAAAAAGGTGCAAGATCTCCGCCCCCAGAACTGAAGTGGGCAGTGCACAGTGTGAGCCATTGGGTATGAGCGTGGTGAACTGAACTTGGGTTCTCTGGAAGAGCAGCCAGGTGTCTTACTTGGCTGAGCCATCCCTCCACCCCTGTGGAATAGTTGCTTTGACGATGTTTCAAATAGCCCTACCCTTGACAGAAAGAGCCCAGAGATTGACTCCTGTTGTATAGCATAGGCCTGGAACCTTCCCTCTTGGGTTTATTTATTCATGTTTAAAATGGGGGTGGCAGCCTGGGAGCATATAGGGAGGGACCCATGGCTCCAGCTGTAAGGGAGGATGGCCCTATCGGGCAAAGGTGAGGAGGAAGATTTCCGGGCCCATGAAGGCTGGACGCTGAATGTGGGAGAATTTGAGGGGGGGGGGGGGGGGGGGGGGGGGGGGTAGGTAAGGATACATCCTTATAGAGGCAGGAGGAGGGGGAAAGGGAAAGGGGATTCCTGGGCGGAGGGTGGGGGAAATGGGGTAAGGAGATAACATCTGAAATGTAAATAAAATATCCAATAAAAAAATAAAAAAGAGAGATAAAATTGGGGTGGCAAGCATGTGTTGGCTTGTTGTGGGAACCAGATGAAACTGAGCATTTGAAAGCCCCTTTCCTGGGGATCTGTACAAGCAGGAGCTGTGAAGGACTCGAGTCCACCTGCTCCCTTACTAAATCAGCCCCCACACCCTCCAACAATAGGTGAGAACCTGGCTAAGTGACCTTGAGGCTGCACTTGTCTCCTGATTTTGATCTAACCACACTGATTATCTTTCTAATGTCTGGAGAAAGGGTAAACATTGAGTCTAAACCCAGAAGGACATTTAAGAAAACTGCCTGTAGTTTAGAGAGAACCAAGAAAATTTTGTAGAGTAACATAACCACAGCCCTATAGTCATATAGTTCTCAGTGGCAGCATACCTTTCCCATCCATGGAGACTTTCCACCAAGTCTGTGAGGTCCCAAGACCACTCTTGCTTTTAACGCCAACTGCAAGCTCACTGGTCCAAAAGATGGTAGTGTGGATCAATAATTTCAAGAATGATTCCCAGAACTCACTGAACGCTCCTGTAATCGTGATTTCAGATTATTAGCAAAGGGATATGGATTAAAACCTACCAAGGGAAGAGTTCAAGAATGGTCAGAGCATGAAGGTGACCAGTGGTCTTTTCCCACTCAGTTATAGCCACTTTTGACGTTTCCTGACACAACATAAACCGCTTAGTATTGCCAACTTGAGAGGATCACATTACCACTCATATCCATGGTTGAAGGGCTTGTCCTATGGACATGATTAACTGCTCAAATGATTGTGCCCTTACTTATATTCTATCCCCTTATAGGCAAACTGATATGACATAACCCACTATTTGAATCATCCTTCTGATCTGTCTAATACAGCTTCAACCCTGAGCCTCTAAGAAAACAAAATATTCTTACTGGGCAGAATATTGCAAGATCTTAGAGGCTGCCATTCAAGAGCTAATGGCCGGCCAAGGCCAGGCTTCTCTTTGGTAGGGTTCTATTAAAAACTATTTCATCCTGTCCCTCAATTGCAGTGGTTCTCAACCTTTCTGATGCCATTTAGTTCCTTTAATATAGTTCCCCAAGTTGTGGCGACCTCCAACTGTAAAATTATTTCCATTGCCACTTTATAGCTAATTTTGCTACTGTTGTGAATCAGAATATAAATATTTGATATGCAGATGTTCTTAGGTGACCCCTAGAAAGGGGGTTGTGACCCACAGGTTAAGAACCACTGCACTGTAGACTCCTGAACCTTGACCAACAATGTGAGGTTGGGTTGACAACTGAGACCCAAAAAAGTGAGCTTTGGTGAAAGAAAATATTTCCATATCTTGCCCAACAATGATGGTATTAAACAGCTTCCTTTATGAAAGTCCCTCTTTTTTTTCCTCAAAGATCCTGCTAGGGTATCACCATCTAATCCTGAATCTAAGGACATTAACAGATAAGTGTATAGGGATGGGTTAGCATTCTTAAACATTCTATTCAAGAGTTGGAAGGCTCATGATACATCATTATTCTCTGCTTTTAGCCAAGTCTTTAACAATGCTTTGAAAGACAATAAACAATGCCCCGCAATGCTTCCAGAAGCTTACAGGTGTTGATGGTGCTATGACACCTTAAGTGTTACAGTCACTGAAACCCCATTTATTCATACGGTGCTTCAGAGTCGGTAAGCCTTCTGAAACATGTTCTGCTTCATTCAATGACGAGAACAGCTACGTAAGGCTGGAGTGCAGGTTTTAGAGCCCTCACTCTAGAGAAGAGAAAACTGACCCTCAGAGCTAAGCATCCACCCTAGACGTATGCAGCTATGGAGTGGTGAGAGCTAAGTGCTCTGGCTCCTATCCACTGCCTTTTCTTCTTTCTCCTGTCAGCTCCAGTGGGATCCTTGTTTGCTGTTCAGTACTAGCCCTGTGAGGTAGCATTTGTGCGAGGTGCTATAGAACAGGCTAGAGAGGGACCCCTTGTCTTTGCCGCAGTGTGAATGCTGTGGATTGGCAGTTATAGTCTAATGCTCCATCTAAGGTACTTACGACATCATTGTGTTCAGTGTTTGCTTGCTCTCACTGCCAACAGATTTCACTTTGCCCAGTGTGAGCAGGACTATTGATTCCAAGCCAACGCCTACCTCCATGAAGTACATATATTTGAAAACAAGCCAACTATTTATTTTGTCTAGGTAGACTTATCTGCAAATGTTCCCCCTACCACCACCACCGTCTATACTGGAAAAATTAAAAATTTCAAGTAAAAATTAATAAAAAATGGTCAAGGTCCACCACTGGCTTATAACGTATTAAGTCACTTATAATGGAGATGATGTTATAGCTGAATACTAGTTAATGTGAAACTAGTACTGAGACCCTTGAAGGAGCTGTAGAATGTGAACTCTCAGGTCTAGCCTTGGCTATGTCCTTCACGTTATTCAGCCTTGATTCATGGTTGCTGATTCCCTACATGAGTTCATCAGGCTTTTCCAATGCGGGTAAATGATGAGATGAATATGTCTGTGCATACAGGATGCTTGGGTCTAGCCTCTGGCATGACTGATGCGTCTGTGAGAATTTGCCATGTGGGCTCCTTTCCATTTACCTTCAGTTCTCATGCTTTGTCCTTCTTCACCACAGGTGCTTTTGGGTTGGACAGAAGCTACATGGGAAAGTCCTTAAAAGGTATGGTGTATATTTGAAGAAGGATCTCAGGGGCTGAAATAATTCTTAAAGCGAACAAAAGTAGAATTGTCAACATGATCTAGAACCTCCTATGTGATAAGTCACTATGTCAAGACATGAACATGTTTGACACACATGGAGAGAAAGACAATGGCGGATCTGTTTGGGAGCAAAGGTTCTAATTTTCTGAGGGAATATACTCACATTTTCTTTAAATTAAATGGTGTCTAGGGAAAGAGAAATGTGCAGTGGGAGATAGCTGGAATAAGAAGGAATCAGATGACCATCTAATGACCCTCCGCAATGACTCTGAGCAATATGGTATCCAGCACTGAAGTGTTACAGAGGGTTTCTACAGAACAAATGTCCCTCTCTCTGTGATAATAGAACTATCCTGTGTTTCTGGGACCATCAACTCCTGGTTTACTGATTTAAAGGCTTGAATTAGTAAATTTTCTCATAGTATCAGAATAGAATTAATTATTTTTGGATGTGATCATCAAAACGAAATCAGAGCCATGCTGTTTTTCTCAGTAATCTCCTCAGAGGCGAGCTACAATTACTTTATAGATGGACAATTTTATAGTAAATCGTCTTCAGAATAAGTGGTAAGTGCACATTATTTTCAGAAAGTATCATTATAGAAACTTACCCATAAAGAAAAAGAAATAATCTGCTCAAGGAAATTATCAGCAAGAAATGATGTTGCCCGTGAAACTACACTTATTCCTTTTGGTCCATTTCTCTTCTCAGATCTGGGGAAGAACTCTGAATATAATTCAAGTACTTGCTCCCTAAGCAGCTCTGAAAACCCATACGCCACCATTAAAGACCCGCCTGCGCTCCTGCCTAAAAGCTCTGAGTGTGGCTATGTAGAGATGAAGTCACCAGCTCGGAGAGACTCCCCATATGCAGAGATCAACAACTCAACTTCAGCCAACAGGAATGTCTATGAAGTCGGTGAGTTCTCTATCCATATAAAGACTGTTGGCAGGAAGGGTGATATGTAGGAAGAGCTAAGGGGGAAGGAACACTGAGAGGAAGAGATGGAGTAAGGAGAGGAGAAGATGAAGTAGAGGAGAAGCTAGGTGATGACAGAGAGAGAGAGAAAGAGAGAGGGGGCATGGAGGCAGATGTTCACGTGTCTCCACCAGTCAAAGATAGTTTATATATCTAGGTTGGGTATTAGGTTACACTTCTGATTGAGCATTACCAAACTTATAAAGCCTTTGATTAACATTTAAAAAAAATTGTATAAAAGGAAAAAGGAAAAGGGGGCACGGGATAGGGGTTTCTAGGGAGGGGAAATGGAGAAAGGGGATGGCATCTGAAATGTAAATAAAATATCCAATAAAAAAAAATAGTGTTGGCACAAGACTGTGTTTGAAGCAATTCTAAGTAGCTTATGCTTTATATTCCATTGGGTTTTAGAGAGATCATATCAACTGATGTGAAATGAAAGTCTCAGGAAAACAACATTTAGCAAATTTAAAATATTTTTCCTTATCTTCCCCATGGCCATCATCTTTTGCTTCATAACCATCATAAATATTTTAGCACATATGTGGAGGAGCATATGCCTCATATTAGCTAATACACTAGGTAAGCCCAAGCAAATGGCTCAAGTGGAACAAACGTGAGGCTCCATTTCCTGTATCCACCATATTAACATAATGCTTTTCATTTTAAACTTGTTTAATATGTCAGATGTATTCTCATGTGAATCTGATATAAATTAGGAGGAATTAAAATATAAAATCTTGCTTATTTTAAGTGGCGTCTATGGATGCCATTTGGAAAAAAATAAAACATACTGCAGCCAATGTTGACTAAATAGTCTATATAGTTTAGTCTCTCTATCCATATATATATATGAATATATATATATATATTCATATATATATATGAAATATATCCATATTTCATGATATATATATATCTATCTATATATATAGATAGATAGATAGATATCATGAAAACATCTTGATAATGAGGAAAATTAATTAATTTATAGACAGTGATAGCATCTCCCCAACTGTTCTTTAAGCTCACCACAGTAAGATGAGAAGTCAGCTCAATGTTTGAGGCCAAAGTTGTGAACACATTTAGTATTTCCATAAATTAAGGTAACCTCTAAGAACACTCTCACCTGTAGAGTCAGGGGCATGGACTTGGTTATTCTTAAGGTGTCCTGAGACAATGATTCATATCCATAATCTCTGTTTATTTCCTTGATTTCTTCATCCTTTTCCATGAACACCATTTCCCAGTGTCCATTTGCTCAACAACTATAGAGTTCTATTCCCTGTATGATTATAAAAGAATATTCTTTTTCAAAACTATTTCCCTATGTTTTTTAGAAAGTACTTCTTTTGTGTTTGATATGTGCAAGAAATGGTAGCACCTTAAAGTAATTCCCTTGCTGATACTTTTTTTGTTCCTGGTTATTACAGAACCCACAGTGAGTGTTGTGCAAGGAGTATTCAGTAACAGTGGTCATGTCACCCAAGACCCATACGACCTTCCAAAGAACAGTCACATCCCTTGCCATTATGACCTTCTGCCAGTAAGGGACAGTTCATCCTCCCCAAAGAGAGAAGATGGTGGTGGTGGCAGCAGCAGCAGCAGTAGCACTACCACCACCACCAGCAGCAGCAGTGAATGACATCAAAGGACTACTGGGTGACCATTGGTACTTTTTCCAAGCCTTCAGTTCATCTCCAGTTGGCACTGCAGATGACCATGAATTGTTCTAATAAGCAGATGTTGGACATGTACCAGAAAGCTCCAAGCTGAGGCTAACACCCATCGAGGTGTGCTGTGAACACAGGGTTTGGAAGGAGAGAGCTTCATGATTTCTCATTGCTGTTAGATTAGGAATGGCACCAACAACTGACTTGTCTTAAGATATTGGCCGATGAGGTGAACTTTGAAGAACCTTTCTGAGACACAGACTGGAGGAGACATTGTATTGTCACCTGGAAAACTAAAGTCTACTTGTTGTCTGTAGCATCACAGAGCCACTCCTAGGATTGTGCAGGTCACCACACATTTACCTAAGAAAAGTGAAAATCGCTAAACACATAGGAGACAAGGAATATATTCCTGAGTACTTCTTGCATAATGGTTTTTTCCCATTTGGACTCAAGATCAGAAGAATTCTGTCAGGTGGTAGGATTGGATAGCAGTGGGAGCAAATCCAAACATAAAAACTTTAGGTTTGTTTTTAGGAGGAGCAACGTACAATTAGAATTATTTTAGGCATAGTTATAAGTATTGCAGAAATAATACATAAATGTGGCATTTCTGTTTGACCTTTGGCCCACGTGAAATTCATGACGTCATTTGAATTGCTATCCCGCCATGCATATCTACCACTTGAGGTTCATAGCTTATCAGTTATCCGTAAATACAAAGATGCAATCTTTTTTTTTTTTTTTTTTTTTGATTGAGTGAGTGTCTGGTGAGTGGCAAAGGGTGTACATTTTCTATGTGAGATGCTTAAGTTAGAGGAACCATTAGTGATACTTGCTGTAATATAGACTTAGAGGGATGTTTTCCTTAATTTTTGTCCCTACAAGTGACTGAAATGTTTTTTGTGCATATTTGGGGAAAGGGCACTTTTCGTCTTAACTGTTGATTTAGAGAAACTATGCTTAAGCTGGCCTTTTGCATTGCTAATGTGACATGCACTCATTTCCTTTTAGTTTGTATTCTCATTAAGTTGTGTATTCTGTTGTGTGGTGTTTGGATTGTTAATGCAGAATTATGATATGTCCATCGTCTCCTGAATCATTGCCATTCATCTTCTGCTCGATAAGAATGCATCATCTTTCTTTTGGAGGGAGGAAATGAAAACATACAAATTGAACCTATTAAAACTGGCTGTTGCTAAACTAGTATAGCAGCCATAGGTGCGTAGCTGATCACTGGAATGGAACCTTCTATTAGTCCACAGTGGAGCTCTTTGGGGGCTATTAGTTCCCCGAGTCTTGGTTAAAGTCAAGAAGAAGGAGCAGTGAGTACTACCAGTGATTTTGCTAAAGACTTTCATCATGATCATCAATAACTGAGCATCTAAACTGGGACACTTGTAATAGTAAATGAGGGCATTTCTAATAATCATCAGGCACTGGGTTTAAATATAGACTATTCCCAGCAGACCAGAGCAATTGCTTGCCTGGTGTGCACTACTGCAGACACAAGCTTTACCCCAGGGCTTTTGTCTCAATGAGAACGTCAATAGGATACAACAAAGCATTGCTCTACATGAGCACACAGAAGAGAGAAAAGGCTGTGAGGGTATGTAACATCAGAGCAGAATGACATGAAGACCCATGTGACCGTCTGCTGGAGTCTATTAACAATTGACTACTACACTCACCTACTAGCCCAGTAGCTATAAAGTGTTGTCCCAGTCTGCCTCTGAGGTGGAGTGTCTAGTCATTCTGCGTTTTACACCCGTGCCTATCATGATGGGCTTGTTTGGTCAGGTAAATAGTTCTGCAAATGCACTTAGGGCAATTGCTCTTATATTATCTGGAACATTTAGAAACAATTGATTTTGTTTTTCAGTAGATAAGCACTGGCTGATCCCTAGGGAACAAGCATCGAAGAGACACACGGGTTAGCAACTATGGGAGTCCTTTCTGCTAAGAGAAGGTTGAACACTTTCCCTTTTTTTTCTTAAATATCATCTCTTTTAAGCATGATGGTAAGACTGAGGTCCCCTGTGACTCTATAGAGATAGTTTGTTTGTTTGTTTTTTAAAGCTGTCTTTCCTCATTGTACCATTTGGGGAAAAAAATTGTGTGCAAAGGTGAGAGGATCTTACTGGGATAAACCTACAGAGAAGGTTCCAAACAGTTGTCTTATGAAATGGGGATGACATGCCCACAAGCTACCCTATAAAATCCTATTGATACCCACGTCCTAACACAAGCTGATCTCCTGAACCTGGATCCAAGGTAGAGTTTACCTAGAAGTTTCCTCAAGACTTTCCCAAAGTCAGAACACTTCACATTTCAGACACTGTAAAAATCCCATGCTGTCTTTGGAGACAAAGCTTACTTTTCTAGATATTTTTCTATCATTTCTTTCTGGTACCCTGCAGAAGAAAGCACTGGGTGAGTTTGGTGGTACCTTGTATGGAAAATCCATATGCAAATGTGGTCCTAGTCATTACTCTTTCTTTAGAAATTGATATTTTAAAATTTTTACCATTTACTATAATTGTATAGCGTTATATCAGAACTTGCCCAGATGATAACTCATATACTTGCTTTCATTAGGCGAATATGATATTTGTGGCTAATTCTATGATACAGGAATCTTCATAATCACTCACAGTGCTAGACAGTGCTTCCCATAGACTACTAGTCACATACAGGATTCAATGTGTTTAGCGATGCTTTTGTGGGTGTTGGCCAAGTACAGAAAAACTGACCTTAGAATTTTACAACAGAGCAGCATAGGGTGTCATGGTCAAATCCGTTCGCATAATACCTCCTGAGGCAACTTTATGAAAATATGATTATATTTATGTCGGTGGGCCATAATAATGATCAGTCTTAAGGAACTTTTCAACCAAATATGACTCAAAGTCAAACAAAAGCAGCATAATAGCAACTTGATATTAGAAGTCTACAGTTCAAGACAAAAATCATAAAAATCAAATCTTAGGATTATGGTTTTAAAATAATGAATTTTCCATCTCTGGGCAACATGTCCTTATTATTCCAAGGAAACATTGAAGGGCTATTTTGATTTTAAAGACTTACTGCCATGGACATGTCCAGAGGCTTGGTGTGGAGTGGTTGTTTATGAAGCAAAAGCTACACATGGCAAACTGCCCCATAGAGTCCTGCTCGCCGTTTTTGTCTCAGCTTTGTTTTGATATGACCAAATTGCAGTATTTCTCTCTATATTTTTAAGAAGAAAAACTCAGAATGCAGTGTGGTTTACTTGGTGATTGAAAACAAAATTAATGCTTTAAGTGTTATGCTCTCTCTCTTTCCCAAAGACAATAAACCCTCCTCAGAATTAGTCTTGTCATTTATACCACCAAATAGTCAATAGATGAACGCAATAAACTTTCCAATTAAAAACAGCTCTGCAATAGTACTTATTTCTTCACGTGACTCCGGTGATCAAGTGGGCAAAAAAGGTTCACAATGCTACTAGAAAATTTACACCCTGTCATGTGTGGGTCCATAGGACTTTACATGTACATTAAAAGGCATTAGCCCTTCGTTATATGTAATTGCCAATGTGTATGCTTTTCCTTTAAGTCAGTGGTTCTCAATCCTCCTGATGCTGTAACCCTTTAACATGGTTCCTCATGTTGTGGCGACCCCCAACCATAAGATTATTTTGTTGTTACTTCATAACTATACTCTTGTGAATATTACAAATAGTAATGTCAACATTTTTGGAGACAGAGGTTTGACAAAGGGGTCATGACCCACAGACTGAGAACCAGTACTTAAACCGTTATGTTCGTTTGTTTCTGAGCTAGAGTATCATGTAGGCTGGATGTCTGAGGATGACCTGAACTTCTAATGCTCATGCCTCTACCTCCTGAGGTATGGATTAGAGGCATTCACCACCATGTCCATTTTATGTGGTGCTGGGGCTCAGTCTCAGGGTTTTGACTATGATAGGCATGTAGTCTACCATCTGGACTTTATCCCAAGCCCTAGATTATTTGTTCTTAAAAAAAAAAGGAAGCCACATTTTATTCACTTGTGAACTTGACTACAGTTTCAGAGGGTGAGTCCATGACCATCGTGGTGGGAAGCATGGCAGCAGGTAGGCATACATGGCACTGGAGTAGTAGCTGGGAGATTACATCCTGCTCTGCAGACAGGAGGCAGAAAGACAGAGATTAGATCTTTTGAAACCTCAAAGTCCACCCCAGGGACACATCTTTTCAAACAAGGCCATACTTTCTCCAACAAAGGCATACCTCCTAATCCTTCTCAAACAGTTAACACTAACAGGGACCAAGTATTCAAATAAATGAGACTATGGGAACTATTCCCATTCAAACCAACAAAAAAGCTCTTTCCTTGTGGACCTGCATGCCATGTATAGTTGACAATACAGAGAAGCGTTACAACCCTCAACACTGTACTCAGCTAAGGGAGGTAAATCAGCTCACTAGTTATATATGACATTACTAACCTACTGAACCTTGCAAGGCCTTGGTTTCCATGTTGTAATATATTTGGAATATTAGCACCTATTTTATGGGGCTTGTGGAGGGTTAGAAATTATCCATGGCAAGAATGTTTTCAAAGGCTGGCATGTATAGACACCTGGGAAGTGTTAGGAAACATCACTAGTATAAAAGTAAGCAATCATATGAATGAATTTGCAATCATCAGATGAATGGCGAGACTGAAAGATCAGAAATGAGCATTAAATAAATATTATAAAAGCCATCTGTTTACATGATCATCCTGGTCTATTTTTTTTGTTCTGTCACATGATTCCACACATATTTTATTACTAGAGAAGTAATTTAAAGAAACACAAGTATTATTTCATCTGGTTACAACTTGTAATCTTCCTGAGAATTGGCAATGCATAAAGACTTAGAGTCACCTAGACTCCAAATAAGCCAAGCTTCCCAATACATACAGATGTCAAGTCCTTGAAAGACGGTACAGGTAGGGGTAGAAAAAGAAATTTAGCTTGTCTGTGAACTGGTGAGGGGTGATTATAGAGGGGGTACCAAATGAGAAACAGATGACTTGGGAGGATACAAAAGGAGAAAGGCGGAGAGGAATGTCTCTTCTGTTGCATTGTTCACAGCAGTGACAGAAGCTAGAAGTGTTGGGTTCTCTTAAGTGAGGTTGGATAATTCCCAAGTTGGGGTGAGGACACCTGTCTCTACTTGAGTTTTCGAACTGAAGGGCCTTCTGTCTATGACATGGTGATGTTAAAGGCTAGCCTGGCTAGTGGCTATCTGTGAGGGCCACTTGTTGCACTATGCCATGGACCAGAGCGATCCACAGACGTGCTGGAATCCAATACTATCCATGTGAACAGACAGATTGGTAGGAATGCTGTGGCACAGTTAGAGAGGGAAATGAAAGCAGGCAATTAAATGGGCCTCTACTATGAAGATGGAGACAATGTAAGTAGGATCGAAGCTCTTAGGGAATTTAATCATAAGAGCAGAGAGAGTTTCCTGGAAGTAAAACTGACTTTTTACTTTACAAATTCATTAGTGGAACATAAAAATTGGCAATGTTAATTAAGAGGACTGAATTCATGTTTTCAAAGATTAATTAAAGAGTAAGTCTCTCTCTCTCTCTCTCTCTCTCTCTCTCTCTCTCTCTGTGTGTGTGTGTGTGTATGTGTGTGTGTTATATTTGCATCTGTGTGCACGTATAAAGAGGGAAGAAGGAGGAGGAGGTCAGGTGTCTTCCTCTATTGTTTTCCACCTTAGTTTTTGAGACAAGGTCTCTCACTGAGCTGGGAGTGCAGTGTTTTGGCTGGGATGGTTAGCTGGCATGCTTTGGGGATTCTGGTGTCTCTGTCATCACTGAGGTTTTGGACATGCTCAGCCATGACCAAGTCTTTGCTCAAGGGCACAGAGGATTTAAGTATATGTCATCTTGCATGAATAGCAAGTGCTCTCACCAACCGAGCTATCTCCCTGGCCCAAGAGTAAAATCTTACAGATGGAAATCATAGGTGTGGAGAAAGGCTGGTCCAAGGGTCCTGGTATAAAAAATGTTGCTGGTCTAGAAAAAAATGGGGAACCGTGAAGTTATGAAAGAAGAGCAGAAGAAAACTTTCATAATGTAACCCAGGCTTTCAGACCTTTCAAGTATGGCCTATTCTTTCTGATGGGTCAATAAAAAATTGTGGAGAAAGGCACATCCTGGTGAAATCTTTAAACTACACAAAAAGACTTAACAAATTATGTTAAGGAGAGAAAATCTAAGCAGATAGAGAGACAGTGTAAGATGGAAGAGGACTGAAGAGGAAGCTGCTTTGGCAAGGGCAGGAATGACTGGATGGGTTGAGTTGTGTAGCTGCCTGCCCTTCTCATCTGTGGTACCTCTTGCCAGGGCAAGGAGGCCACCTGTCAGCAGAATGCTTAAAATCCCCTATTCAGTTTTGGTCTCAATTTTTGATCCTAACTAGTATAGACCAAGAAGAGACAAAGTGCCCTGGAAGCACAGAAGGTGCTGTGCTGTGAAAGGGGCGTGGGGAGGAGGCTGGAGATACAGAAACACCTGCTTATCATTAACTTGCTATTAAGGAACCAGCAAAACTAAAACTCTAAGGTCAGAATGAGTCGAAACTTGCATAGCTCTTGGCGAGCATTACATTAGAGTCCATCCAGAATTAATGATTTAGAATTCACTCCTGATTGCCATGTGGTCGAAAACTATCAAAGCAGACTACAAAGTGGCCATGTAGCCACAGCATATTTAATAATTTAGCTTGCTATGCATAGAATTATGGAAGAAATGATCTTTAAACACCTACAAACTGAAACTCAAAATTCATTAACCTGTTCTAACCTCCATTTAATGCTCCCCAAAGCAGAGAATATGTTGCCGAAATAACATTGAACTTCTCTGGTATCTAAATTTCTTGCTGGATGTCAGGTTAGTGTTTCCTTTGTGTGTGGATGGGGGAGTGTGTATTTGTAAGGGTGTGTATACATGTGAGTGAGATTTCAAGTACATGTGTATGTGTGTTCAAGTGGAGGTCCAAAGTTGATGTCAGGTGTCTTCTTTCCTTGATTGCACTCTACCTTTTTTTTTTCTTTCTTTTTATCAATGATGCATCTCACTGAATCTGGAACTTGTCAGTTCAGGTAGACCAGTTGACCAATCTGCCTGTTTCTGCCTCCCCTAGCATTAGAGTTACAGATATGGCCTACCCTACTTAGCTTTTATATCAGGTGCTAAAGATCCAAGCTTAGATTCTTGGGCTAATTAAACCACCCTTTTAGCTCCCAGCATAGTGGATAGTTTTTCTTTAGTTACATAATGATCGTTACTACAATTAGGAGAACAGACAGGGACACAGTCCTCCCTACATGTCTTGAGACATTGCTTCTAATGTGCTCAGTACAGAAACATAAATGCCATGCTAAAACTAGGTCAAGGACATGGTAAACTATCTACTAAAGCCAAAGCATATTGGCATAGTAGTTTAGAAGTTCAACACTGTGCTTGTGTTCTCCTGGACATGATACACCTCAGAGGATAATGAAGTAGAAGGGTTACACTTGCCATCATACTCCAATCCCTAAAGTCCAAAGTGTAGAATTAGTGGACGATAAACCTGGTTTGAGGCTTGAGGATGTAATTGAGACATGAGCATAGGCCTAATATAGCAAAGACTTTGGGTTCAAATTTAACACACACACACACACACACACACACACACACACACACACACCATAACTTGACAGTAATGGTGTAATCAGTACACCAACATGTAAGTGTAGAAGAAAACAAAACAAACCAGCCTAGGACTAGGTGGGTTCACTTCTTATAGTTATACAAGTGTTTTGCCTCCATGTCTATGTGCCATGTCCCATAGAGGCTTGAAGAAGGCATTGGATTTCCCTAGAACTGGAGCTACAGACAGATATGAGCCAACACACGTGTGTTTGTGTGTACAAGGTGGGAGGTGAGGATCTAATTTCCTCCTTCTACATGTGAAAATCCAGTTTTCCCAGGACTATGTTGGAAGAAAGGGCTTTGTTGGGGCTGGGGAGATGACTGGGCTGATAAAATGTTTACTGTACAAGCATGAAGATGCGTGTTTGAACCTCTAATGCTCACATAAAAAAATCCAGAGAACAGCAGTGCACAGCTGTGATCCCAGGGCTGAGATGTGCTGGTGTCTATTGGCAAGCCAGCACATCTGTATTGATAAGCTCTGAGTTCAGTGGTAAAGCTACTTTCAAAACTTAAGTTGGGGAGCAACAGAGGAGTATCCCTGATGTCAGCCCCTTGGCCTCACAAACAAAGCACACAAATGCATA
>JANHMN010000013.1:30320442-30333839 GCA_030674055.1 Rhabdomys pumilio | reverse complement strand
ACACACACACACACACACACACACACACACACACACACACACACACAACCAAAAGTGATTGAAGATGTTAATGTAAGACCTGAACCTTTGAAACTGCCATAGGAAAGTGAAGCCAACATCAATGAAGATTTTCTGAAGTAACTCTAATAGCACAGAAAATTATCGGAAGAACTGACAGATATGATTGCATGAAATATAGCATAAAAGTTTTGTTTTGTTTTTTTGTTGTTGTTGATTTTTATTCTGTTTTGTTTTGTTTGTTTGTGGTCTTTTGGTTTTGTTGTTTTTGTTGTTGCCATAGTGAAGAGAGAACTTCCAAAATGAGAAAATATCTTTGCCAACTACAAATCAGAAAGGGGTGAGCATCTAGGAAGTATAAAAAAAATCTGTAAAGAGTAAACACCAAATAAAAACAAACGTTTGATAAATAAGTTCACGGCACATATCTCAAAAGAAGAAATACTTGAAAATGTGTTCAGTATCCTTTCCCATCAGAGACATATAAACTAAAACAACCTTGAGACTCTGTCACCCCAGCCTATATGTATGTATGAACACTTACTCACTGCTAAGGGAAGGGGGAATTTGCACAGCCACAGTGGAAATCAGTACAGCAATTCCTCAAAACACTGAGAGTAGAGCTACCATGTGACTCCACTGCACCAGGCTTTGATATGTACCAGCACACCACAAAGACACTTTCACATCCTTGTTTATAACCACGTTATTGTCAATGGCCAGGAAACTGAGCCAGTATGGATGTCTGTCAACAAATGAACGGTTGTGCTTTCATGCACACAGTGAAAGAAAACATGCTTCACATACACAGTGGACATGTAGGTGGCCATGAAATCATGACATTTGTAGGGAAATGGATGCTCATGAAATCATTACGCTAAGCAGGAGAAAAAGCAAGATTAGGAATTTACCATGCTTTCTCATATATGCAGATCCTGGATTTAAAAGCATACATTTTGGGGCTGGAGAGATGGCTCAGTGGTTGAGAGCACTGACTGCTCTTCTAGTGGTCCTAGGTTCAATTCCCAGCAACTACATGGTGGTTCACAACCAACAGTAATGGGATCTAGTGCCCTCTTCTGGTGTGTCCGAAGATAACGACAATGTACTCATATACGCAAAATAAATAATAAATCTTTTTTTAAAAACATACAATAGTACACTCAGTGTGTGTGTGTTTGTGTGTGCGTGCACAAGATTTTATAGATGTATGTATGTAGTTCATGCAACTAGAAAGGGGTGGTGAGAAGGGATGAAGAGAACATAAGAGAGGTAGGAAGTTGAGACATGGCATTCATATGATGAGAAAGCAGAGGGGTTTCTATTTAGGAGAAGGATAAAACCAGACAGCAGTGCAAGGGGTATGGGAGAGGGCAATCCAGGAGGGCAGTAGATAATAACTATGTACAACGATATGCATGCATATGCAAATGCTGTAATGAATCCATTGCTCTGATTATTAACCTAATGAATAGAGCAAGGAAAAGACCCGGCAACTGTGGTGTTGCCCTCATACAGAAGAGAATAAAATGGTGGCCAGAGAACATCCTTAACCCTACAGAGAGGAATGATGTATCTATACACTTTATTAGAAAATGATCTTGAGAGATTTTAAGAGCCAGAGAGATGGAGGACACCAAGGAATCACGGCTCTCTAGATAGAGGAGGGCTGGTGCACATCTGAATTCGCAGAGACAGCAGCAGCATGAAGAAAGCCTGCATGGGTCAGCACCAGATGGGGTCCCCATGATGAGAGGACAAACAGAAGCATTCCCCCATTCCAAGCCCTAAAGTGATCTCCATTTGACAACCACTCACAAATGAGGATTTAGTTTTCTCTAAGGGAGTCTCATTGAGGATACAAACCACACTTAGGGGTAGTCTGCAGTCCCAGTGCCAGCTTAACTTTTCAGCTACAAGATGAACTTCTGGGTAGCCTGCTTAGTTGATTCCACCTGTTGCCTTAGAGCTGTGTGCCATTCCTTGCTGTCAAGCATACTACAGGAGCAAGGCTAGAAACGGCATGTGTCTCTGAGAAACTTATAAAAGAACAAGTATGTTTTAAAGCAGAGATAACCTTCTGTAAGGGAAACACCACTTTAAAATAAATTAGTAAACTTAGTTTATGACAGTCATAGGGTCACAGTAAATGACCATTAGAAAGAGTTTATGCATAATCCTGTCCTCTCTTACATATGTTTTCCCCATCTGTTGACATGCCTTCTTAATGACATGTGCCACTGTCAATCAGGGTACGGTCTTGTTTATGGTGAGTCAATAGTAAGTCTTGAAGCTGGACAACAATATGCCTCTAACTTTAATCTTCCTTGGTGCAAAGCTGGCTATTTTTGCATGTCTGTCCATTTTTTAACTTCCCGAATCTGATATTTATTCTTCTCTCATATATTACATCCCGACTGCAATTTCTCCTTCCTCTGTTCATCCCAGCTCTGCCCCACACTTCTCCCCTCCCTCAGATCCACTCCTCCTCAATTTCCCTTCAGAAAACAGCAGGCCTAAATTGGAAGAGGTTTTTTTGCTTTCAACATTGTTTTATCTGTCATAGTTCTTACTGGGTCCGTGTTACATGGTCTGCAGTCATCTACTTTCTTCCTCTTTTCCTTCCTTCTCTTAGAGTCTTGGTTTTGGAAATGCCTACTGTCATATTCTCAGGTTCAGAGATACATTCCCAGCTGTGTCCACCAACCAGAGACAGTCTCCACTTCCTGACAAAGTTTTGATCTCCATTTTTGATCCTTTCTCTATATTTCCAACTGTTTTTTATAAATTATCTGCTTTTTATATTAAAACATTTCAGATGTTTGTGGTCTAGGAATTCCTATTATATCTATATAGTACTGTCTCATGTCTTGTTGATTCAAGCTGGGTGTTTGCTTTTTTTTTTTTCATTTACCTTGCAGTTTTGTTGGAAAGTGGGCATGAAGGCTTGATAAATTATGCCTTAGCCATGCAGCAATAAGATTAAGAAAGAATAATAGTCCCGTAATTCTGTGATTAGTCTTTGGGAGAGCCAATGACTGGGCTGTTAATGTTGCAAGTGTTACTGAGCTCTCCTTCTCATTTGATGGGACAGGATACGTTACACAGCAGAGGCTGGAGTTAGGCATTCCCTTTCTGTGCATGGAAGGTGGCTTCTCAAAATACACATTTATGTTCACCAAAAATTATATGTATATAATTGCTTTATAAAATAAATATTTATTTATTCATCTTAAATATAAAGAAGGGCCTGAGTTCAATACCAGATCTCAAAGAGCCTATCTGCTCTGTTAGTGGAAATTTACAGTGATTAACATTTTAGCTCCCTTACCCTTTGAGATATATCTTTGAGATATATATATATATATATCTCAAAGGGTATGTATATATTTTTTCAATATATATTTTCAATATATATTCTATATATATTCAATGTATATATTCAACATATATATTCAATGTATATATTGAAAGCTCCATTCTTGTCATCTCAGGTAAGAGTTTTTATAAATACAATGCTGGGTGGAGCACTGTGTATTAAAATATGCATAGCTTTATCTTTCTGGTGCTTCTACTGAAAAGCAAACTTTCTTCCTTGGGTGTGGCAGCAATGAGAAGACTCATTGCTGTTACTGACCTCATCTTCTCTCAGGACCTGCTGGCTCCAGAGCCCATTAAATTCTCAAAATGCTAAACTTCAACTTAAGTAACCCAAGAATAAGCTTCCCAGGATTAATGCAAACAATCATTAAAATAAATCCACATATTTCACTACCCTAGTCAGGCTGCTGGGCCTTGTCCAAAGGCATCTAAAGCTTATACACACTGTCCAACTATATGCTCTCTTCCCTCTGTTTTTCTTAGCCAGACATGTATAGAGAAATAACTGAATCCTTTTATGTCAAGAAGCCATGGGGCAATAAATCACTTCCTGTTTGAAACAATGCATGATTTCATTTTATCTCTGATCAAAGCATCCAACAGCTAAGCTGGCAAACAGACCGAATAGCAACAAGGGCTAGACACCCTTTGCTAAGCTTTTTTTTCTTTGCAATTATTTTTAATACCTCATTCAGTGGTCTCATTACTTTTTAATCCTTGCCGCCTCGGCTCGTGTTATCCAAGCGTGTTTTGCACAGTTTGAGCATCATGTGCGATCTATTCTGAGTTGGTTTGAAAAACGCATTTCCGCGGCTTAAATTAAAAAGGAACACGGTCATTTATCACTTTTGAAAGGTAGAAATTTTTTCACGATCATTTGGCACATCAACGAGAAGGGTCTTTTAAACCGCTTCCCAGTTGAATGTGTGTGCTGGTGTGCAATGCATGGTATGTTCACTTGGAGAGAAATGGCTATCTGTTTGTTCTCCCTTATCATCTCTAAGTGTTTGTGAGGCAGCCAAGATGGGATGCAGAAAATTGAAACCTGTGGTAGGTTGATGTCTCCCATTTCAGGGCTGTGGATTTTGCTAGTTCAAAGCTATACTTGGAAACTAAACATTATGTAGAAGGTTCTGTCTCACAGCAGACTTAGGAAGAAAAGAGACTTCAAAACTGGAATGAAGAACCAATGTACCTGCTACATATTTATGTCCAATTAGAGACTGCATTCAGCATGAATTAATAACCCAGATTTCAGAGCTATCCCAGAAACATCTGCTGGTCGCTCTCTGACCCAGCAGAGAGTATGTCTGTATGCATTCAAGTAAGAGAAGACTAGAGCCAAACAACACTTGATTTGAGCCTCAGCCTTCTGTATCAGGAGGACACTTTCATTCTGCCCTTGTTACAGTTGTGATTTCAGAACTGGAGTGTGCTGCTTAGAAAATGCTTGGTCTTGAAAGAAGGCCCAGTGGATGGTTTGGCTGTCACATGGGTCTGGCAACCTGTGTTTGGTTCCTGGAACCCACAAAAAGATAAAAGGAGAGAACCAACCTGACAAAGATCTGTATGACAAGAACTTCAAGTCTCTGAAGAAAGAAATCAAAGACAATCTCAGAAGATAGAAAGATCTCCCATGCTCATGGATTGGAAGGATTAATATAGTAAAAATGGCCATCTTGCCAAAAGCAATCTACAAATTCAATGCAATCTCCATTAAATTCCCAACTCAATTCTTCACAGAGTTACAAAGAGAAATTCTCAAATTCATTTGGAATAACAAAAAACCCAGGATAGTGAAAACTATTCTCAACAATAAAAGAACTTCTGGAGAAATCACCATCCCTGACCTCAAGCTGTACTACAGAGCAATAGTGATAAAAACTGCATGGTACTGGTACAGAGACAGGCAAGAAGATCAATGCAATAGTACTGAAGTCCCAGAAATGAACCCACACACCTATGGTCACTTGATCTTTGACAAAGGAGCTAAAACTGTCCAGTGGAAAAAGAACAGCATTTTCAACAAATGGTGCTGGTTCAACTGGAGGACAACACGTAGAAGAATGCAAATTGATCCATTCTTATCTCCTTGTACAAAGTGCAAGTCCAAGTGGATAAAGGACCTTCACATAAAACCAGATACACTGAACCTAATAGAAGAGAAGGTGGGGAAGACCCTTGAATACTTGGGCACAGGGGAAAAGTTCCTGAACAGAACACCAATGACTTATGCTCTAAGATCAAGAATTGACAAATGGGACCTCATAAAACTGCAAAGTTTCTGTAAGGCAAAGGACACTGTCAACAGGACAAAATGGCAACCAACAGATTGAGAAAAGATCTTTATCAATCCCACAACTGATAGAAGGCTAATATCAAATATATACAAAGAACTCAAGAAATTAGACTCCAGACAACCAAATAACCCTATTAAAAATGGGATACAGAGCTAAATAAAGAATTCTCAACTGAGGAAACTCGAATGGCTGAGAAGCACCTAAAGAAATGTTCAGCATCTTTAGTCATCAGAGAAATGGAAATCAAAACAACTCTGAGGTTCCACCTCACACAAGTCAGAATGGCTAAGATCAAAACTCAGGTGATAGTAGATTCTGGCAAGGATGTGGAGAAAGAGGAACACTCCTCCATTGTTGGTGGGATTGCAAGATGGTGCAATCACTCTGGAAATCAGTCTGGTAGTTCCTTAGAAAATTGGACATAGCATTACCTGAGGACTCAGCTATACTACTCCTGGGCATATACCTAGAAGATGCTCCAACATATAACAAGGACATATGTTCCACTATGTTCATAACAGCCTTATTTATAATAACCAGAAGCTGGAAAGAACCCAGATGTCCTTCAACAGAGGAATGAATACCAAAAAATGTAGTACATTTACACAATGGAGTATTACTCAGTTATTAAAAACAATGAATTCGAAAAATTCTTAGGTAAATGGATGGAACTAGAAAATATCATCCTGAGTGAGGTAACCCAACCACAAAAGAACACACATAGTATTCACTCACGGATAATTGGATATTAGCCCAGAAGCTTGAAATATCCAAGATTCAATTCACAGACCACATGAAACTCATGAAGAAGGAAGACCAAGTGTGGGTGCTTCGGTCTTTCTTAGAAGGAGTAACAAAATACTCAAGGGAGCAAATATGGTGACAAAGTATGGGACAGAAACTGAAGGAGGAGCCATCTGGAGACCATTCCGCCTTGGTAGTCACCAAAGGTAGACACTGATGTGGATGTCAGGAAGTGCATGCTGACAGGAGCCTGATATAGCTGTCTTTTTAGAAGTCTTCCAGAGCCTGACATTCAGAGGCAGATGCTCACAGCTAACCATTGAACTGATCAAGGGGTTCCCAATGGAGGAGTTAGAAGACTGAAGGAGCTGAAAGGGTTTGCAACCCCATGAGGAGAGCAACAATACCAACCAACCAGAGCTCCCCAGGGTCTAAACCACCAGCCTGGGAGCACATAGGAAGGGACCCATGACTCCAGCTATATATGTAGGGGAGAATGGCCTTGTCGGGCATAGGTGGGAGAGGAGATCTTCGGTCCCCTGAAGGCTGAACATCGAGTGGGGGGGGGATTCGAGGGTGGGGGGGGGGGGGGGGGGGGGGGGTGGGGGGGGGCACTCTTAGAAACAGGTGGGGGGGGATAGGATAGGAGGTTCCGGGGGGGGAAAGGGGTAAGGGGATAAAACCTGAAAAGTAAAAAAAAAATCCAAAAAAAAAATTTAAAAAAAAAATAAAGAAAAAAAGAAAAGGGTCACTGTGAATTGGAAAGAAAGGTGTCACTGTAAATATCTTTGTACTTATTTTTGTTAACTGTGTCTGCTTATTGGATTTGCAAATGTTTTACAGATATAAGTACAGAGTAAGAGAGAGAGTGCATGCATGGAGCACATACAGGATAGTGAAGCATACTGTGTTTACACAAGAGGTACGCTGCCACGTGAGAAACAGCCAGAGTAATGCAGATGGATCTAAAAGTATCTCAGTCATGCACATGGTCTTATAAAAGTAGAAGATGGTGTGCATGATGATAGCTGCCTTTTTCTTCCTGTTAGCATCCAAGTTATGTTTGGAAAATGAAACTCACAAACTTGACACATCACAATGAAATTGCCAGTTTCACATGAAAGAACACAGATGGAAGTTTTCTGGGGTTTTAACCCCAAAGATGTCGTATCTAAGTAGACTGTGCCTTTCCCACTACGAGGAAGAACGGTGCTTTAACACAGTCTCTGATGATTTCTGTATTTACTCTTTTATTTCTAGAAAGCTCTCAAGCAGGGTTGAGAATCAGGTTTATGGCTGCTGCCATCGATAGTTAAAGTTCCGTGAGTGAGGTCATGGTCCAGGTTTGCATTTTAAGTGATTTCTCCCATGCAGGGTGATGGGCTGACTAGATAGCCTGGGCCAGACTTTGGACACTCAGACACAATGATAACTGTGCTACAGCGGTCAGGCCGAGAGCCATTTGCACAGTGTGACATGCCTCCGTGCTTTGTCCACTTCCAGTGGCTTTGATAATGTGATCATCAATTGGTTCATTGTTGGAAACAAAAGACCACTTCATCTTGACATGGACAAAAAGGGTGAATGACTGAAAGGCTTGAAGAGTTAAGTTTCTCACCATGAACGGCCGGCCAGTCTGGGAAGCGCTGGCTGCCATTTCTTTTAAGCACACAGATATTCTGACTTTCGTGCATTGTTTCCTGGAATTCTGTGTTCCGCGGTTCTGGGAGAATAAAATAGTGGAATGTTTAAATGTATAAAACAGGAGGCTCAAGGGTGAAACTATGGTGTCAGTCGCTCTCTGTTTGCCAGATTTTCCCCAAAGGTTGCAGAAATCTCGTGGTGAAGTTTGAATTGAACCACACTTTAGATCCAACAGCACTATAGTTCTGCCCTTCTTCAAAGCGATGCTTTGTTGGATGTTTTGTCCCTGTAGGCTTCCCTTGCCCTGTCTTTTCTTGCAGTGTGTTATTTAGTATCCACAGAAATATTGAAACAAGAATTTAATTCTTATTATTGTTCCTAAGAAAGCAATTTTATGAATTAATCTAGTCAGTGTAAATAGAAAACATCAACTGTCTACCGGGCTACCAGATAACTCCTTTAAGTGTTTAGATGTGAAAGTACAAAATACCAATGCAGGTGACTCAGTCATGTTTCGCTCTCAGCTGATAGCCAATAGCAACAAAAGTCAAAGGAAAAGAGGGAATTAAAATTACTAAGAGAGACTTGAATATTTTTTTTGAATATTTACTAAGAGAGATTTGAAGTCATTTAACAACGCCTAAAATAAATCTACATTAAAATGATTTTTTTTACCTAAAGGTTATAACAATGACAAAGGATCACACTTAAGACTGTGTATTTTAATAACACCACTGATATTTATGCATCCATAATACTGAAAACTTCTGTTTCTGCATCACTCTATTCCTCATTCTGAATTTCATATTAAACAGTTTAGATGGTGCAAAAAAAAAAAAAAGACAAATTGCTGTAACATTTTTTTAAATTTTCATTTCAGCTATCTGCTAAAAGCACCCGTTATAACAATAATGCAAAGATTGTCACCTAACCCATGTTAAAGATGAATGATTCCCATTAAGAGTGCCCCATTCACATTAAAGGTCCAGCTTCTGGGCTAGGGAGATGGCTCAGTGGTTAAGAATGTGTACTGTTATTGCAGAGACCCTGAGTTCAGTTCCCATCGCCCACGCCAGGTGGATCACAACTGTTCAACTCCAGCTCCGAGGATCTGATGCCCTCTTCAGGATTCCATGTGACTGTCCACTCTTGCTTGCATAGCCAAACATAGACACACACACACACACACACACACACACACACACACACACACACACAAAGGTGTTTTTTTTTTAAATAAGAATTGTTTCCTACAGTGATAGCATAGGTTTTTAGACATTGTCTCCTTTTCTCAATGGGAAAAAAATGCCTGCACACTGAAGTCAAACAACTGTTCAAGGGATATCACTGATGCTTGTTTTCTTGTCTGCATTTTTTTTTTACCTTGAATATTCTCTATGTCACGGATTCTCAACCTGTGGGTGATGACATCTTTGAGGTCACTTAAGACCATCAGAAATCAGATATTTATATGATGATTCATAATAGTAGCAAAATTACAGTTATGAAGTAGCAACAAAGAGGGACTTATGGCTGGGGGTCAGCACAGCATGAGGAGTTACATTAAAGAGCTGCTGCCTTTGGAAGGCTGAGAACCACTGCTCTAGAGTCAACGACCCTGACTGGTTTTCCCAGGCATCATGCCATTCCCTTCTCCCACAGACTGGGGGCTTTGTACAATAAAAAGCTATTTGAATACTGTAAGATAGCTGTTCACAGTCCATCCCTCGAATGATGCCATAATGCTTCCTAAAGCATTCCTTGAGTGGAAATGAATGCAAGGTTATCTTCTTTTGTGATAACGGAACCCCTGCTCCTTGCATTACTACAGGCAACAAAGGCTCATTCTCTTTCCTGTAAATGCATTTGACAGTGATTTGACGGTTTACAGGGAGGCTTTCTTCAAGTTGACTTGTTCTCTGCCCTACCTGGTGCATCCTCTTTGACAACTGTTGAGCTTAGGATCAGTTTCCTACCTTCCTGGTTTATGAACCCTGTTCAGCTTAGCATCCCAAATGCTCTACCCTGGACTGTGTCACTAGGTACACAGTCGTCTTTCCGCATTCTGTGGTTCCACTTTCACAAATTCAACTGAATTTTCCTTGTCACTATTCCCCAGGTAATATAAGACAGCAACTATTTCCACAGCACACAGCATTGTGTATTCTAAGTAGTCAGAAGACGGTTTCCAGTGCTCAGGAAGGTATGCATAGGTTCTATTGAAATAATATACTGTTTTTACATAAAGGATGCAAACAGCTATAGACTTCTGTATCCACATGAGCCTTAGAGCCCACCCCCTCTGAACAGAAACCTACAGGGTTAACTATAAATGCAGATATTATGGGAGTTGTTACTATACATGTCACATGTCACATAAGCTCTACATGTATCGGTTCATTGAATACTCATAACTAGGAATATTATACCCATTTTGTACTTAACAAAACAGCTTAAATTTCATGTATATACATGTAAATGTATATGTTTGATGTCATATACTGGTAAATGAAGGGCCCAACCATCAGACTTGCACTTGTTGTTGACTGACAAGATTAGTTTTATTATTTTTAAGGGAGTGATTGTGTGTGTGTGTGAGTGTGTGTGTGTGTGTGTGTGTGTGTGTGTGTGAGAGAGAGAGAGAGAGAGAGAGAGAGAGAGAGGTGTGTGTGTGTGTGAGAGAGAGAGAGAGAGAGAGAGAGAGAGAGAGAGAGAGAGAGAGAGAAAGGGAGGGAGGAGGGAACGTGCGTGTACATGTGAGTACAGGTATCCTGAAGAGCCTGGAGCTGAAGTTACAGGCAGATGTGATCTGTCTGATATGGATGCTGGGAACTGAGGTTTGGTCTTCTGCAAATGGTCTTAGACACCATTAGGTAATTAGGCTGACTATTCTCTCTGTTTTCAGTTTCAAGTTGCCACAATCCATAGTTACATGGGAAGAGGAAACATCAGTTGAGAAATTGACTGCATTGGAATATGTATGTGTATATATTCATTCTCTCAGTCCTGTTCCTCTGGAGAACCTGACTAACATACCTCCTCTAAGTTGTTTTTGGTGAGAGGGCTTTATGGCACTAGCAGAAAAAAAAAAGCAGAAAAAAAAAGGTAGAACAAGACTCAATCAGGACAATTTCACATTTCAAATTTCAAATTTTTGCTCTTAGCTACTAAGCTATACATACTCAAAAAATTAACTTCTCAGAACTTACTGATTTTCTCGAATATTTTCAAAAATTTTACTGCCACAATGCTGCTGTTTAGAGGTGGGAGAAACACACTTGGCTAATGAGATCTGATGACTTAGTAGATATGGCAGATGGATTATTCTCTTACTTTCTATGTTCTATGGTGCCTTATTTAAAAACATATTTTATTTCATATGTGTGAGTATTTGTCTGCACATAGGTCTGTGCATCATGTACATGCCTAGGGCACGGGGAGTTCAGAAGAGGGTGTCAGAGATCCCTTGGAACTGGAGTTACAGATGGATAACTGTTAGCTGCTATGTGGGTGCTGGGAATTGACCTCAGGTCCTCTGGGAGGGCAAGCAGTGCTCTTAACCACCAAGCCATTATTTGAGCCCCAGTTCTTTGCTATTTTTAAATGCAATGTGATGGGACTATTTTGTATGCGTGAGAAATACTCTCCCTCTCTGAGTTCTAGAAATCATTTGCAATTTAATTTGCTACCTCATCACTTAAGCTTACTTTTCATTACATAAAAGATGCACATGAATTAACATGCAAGTCACACCTTCTTCGAACATTCTTCCTTCATTTCCATGAAATAGTAAACATCTATCCATTCAAATGTTTTTATTAGCTCAATAAACACTGATGGAATATCAAATAAAAGTATCTTAGCTTTCTGTAATATACTTAGTTTTTCTATGTGCACATACCTCGGTTTATTTTACTGCAAGTCTACAGAGTAAGCAGGATGAGTATAATAATTCATTGTATACATAAATAGAGAAACAGACATTAAGTCACTTAACAGGTGTCTGATGGTTAGTGCCATGTACTCCCGTTACCCTGTGTGTCTGTGTCTGATGTTGTGTTATGGGCTTCACTGTGGATACATATCCTTTTATTCCAAAACTGTAGATGGTCCAAAGCTATTATGAAAGCCAGACTTAGTATATAAAGTGATATTGCTGCTCAGAAAGGAAAAGATTATTTCTGGCTGAGGGATCCTTTGGACAGCTAAGACCAGTCCTGAGCTCAGCCCTGAAGGATGGAAAGAGATTAGACATTTTAAAAAGATGCAAACGGGCTACAGGAAGATGGCAAAAGACACAGGCATAGACTGCTAGGATCGCCAACTGGGAGTATTTAGATCAATAGCTACAAATAGAAGGGAGTGGTGTCAGAAAAGCTGTAGTTTCAGTAGCAAAACAAATTAGGAAAGCTTCTAGAGAAGACAGGAAAGTCTAGCGTACGTCCCAGAGGGCAAAAGTGAGACAGTATATCTGCAGAAGGCCAGGACCATAGCTTGAGGAAGACTTCTGAAATCAGTACTGCAGTTCTGGTTAACAGTGGCCTTACAGAATAACTAGAGTGAGAGAAAACACAAGAATGAGGTTGGGAAGGTAGGGGTTGGGTGGAGTGAGAAGGAGGGGGAGGAGTGTAGCAGCAGCTCTGGCAGAGGAAGAAGAGGCACTGGACCAGAGTAGACCTTTTTTAGAGTTTCCTGGTGAACCACTGGCTTGGTGACAGTGGAGGGAAAAGATACTACCAGAGCAGGTGTTCTGAGATCATGTTCTGAAACCTGGCTTGAAGAACATTTGTAGACAGCAGGAAAGAATCTGTGAGTCAAAACTGGCTTGAGCTACAGTCTACAGTGGACCACACACAGATTCCCAATGCATACCCTGACATCAGGCGATTGGCTGCTCAGAAGCATGAGTAGCGTGAGCAAGTCCACCACCACCAAGACCTTCTAAGGGTATAACTGGATCTGAGAAAGGAGAGAAACACTTAGAGGTGATACTGTAGCCAGCACTGAGCTGAGCACACACAGGCAGGGTCTGCACTTTTAGACTTTCTTCATTCAGTGCCTGATCCAGTTTGGCAGGGCAGCTTTCTCTTGCTCCGTTGTTGTTCCTTTTTCTCCTTTTGTTCCCATTCTCCTTTAGATAGACTTTCCCAAAGAATTCAGGCTGGCTTGGAGTTAGTGATTCCCTGAAGCTGAGATTCCTCCCTAGAGCTGGCATTAATTGGGTCATCTGATTGCATTTCTTTGCCTCTATCATGTGTGTGTGGTGTGTGTGTATGCATGGTGTATGTATGTGTTCTGTGTTGAATAAGA
>JANHMN010000013.1:30213218-30315442 GCA_030674055.1 Rhabdomys pumilio | reverse complement strand
TTATGCTAATCTGTGAAAGGAGGAAAAGGAAATGCAGAAACACTGATGAATTGATTAAGGTCAATAAAAGGAGAACATAGCCCAGAGAGTGACTGCAGTGCAAGCACAGTGAGATAGATCTTATGAAAATATCTGAACAAATCATCATAATACATGAGATAAACTTGTCAGATAAAAAATGCAGGGTTCCATACACAGCAAAAGACCTGTGTCCTGTGTCATCAAAAAGACTTGTTTAAAGTACAATGATCAAGAAAGACGTTCCAAAGATGGAGAAAAACATACTAAGCAGGCCCCATTCAACCGAAGAAGCTTGCTGTTATTATGTTAATATCAGATTCAATAGAGTGGAAAGTGAAAGCTTTATTAGAGACAATTACACATGGCTAAAAGAGGCAATTTGCCTAGAGATGACAATTCTAAATCCAGATAGGATTGACAGGGTCATCTAAAACTATGGTAGGGAATTGAAAATAATTTAAGGAAAGGTAGAAAATGGAAACTGTGGAAAAGTTAAGAGAGGTGTAACATGTTTAGAATGTAATGAGCCACTGTGTGGTGCATGGTGTGTGTGTGTGTGTGTGTGTGTGTGTGTGTGTGTGTGTGTGTGTTTGTAGATAAAACATAGACATATTTGTGTATTCCTCTATATAGTTTGTTGACTACCCATTTGGCTATAGTAAATAGCAGTGAGAAGGCAACTAATCCAACTTCATTTTTTTTATTAATCATTTATTTGTTTACATTTCAAATGTTGTCCTCCTTTCTGGTCTCCAATCCATGAACCATCCACCTCCTTCCCTCCCCTTTGTTTCTAAGAGGTTGCTCCCCCACCCACCAACCCACTCCACCTCACCCCTCTAGCATACCCCTTCTCTGGGGCAACAAGCTGCCCCAGGACCAAGTCACTGACTAGCAGACTCAGATAATCCACCTGTGTCTGCCCTCCAGTCCCAGGGTCACACATGAATATATGACCATGTCTGGCTTTTTTTTTTTTCCATTAAGATTGTTGACTTATTAGATTTTTAAAAAATTGGGTCTTTTCTTTATTTGCATTTCAAATGTTTCCAGCTCTCCCCTCTGGAAACCCCCTATCCCACCCCTTCCACCTCCCTCTAGGAGGGTGCACTCCCACCCACCCACCCACCCACACACTCTTGCCTTCCAGCCCTGGCATTACCCTATTCTCCTACTCTGGGGCATCAGACCCCCACCGGACCAAGGGCTGCTTCTCCCACCGATGTCTAGCAAGGCCATCCTCTGCCACATATGCAGCCAGAGCCATGACTCTCTCCATTTATGTAGGTGCTGGGGAATCAGAATTCAAGTCTGCAAGCTTATACGACAGGCATTTTATCAACTGAGCCACTCTCACAGCCCCTTGCTTTAAGAAAGAAAAAAAAAATCTTTGTTTTTTAAAAAGGAAAAAAATCTAGAAAAATTACAGTGCCAGGCAGGAAAGACGGCTCAGCAGGTAAGAGCACTAGCTTCTCTCAGTTCTCAGCGTCCATAAGGAAGCTTACAACTAACTGTCTGTGACAGTTTAGGGGATTTGATACCCTCTTCTGGCCTCTGCCGGCACCAGGCATGCACGTGGTAAATAGATATGCACACAAGTAATATATATACATAAATGCCAACAGTGAGATAAATAAAATATATATGTAAATGCCAACAGTGAGATAAATAAAATATATACATAAATGCCAACGGTGAAATAAGTAAAATATATACATAAATGCCAACAGTGAAAAATCAAAAGCTAACTAGTCAGGGATTTAAAATTAAGCTTTGAGCTCCCTCTACTGGCTTAAAGAAAAATTCCCAGAAATAATTAAAACCCAAACCTCAAACTCGTTATTAAGTAACTGTTACCCAATATTAAAAATTTATCAGAGTTGGTGTGGTGTCTTAACTGATGAGCCCGAGTCAGAAGGATTGCCTTAAGTTTAAGGACAGTCTGGGCTATATAGTGGATTGTAGGCCAGCCTAAGCTGTAGAGTGGTAATCTCTCAGAAGGAAAAAGCTCTACATCCCTTAGCCATGTCCTGTCCCTCTATGTCAAATGTGTCTTCTTTGCTACTTGTTCCAGCTGGAGCATCTGTGGTGATGAAAGCAGCATATACCCACACGGTACAGCATACACTCACATGGTGCAGCATATACCCACATGGTGCAACATATGCCCACATGGTGCAGCATATACCCACATGGTGCAGCATATATATACACACATGATGCAGCATATACCCACATGATTCAGGAATGTTCTAGACTTTCTGTCTGCATCACTCATGAGAAACACACTGTCATCATCTCCAGTGTATATTTATAATGTAGAATGTTTTCAGATTACCATTACCACAGGCACAGAACGCATACAGCCAAGAATAAGGATTAGTCCCATTCTGTCATTTTGCACCTGAAATAAAAACACAACACAAAACCAAACCAAACCAAACCAAAATAGCATTCCTCGGGACAAAATGAATACGCCCTCTTAATTAGTGTAGACTGACATTTAGAGTCCAAAGTCTTTTGTCTCCAAATTGATTTAGAGTGTTTATCTTGTCTGATTTATTTTATCAATATGTTAGTGCAGCCTTTCTTTTAAAGTATATTTAACTGTAATCTCATTCATTTTAAGTCAACAAATATTTATCAAGCAGGACATCTCTGAGCCCTTTCCCCTTGATTACTAATTGAGAAAATTACAGCTGGATCTCATGGAGGCATTTCCTCAAGGGAGGCTCCTTTTCTGTGATTATTCCAGCTTGTATCAAGTTGACACACAAAACCAGCCAGTACACATGGTACACAAAAACTAACAAGCACAGCTTCTTCCTCCCAGGTGGTTACAGCCTGATACAACTTCCTTATAGAGCCTTTCCAGCTAGGAGTATGCTGGATAGAGGTATGTCTGCTTGACACAAGCACAGTTATTGGAGAGGAGGGACCCTCAATTTAAAATAAAAATGTATCCATAAGATGGAGCTGTAGGTTAGAGCCAGAACCTTTTCTTAATGATTGATGGGCCAAGGCCCAGACCATCCCTGGGTTAGCAGTCCTGGGTTCTACAAGAAGGCAAGCTGAGCAAGATGAACTAGCCAAAGCAGCCCCCTTCATGGCCTCTGCATCAGCTCCTGCCTCCAGGCTCCTACCCTGCTGGAATTCCCATCCTTGCTGGGTTTATTGATGAACTGTGAGGGGAATAACCCACTTCTTCTCCAAGCTGCTTTTGGTAACGGTGTTTCATCACAGCAATGGAAACCGTAAGACAAGGAGTTTCTGGGTTTCATAGTAAGTCCTCTCCATGAGACTAAGCACAGCACACTGGGTGGATCCCTGCCATTATGTACCTGTGTCTGTAGTTTCTTCAGTGTCCGGTCATCTTTTCACTCCCACATGGCTACAGTCAGGGCAACCCTAAAGTCATATAAGTTGAGGCAAAAGTCTCTTAAGCTAAACTATTCCACAACAAGACCCTTACTGCCTTTAGTTCTGGGAAAGCAGAGGTGTGAGGATACTTATGAAGAAACATCTGAAGCTAGCAGAGCTTGGTTCATGAATTTAAAATTAAAGAAGCCATTTCTATAACATAAAAGGAAAAAATGGTGGTGAGACCTTATTGCTGAAGATACCTATACTTGACTCATGGACTGTTCGGGGTTGGTCTGGTGTTGCTATGTATTCAAATGCTAAATATTGGTCCCCAAGATGTGGTTACCCAATATCCTCACAGACACCAAGTGATGCTTGTAAACTTTTCTCCCCAGTTTAAAGTTATTGGTTAAATAAAAGTGTCTATAGCCAATGACTGGGGAAAATAGAGGTAGGTGAAATTTCAGGTACCAGGCTGGGGGTCACAGGTAGAGACCAGAAGAAGGAAAAAGGAGACAGAGAGAACAGAGAACAGATGGTCTCCATTAGATGTGATGGAGCAGGTGCATGTGGTTGAATAATATGCCCACTGAGGATGGACTAATGGAGCAGAAATAACCCAAGCAAGACTCAAACAGCAAGTACTTGGAAGTGCAGCTAGGAAGTAGACAGTGTGGTGTATAGAAAAATAGATTAGGGGTAGTCCCCCAGTAACTGTGCTAAGCTGATTAAATAAATCCATAGGACTCTTCCTTGATTACTATGGGGCTTGTAGGTCACATTAATAACTCAAATAGTTTAATAAAATCCATTTAAAAAGAACCATTGAGGAAGTCAAGCTTCACTACTCCAGAAGCTCTGCCTTTATTGGATAGGTGCCTTTGCATGCTAGTAGTGGAGAGAAGCAATCAACCAAGCTATGTTTTTTTAAGCTACGATGATGACCAGCCTGTCAGGATATGCCCATCAGTGCATTTGTGGCAAGAATATAGAAGTAAACCACCACTCTCCTATCAGAAGCCATCTAAGAAAGGCTTAGCAAGTCAGTTTTCTGTAGATGGCCCATCATTTTGCATGGCTGCAATGGGTATGTGCTCTGAGATGCAGGATCCTCAAGAAACTTCATCCCAGGATTGCTTCTTGCTGCTGATATGCCTTTCCTGTCACTATTGCACAGCCTAAGAATTCCTGGGCATCAGTTCACCCTACTGGGCAGATGTCCTGCAGAATCAATATGAAGATGTACTTTCATATATTAATGCTGTGTAGATGAATTGATAATTTCATAATTCCTGATAATAATTTTAGAGAATTCCTAAATTTATACAAGTAATCTCAAGCCCCCTGTAGAGTAAAAAACTATTAATAGAGTTCTGGAAATCTTCATGTATCACAGGCTAATTGTACTAGGAAAAGAAAGCAGACTTGGAACAAATTTATAATCAAGGAAAACATTCCTTCTAGGTTTGGAATGAGGCCACTGTCTGGTAACTAAAGGCCATAAACTGGGAATGAACAATTTCTTGTAGGTGAAAGACAGACAATAAATGATGGGCTAGTTTATCTATACAAGACTTCAAAATAATAAGACACAAGGCAGGTGATCTGTTTGACAAAACTGTGCTAATTTATAACATAAAAAATATTGCTTTAAACTTATAATGAACTTATGAAGCTGGTAACACATAACAAACATTTAAACAAACATTAGTCTATTAAGACTAGTGTCTTAATAGAAAGACAGGTAACAATTCTGCTGTAACTCCTAAAGTTTCACCAATCTATGATATGAAGTATTGCTTTAAACTTACTCTGAACTTATGGAATATAAAACTGTAGAAAACCATGTGATCAATTATCCAGAGAAAGTATAAAAACTAACAACTACAATAAAGTGCGTATGCAGCCTTCTTCAGCTTCATTCAATATGCATGTGTCTCTGTATGTGTGCCTTTCTTTTCTTCCTTCTTTTGTTTCTTTTTGTTACTTTTTTTTTCTTTTCTCATTGGCTCACAAAGAGTTAAGGAACTCCCAGCCTCTTGCCTGGTAGAGAAAAGCCTGCTTTAAAGAGAAAAGAACCAAAATAACTAACTTTCTTCCCCCCATCCCTATCAGCAGGAGTTAATTGCCAAAAGCCAGTGACTTTTGGCCACAGAATAGCAAAGAGTTAAGGAAAGAGTTAAACCACCAGAAACCAGCAACTTCTGGTCCCCAGAACAGTAAGAGAGAGTTACAAGGCCAGAGCTCATTAGCCATTGGTCTTGTCCAAACTGCATCCTGTCTCAGTACCTGAATGCCAGGGCCGCCCCCCTGGCACTTTCCAATTGGATCTGAAACACTCTGACAGAACTCATTCCCAGCACTATGATTAAAGACATAACCTATGTCTGGGTAGATCATAGACTCCAGGGGAGAATCCACTACTTTTCTTTGCTATATGTATATAGTATTAAAGTGACTCTCAATAACTTATTATATCCATAGATTAGTGCATCTTTTGCACTCATTAGAAAAGCTTTTTATTTTCAGTAGATGGTATCTGTTTTAACACAAACACAAAACTGGTCAAGGTGTAGAGAAGAAGAGAATGTGGACTGCCCATCCCTAAATGAGACAACACCACCCAGCCCTCCTCCAAAGGTTCATGGATCATCCCAAATGAGGAGTAGAAAGATCATAAGAGCCAGAGGGGGTGGATGACTACAATGAAACAGTGTTTGGAGGACAAAACAAGGCAGTTACACATATGAATTCGCAGCGATTGTGACCTACAGGGAACTTGTACAACATCAAACCAGGCAAAGAGCTCAGCGTGGAGTGGGGAGGTGGTCATGAAGCCCCACCCTCAGCTGAGGAGCTATTGGAAACTGATGGCTGCTAGGAGATGGGCAGCAGGTTTTCTTCAATGAAACTACTCCTGGGAGCCATTCATGTTTTATCCATGTACATACTGGCAGCCTGAGCAGACTCTGTGCAGGGGAAATGGGGGGTTACATAAAGTTGAAAGAGAATAGCAGCCAGAAGGGTGGAAGAGGAACTAGAGTGGAAGGAATGGGGGCTGGGCTACATTAAAATACATTGTAAGTCTGTACAAAGGTCTCAAAGAGTAACATGATTTAAAAGAGAGAGCAGAGAAGAACAGAGAATGCCTGTGTAGAGGACGAATCAAGTTACTCACTGAGAAAGTACATGGTCACCACAAAGCTCTGAGGAAGACATTAGATGAGACCAGTGCTGTTTCTATAGCTGTGACACACCTATTCTGCTGCCCATAATCATGAAATCATTCTGATGTGGGAGTGTATATCATATGTGTGTATATGTGCATGAATTCTGACTTAAGAGTGATACATATCTCTCTCTCTCTCTCTCTCTCTCTCTCTCTCTCTCTCTCTCTCTCTGTGTGTGTGTGTGTGTGTGTGTGTATGAATACACACACACATCTCTGATTTGTTTGTTTGCTTGTTTGAGACAGGTTCTTGCATGGAAACCTCTGCTGAACTCAAACTTGCATTGATCTCTTGGCCCTGTCTCTTATATACTGCATCATCACACCTGGCAAGCTTTATTTAAAATATAAGAAATTTTGCAAGGCCATAGTTGACTTAGGTAGTGAGTTCTCTGATGAATATGGGCAAAATAAGTTAAAAACTTGGGACAGTTCACCATCATAGTTGCCACTAAGAACACGTGTGATTTACAGGAAATCGGAATATCAACGTCAGCACCATTTGGAAGAAGTCAATCCCAACCTTTAAGGATGAGTTTGGGAATGTCAAGACTACTGTGGAGCAAGTCACTGTAGATGCAGTGGAAATAGTAATTGAATCAACTGAAGCTTGGGAGTTGAGAGGCGGTCTGCGAGCATCCATCGCTGTGAGTGAGCACAAGACTGCAGACCTCTTGCAGCTCTAGGAGGAACTGCTGGAGGATGCACACAGACCCCTGAAATTCATCTCACACAATAAAACAATGACACCCATGGGAATCTAGACAAGTATGTCACAAGTAAGAATGTACTTAACAGACAAATGATGGCCCGCAGTTTGCTAGGTATTCTGAGGGATGACTGCCATGTCGGGATGGATGCTAGTCACCAAAACTAGCAGATTTGGTGACTCAGAACCTACTATGGAGCAGAGTTAGTGGACAAATGCCACATGCTGCTCTGTTCTAACTGCAGCAACAAGCACTCACATATATGAGCCTATGGTGAATTCCATCACCACAATAGTTCCAACAACTTCAGGAGAACTGGCCTTCGACACCATATGCTTTCTCCAAATATTTACTATCTATTGGGATTAAAACTTTCTTAAAGATCAGAATAATCAGGTGAGGGAAACAATTAAGGCAGCTTTGCTGGCACTATTAGAGCAGGGGCTGATAGTGATTTGATGTGGAGACCAAAATGTGCCCTGTCCCCGTAGAGCTGTTCCCCTAGATAGTAATGATAACATGAAGACAGGAGCCAAGGCTCTAATGTGCAAGATAGCTCCCATGATTGGGAAGGAGATTGCAGAGTGTCTTATCCTTCTCTTTGTGAGATATGCTGTAACTGTAGAATGTTTCATGTTTGATAAGTCTGCACTGCCAATTTTGAACATGTTTAAAGGGGAGTTGGCCAGAAAGCTACCAAGGCAATGCTGCTGCCTAAGTTTTTCCAGTTCTGATAATGTATGGGGAGTTCAAATGGCCTATGCTGAGTGCTTCATGGCTGCTTCATGTGTAACATGTCATGAAATCCAATGAAGGAAGTAATTAGAACTATTGTGGGGATTGAATTTATCATAGGCACACACACACACACACACACACACACACACACACACACACACACTCACTTATTGCTGCAGTTGGAGCTGTTTGGGAAGGTTTGGAAGGTATGGCCTTGTTGGAGGAGGTATGTCACTGGGGACTAGCTTTGAGGTTTCAAAAGCCAAAGCTATTCCCATTTACCCTCCCTTGCTCTTTTCTCCTTCTTTCCCTCCCTCCATCTCTCTTCTTCCTTCCCTCCCTCCCTCCTTCCCCTCTTTCTCCCTCCTTCCCTCCCTCTCTTCTTGCTTGCGAATCAGATGTAATCACTTAGCTACTTCTCCAGTGCCCTGCCTGCCTACTTGCTGCTATGCACACCACTATGTGAGCCCCAATTAAATGATTCCTTCTAAAAGTTGCCTTGG
This sequence comes from Rhabdomys pumilio, assembly GCA_030674055.1. Classification (NCBI taxonomy): domain Eukaryota; kingdom Metazoa; phylum Chordata; class Mammalia; order Rodentia; family Muridae; genus Rhabdomys; species Rhabdomys pumilio. The sequence goes on along the minus strand of JANHMN010000013.1, from coordinate 30,306,878 downwards.
CTCTAGTGTCTTCTCATAGGAACAGAAAAGTAACTAAGAGTGCTATTTACTAACTTGATCAGTGATCTTTCAGGTTGGGTTAACCAAGCAGCTTTGTTCATTTGTTTGTTCGTTCATTCATTTGTTGATCTCTGAGGGCCTTTCATATCTCTGTTTGGTAAAAGTCAAAAGACTTACCAGCAGAGACAAAAATAGCATCAAAGATTACAAGCTGTGGGAGAACAGATTGAACCAGAGGGTGCTCCTTCAGACCTCAGTGTCCTTCATTCTGGTGCCAGATTGGAAAGCACTCCATAAGACTGTGTTGCTATGACATCTGGGAACTCTGCAGGGCACATAGATGCTACAATAGACAGCTCCTTACTCTATGTTGCCCTCCAAGTCTCATCAGGAGCCACTAAGAGAATAATTAAAAGGGGGAGGGGCTGAAGAGGGGGCTCAGTGGTAAAGAGCAGTGGTAAATACCAGAGGTCCTGAATTCAATTCCCAGCAACCACATGTTGGCTCACAACCATCTCAAATGAGATCTGAAGCCCTCTTCTGGTGTGTCTAAAGACAGCTACAGTATACTCACATACATAAAATAAATAAATCTTTAAAAAAAAAAAAAGCCTGCTGGAACAAGTCTAAATTCTTTCCAGAGTTTGGCACTGGCTTCCCAGAGTTGGTTCTCTTAGATCAGGAATCCAATCTACTGGTTCTCTTAGATCAATCCCTTCCATTTCTGAGGGGACTTATTGACATGAAATAAATATTGACACAGAGCTCAAACAGGACTCTGAGGAGAGACTCCTCCCAGAGAGAACAGGAGAAGCAACTGGAATCCCCATTCAGGGCTCTCCTAAGACCACCATGGCCACCTGGAAGGAACTTGAAGAGATGACAAAGAAGCTAGAACCCCACATGGATGAGCCAGACCTTAAAAAACAAGGGAGGTCCTGTTGACTGGACTGCAGCCCTGGATGCTCATAAACAGGCTGGCAGAGTAGAACAATAGAGTGAGGTGCAAAAAGAGCTGGGTATAAATGAGCTACCAGACTGTAGTGAGAGACCAGGCTCTAATGAACTCCATCTTAGGTTCAGACTCCATCTTAGAGAATCAATCTAAGGTTAAACTCGAGTTAACTAACAAGCCTGTACCTAGCACCAGTTTCTGGGTTATTCCCCAACAAATCCACAACTCCAGGTTACAGACCTGCCTCTGACACGTCTCTTCCTAACAACCTCCAAGAGGAAAGCAGAAGTTAAGTTTATGGTTTAGCTTCCAGCACTAACCAATTATGTTAAAGGCCATAATGGCCCCCCACAATCAGATGTGTCCCAGGCTAGATAACTCCTTCTTGCCTCTACAAATGCTTGCCAAAAACTACACTTAGGGCTTTGCCTTCCAGTGTCAAGGCTTGCAGGGGGCCCAAACTCCAGTGTGTAATGAAAAGGTCCTAATGCATCAGAATCAGCTCCTTGGTGGTCTTTTGGGGTTCATGAACACTTCCTGCCACAACAGTAACAAACCACGTAGAACGGACTTTAACAAATCAAGATGACTCCATGACTTTAGTCAGTGCTGCTGTTGAAAATATTGATGCTACTCCCACTGTGTCCATGAGGGTGTGGATGTAAGCATCAATCTTGGTTGCAATCTAATGAAGAGAGGAGATCTAACGTATAAGATGTAATACTACAAGCTTTACTAGATCAGTGCTTGTTAATGACCAATCCCTTTCGAGCACAGCTGATGCTGAGATTGCTAACCACTGGGCATACAGCCCGCCAGTCATGGCTCTGACACTCAGCAGGAAGAATTGGCACTAAGAGAGAGGTTTACAAGTCTCTGGCATCAGAGATGTGGCGAGCACAAAGAACTTTAGCATTCTTCATCCACGAGCCCCCAGTTATTCTTGGACACCAATTGGAAGCTGCCGATCTGATTCTCGATTTTAATGGCTTTTAAAAGACCTCAATGAAGTCTTTTGATATAGATAAGTATTCTTAAACCTGATTTTAAATCATTCTTAAAGCCTGGTCCATCTGAATGCAGGTTGGAAATGAAGGTATAGACTGGCTGTCTTGGGTTGTGGCAGAGAAATTTGAAATTGCAATGGAAATTAAGCATACTGGTACACACCTGCAGTCTCAGCACTTGAAAGGTGGCCAGTCCATTATAAGACAAAGCCCACTCACGGCATTGGAAGATACAGACACTTGGTGAAAACGCTAGAGCCCAAAAAGAAGAAATCGAAAGTAGAAGTGAGAGTGATTAATGCGGGAACAGATTATGAATATGAGGTTTTAAATATCCACCTGACAACTTATGACATGAGTCTGACAGAAAGTTATGCCCAGTATGTCCACTGCCTCTGCAACCAGCTGTCCATCAAAGTTGAGGAAAGTTATGCAATGTCCACCAAAACCATAGAAGTGATGCAGCTACCAGACGAAGGCAACAAAATGGTCCTAGACTCAGTCCTTACCACCCATGAGTGAGTGGTTCAGATCAGCGGTTTGAGTGCTACATTTGCAGAGATTTTCTTGGAAATACTCCAAAGTAATCTTCTAGAAGGAATCAGATTGTCAATGAGGGAGCACACTGAAGAAGACTTCAAGGGAAGGTTCAAAGCTCGGTCTGAACTGGAAGAGTTGTTGGCCAAGTTGAACTAAATACTGCAAGCCCTTCGTGTAGTTGTTGGTCTCAGAGAAGTTCCTCCTGCAAGATCAGAGTTAAGGAGGAGCATGAATGCTCACACTGGGAATGCCTCTTGTATCTGTGACAGCCAGGTTTGCCAGTTAACATGTCCCTTAACAAAACCTAGGGCGTTTTCCACCTAATAAACATCTGCTGTTGAAAAAAAAAAGAAAAAAAAAGAAAAAGAAAAAAAAGAAAAGAAAAGGAAGGAAGGAAGGAAGGAAGGAAGGAAGGAAGGAAAGAGGCCAGTCTAAGCTAGGTGAAGTGACCTAGAGTGGGAGAGGTACTCAACTAGTGAACCGAGCCCTACATAACACAAAGATAAAAAGAAAGATTCTGGCTGCTTTTACACCACAGCCAAAACAAAACAAAACATAACAAAACATTTTGAGTAGACATAAAACCTCCCTTGACTGATACAATGATACATGATAAATGATACATGATACATGATACATTGATACATGATACAATGTCTACCTGACTATGGAATCATTGAATAGTACCTTAACACATGAAGCATCTCTCTCCCTCTCCCTCTCTCTCTCTGTGTGTGTGTGTGTGTGTGTGTGTGTGTGTGTGTGTGTTTATTTTGGTGTAACTAGAATTCTGGTTTAAATGTAGAAACTAAGACCCTTACCTCCTAAGTTGTTACCCACAGTTTTGTTCACTGTATGACAATTTGGGTGCTGGCCTGCCAGAGAAGCAGCCCTTGTTCTTTCCACCCAAAATGTCACTGATGATGATGCTTCCCCCTGGATGAGTTGCTGTGCACCTGACACCATGTTTGCTTACTTTGCAAACAACAGGTTCCAAATGTTAAGAGTGCCACTCATGAAAACACAGTGACAGAAGCTATCAGAGAAAGAATACTTAGCTTCTGCTAACTGCAATCAGGAAGCCCTTACACAGATCATGGCACTCCAGATGGACTGAGACAGTGATGTCAAGCACTTTGCAAGCAACTGCCCTTCCGGTATTAAAACTTCTGAAGATGCAATGAGTGCTACTTCTTCAACCTATTAGAAAGCATGAACCACGGTGCCCTTCCTGTTTCTGCAAGAGCCGGATTTGTTGGCCCCAAACCTGTGTGGAACAGACATGAGAGAACCTTCCTCCTGCCAACAGAGAGACAGACAGAGATAGAGACAGACAGAACGAGAGAAAGAGAGACACAGAGATGGAGAGAGACACAGGGAGAATCCAGTAGACACAATTATCTTATCTTGGTGTAAGAGGAAGTAATTTTTCAGAGGATTATTTTATCCAAAGCCTTAACTCATCTTCCTGACTGAAGAAAGCCTGACCTGGAAGAACATTTTCCATTTGGAAAGAATGTGGCTCCCTGAGGCCTGCTTTGCTTTCTCCTGGTTTTAATCAATGACTGATAAATGCCATTCTTATGGCCAGAAGGCTTACGTGCTGGCTGGAAAAGACTTTTGTATTCAATTAAGTATTTGCTCCAGGTGTGAGTCTGTTCAGCATCATTGCTGCGCATCTTAGCCCTAATTGTAAATAGTCCTTGGTGTGTGTAAATGGCAAAAGAGGATTTTTGAAAAGTTTTTCTCCTAAGGGCTTGATGTTATAAAATGGACTCTGATTTTGATTCCTAATGTTGCACATGACTGCATATATTTATACAATACTTGCAGATTCTCTCTCTAACTTTTTGCATGTTGGGTATCACCCAAAGAAAATTTCTTACCACGAATAGTGCATTCATGTTATTTCAACAAGGCAGCCAGATGATCATGGTCCCCTCTGGGGTGCAACTTGTTCTTCTGTGCTGCACAGGTGCCAGTCCGGGGTGTGCAGTCTTACCTGTGCTGTTCGAACAGTCATGGTACCAGTGCCTGAAGATAGAACTGAATTGCTCAAGCTCAGGAAAAACTGTTTCAAAGAATGAGGGAATGTTTCTCGTTGATGAGCAGAGGAAGCTGCTACTTTCAACACGCTGATAGAGGAGATGCAATGAACACTGTTCAAATGACAGCAAAGGAATTAGACAGTTGCTGTCTAATGAAGCTGGCTGAGGAGAGTGGCCCCAGTTTTGATAGATGCTCTATTATGGGTAATGAGGCAGCATGAAGTTATGGAGACATCTATTGTGAAAGGGGGAATCAATAAATAAAGCAAACTTCATTTGCATTTGCACATTGTTTTAAATATAATTCTATTCCATGTTGTATATGTAACTTTTATATGTGGTAGGAAACACAGAAATTCATGGTGCTTGCTCTCCTGTGGAATTTAATTTATTGTAACGTTTCACACATGAACCTATGGTATCTTTCAGGTACACCTGCAGGAAAAAGGAAGAAATATACAGCATGCTATTATAAATCATATCTGGGGTAGCTATATTAATGCCATACGAAGAAGAATTCAGACATAAAAAAATCAGAGAAAAAGTGGGATATTACAAAATGGTAAAGGCATTGTGTACCCAGAATGACATCACAATCCCTAATGTGTATGAGCCAACAACACAACATCAAAGCACATGAGCCCAAATCCAATAGAACTTCAGACAGAAATAAATGAAACTATCATTCTAATTAGAGGTTTTGGTGTTCCTCTCTCAGTGATTGGCAGATCCAGAAAAGAGGAAATCATTAAGGACTCATCTGAACTGAAGAAGCAGCATCAGTTAACTGAATCTAATTGACATTTACAGAAGGTTTCAACAGCAGCAGAGCATGGATTCTTCTCAAGCTTGCACAGAACAGTTGCCAAAAAATAAAAGCACATTATGGACCATACAAAGCACTTTAGCAAACTTCAGAAAAGGGAATCTTAAAAAGCAAACACTTGGGGGCTAGAGAAATGACTCAGCAGTCACCAGTGCTTGTGGCTCTCACAGAGGACATGAATTTGGTTCCTGGCACTCCAGTTGAGTGGCTCACAACTGCTTGTATGTCCAGGTGCAGGAGATGTGACACTGTCCTTGTCCTCTGTGTGTACCCCCATACACATGGCATGCACACACTCATACATAGACGCTACATACATATAAAAATCTTTTTTTAAAAAAATTCTCTTATGCCACAATGGAATTAAACAAGACACCAATAGCAGAAAGATAGCTAGAAATTTTAACAAAATGTAAGTAGTTGGGATATAAAACTTGTCAAAATATGTGGGTACTGGCAAAGGCTTTGCTTTAGGAGAAACTTTGCGCATGCATATCAGAGGAAAGCCCCCAAACTCAGTAACCTAAGCTTCGATTTTAAGAAAACAGAAAAACAATAGCAGAATAACTTCAAGTGGGAAGATAAATACTAAAAACCAGAAATCAATAAAATTTAAAATCTCAATAAAGAAAACCTATACATCCTAGCCTCGGTCCTTTGAAAATATCAATAAAATGATAAAGAGCTGCTTAAGATATCCGCAGAAGGAGACACCGGCTGGTAATATCACCAGTAAGAGAGAAGCCATCACTACTTATTTTGTGGATGCTAACAGGTGACTAAAAGGAAGTTGGGAGCAACTTCTGCACCTACAAGTCTCGTGTCTTAGGTAATGAAGGACAACGCATGGAAAGATACCTTAAGTCAAGCCCACAGTAATAAAACACCAGACGCTGATGAAGATGCAGAACAACACATGTCCTCGGACAAGGCCAGCAGGAAGGTGAATGGCTAAGCCATTTTGGTCAATGCTTTAGGTTGTTTTTCTCCAAACAGTGGTAAATGGGATTTTACTTTCCAGTCATGACAACTCCTTAATATTTTCTCAAAGGATTTGAAAATTTAAGTTCATGCCAAATCATATAAAAGAATGTTTTAGCATCTTTATACATAATGTCTCAAATGTGGAAGAAAATAAAAAAATGTGAGGGGCTCTTTGTTTAAAATGTAAATTTTCAAGGTGGTAAAAAGAGCGTTATGTCAAGTGGTGGGACCTTCAGTAGCAGGACCTTGCATCGCTACAGGGACCACACACCTTTGAGGCTGGTCGTCCTTGCAGTGATTCTGTGCCAAAGTGTAGTGCTGGCCTCCAGAGCCAGTGTTTAAAGCATCACTACAGTGAGTTACCAAGTTGTTACTGATCCATTAGGTCACCCACCGATGATCTGTTCACAATTTAGGACTATGCCTAGAGAATACTTCCTCACATCTTTCATCAAATATGGACTATATGAATTTTAGGATTTAAAAACTAGCTTGTTTTGAACTCCATTTGCTTGCAGGTCATTCAGTTAATAAGGAACAAGTGGGAGCTTGATCTCATTTTCTGGGAGTCATTTTCAGTAGTGGTCTGTTAGGCACAAAGCATCATTGTAGATAGTAAAGAAACTTAGGGGGAAATAATTCTGGCGATTATGGAATTCCGACGTTATGTAGGGAGGCAATAACTGCACTCTATTGGAACCCATACACAATTCACATACTACTCGAGTGTAGTTAGAAATTCTTGACAGAACCAATATGTTTGCTAGACAGAGACAATAAAGGCTTGAAAGGGGGCAATGAGGAAGAGAGGTTTTAAAGGAGAAAAGGCCCTAGCTACACAGAGTTGTGTGGAACAGAAAATGTTGAAAACAAATAAGGATGATATCGGGCTTTACGTAAGGGGATGGCTAAAGTTTCAGGCTGAATCTGGATGAGCTCGTGTTGACAACGTGGCAGTTGGATCTCTGTAGGTAGTAAGGGGAGAGACATTATTCACAGTGAGAACATAAGCTGGCTTCCACAGGGAGATTAAGGGTTAAAGCAGCAGAGTCCAAGACATTGAGGAAGATAAAGAGGGCTTGTAGCTGAGCAAGAGGTAAATAAACTTTACAAATAAGAAGCAGGACAAGGCTCTGGGCCAAACAGCAGGCTGGCTTGCAGTTGCCCCAACCCTTGAGGACATATGTAAAGCTCCATCATCCACACACACACAAATACATACACATACACACACACACACACACACACACACACACACACACACACTGTCTATTGTCAAATTGAAATGTTTTTGAGAATAAAAGGTAACTACTCTTAACAATAGCTCTGAAGAAGAGTGAGTATTTTAGACAAACATAGGTAATGACCCCTATAACTAAATTTTTAAGTTGAAAATGAATAAACAGAAAAACTAAATTTTAAAATGCCATCTGTGGGAGCTGGGTAGATGGATCAGTGGTGAAGAGCACTTGCTGATCTTGCAAAGGACCTAGGTTGCATTCTCAGCACCCATATAAGGCAGCTCACAAATGCCTGTAACTCCAGTTCTAGGGACTCTGAAATCATCGTCTGCCTTCTAGGAGCACCAGGCACCCACAGGATGCACAGACATTCGTGCAAGAAACATACCCATAAACATAAAATTATGATTTATTCACCTGAAATTCATATTCAAGAGGCAAATGAGCCAGGAGTTAAAGCCCCAAAGGCAATATAGAATAAGACATTTAACTTGGTGACCAAACAGCCTGGATTGAAATCCCAACACTGATTCCTGCCTAGTCAACAGCTAACTTTTGCCACATCACTTAGACAAGTGTCCACACTTTTCTGAGTTTTAGATTGCTTAACCATCCACCTAAATATCAAGCTAGAGACCTAATTAGAGTTTTAAGAATTTTTTTCCTTTTATGTGTATGTGTGTGGGCCCTAGTATGTGCACCATATAATTTTTCAGTATAAGTGTGTCTCATGCAATATCCATGGAAAGGCTTACTCTCTGAGTTTCCAAAACAACTCACACACATACTGTATGCATATGGTTGTGTGTATGCATCTCTACACATTGACTATATTGATACACAGTCTGCTGAAGTGGCCTAGCTCTCTGGGTTGCTCTTGGGCTGTACTCACAGGAGCCCATCATTTACAACCAGGATCAACAGCACCTGCCCTCCCAGCTGTGCTGAAGATACTCAGTCAGCATTGGCTCGCATCCACCTGTGATTGTCTTTTTGAATAGCCACAAGAATATTGAAGACACAAAGAGCAGTCCTATGAATGTTTAAAAATAGATCTATTAATTCTAATTGGGCTAGATTTGAGAGTCCAGTGGGGGTATTTGGTTTTTTTGTTTGTTTGTTTGTTTTTGTTTTTGTTTTGGTTTATTGAAGTGGAAATAAACTGGTTTCTTTGGAAACTCAAGTGCATCATGTGATGTTTTTCTGGAAGCTGTCTTGTGAGAGGATGTTTTGCTGAAGCAGACATTGAGAAGGCAAGTGATGTCTTGCTGGAATGGACGCTTGAGAGGGTGCATGATGTTTGGAAAGAGTACAAATGAAACCCCATAAACACCGAGAGGTCACTTGCATGCAACGCTTTGAGGGGCTTCGCTGGTCTCGCTTCTTCACTGCACTGCACTTCATAAAGACAACGAATTCCATGTGTTATTCCAGCTGATTCTTGATGCTTCCGCTGACTCGTGCCGATTCAGGGAGACTTGCTGTTTCTGCTGCATCCAGAGCTGCTGCTACTGATTCCTGTCTGGTGTTTGCTATTGGACTGGACTGCTGGTATCCTGATAATGAAGAGTAGAATCACCACCCCCACCCCCAAAGAACTGGTTCTGAACAGGCCCACAATCCTCTTCTTCCTATAAACCTTCTTTTCCCTACCTCTGCATAGTGGGCTAGAAGGGAGGTGGAAGCTTTCTAGAATCCTAAATAAAGTAGGTTTAGAAAAATCTAAGCCTACAGTCTGTGTTTTAGAAAAAAAAAGAAAAGACTCTACTGTGGATCTACGGTGTTGTTTTTCATAAGGACAAAGTCCAACGGTTTTAGAGTTTTCCAAGGAGAAACTGGAGGAGTTATCATTAACTTACAAAGGAGACAACTTTAAGGAGTGGTCCTGTTTGCTTTTTCCCTGATAAAACGCTGACCAAAAGCAACCTGGGGAGGAAAGGGTTTATTTCTGCATCTAGGCAATTGCTCATTTTATTTTTTTACTTTTGAAAAAAAAAACCTATGTATTGATTCTTTGTTAGTTTCACATCAGGCAATCCAGTTTCACTCATCTCTCCGTCCCCTGTCCTCCCACATCCAACCTTTGCTCTTATAATTCCCCCAATTAAAAAAAAAACCATACAAATAAACAACTGCAAAAGCAATAAAAACAAAGCATAGAAAACATCTCATCCTGGAAGCTGTAGCGTGTCACAGTGTGTCCCACAGTGAGTCCCCTTGTCCACACATCTTCACTTGAAATGTTCATTGCAAAGGGTCATTGGTCTGGTTCGAGATCTCTGGCTTCTGTGATACCATTAATACTGGATCCTCACTGGGACTCCTCTTGGTTATCCTGCTGTTGTCCTGTGTCAAGGAAACCCTGCAGCTTTGGATCAGCAGGATTGGCCTTTCACAGGTCCCAACTGTTCGAAGATGCTATAGATTTTGGGGTGGGCTGCCCTGTATCTGGGCCTTGGTTAAGGTAGCTGACTTGGTCAGTGCAATGGCTCTCCCTTATCAGCACCACCAGGGTGAGATCTCCAGCACTGCTCAGGCTAGGCCACCTAGTGCAACCATCAGCAGGAGGCAGGGGCAGTTCTTCTGATCTCACATCCTTGGGACTGGCTCACCTGCACCCATACCGATAAAGCTAAAGCTAGCTCTACTGTGCTGCCTAGTCAAAGCACAGGGCCCACTCTCCCAGATGCTGCAGCCTGTGGGGGTCTGGGCCAGCTCTCCTGGGGCTGGCTCTCCCCCCCCCCCCGACCCCCCCCATGCCTTCACTGTCAGGGCCAACTCCACTGTGTTGTCCAGGTGAGGTACAGGGCCCTCTTTTCCTAGTGCTTTAGCTGGTGAGAGGCAGGGCTAGCTCTCCTGCTTTGATGCCCTCAGGGTCAGCTCTTCAGACTACCAGTAGTGGCAAGGAGCTGGGGGGAAAGGGCATCACCCCCACACCCTTGTTACTTCATGGCAGATGAGTGGCAGGGCCAGCTCTCCTGTGCTCTTGCCATTGTAGCTGGCTCATCTGTACCCCTCCACCTGAGTCAGCTCTACTGTGCTGCCCAGACAAGGTGCAGGGCCCAATCTCCAGCTGCTGCTGGCAAGGGACAGGGCTAGCTCACCTGCTCCCATGACTCCAGGGCCAGCTCTCCCAACAGTCACAGGTTGTGAGGGGTGAGAGAGGGGGTATCATCCCTACACTAATTTACCTCATTACAGATGAGTATCAGGACTAGTTCTCCTACCCTCACACCCTTGGGGCTGGCTCTCCTAGGCACCCCCCACCAGGGTCAGCTCTGCTGTGCTCTGTAGGTGAAGTACAGGGTCTACTTTCCCAAGTGCTCAAGTTGATAAGAGGCCGGGCTAGCTCTCCAGAGCTCACAATCCTGTGGGCAGATGAGTGGTGGGGTTAGCTCTCCTACACTCATGCCCTTGGGCTGGCTCACCCAGGGCCGGCTTTTCTGTGGTGCCTGGATGAGGTGCAGGGCCTGCTATTCTGAGGGAGAGATGGGACCAGCTCTCCAGAGCACTGAATCCAGTGAAAAGCATGGCCAGTTATGCACAACTCCTGGACATCCACATAGTCCTCAGTGGCTGCCCTGACCTGGGACATCTCCATGTTCTCTAGTCGTAATATGTGCCATGGACATCAATACAGTGCCCTACCGCTGGCTGCATAGCCAGGGACTCAAATATGGCCCTCTATGGCAGCTCAGTCTGGGCCGTCAACATGGTCCCAGATGGTGGGGCTGGTTACTCACGACAGGCTGCCCCTCTCTACCCTCAAGTCTTCACTTCTCTTTCTCTCCCATTTGACCACATATACCGACACATTGTGTGACTAGAGCTGCAGGCTGGCCACGTTGCTGTTGGGACCCTGATGATACCCTCCATTGTGTAGGCAAGTAGGTGTCTATGGCCCACCTGTGCCTGCACTGGGGGTCAGGTCTGTGGGTGACATGGCAGTTCGCAGGTCTTTGTCTCCCTCCTTCTGAGCTGCACTGCCTGGATTTGATCTGATTTGATTTTTATGTGTCCTAGGCATAATACAGCTTTGGTCACCAAGCCAGGCATCAAGCAAGGATGAACAAAGAACTGCCATCTGCTCTACCCCTGACTGATATAAGAACACCACCACCAACAAAGTATCTCTGCCCATTGCTGAAGGGGTGCGGTGTGGGAGGGGTTTGCTTGTGGGGGACCTTGCTACCAGACAGAAGAATTGGTAAGGTAGTAGCAAAAGTTCAGAACCCCGAACTCTTAATTGAGAATGGCAGGAGTTTACTAGTTCCCAACCAGATTCCTGTCCTGGAGCACATGAACACGACACCCCACTAAGACGACCATGACAACTAGCATAGAGCCTAGAGTTCTGCATGCAAATGAGGTATCTAGATAGGTCTCAAGGGTTTAGCCAATAAGCTTCCCTTCCCAGGTATTCTTTCCTGCAAAAGGCATTTAATCTCTGGTCCACCCTAAGTAAGTCATATGCATCCTTTTCCTCCATGAATAAACAGTTTGGACAAAGACTGTCTCTTTCATCAAGGAGTGCAGTGGGGAGAGGCCTTAGTCACACAGAGCCACGCCTAAGATATATTATATATAATATATATATATAATATATATATAATATATATGTGTGTGTGTATACGTGTATATGTATATGATGTATATGTATATGCTATATATGTATATGCTATATATATGTGTATATACACACACATACACACACACACATATATATATGTACATATATATATATATGACCTTATTTGTAAGTAAGTTTTTAGTAAGACCCTAAGTGTCTTTAGACTTAGGCTGGATCCTCAACACAATGACAAATATATTTACAAAGAAAGAAGGAGCCACAGAGCCATGGGAAGAAAGGCGGCCACATAAACACAGAGACAGTGACTAGGGCTAGGTTGGTACAAGCTCAGAAACACCTGGTGCCAGCAGAGAGGCTGGAAGGAATATAAAGGATTGTCCCCTAAGTCTTAGAGAGTGACCCCACTGACATATTAGTTTTGGAGCACTAACTTTTGTATAAAATTTGTTGAGTTTAACCACTGCCATTTGTTAGGACTGACTCAGGGAAAGCATAGGGTTCAAATCGAAGCCATCGGTAAATTAGATACAGCTCAATTTTCAAGACATGTCTAGCCTACACATCACCCTCACAGTCTAAGCCACCGCTGTCCCTCTGCTGGTCATCTTTAGACCCCTGTGTGCTACAGGCACATGATGATCGGCTTGAGATGTAAAACTGAAATAAAACTTGTCCTCTTTGCTCATCCCCAGCTCATGCTTCCCATTTCAGTTAGAAGCGAACCCATAAGCGGGGGCAGTGGTGGCTCATGCCTTTAATCCCAGCACTTGGAAGGCAGAGGTAGGCGGATTTCTGAGTTCGAGGCCAGCCTGGTCTACAGAGTGAGTTCCAGGACAGCCAGGGCTACACAGAGAAACCCTGTCTCGGGAAAAAAAAGAAAAGAAAGAAAAAGAAAAAGAAGTGAACCCATAGGCTTCACCATGGCCTACAGGCTGGGTTTGGCCTGGCTCCTTACTCTTACCAACCTCTGACTTCCTCCTTGACAAAGCACACACCTTCCCCAACTCCCTCTATGCTCTTCCTTCTGTCTTGATAACCACAGCCTACACTGGGACAAGTTTCTGCCCAAATCTCATTTCTTACACGAATGAAATTTTTACCCTTACATTTTTACCCCACACCCTAAGTGTGAAATTATGGTCCATGTCATATCACTGTGTGTTTTCTCGCTAATTTTCCAGCTCATGGACTTTATGTTATTCAAAGGAAAACGACACGTTAAGAAAGACCTCGTCTGTCTTGTTCACTGCAGTATACAATGTACCAATGCTTGGCAGACTGCAGCCATTAATTAATACGTGCTAAACAAATGAAGAAATCAGCATACCTTATAACGATGAAGGGTGTGAGCTAGGGGGATGAAGATGGTATCTACTTTCAGCACCACCCCAAACAACACTGAAGAGTAATCCAGAAGGCCGCCCACACACATTCTGAGTGGATAGGGTGACGAAGGGGACAACCCACTGCAACTACAGAGTCGGATCTACAGTCAGGGAACTGCTAAACAGTATTAGTTTTCAGGAAAGTATTGCACCCTGTAAAGCTGCCAAGATCAAGAGATGCATCAACGTCAAATCTGTGAATAGATCCCCATAGGTAAAGTTCCAACTGCAACAAAAGCTGCCATCCTTCATGTACTGAACACCAGGCAGCTTAAAAAATCCTTTCATCCATCTAATTTTATTGGTGACTCTGTTACCTATCTGAGTGCTGGACAATATAATTTCCATTTTACACATGAAAATAAGGAGAACAGTTGGTTCATACAAGAAAATGTTGCAGAATAAGGTGTCTTTAGATCCAAATTAAGATTTCTGATTATGAAATTCTGTTTTTGTTTTGTTTTTGTTTTTTTGTGTTTGTTTGTTTTACACTTCATTCATTGGTTTCTTTAACCTATGTGGTTGGATTATTGGACACTAATTGTTCCAGGTGCCTATATGATAAGAAGTTGATCCCAGACATCATTATTATTATTATTATTATTATTATTATTATTATTACTACTACTACTACTACTAGGAAACAACGTGCATTACCTGTACTTAAGAAAATCAGCAAATAACTCGCCATCCTTCTCGTGCCCATTACCTCTCTCAGGAGGCCACCTCAGCTACACGGAAAGCTTTGATCATTGTCCCGCTGTGAAGGGGGTGGGGACAGAACGACGTGGGCGGCGGTGCACCCGGGCCTGTTCTGGGTGAGTGTGGGGCGGAACCGTGGAGGCCGGCCGAGGGGCGTGTCGGGGCGTGTCGGCGACGTGGCAGCGGGGCGGCGCGGAGGCCATCTTGGCGCGGGACACACACTCCTCTGGTCTTCCTCGTCCACCGTAAGCCGGATCCCCGAGCGGGACCCCCGACCCGGGCCCCGACCCCGATCCGCGTGTGCAGCATCTGCGCAGGCGTTCGCTCCGACCCAGGTGAGCGCTGGGCAGGGCGGTGACACGCGCGGCGGCGACAGGACTCGGGCGAGCCCCAGGTGGGCGGGCCGGCCGGCGGCGGGGCGCGGGGGCTCGGGCGGCGGAGACACTCATCCAAGCAGCGGGGTCCCTCCTGGCATCACTCCGGCCCCGATCCCCGCTCTCCCGGCCGCACCCTCCCGCGCGTGCACCGGTGGCCAGGCCTGCGGACCTTCGCCCGGCCCTGCCCGGCCTGCAGACGTGGCACAGACTGCCCAGGCCGCCGGCCCCGCTGGGACGCAGCGGCTACTCCCGGGATTCCCGGGAGTGTCCAGCGCCGCCTTTAACCCGACCCATTTCGGCAAGAAATGTAGGACTGTTTATTTCCTAAATGGCAGGATGTCTTATCCAAGAGTTTTTCTCAGGACATTGATCTGAGAGGCAGCTTTGACTCAACTGTGAACCTGGCACTTTTTGTCACTTTAGTGCTGTCTGATCACTGTTTGAATCACTGAGTGTTTAGGGAAGTTTATTTTGGGCACGAGAATGTTAGACTGCTGACCTCCGTCCTGAGTCTGCCCGGGAGTATTCGAGGCAGTCTTAGGACATCAGTAATATTAATAGGAATAGCTTCTGATGCTCTGACTTTACCAAAAGTCCATTATCCTGTTTTTCTTTCAAGTAGCCACCTATTTTTTTTAAAACAGACTAAAGTAGGAGCAAGCAGATTCGAAGAGCAGTTTGATCAGACTCTGAGGTCTCATCTTCTAAGCTATTTCCATCTCTTTTCCTGTAGTAATGTTGATGCATTTGGACAACTTTTTGTTCTAAAAAAAACCAAAAAAACAAAAAACCTCTGTCAACTGTTGCATCAGTGTTCCTGTCCTGATAGGTTGGTTTTTGCTTTCTGTCTTTCCTTCTTTCCTTCCTTCCTTCCTTCCTTTCTTCCGGCATGTTTATGTCTGCCTAGTTTATCTCAGTATTGTGTTTAATCCATTGTTCAAAGGGCAAAGCGTCTTGTATTTCAGGTGTGCTCTTTTGCTCATGCTGAGAGACTGGGATTATCTTTAAATAGGACCTAGCCATTGGCAAGGATTAGATAGCTTCTTCAGAAGAGCAGAAACCGGACTGACTGATGAGAGATGAAGGAAAGAGATAACGTAGAAAGTGATGCAGTCTGTGGAAGGGCCTTTCTCTTTCAGGTTATCTGTCTTTGTCCAGGTAGGGAATAGACAGATTTAGCTTCTTTAATGTCTTGTGTTTCCCCTCTTCACAACCAGGCTGTGGTGGGGTACAGACTCGTCTCCTTTTCTACTCCCCAATTTCCCTTCTTTGGAAACAGTTCTGAGATTGTCTGTACTTTAGCAAACCCATGAAAACTTTGACAGCGTCCTTTCTGGCTTCTCTTCTGTATTTAGTACGTTGAAATGTTGCCTTCTGAGAACCACAGTCTCCTCATTTCTCCCTGCCATTCTGTTGGTTGTATTTCTGCAGGTTAGTCAGCTACATGCCTGGAAGAAGGTTTGGTGTTAAGTCGTAGTCCCTTTATTTTGATATACCCTTCTTAGAAGAGATATGGCAGAACATGATATCAGAAGCCGTTGGTATATCCACGACACTTGTGGTTTGTGAACCCCAGACCCAGTTGCTGTCCCTACTTAAGTGTTTCAAGGAACTTGATCCTGCTGAGTTAGAGGCGAAACGCTTTATGATCCTCTAAAAGACACCATCGATCTCCTTGGCCTCTTTCTTACACTGCTGTCTGTCTTACTTTAGGGGTACTCACTGAGTCTTTCCTCAGTGTCTCTCTAGACTGTCACTTTTCTCATCTCTATCACCACCATCTTAGTTTAGGCCACAGAATCTCAGCCCAGCACTATGGATGCATGGGATCATATGATTCTTGTGGGTTGTGGGATGTGCATTATGGGAATTTGAGTTGTTATCTAATCTATACCAGCAGTACCCCAGTGACAACCAGAAGTTGTTGTGGAAACCCTGGGGGATACGAGGTTATGGTTACTTCTAGAGTAGGATATTGGCAGATCCTGTTTCACTTTTCCTATATTCCCAAGTGGTGTCTCTGCCCCGTAGTTCAGTGCACACTTCAGCCAAGGGAATCCCTTTTCATCCACTCTCCAACTCCCCATAGTGCTGGCGGTTGTATTTGCTAGATAAGAATTTTCCCAGTGAGCTACACCATTCCAAAGAAGTCTTCAGAACACCAATAGGAATTGTCAGTAACTGGGGTCAGCCCAGGTCCTCAGGTGGGTAGTGGATCAACTGATACATCTGTGGGTAGAAATGTTGTTCATTGAGCATATAAACGCACCAACTTGGATGAATTTCGGAGGCATCTGGCTGTGTGTGGGGGGGGGGAGCCAAATATTAGGGCATTATCTGGGATTTAATTTTATTTATCTTACCTTTATGAAATGAGAAAAAAATGAGAGAACGAGTGAGTGTTTTGTTGTCAGTGTTTGTGTTTGGAGGGAGGATGTGACAGGAGTGCAGTGAGGGGTTCTGGAGCGATGGGGGTGCGCTTCCGTGTTCCAGCAGGGGTGGTGACTGGGCGCCTGTGCATGTGGTTCAGCTTCACAAAGTGTCACACACCTCACATACACACAGATTAGTAAACACAGCTGAAGTCCTAGTAAGGTCTACAGAGTCGTTAGTGGTGCCGGACGTACCCTCGTCCGTTTTCTGCGTTTGGAATTTGTCTAGCGACCGTGACTGAGAGCAGTTTGCACTGAACTCTCTACTGTGTCTTCTTCTGAGGGATTTAACATATCAGAAGAGTTAGAATAAAAGGCAGACCTTCCTCCACTTGAGTGCCTTTCTGTTCTTTAAATGTCCTGCCTCTCACCTCTGTCAGGAAGACTGAGTATCTGCGCCCCTGGCTGCCCCTCTGTCTTGTTCTACCACGAACAAGGCTTTCTTGAATGTGTCTATTCCCTTTGTTTATACCTGCAGCATGCTCACTGTTTGTTTAATGGAAGGTTCCTCTTTCCCTTCAAGTTCTTACTTCCCTCGACTTATGGAAATTTGCTTTATCTTTCAGAACTCATCTGTAAGTTGGAGACTGTCCCCAGATCTTGCAGTCACAATCTTTCTATCCAGCATGACTGTCCTTAGCCTCAGCATACGGAACCCAGCTTTCGAAGTGTATCGCTGTTACTGTGTTGAGTCGTCCCAGCATCTTTGGATGTTGGTTCTGTGATTTGATTGTGTCCTATACAAGTCTCTAAGTTGACTGGGTTTTGCTTAGCACTGAATTTCCAGAGGCTCATTACAGTGCTTGGCAAACAGTTTGTCTTTGCTGAACATTTGTAAACCGAGGGCCAATTTGGCATGGTTAGAGCTGGTTTTCTACTGTCTCAGTTCCTTTTCCTCTTGCTGAAGAAAACACTCCAACAAAAGCCACTTAAGAGAGAGAATGGCTTATCTGCTTCGTGGGTATAGCCCACCAAGATGGAGACTTGTGGGCGGGAGCTTGACAGTCACATGGCATCCAGAATCAAGAGCAATGGCGAATGAATGGATGCATGCTGCTGCTTGTTAGCCATGGTCACACTGGTTTGAAAGGTTCCTGTTTTGGTTATGTGGTGGCCATTTTCCCCAAACTACAGTAATCAGCGTTCCAGTCTTTTTTTTTTCCTAGAAACTGTGCACTCACTTCAGCCCTGGGCGGTGACTGGTCATAGAGATAGTCATGGTCATCTTTTAGTCTAGTGTCTCATTTACCATCTTCCATCGTCCTTGGCAATGGGTGCCTGGGACCCCTACTTGCTCCTCTGTAACTATCCCTGATCTAAGTGGACAATAAACTGTCTGTTTCCCAATCTAGAGACCTCCCAGGCATTGATTCCCTCAGATTAAGTCTGTTCTAGAAGTTGCTCCTCTCTGCTCCCTGGCAATTCCAAGAGGGACTGATCCATTATTACTCTTCAGACATTGGCTGTCTTGACCTTGGGTGAGTGGTTGTAGATTTTACCCTTTGGAGACTTTTCCTTTCTGACCCTCAGCCAGGTGGTGCCCTTACAAACCCCAGCTCAGTGTGGGGCTTTCCCTCAGACCATACTGTTTGTTGCTCTCCCTCTAGGGGTTCAGAAGGCGTGTCCCAGTCCTTTTGGGGCTTAGGATCTTTCAAGGAAAAGGATGCTCCTCCTTTTGAGTCTGCTTTCTGTTTGGAATGATCTCTTGTTTCATCTCTCCTTATGACTGTGGGGCAGCACTTTTCTAAACTACACAGAGTAGTGGTTCTCAGCCTGTGGTCGTGGGAATTGACGTGGGGGTAGAACGACAGGAGTCGCTTAAGACCATCAGAAATATCAGATACTTAAATTATGATTCACAACAGTAGCAAAATTTAGTCATAAAATAGCAATGAAATAATTTTATGTTTGGGACTCAACACACCACTGTATTAAAGGGTCAAAACACAAGGAAGGCTGAGAACCACTGGCCTAGAGGGGCTCCTGTTTCCTAAACAATGTGTCTGCCCTTAGGTTAGAAAGATGGCTCCGTGGTTAAGAGTACTGACTGTTTTTCATGGGATCCAAGTTCAATTCCCAGCACCTACATGGTGTCTAACAACAGACTGTAACTCCAGTTTCAAGGGGACCTGATACTCTCTTCTGGCCTCTGTGGGTACTAGGTACCCACATGATACACAGTCAGGCACATGGACAAAACACTCATAAACATAAAATTAATTGCCCTGGGAGTAAAAGTGTCTATAAAGCCCAAATGGAATTTTCTGCAACATGGCCTGGCTGCACTGCCCTTTGACAGAGGTTGCTCCTGGAAAGAGGATAGCACGTTTGCTGCCCAGAAAGACTTAGCTCAGTGGAATATGGTTCAAGGTTTTCTACATTCCAGCCGTTATCTTCCTGGCCTCTGCCCTGTTCCCTGCTTATCCCACTCTGCCTTTCAGGTTCTCCTGTGTAGGCACCTTTTGGGCGTGGGTCATCAAGTGGAAGGTGACTAAGAAGAGGCCAACCGGGGAATAAGAGATTTAGGATAATGTAGATCCATTCTTACTCAAGAGGAAGACCTACAGAGGGGTCTCAGCAAGAATCAGAGACCACCAAGAGCTTACTCACTGAGGTAGTTAGGAGTCAGGGGGCAGGGAGTTGAGAAGCCTCTGTCCGGAGGAAGATGAGCAGTGAGTAAAAGAATGTCTCATGCTCAATAAACATCTTCCCTGGGGTCCACAGGTCAGAAGAGTCAATAAGCTATAGAACAAGTTAATTAACTTCTAGAAACAAGATTTCTCCAGTTGCTGGAATTGTTACCAGTCCACCAAAATGAAGTTTACAAAATGGCATGCCCCTGGCGCTGCTGAGCTCCCATTTCCCATGTTAACAGTCCAGGATCCTAGTCAGGGAGTAGTGCTCTCTACAGTGGGTGGGTCTTGCCGGCCATTTCAGTAAACAGTCAGGATATTGCTCACAGGCAGGCCCTAGTGGCTCATCCTCCCAGGTGAGTCTAGAGTCTGTCAACTTGACTAAAGTTATCATTATCATATGCTTTAGATGAATCTTAAGATTTGTAATATTTTTATAGAATCATATCCACCTTCCATCCCCCTACTCACACCTCCTCCTAAGTCTGCCCCACCATGCCTCCTTCCCAATTTCATGGCCTCTTTGTAACCCACTGATTCCAAATAGTGGTGTCTGTGCGCAGAGGCGGGAGCCAAAGCATGGGCAGCCTGTCGTGGGACATATTGCTGAAGAAAGGGACTCTTCCTCTTCACAGCCATCGACTGCATCAGCCCCTCAGCTAGAGCTCAGCTTCCTGAGCCCCTCCTCCATATATACTGGAAATGTGACTGGCTTCATTTTGTGTTTAGAAGATAACGTTTCACAGCAGTTCAAGCTCTGACTTTTCCAGTCTTCCCACCCCGTCTTCCATGTTGTTCTCCGAGCCTTGGTGGGAGGGGTGTTATTTAGATGTCCCCCTTTAGGGCTGAGCACTCCACAGTAACTTACTTGCTGTCCTTTGGGTATTTCTGAGTCGCTGTTAACTGCCATCCATTGCAAAAAGATGCTTTTCTGATGAGGGAGGAGAGCTGCACAGATTGTGTGTGTGAAGCTAAGTGCCTAGAGGCAGTTGGTTAGTAAGGCTGCTGTCTTATATTGACCTGCTTGTTTTCTTTTGTTACAAAACCCAAGGTACATCATTTCCCTGTTGCAAGGCTGCTGTGGACCAGGAGACTTGAACCTAACCAGCTTATAAAGTTGAACTCAACTTGATTTTTGTTTAAGTGTTAATAGATATAGCCCACGTGTACTGTATTGAGAGAATACATTTGTAAATGCATTTACAGATGTGCATTTGTGAAGCCAAGCAAATTTAGCTTTTAAAAAGAGGTGTTAACCAAGTAACCCCACACAGAATGCTTTCAAAGGAAGATGAGGAATTAAATTAGTTTAATTAATTAGTTAAATTAGGTGTTTGTATTTTAAGCATCTTGATTGAAATCTACACATAACTCTCACAGGATTCAAGTGGCCAAAATTAACTTGGCACTTTACTATATAATATAAAATATTTAAAATATATAGCTTCATTAATAAAATACTTAACATAAAATTATCCCTCAGTTGTAAAATTATATATATATATATATATATATATATATATATATATATATGTGTGTGTGTGTGTGTGTGTGTGTATGTATGTATACTTATGTGTGTATATGTATGTATATGTGTATATATATATGTATATGTATGTATATATATGTGGAAATGTCACAGTTTATTCGCATATTAGTTTCATAGTCTTTAAATTTATTCAAAACTTTGTTACAAAATTATTGTAAATAAACCCAAAGATTCTTGTGCGTGAGTGTGTGTGTGTGTGTGTGTGTATAACATGTGTGGGTGCCTTTGGAGGCTAGAAGATACTTATGATTGTGAGGTACACGTGGTTGTGAGCCATGATGTGGGCACTGGGATCTGAACTCAGGTCCTCTTCAGGAGCTGCCACCTTCTGGTCATCTCTCCAGCTTCTCAGGAGTTTTAACAAGCCCTTCTTCCAGACATGTAAAGGCTGACTTGCCTCTTAGTGATTTGTCTTAATTGTTCTCTGACTGCTTGAGCTGCTGCCCCGTGTAAAGCTTATTACCCTTTTATTTCATTGCAGTGCAACCGTAACTGAGGGAAAATGATGGAAGAAAGTGGAATCGAGACAACGCCTCCTGGAACCCCTCCCCCGAATCCTGCAGGCTTGGCTGCCATGCCTTCCACTGAGGCTCACCTAGGTTTGTGTTGTGGGGAACATCTGGAGGGTTGGAGACACTGGTCTCTCTGAGTCAGTTAGAAGAATTCCTATGTTAGTGCTTCTCTAGGCTTGTCAAGGTGGAAAGAAATTGTCCTTTTAAATGTAAACAGTAACAAAGAAACAGTCTGTCTTGTCACAAGTAAGGAAGCATAATGTTTTGCTGTAAGCCTCTTTGTAGCCAGCCTTCAAAGTGTGTGCTGTCTTTGATGTTCTTTGACTTTGTGAGGATTAGTCTTTTTGAGGTTTTAGTGCCGAAGAAGTTTTTATGTTCGTGTTAGGGATGAAAAAAAGACCTTCTTTTCTCAAGAAACAAACACGTAGAAAGGAAGGTTTACTCCCAGGCAGTGTTTTCCTTGAGTCCTGCTTTTCCCCAGTGGAATTACATGGCTCCTGTACTCAGATACAGTTGTTATGCATTGGAAATTACACCTTTAAAATTAGTTATTAAGATTTCCATATTAGAAATTCCCCAAGCAGTGAATGTTTGAAAATGAAGTAGAAAGACTTTCTAGCTTTGTGCGTTTATCCTCTTCTTTCTTTTCTAGCTGCAACCAGTTCCTTCTCATCTCCCAACGTGTCTGGGGTGGAGTCTTTGCCGCCACATGCCTATTCCACGCCTCAGCCCTCTCTGCCCCCTGTGCAGCCCTCAGCGCCACCTCCCTTTGTGCCTTTGTCTCCAGCTCCTTCAGTTCCCCTGAGTGGCACTTCTGTGCCGCCCTCCGTGTCTCCATCGCCTGCTGCTGCCTTCAGCGGCCCTCCATTGTCTCACTTCCCACCTGCGACCTCCGCCTCTGGTGCTCTTCTGTCTGCACCGCCTTCGGGGCCTCCCATATCAGGGTTTTCTGTCGGTACGACTTATGACATCACGAGGGGACATGCCGGAAGAGCTCCCCAGACACCCCTGATGCCATCATTTTCTGCACCTCCAGTTACAGGTGAGCTCCCCTTACTGTTCTTTGGTACTCAGCTGTATTTAACGTGTTACTACTGTGTGCTGTGTTCTAGGTTGTATAGTGTTGCGATTGTATAGTGGACGGCGGAGTATCTTAGTTTGTGTGTAGATGTGGGCATCTGCTGCTTAGAGGTCTTACTTTCTCTGTGTTAATGATTAGTCTCACTCTGACTCCTGGTCACTCAACTTCTTACCACTTAAATTATTAACAGTAAAACTAATGGAACTTATTGTGCAGTTTTCGTGTGCTATAAAAATTGATGTATGATTGGTGTGTGAGGTGTGAGAAGGAATTCCCAAATTCCATGCTAACATTTATCATCACTGATTGGCTGCAGGTTGCAATCTAAGAGTACACTATAGGTCACTTTTTTAAAAAATCAGAACCAGCTTTCCGAGAGAATAGATTTTATTTAGCTAGTTCCATGCAGAAGTGAGTGATACTATCCCATTTCTTTTAGGCCAACTGCATCCCCTCTTGCTCCCTTTTTTAGTATGGTTGTTAAAAACAAATGATAAAAACTTAATTTTTGGCATCCTCTGTCGTTTATTATTTTGGGCTAGAGGAGTAATTTAGCTTTGATTATTTAGTATCCAATTTGGCTTATCTACCTTTCCGAATAAAATGTATTTTGGTGCATAAGAATCACATGGTTATCTGTGTGGGTGTGTTCTGTGTGTGTTTGTGCCTGAGTATATGTGTGGCCACCTTTTGTATGATGCAGATAACCTTGGGAGGCCAGAGAAGCTGTTGGGTCCCCTGCAACTAGAGTTACAGACGGTTGTGAAGCCAGCTAATGTGGGTGCTGAACCTGAATCCTCTGCAAGAGCAGCCAGTGCTATTAGCTGCTGAACCCTCTTTCCAGCCCCAATGGGTACATTCTTTTGGATGTGTATGTATTATACATACACAACACACACACACACACACACACACACACACACACACACACACGTGTAGTGATTATTATTTTTTATGATGGACTTTAGTGCTCAGTTCTTTGTATGGATTAAGGAGAGTAGAAGTGCACCAGTCATTTAAATCCTGAATAGGATACATGGGAGCACACACGCACATAGATACCCCATGTGTGTTTATATATGTGCTTCATTTGTTGTTGTTTGGGACACTTGGTGTAAACTTATGTAAAAGGGGAAATACTTTTAAAGGGATTTTTTCACTTATATTTATTTATAAAGGTTTCACTTAATAACTTCCTCTTTGAGTGCTGACGTGGTTCTATTATTGAATTTGGTTTGAGCTTCTCATGCTGCATCTTTTTATAGGAAAATATTTGTGGAATAAATTACACAACTAAATTTTTGCCATTGACTAGGTATTTTGCCAGCCCCCATTACTCAGCAAGCCAGTATGCCGTCTCTGGCACAGGGACCTGGGACGACATCAGCCATTACTTTCCCAGAGGAGCAGGAAGATCCTAGAATTAACAGAGGCCAGGATGATGCTCCCGCTGGTGGCATCTGGGGTTTTATTAAGGTAAGGGCGTTTGCTTTTCAAATTACTATTCTAATTGTAAAGCTGACAGGTGTTCATTAGAGGAAATTCTGAGACCACAGTATAGAGTAAGGGAAAAAAACTCTTTATGGCCAGATTTCTCTGGTCGCTCTTGTCGTTTGTCTATGTGTGTCCATTTGTCTGTGCGTGTCTGCACACATGTACTTATTCTGTTACTAAGAGTCCAGTTGGACTAGGGACATGGCCATTGTGTTCCTTGTCTTAATGAAGTTGTTCTTTGAATAATGACGACTAGACGACTTTATTAATGTCCTTCAAGCTATGAAAGTGTCTGTCTGTCTGTCTGTCTGACTGACTGACTGACTGACTTTGTTTCTTGAGTATTCAGAATCTGCTTATGTTTGAATGGGTGTATGTGTGCAGGTGTATGTGTGTGCTCTGTTGCCTGCATTATTTTTGGTTCAGGGTCTGTCATTAAACTTGGAGTGTATCAGTTCAGCTAGGCTGGCTTGCCAGTGAGCTCCCAGGATGCTCTCATTGTATCCTGCTCCAGTGCTGGGGCTTCAGACGTGTGCTACAGTGCTCTGCCTTCTGCATGGGTGCTGGTGATCTGAGCCCAGGTCCTCATGCTTCGTGGGTTTGACATGTTGAGTCATCCCTCCAGCTCTAAGTATTCTTCCTTTAGAAGATAATTTCTTAATAACTGCTTTTGTAGCTGTTGCATTTATCATGTTTTCTTTTACAAGTCTGTTATCAGTATGATCTGGTTATAAGTCTTAAAATCATTTTACTTACTTTAATGAGAAAAATGTGTAAATGTGCCGTATTTTTTTTTTATTGTTTTTGGTGAACCTAGGGCCTTACATACACCGATAAGCACTTTATTTCTCAGCCTGGTTCTCCTATCTCTACTTTAATTTTTGATAAAGTGTCTCATCAAGTTACCTAGATTATCATGGCAGTCACTCAGTATTCCAGAGTGGCCTGAAGCTTACAGTCCTCCTCCTCCTGCCTGGCTTGTAACAGGGATCACAGGCCTGCACCATCAGGCCTGATTAACATGTCATCTCCATTGAGCTGTACAGTGGTCCCTTACGATTTTAATTCTGAGAAATAACCTTGTGCATACATCTCGATGGCCCTCAGTGGCATCGCTAGTTCCTGATGAAAGTCTTAGTGAATGACCTAGAACTTCGTGTTCCTTTCCATCACCACACCTGTGTGATGTTTTGCATTCTTCTTGTGGTATATGTTATTTTGAAGTGCAGTATTTTCCTTCTGACTTAATAGACAAAAAGATTTGAAACTCTTTTTAGTGTGTGTGTGTGTGTGTGTGTGTACACATACATGTATTGCACATCTGTGGAGGTCCAGGGTTAATACAGAGTATCTTCTATGAGTGTTCTCCACCTGGTATACTGAGGTCAGGTTTGCTGCACCCAGAGCTTATGGTTGGGACGAGTCTGGCTAGTCAGCTTGCCCTCACTCTCCCTCTTGGGCATTGGGATTGCCTGTGGCCACCACACCCACTCAGTTTTTATGTGGGTTCTGGGGATCCCAGCTCTGGTCCTCATATCTGTGATGCAAGGGCTTTTACCTGACAGCCAACCACCAACACTGAAGCCATATTTTACTTTTATTTCTTACCTGTTAAGTTTGGTCTCCCCACTCCCGTGAAATTTTGTTTTATGTATTCGATGTTTGTCTTTGCTCATTTTGAAGTCGGGTAGGGAGATTTGCTTCTCTGGGTTTGTTAAGAGCTCTGACTGAAGCAAATACTGTTTTACGATGTACACATTATAACTTTTTCCGTTTGAATCTACATTTTGATTTTATTATGCTTTTCAACACAAAAGTTTTTAAATGTTCAGAAGCTATTTCTGTGAATCTTTCAGGTCTATATGCTGAAAGAATACATTTTCATTCCATCTGTTTTTTTGTTATGTTTTGTTTTTTGTTTCTTTTTTAACCATTTCAGATTTTACTCTAGCATTCAATGTAGCTAATGTGTTTGAGTGCACCCTGGAAATTAGAGATGGAATTTAAGTGTGTTCCAGCTTCTTAGTGGAGTGTTTTGAATGACTCTTATCTTACTAAGTTACACCTTAATGCTGGTCAGTGAGGTTTGTCTTCTGTCCCATTGAGCCTGTCTCTGCAATAGTAGCACACCATTAAACCTGCAGTGAGGCTTGGTCATTCCACTCTTGCATGTTGAGAGCTCCCTGTGTGCTCAGGTGGGTGTGTGAAACGTTCAGTGATGAAAAGAGAGGTGCAGCCTCTGTCCCAGCGCTGGGAGCCTCGGGTTTTTCTTCAGGTTTTCTTGGCTGATCATTCCCAATTTTTTCTTAATGGAAAAACATTTTGAACTCTATTTTGAATTGCGAACTTCCTCCCAGCGTTCTACTGAGAGCCTGTTCAGTTTCATTACATACAGTAAAGGTAGTTTTAAATTAAGTGGTTAATGTGGTCAGGTTTCAGGTCCATCTGGTCTTTTTTTTACACTTGCTTTTGTAAAGTTAAAATCTTACCTTATACGTACAAAACTATGGCCTTCTCCTTCCTTCCCTTGTAAAGCCTGTCCATTGCTAGTTGTAATACCTGGTTCAGCTCTCTGGTTCTTGTTAGAGTGCTGATAAGAACGTACATGATTTTTAACGTGAGGTTGCCTGCCAGTCCTAAACTTTACTCGTTGAATTCCCATGTCCCCAAGTCACCTTAGCTCTGAGTTGGCAGGAGGGAATCCCAGTCTGTTGGATGTCCTGTAGGGGGCGCTCCCTCTGCCCTACTTCAGAAGAATTAGAGTGTGAGAAGGAAACCTTTTGGCCAGTTCTTGGGTGGTTCTCTGTCTCATGGTGCTGTTGGTTTGAAGATTCCAGAAGGGAGAAATCTGCCTAATGAAGTGGGTTTAGGAATGGATACAGCGAGATAAGGCAACCAGGAGCCATTCTGAAGGGTGAAGCTTGCTTCCTTCCCCTTCTTCCCCTTCCACTTCCCCTTCCCCTTCCTTCCTTCCTTCCTTCCTTCCTTCCTTCCTTCCTTTCTTTCTTTTTTTTTTTTTTACTGCTTCTATCTTTTTAGGAACAAAGTATTGACTTACTTAGACATCTGATTACAATCCTTATTTGGAACCCTGAAAGACAAGTTTATCTTCTAAATGTATCTATAAATGAAACACATTTCACTTACAAAACCGAGTGAAACACTAGTGTTGTTCTAGTATCTTCCACAGGCTACAGCTGGTCTGCTTTCTGTATGGAAGAGAAGCCTGGTAGGAATTTGATACCAAGTGACCTCATTGACTTTGGCGTCCTGAAGTGCTGCTCTACAGGGTTCAGAAGTACTGGTCCACCAAGGCATGGGGAGCTTTAAAAGAAAAGTTCCTGTAAGGGAGCTGCAGCGGTCGCAAGCTAAAACTTGCAGTAGCCATCCATCTTCAGGAGGCTGTTTCACAGCATCCCTTGGCTTTCACAGGTCTTCTGCCTCCTATTCAGAGATGCTCCCTGGTTCTTGGTTGTGTCCTATTTAGGGCCAAGTACTGAGTACTTGTCTCCTATCCTCAGCACATCGACCCGCTAACGCATCTCTTCAGTAGCAAACATTTTAGTATAGATGCCGTAATGATCTCTAGGCTCTGCCCCATAGGCTTAGATTTCTTAAAACCTACTTTTAATAAGGTTTCTCAAATGCTTCGAGCCTCCCTTTTGCCTTTTGTCCAAAGGTCGGGGAGAAAAGATGGTAAATGGGACAAGGGGATGTGAACCTGTTTAGAAGTTTGGGCCATTCCAGTCTCCATTGTCAGGATACCCGCAGTCCATTTCGGTAGTGTCAGGATGCCAAACATGAATCAGCAGTGGTGGCACAATCCAGCAGAAACAGCCAGGCCTCCTTAGAATCAGCACAAGTCAGGGGCAGTGACCAGAACCAGCCTGGAAACCAGGAGAAGTTCTCTCCTGTGCCTCTCTCAACATCAGCGAAGACTTGAGATCAATGCAGCATTGCAAGGTCAGCTATGTGAGCACCCACCACTGTCCTTTGGGTTCTATTTATACCGTCTCCAAACATATGTCCTTCACAGGTCTTACTTCAGCAAAACACTACATGAGTCTGCTTCAGCAAGGCACCATGTGAGTCTGTATCACATGGCACAACCAGAAACTTACACTTCATATCTCCCTTTTTGTTTAAAAATTGTCTTTTTCTAATATTAACAGTCTACATTAAGTAAAAATAATTATATGAACCAGAAAACTAGAACTTTACATGTTTAAATAAATAGCTTATGAACAATAAGCTAACAAAACAACCTTAAATTTTTATTAGAATACAATAATTTAAATAAAATGACCTTAAATTTTTATCAATATACAATAAAAGCAAAACAACCTTAAACTTTTAGTGGAATGCAATAAAAAATAAAACAACTTTCCTACCAATATACAATAATTTAAACCTACCACCCTAGATGATAACACCCATAACACATAAACAACCAAAACTATCCAGCTCAACTGAAACAACAGGTACAATAGTCTTTTTATAATTGCTTCATGTTGGATTGGTCCGAAGAATTCCTGTTTAGGACCCAAGGGAGAAAATGGTTCATCCAGTATCGACGCCCCCCACCCCCTGCCACGTCTGAAAACCCAGCTGTAGCGTTTGTTGCCCAGTCCCTTTTTATCCAGTCTCTGTGTTATCTGCCAAGTCCGTGTGTTGTCCAGTCTCTGTGTGGTTGATGGTTTGGGCTAGCCCTTTTGAAGGTGGTGTGGATGCATATTTTGGAGAAATCAGTAACTGAGCCAGTCAGTCTCAGTGAATCACCGACTTATTTCCTTTGTGAAGACATTCATGTCTCAGCTGATGAGAGGGGTTTCCTGCTCAGATCTAGTCTTTATAAGTTTTGTTGGTAACCATATTTTCTCATTCCCTGTACATACCTATGCATAACCACGTCCCCACCTTAACACCATTGCAGGTTTCCATTCTAATGTCAGCATATCCTTATAACATATTGGTTGGCCTAGTTTCTCAGTTTTTTTTTCAATGACCTAGTGTCTCTCAGCTGCTGTTGTTCTGTTTTCACCAACATTAAGAAAATGTAGAGCTAACAAAGCATTATTTAGTCTGTCCCTGAGGGTTTTACTCTCCATTTTTGTTTAATAAGCATCTCTTTTAAGGTATAATTGGCTCTTTTTATAACTGTTTGCCCCTTAGTGAGGAGCTATTGTTAGCAGACAGTTGCTGGACGTCTTAGTCAGGGTTTCTATTGCTGTGACAAAACACTATGATAAAAAATCAAATTGGGGTGAAAATGTTACTTGGCTTACAACTCCAGATCCTAGTCCATCATTGGAGGAAGTCAGGACAGGAACTCAAGTAAGGCTGGAACCTGGAGGCAGGACCTGATTCGGAACCCAGGACCAGCAGCCCTGGGATTGCACCATCCACAATGGGCTGGGCCTTCCCCCATTGATCACTAACTGAAAAAATGCCTTACAGCGAAATCCCATGGAGATATTTCCTCAGCTGAGGCTCCTTCCTCTCTGATGACTCTAGCTTGTCTTAAGTTGACACACAAAACCAGAGGGAGAGTGGTTCTTCTCTAGGCTGTGGCCACTGGTAAGTTTCCTGTGCTCTGGTGAATGGCCCACATCTGTGCACATATAAACAATACTAACCAGGCTTGGTTGGTTATCAAAGACAAGACATGAAGTTGGGAGGGTATGTTGGACATGGTGAAAACTGAAGAGGGAAATCACGGTAGTGTGATTAGACTTCATTGTTTGCGTGTTATGAAATTATCAAAATAAACTTCTAAAAGTTCTTCGCACTTACGAAAGTCAAGATGTTTTTTGGCTGAAATGAATGTTTGCATCTTGCTTTGTGCAGGGCGTGGCTGGAAATCCTATGGTGAAATCTGTCCTGGATAAGACCAAGCATTCTGTGGAAAGCATGATCACGACGCTGGATCCTGGCATGGCTCCATATATCAGTACGTACACAAGTGAGATCAGTACAGTGACGTGTCTCTAATGTGTTTGTCAGTGTCACATGCTAAGGGTACTTTCAGTTCATGTCCCCTGGCCACGTGACTTAAGAACTTCTTCCTGTGTGCTTAGCTCAAATCTATTCTCTGTCTTCGTTTTGGGTGTAACTGATTTATCTTTTTCTTAGTTATCGTTATGTAAGTTTTAAAGCTCCACAGAGTGACAACAGTGTGGATTGTAAGTTTTGATGGTAACTTTTTAGTGGTTTATAGGAATTTTTCTTTATTCAGTTAATTTTAAAGTGATACTTGGTTTACACTTGGTTTTGGCATATTTTCTAGTTATCTATTTAATCACATGATTATGCTTAATCAGGAATAGGTTTTTTAAGCAAACCTACTCTAGCAATTAATAAACCTTGATTACTAAGTTTGCTAGGAAAAAAATTTTAGCTGCTTTCGAACCCTCCTCAGAAACCCTCAGACAGTTGACACAGGCATACTGTGCTTTAATTTTTATATACATTTCCAGTATATGAACAAATATGGACTAGCTGTATAATAAACCTATAGTTAATAATAGTTAATAAGCCGGTAGACCTTCCTTGCAAGTTGGAGATGTGTAGTAGGTACTTGAGCAGAAGCTTTTAGTGGCAATAAAAAGCCAAGAGCTTGTCCTGACTCTGTTGGTGGTTTCTGTCTAATATGTGTCCACTGGTCAGACCTATATGGATAATAAACATTTTCAAGTGCTTGTTCTGCTGGTCACCGATGCTCACAAGAGTGCTGTGACATACGTGTTTTCATTCAGTGTGGGGTAAGGAACCTGGGTTTTAAAAGGCGTACGTTATTCTGTTAGGTCATGCAACTGGGCTGGAGCGCAGTTGAATTTACATGTACATGTATCATTCATCTATATCTATACATATCTCCTTTGCTTCTTGTGGAGTGGGAATTGAACTAGGAGATAATCAAGGAGCCATGTGTAGTTGCACACGTCTGTAATCCTAGCACTTGCAAAGTGGGATGTAAGAGCCTACCCTGAGGAACATAGTGAGTCCATGATCTCAAAAATCAACAAAATACAAAAAATACAACAAAATACAAAAAAATCAAAATACAAACAAGCATAAATTTCAAATAATTTTCTTAGTAACTATCCAAAATATTTGACTTTACCACATTTATCAAATTTCATATTCATGTATACATGCCAGTGTAGCTGAAGAAACTTACTAAATTATATTTTTTCTTTTCTGTGTACATATTTTAAGTAAAGGAATGAACATTTTTGGAGCTCTTGTTCTCTTGGGTATACTATATTAGAACTCTTGTTTGTAGAGCAAGCCCAGTGAGAAAGCAGGTCTTTTTCTACAAAGAAACCATCTTCCTCAACGTAGTGAAGCTGGTGAATGAGAAAGTGTGGCCCTCAGCCTTTGGTGTCCCTCCTACTGGCACCATCACCCACCACTGCGTGCCTGCAGAAGGTGGTGCCTCAGACAGACATAATGTGTTCTGGAGCTTTCATAGAGTACTGAAGAACTGTGCTCTTCACCGAGTACCACAGGTAACTCAGAGCCTGGAGGAGGTGTGTGGCAGCCTCAGCTTTCAAGCAAGACTTCAGATAAGGTGCTGAGCGCCCATCCTTAAAACTCAAGAGAAGTTGGCAGTCTGGTTCTGAGCACAGGTTGGAATAGTATACTTGAGTGAGAGGGTGGGAAATGTGTGGTTGTATCAGATGATTTGACAGAAGGAGGATTTGTGTCCAACCAACCTGGGTTTGAGTCCTGACAGTAGGACTTAGCAGCTGTGTTCTGGTGGGTGAAGCTCCGTCATCCTATCTCATGCATAAGAGGTTTGTAACGATTAGTAAATACAGTGTGAGCCTATGACGTACTTCTTAGAGTTTTAATACTGTGAAGAGACTACATGACCAAGGCAACTCTTATAAAGGACATTTAATTGGGGCTGGCTTAGTTTCAGAGGTTCAGTCCATTATCAGCATGCTAGGAAGCATGGCAGCTTGCAGGCAGGCATGGTGCTGGAGAAAGAGCTGAGAGTTCTACATCTTCATCTACAGGCAGCAGGAGACTGTTTACCATACTGGGTGTAGTGTAAGCTTAGGAGATCTCAAAGTCTTTCCCCACAGTGACATGCTTCTACAAGGCCACACCTACTCCAACATGGCCACACCTCCTAAAAGTGTCTCTCCCGATGGGTCAAGCATTCAAACACATGAGTCTGTGGGGGTTTCTATTTGCATTTCTATTCAAACCAACACAGTGTGTTAGTAATTACTAGAAAGTTACTGCTTAGAATTGGAATAAAATTTCTTTTTTTTTTTTTTTACTAGAATCTGGAGGTGAACTGGATATTGTTGTAACCTCAAATAAAGAAGTGAAAGTGTCTGCTGTCCGAGATGCCTTCCAGGAGGTCTTTGGCTTGGCTGTGGTTGTTGGGGAAGCTGGACAGTCCAATATCGCCCCACAGCCAGTAGGGTATGCAGCTGGATTAAAGGTGAGTAATAAAAGCTATTCCGTTTCCACAGTAACGGTCCTGCGGTCTGTGTGGAAGTACTGAATATTTATAAACTGAAATACCAGCATTGTCATTAGTTAGACAACGCAGTAATGTGGTGAAGATATAAAGGAGTTGTAATAGAGTGATTATTGGAGGAGACAAGCAGTGTCTATCACACTGGTGAACACTCATTGGGAAAGCAGTCACATCAAAATACGAGAAGAGTAGATACTCTTGAAAGGAATCTCCAAAATTTAGTATTGATTTTCAAGTCACTTACTGAAATTATAACATCTGTTGGATCCCAGTATTCTTTCTCTCTCTTTTTTACTCCCTCTTTTTTGTTTTTTTTTTTTTTTTTTTTTGAGACAAGGTTTCTCTGTGTAGCCCTGGCTGTCCTGGAACTCACTCTGTAGACCAGGCTGGCCTTGAACTCAGAAATCCGCCTGCCTCTGTCTCCCAAGTGCTGGGATTAAAGGCGTGCGCCACCACTGCCCGACTCACTCCCTCTTTCACTCTCTGTCTCTCTCTCTCACTCCCTCTCTCACTCTCTCTCTCTCATACTCACAACAGGCAGATGCACACATACATGCATGAATGCGTGAACACACACACATACCCTCTGTTGTTTTATAAGGACACAGTCATGCAGGAACAAATGAAGTTGATGGCACTTTAAACATTTCCTGTCATAAAGCAAGCGAAGGGAAATCCTAGCAAATTCTTTGACCTCACTTCCCCGGTGTCTTTCTAGCGTGCTGTTTCCTTTTGCAGAAAAACTGCAAGAATTCTGAACATTTTTCTCTAACTCTAATTTCGCAGCTGCTTAATTATGTGAGCACTTGCAGCCCCTAAACTGGCTGTTTTATTTGCTTGCCAGCAGGTAGCTGTCCTCTCTGTTGTCTAGATGGGCTTCCTGAAGCCAGGCTGGCCTCAGACTCACTGTGGCATCTCACTGACCTTGAACTCCTGGTCCCACTTCTCTCTCCTGAGTCCTGTGTTATAGGCGTGCACTGCTGTGCCTGGAGTCCTGTGTTATAGGCGTGCACCACTGTGCCTGGAGTCCTGTGTTATAGGCGTGCACCACTGTGCCTGGAGTCCTGTGTTATAGGCGTGCACCACTGTGCCTGGAGTCCTGTGTTATAGGTGTGCACTGCTGTGCCTGAAGTCCTGTGTTATAGGCGTGCACCGCTGTGCCTGACTTACACTTCTGTCCTTCATCTCCCTTGTGGCTTCTTGGGTGCACACCTGGCTTTCTCTGGAATTTGTTGATGGCGCTCTGCTTTTGTGCTCTGCTTCCTATGCTGGCTCCTCTTTTTCTCCCCACCTTCCTCTTGGTGTCTGTGTCCAGGCTTGCCTTTCCTGATCTCTAGCCATCCCTGGCCTTAGCCAGCGTCTTGCAGCTTTATATTGCCACTGAGACTATTATGATTTCTTAATTTACATGAAAGTTGCCTTTTTGACAGCATCACTTGAGTATCCCAAACTCACTGTGTCCACAGTGGAGCGATTTCTTTTCCCTATACTTCCTCTCTCCTCTTCATCTCCATCAGCGGCAGCCCCATCCATCCGTTTCTCAGAGGAGAAAAGCTGGCACCACCTGGACAGTCTCCTCCTGCTTGTTTCTGTTCTGTCATTCATTCTTGTTTGCAAGACAGACTTAAGTTTGCTGGTTGGTTGGTTTGTTTGTTTGTTTGTTTGTTTGTTTTTGAGGGATTTTCTTTCTTTTTTTTTGTGAGGTTGCTACATACTCTCAGTGAATGTCTGATTCTGTTTAGCTATAGCTCTATATGTACAAACAGATATTGGTACACACACACACACACACACACACACACACACACACGTAATTTATAATAAAGTCAAAGCCAGCATTCCTGTAACTCCGGATTGGATGCGGTTTATTGAGCAAATACATGTCTTTCTTCTGAAGTATTTCAGAGCCCTCCTGTGCTGAGGAACATCAGACAGCACTTTGGCATTATCCTTGGAGCCATTTGGAATGGTTGCATATTTTAACAACATAGCAGTGTACAAGGTGGCACCGAATATAGCAGCACCTACTTGTTTACAGCATGAGAGCTTAAACAAGAAGAGAGGGCTATTTGTGTGACTTGGCTGGAGATGTACAGGACAGACAGCATGAATGTTTTTGTATTCTTGTGCACGTCTGATGTTGAAATTACCGATATATTTTAATAAATAGTCAAATTCACCAGTACAGATTCTAGAATTATTGAGAATCAACTATATTTACATTTTAAAACTGGATAAAAGAGCATGTAATGTTCAATTTTACTGTTACCTCATGAAGCAAGCGTACAGATTTTTTCCTTGTATTCATTTAGAATTTATTAGAATGAGGGAAATTGGAGAAAAGTCTGGTGCATTGATTATAATTAGTAATTAAATACAATATCACACTGATGCTAGAGTATTTTAATTCTAATAGGTTTTGTTACACA
This sequence comes from Rhabdomys pumilio, assembly GCA_030674055.1. Lineage (NCBI taxonomy): Eukaryota > Metazoa > Chordata > Mammalia > Rodentia > Muridae > Rhabdomys > Rhabdomys pumilio. Next base: position 30,271,592 of record JANHMN010000013.1, on the reverse strand, counting down.
AATTTCAGGTGTTTTTCAATTATAGTTAGAATTTTCTGACTCTCCATTCTCTGAATTTGGGGCTGCCAGACAATAGTTACCTATATCTGAATACAATGTGTTATTTATAATGTAAATCATATTACATTTTTTATTCACAATGGTATGTGCTTCCACAGAACATTGCGCCAAACCACATTACTTTACATGTGTCTGTTGATACTTTATGAGTGTCCTTTGATGTTGACACTAGTGTACACTTATAAAAAGGTCTTTATCCCATATAGTAAAGCTAATTGCTATCTTTAGGGCGGGCTTGTAACCCATGTAACCTAGAAGTGGAAAGTGGTAAACTGGAGAAAATAGATATGTAGCCATCAGAATTGTAAACCTTCAGGTAAATCACGAGTATTATATAGACGAGTTCCATTTGAAAGGTGGGGACAGATCTCTCGCCTGAACTGAGTCTCTGCTTGTCAAGATTTCAAAATTGCTTCTGCAAATGAGAATTTGTAGATTTGGGCCAGAAGACGTCAGGACTTTTAAAATAGAAATAGTGTATTTGACATTAGAGACTTAAGGAATGGCTCTAATACAAATAGGACTCGGTGCTGGCATTCCTTTGTGACAGAGTGCCAAGTGGCTTTATAGATTCCCTCGCAGTGGTTAGCTGTCTCTGGGAGGTCAGAGCTTACCTGTGGGTGCTGGGTGGGATGTGCTCAGAAAGACAGCAGTCCTCAGGTGTGAGTCTGTCTCTGGAAATGTGAGAAAGGGGCCACTGTATTAGTTAGGAAGTGAAGTGGGAAGGTGTTGCACTTTTAGCAATCCAAAGAAAAGGAATTGCAGTTCCTGCCCACGAGGAGTCTGCTCTTCACTACGGTGTCTATGTGCTAGGCCTGAGTACTTTATAAGGTCAGATACCGCTGCACAGTAGTGTTTGCAGTAGGTAGGCATTGTATGTGAGAGACTGATGTGGGTTTTTCCCTAAGGAAAACTTTGGCAGATGAATTGGTAGTTCAGTTTATACTGGGATTTTATTTGCATTTGACTCAATTTATTTTGGCTATTGGTTTTGTTTTACAAATTTAGATGTGGGTTATTTTTACAACTTTTAGTATAGGCTCCAAATGGAAATATTTACAAATATATGACTGCCCCCCCCACCAGAAAAAGGAACCACATGAGAGAAAACGTGTTGACTCTTAAATTAAACTGTTCCTTATAAAAGTTTTAACTCCTCTACTGGATTTTATCTGGTATCAATGACTTTCTAAAGTTAACTTTTCTTTAATCTACATTACTATTTAAGACAGTAAATTCAACAGAAATTAAGTTTAGCAAGCTTCTGAAGCTTCTGTGCCGGTCATTATTCTTATTGAAAAGCTTGGAATGAACAAATCACAATGTGGATAATAACATCAGTGGGCATGGAGACCATGTCCACAATGACACTGAGCCTTGTGATGATGTGTGCAGTGCCAGTGAGCCTTGTGATGATGTGTGCAGTGCCAGTGAACATTGTGACCATGTGCACACCAGTGACCCTTGTGACCATGTACATGCCAGTGAGCCTTGTGACGATGTGTGCAATCATATTGTCTGTCTGAACCAAGTTGCTTCAGGTACAGCATAGGTCCTGAGCTCTTCTGCCTCAGCTCAACTGGAGATTATTCATGTGCCTCAAAATTGTCTTAGTTGTGGATCCCTTATACTGATAAGAGTAGAATTCCCTTCTCAAAACATAGGTAGGGAACGATACTCAAACGTCTTAAACTCTAAAAGAAGCTACCTTTAATTAACATGCTAGTCAGTGGAAGAGAGGCTGGGGTTAACTCCCTTTCATTTTCTTTTGTGAAACCCATAAACAAACAAAACTTGTCCGTCTAGCTGATTATCCTTCCCCTGGTGGATACCAGTTGTCTGTATTACCACCTAAATCCCATGAAGTATGAAGTCTTGTGTTGTATGATGGTAAAATTAGACACGTCTGTGTTCCCTGGAAGCACGGCATGTGGAACGCTTTGTAAGGCATAGCTCAGAGGCACGTCCAAAGGTCAGAGAGGTGGCCCTGAGCAGCCCACTAATAGGCTGTTTTTTACTGAAATAAAATCTCAGCTCCTTTTTAATCCAGATGTAGGATGACTGCATTAGGTACATTTGCAGTGTTCATTGTAAAAGATAAAGCCATCTGTATTCTTTCAGAATCAGCAGATACCTCCTGTTTCAGTGTTAGGAGATTGATGAGACCATACTTACACTGTTTATACACTGGCTTTTCCTGTTGTTTGGGTTTGTCATGTGGCGAGGTCTTATTGAACACTTGTTTGCTCACGCCTAATGCTGCGTGTAGGAGATAGAATTGGTCAGAAATTGACAGCTGACATTCACTCTGCTGTAGAATGATATTGGCCTTCTTCTTCCAAGCTTGAGTCTTAGGCCGTTGAGTCCATTCTCATGTAGTTGACACTTCTCTATTTCATTTGTCTCTTAACCATTGTGTGAATAGAAATTAAGCACTTGATCCCTCCCTCCATCCCTCCATCCCTTCTTTCTTCCCTCCCTCCCTCCCTCCCTCCCTCCCTCCCTTCCTTCCTTCCTTCCTTCCTTCCTTCCTTCCTTCCTTCCTTCCTTCCTTTTTTCCTTCCTCTTAACTCTTCTGTCCTTAAAAATAGACTTTTTCTTATCTAGGTTTTTTTTAAGTGTGTGTGTGTGTGTGTGTGTGTGTGTGTGTGTGTGTGACATGTGCATATGCACTCTCATAATCTGGCTTTAGCTTCTCTACTCTTCAATATATGTATGTGTGTGTGCTCTTAGCTCTGAGTTATTTGCTCACTTTTATCAAAACCAGTTTGGATTCATTAATGACAATGATTTTGTTGAATCAGCTTTAGTATACCACATACACATGTAAATCTTTACATTTTATTAGTCTTTATGTCTCTGCATGTATATTTAAAGGGAATTAGACTGGGGAAGCACATGTTGACTGGGTTTGGCCACAAACCCAAGTCAAGAGCAAATGGCCAAGCAGATGCCAGGGCTGCGAAGATTTTACTTTGAAAGATGACCTCTTGCTAAATGGACATTTAAAAATGAGGCTTTCTTATATGAATACTCAATTAGAAATTTTAATTTTTCAATAATCCATTAAATTAATTGCAGACAACACAATAATGCATGAGGGAATAATTTGGAAAATGTACCATAAACCTTCTATCAATGGAATTCCATTGGACATTTTTACTGTAAACCAGTGGTTCTCAACCTTCCCAACACTGTGACCTTTTAATATAGTCTCTCATGTGGTGACCCACAGCCATGATATTATTTTCTTTGTTACTTTATAACTGTAAGTTTGCTGCTATTATGGACTGTAATGTGAATATCTGTGTCTTCAGTGGTCCTAGGTAAGCCCTGGGAAAGAGTTGTTGGGCCCGAAGGGGTCTCCACCCAGGTTGGGATCGCTATTCTGTACCTTTATGTTGTTTGAACATTACAGTGTGTATGCTAATAATGTGCGTGTATTACATAACTGTTGTTATGTTTAGTATTAACGTTGTTTGTTAAAACTGGTTTCCAACTTGTGCTGCTGTTGCTTAGGGCGCCCAGGAACGCATCGATAGTCTGCGGAGGTCTGGAGTGATCCACGAAAAGCAGACCGCGGTGTCGGTAGAAAACTTCATTGCTGAGCTCCTGCCTGACAAGTAAGAGGCGGGGCTCCCAGGGAATCAACTCAGCGGTGGGTGGAGTTCATGGGTGTGTGGAGTTCCCGCTGAGCCTCCTGTTTCAAAGCCAGAGTGGGAAGTCTGCTCTGATGGTGGACTGCTGAGTTTAGCTGACACTTGTTGTAAAAGACCTGAGCTGCCCCACCTTAGGGGCCAAACTGTAAAGGACCACTCTGGCCCACATTTGGGGGTCAAACTATAGCGGCCCGCTTCGTTCTGCAAGTCAGGGTCTAGCAAGAGAGAGAGTGGGGCGAAGAATAGAAACAAGCCAGAGGATCTGTAGAAAAGTCTTCTTTACTGTCTCCACCATACACACACCTCTACACCTACTACTATTATACCACCACACACCACTACAAGGAAATCCTGGGTATTTATAGGATTTTACCACGTGCCTTGCAGGTGTGGATATGACGTAAGCCTTACAGGCGTGGACAGCATGTGCGCCTTACAGGCATGTATGGCGTGGATAGCATGTGCTCCTTGCAGCTGTGGGCACTAAACAGCAAAACAAGCTATATGGGATATCAGAGTGTGCTTCAGCTGTTGTAGGCTGTTGAAAACCAAGTCTCATGTCAGGGTATATGGCTCAAGATGGCTGCAAAGCTGATAACTACTTTCTAGCCGCTTTCTCCTTAAAGTTGGCTCCCAACAACTTGTGTCCTCAGTTTTATTCTGTAACTGGGCAGTGCAGAGCCAGATTTTTTTTTAAAGTGGAACCCCTTTTTGGATATGTTGTTATTCTATAATAAACAATCATACTTTGTTGAATTCTACTTACATTTATAATAATGTCATGGTAGCAGTAGAACCTACTTAGTGCCTTTCTAGTATTGTCATTCTTCCATGCTAAGTTGTAAAAATTAGTCTGATTTCCACATCCAGAATAATGCCAGTGTTAGTATTCTGAAATGAATAGATCTAAATTTTGGTATTAGTCTTGGATTGGTGTTGAGCATACAAAAATGTTCTCATAATCTGTTAAGCGCGCTCCTTCATTGGGAATTGATTGGTGAGGCCAGACAAGTCTCTCTGTGGCTTCTGAGTGTAGTGTGAACTTTTTTCTGCTCTGTGAAATGTAACTGCTTTGAGCCACAGCCTGTGTTCCTCAAATCTTGCCTTATACACAGAACTGGAAGATGGAGATCCCTAGTGATCAGAAGTGATCAGCTTAGATCCCTCCCTCCCCATCCACAGTTGTGATCCTGTTGAAGGACTTTCTGCAGGAGAGGGAAACCTGAAAGTCCCCATAGCAAGCAGATCCAGGGACTGAAGCATTGGGTGTTGGGCAGGTGATTGCAGGTTTACAGGGGCTGGGAAAGCCGGTTCCAGGTTGCAGCGTCTGCAGGAGGTGGTGCTCTCAAGAGCAGAGGTTGACTGGAGTTCTGATGAGTGTTCACCAGTGTGGTAGAGAGACACTGCTCATGCCTGGGTGACAGCTCCTCAGAACGCAGAGGTGCACACCTCTGGCTGAGTCAGTGCATGCTCTGATGGACTCTGAGCCCAGAGCATGCAAAATGAGGCAAACCAAGGCTTAGCAGAGCGAGGCTCCATTTCCTTGACCAAGAAACGTTGTCAAAATAAAATACGAAAATTTGATTAGTAGTCAAAAAGAATAAATATTCAGTGTTTGTAAGTTGAAACATTTTTAAGATATGAATGCTGAGACATTACGAAATACCATTTGATATTCCACAGTTGCTTATTAACGCTGCCTTCTGTCTTACTGTTTTTAAATATCCATATATCTCCTTATTCATTTTGTAGATCTTTGTGCTTATTAAAGGGGCTTATTCTTTAAGAGATAGAGACATTGGCCATATTCCCTACTGCTTACATTTGTTTCAGTATTGCTCAGTGATTCTGGTAGCTAGAATTCTGGTGCAACCCCAGTTATCCTAAGTGAGTTTATACTGCCTTGTTTTTATAATCTCCAGGTAAGTATCTTTCAGTGGGAAAAGTACCTTGATTTCATGAGTACATTTTTAAAGGCCAACTCCTGGAGGGTAGCTCAGAACACGTGATTTGAAGGGATTCTATTCATTAGGACGATGCACGTAGTTATTTCCTCTGAGCGAGCTTACTTTCCATTTAGGAGTGACATTGTTAGATGGCTGCCTGCTGGTGAGAGTTGGTAATACAAATTTCCCCATATTTTAGCAAGTATCACTTAAAAATATTATTCACAAGCAGCTCTTTACATATTCAAATAAGTGTACATTTTATCAGCTGCGTATTTGATTACCCCATTCTCATAGCCCCCTCCCCATCTTAGCAAGAAGAAAATTTCCCATGGTCAGTAACTTCAGCTCTCCCATTCTGCTACTCTCTTCCTTTCTCTTCTTGGAATTCGTACAGTAGAGTAATTTTATCTTTGTATTTACAGATTGACCACTTGCAAACTAATTAGAAAACCATTCTCTCTCTCTCTCTCTCTCTCTCTCTCTCTCTCTCTCTCTCTCTGAGAACTGTGATCCTTTGATCTGAAGAGTAGGTAGGACTTGCTTTCCTTTTTCTCTCTTGTTTTATGCAGCAGGTAAAAAGTGTGCCGCCCACATTTCTGTTGCAGATGGTTTGACATCGGCTGCTTGGTGGTTGAGGACCCCCTGCATGGCATCCGCCTGGAAGCGTTTACCCAAGCCACACCGGTGCCGTTGGAGTTCGTGCAGCAGGTTGGTTTTCTCTGCCTTTTCTTGAGCTCTGCATTTATTGTGAGGATTACACCCCTGACTCTGCCGTCCCCTTTTGCTTGTTGGTATCCTGATTGTGCCATTTTGTTATTTTCCGTTTTTCATGGTTATACTCACAGCCGTAAAATCAGAGGGAAATCGGCCTTTAAATCTGTGTGATGTGTTCCTTTCTTTTTATTCATCTGCAGTGTGCCTGTGGATGGATACAGGTGTGGATATGTATGTGTGCGTATTTGGAAACCAGAGGATAGATAGCTCCTGGTGCCCCTCCTCAGCTGCTGTCCACACTGCTTGCTTTTTATTGAAACAGGTCTATCATAGACCTGAAACTCACTCTCCAGTTAGGTGAGGCTGGCTGGCTAGAGAACCTGGCATGCTCCTGTCTCCACTTGCCCTGCGCTGGGATTTCAGGCAGGTGCTGTTATGTTGACTTTTCTTTTGTGGGTGCTGGGTCCTTGTCTCACAGGACAGTCATTTTACCAGTTTAGCTGTATCCCCGGCCCTGGTTTATCTCAGCTTTATTGCCACTATTTTGTCTCTTTCCCTTCTCTTTGATCGAGTATTCTCTTTAGTTGTTCAGTTTTAGTAACAAGTCAGTATTTAAAAGCTAGATGAAAGCTAAGTGCAGTGGCACACACACCTTTTAATCCCAGCACTTGGGAGGCAGATGCAGGTTGGTCTCTGTGAGCTCAAGGCCAGCCTCGTCTACAGAGCTAGTTCCAGGCCAGTCAGAGTTACAGGGAGACCTTGTCTCAAAAAATCAAAATAGACAAACAAAATTTGGATGGGGCTGGAGAGTTGGTTCAGCAGTTAATAACATTGGCTGCCCCCACGTGGCAGTGATTCCAGTTCCAGGGCATCCGATGCCCTCTGCAAACACCCAGCACACATGTGGTGCACCCAAGTATAGGCAGACAGAGTAACCATCCATGCACATAAAATAAAAATGAAGTTTAAAGAAGTGGAGTTGATAGGAATTTGTCTTTAGATTTGCTGGCTGAAAAATGGGCCTAATCATGTAGCCACAGGCAGTTTCTAAATGGATTTGTACTTCTTTATCTTCTGTAAATGTCAAATGGAACAAAATGGAAAGTGTCTGTCATTGAGATCACTGTATTCTTACCCGATCCTTTTTAAGACTATTTGGAGTGTATAGGCATTGGAGACTGTGGGAGGACCATTAGGGTTCTCTGAGGAAATGCATGTATACAGCTGCATTTTAGTTTAATGAATGGCCATAAAGTTGCTAAAAGCAGCATGTAGTCCTTCCAGATGCTTTGCAGTGTAGAAAAATGCTTGGAGTTTTGGAAACCCTCCTATCACTGACCTGAAGGCAGGGCCCTCAGGGGCTTGTAAACTGATATTGTTATGCTAATAAAACCTAGATTCCACCTAGAGTTGGTTTTCTAGGAAGAAGTTTTACCACTGTTGCTCCAGAAGTGTTAGTGGAGCCATTTAAAATCGCTGTCCTTAATAGTTGAGGAGTCCCTGCCCTGTTTCATGTGACTTAATAACTAGTTACTAATTACTTCCGTGAGGCACTACAGGGAAAGCTGCCACCCTGTAATAGATCACTGACTAATATTGTGAGCCAGTTATGCAAACACTAAAGGGCAAATGGTTCTCATGATGCTCAGAGAGTCAGTGACAGAGGCCGAATGGTGTACAGGCGCTGCTCACAGCAGGCATGGGACTCACCCAGCCAGCCCAGAATACTTCAGAGCACTGTGTCCTGACCCAAGACAAGAGCTGGAGAGGAGCTCACAAAGCAACTGTGTAGTTGCTTACATGAACAGAGTAAAGAAGAAAGGGCTTCAGCAGAGCTAAGGCATTGGCGAGAAGTGACAAGCGTGCTGTCACAGTGTCCTAGCTAAGCAGGATGAGGAGCGTAAGTGTGTGCTGGAAAGTCGAAGCCCATCTTCAGTCTATTGCTGAAGCATCCAGAGGACTGTGAGAGTTGTAATGGCTCCCATCACCACATTGTAGATGGGGAGGTAGGTCAGGGGTCAGCACACATGGCATCTCTGGCCCACTGCCTGCTTTTATGTATTTCTTGCACGTACCTGCCAGTCTACTTACAAACTGTTTATAGATAGTTGTTTTTGTACCGAAAGGACAAAATGGAGTAGTAGTGGTGAATGCTGCACTCAAAACCTAAAATTTTGACTGTTCCTGCTTCTTTCAAAAAAGCTTTCTTGGCCACTGTGCTCGATGTCTGAGCAGTTTTAATTATTTCTTTTTAGGGCTAGTTGGACATGCTGCACAAACAGTGAAATAGGCTCACATGTACACACATGTCCAAAGCCCTAACTCACTGCCAATTCCGTTTTGATGTGTTCAGTTTTTATTGTATGGTTTCAATTCCCACGATAAATAGTTATGTGCATTGAAATATCTTTTGTTCCTAGCTGTTTACATTTCTTTGGGTTTTTTTTTCCAACATAATATTTTATTGATTATTTGGGCATTTCACACACTGTCCTCTGATCACACTGACTTCTTATTTCTCCAAGGTCCACCCTCCCATCCTTATAGCCTCCCCCACAAAAGAAAATGAAAAGAAAGGAAAAACAATACACCAGGTCCAGTTTGTGTTGTCTCTACACCCACTGCAGCATGGTCCATCTCCAGTGGACTAGCTCTTTAAGGATAACTGATTCCTTCCCTAATCCCCAGAAACCATCAACGGTAAAGAGCTACACTCAGCATCCTTAGCACAACTGACCAGGACTCTTCAGTGGCCTCGTGGTCTGTCCTGAAATGTCTTATGTCTGCGCCTGGTCAGGTTCATAGTGTAAGGACTTAGAAATCATTTCTTCAGCAAACTGTAGTTGTCAGTATGTTGTCATCATATGACTCATTCTTTCTCTTCCCATAGAGCCCAGCTGCTCGGGGTTTTTCTTGACAATCAGATCACTAGAAGTATCACCTTTGATCCACATCACAAATGTCACCTACAAACTTGACTAAAAAAATAAATAAATAGAAGCTTCCAAGCCCCTATGCTGAGCTTCTGGGTCAGGACTGCATTTCAGCAGAGACCCTCAGGAGACTCCTGTGCTGTGTGAGAGGCAGGCCCAGGGTCTTTGAAGACCTGATGTCTCTCTCTGAAGCCCACTGCAATGCTTGTAGCACAGAGCACTGCACTGTTTCTGTCAGGGTTGTTAGGAGGCTGTGTGATGTAACTCTTGACTATGTCTTGGAATAGGCTGTAGTGGTTCCAATTTAGTTGTCTTAAGATAACTAAATTGAGCCTAAGAAATTTTTTTTTTGAGGGGAACAGAAATCCCCTCCTGAGACTGTGAAGAAACCAGCTGGGGATCTGTGCACAGTGCAGATCTGTTCTGCAGATGGGTTTTCTCTGGACTGTGCGCAGCACTCTAAACAAAACCCTGGCTATCGAGCACTTGACTCCCTTTGCCTGTCGGTCCTGTGTGTGACTTTCATGGAGGAGGTACAGGCTGGGTCCACAGTGGTGAGTGCCAGCCCTGGTGGGCGCTGCTCTAGCCTGGGTGCTGTTGGGGAACGGCTACTGACTTATTGGTACATTAGCCAGGTCTGCAGACATGCTCCACACACTAAATAAAGTCTTTCTTAAATGGGCTAGAGACATAATATGCGGTCTCTCTCTGCTTGAAACTTTGTGACTATAAGAATATCCTTTTAGACAAACCTGTTATTAACATGAAGTGGCCCTGGATGTAGAGCTGGAATTTAAGTCCTCCGTGTGTGTTGTGAGCAGGTGGAGTTCTTTCAAGCCTGGACGCGTGCTCAGCCCTGTTACTCATTCTCAGCACCACTAAAAACGTGAAGTACGTGAGGAGACTGCTTATATTTGGACAGAGAGTGATAGCTATTATTAACACAGTAGGTGTGTGCAGTGTTGCTTGGTTCTTCTGACCCGTGTCACTTTATACAGCTAGTGGCAGCATAGCTGAGCTTTGGAGGATTTGTCATAATTTATATTAGAAATAAGCTGAGTTGAGACTTTGAGCTATCATTTCTAACATAGTGAGTTGCAATGCCATGTTGGTGTGTATGACTAGTAACGCAGTTTCCTTTTTCCGTAGGCGCAAAGCCTGACTCCCCAGGACTATAACCTGAGGTGGTCAGGCCTTCTGGTAACAGTGGGCGAAGTCCTGGAAAAGAGCTTGCTAAACGTCAGCCGGACTGATTGGCACCTGGCTTTCACCGGCATGTCTCGCCGGCAGATGATCTATAGTGCAGCCAAGGCTGTGGCGGGCATGTATAAGCAGCGGCTGCCACCCAGGCCCGTGTAAGGAGACCAGCTGCTGGGACACAGAGACCTGCCGTCGTCACCATGGGCTCCGTGTCAGAGGAAACTGAATCGCTTCCGTAAATCCAACAGTTTTTACGCTTTTCCTGTAGGCTGCAGTCCTTTAAAAAAATTTTTTTTAAAAAAATAAAGGCACAATGTCATTCCAGTAAAACAAAAGAAATAGATCCTCTTTTTACTGTCATAATTTCATACATCCTGGTTCTCAAAAAACATACACAAGTATACTTACAGCACAATTCAGTATATCAGATTTGTAAAGGGGAGATCTGAGTTCACACATTTGGTGATTTGTTCTTGACTCTTCTGGTTTCTTACTATGTAATGAGGTCTGTGTGTTCACTACCTCGTGAGGGCTTGATCCTGCCATCTGTGTGTGCACATGACCTCAGTCTTTGCTGGGGTGGGGGCGCACAGTTTGATGTGTTTTACAGAATATGGGCCAAATTAACAGAATGGATATTTTTTGTCATTATGTACATGTATAGTTTGGAAGTTATACTTGTTTCTTTTTTTGTTTTAAATTTTAGTATTTTACAAATTTATATGATGAACATCAGAGAATAATGTTTTTATTTTTCGTTGCTATCTAAAAACTAAAGGGCAGATCAAGTAGATCTTAGATCAGAAGTGTGTTTGTGTTTTTTTTTTTTTTTTAATTTTGTTTATTTTGTATATTGGTGTTTGTTTGCCTCTGCGGCTGTGTACCATGGGTGTACAGTGCCCAAGAAGGCCAGAAGAGGGCAGCAGAGCTCTGGAACTGGAGTCACAGACAGTTGTGAGCTGCCCTGTGGGTACTGGGAAGGAACCTGACTCCTCTAGAAGAGCTGTCAGTGTTCTGACCCACTGACACATCTCTCCAGCATCCCCCCCCCCAGGTTACTTTTATATAATGGTGTTAGCACTTCCACAAGTCAGCTCTTAAAGCAGCTGCTCTGCATCCACTCACATCCTGCAAACTGTAAGGAGGATCCCCTTCTTTTGGGATGGTACACATTTTCTTCAATTACAGCTACTTCTTTTCTGTTATTTGAGAATTGCATCAATGTGTTCTGATAACATTTACCTCCACCCGCTTTCTTAACTCTTCCATCTCCACTATGTGCTCCCATTCTGTTTTCTTTTTTATCCCCAGCCCACCAAGTGCCATTTGTATTGTCCAAATAGGTTGTGAGGCTGCATCCAGTTGACCAACAAGAAGTGGTACCTTTAAAGAAACTTGACTGTCCCTGCCTCAGAAACCACCAACTGCCAGGAACTCCCCAGTTGTGTGCATTAGGGAGTTGGGGGATGTAAGCCCATCCGTGCGGGGATGTTGTCTGGCCGGCATGTATAGATTTGAGGTTATTTCTTAGTCTGCCTTAAGCACAGTCTGGAATTCCTAACTGTGCCTCTCTGCCTTTATTTCTTAAGGATGTTTTCAATAGAATGATTTTTTATATCCGATAATGTTTATGTTTTCTTACCAGACATAACTGTATTTTACCATTTGGGAATTTCCATTAAGTCAAAATTAAGTAAATTTTTTCTTACCCAGTTGAGCTCTTTGTATGCAATTCAGATAGTTTCCTCATGACGATTTGATACGTAAATGTGACTTAACTTTCTTTTCCTTGTTGATGCAGTTCTAGAGATGTTAGCATTAGAAGTCTCTTCACTCACTCTTTGCTGTCCTGAAAGGTGCAGTGTGTCTACCAAGGCATACTGCTTTTTGGTAATTACGTCATTTCTGCTCCTTTTACAGAAGAAGAAGTTTTACTTTTGAGGTGGGTATGTGCCGATTTCCAAACACTGCGTGTGTTGCTTGGTGTGGTAGCTCCAAGCTGTGGCTCGTGTGGTGCTCCTGGCCCAGGGAAACCTGGCCTCAGTACTTCTGGTGACTTCTTCATGCGTAAGGAGCGGGGCCTTTCTCTACCACTTGCTTGCTGTGTTCTGGCTTTAAAAATTGTCCTTTGGGTCTGGGGATGTAACTCCATGACAGAACACCAGTAATGTCAGGTCCTCTAGTACATGCACACGCATGTGCACATGATGGGGGAATTAAAAGCTGTCCTTGTGTAGCAGTATTTGATGGGGCGTTGCCTGGATGTTGCTATTTACTGTACTCCGAAGGCAGGGTTTGCAGATCCCAAAGGCACCCTGTTCTTCCCTTCCTTGTTTAACTGAGTTTGTACTAGCTTAGTTACTGTTTTAGAGGTCACTGACATCTCATTGGGTTTTCCTCGAATTGTCAAATAACAGTGGCCGACTTATGCAATGGCTTGTTTGAATCCGAGTGGTTGTCGGTACCTAGTCTGCCTTCTGTGAGAAAAGGAGAAGGAAGAGTGAAGGGCAGATGGAAGAGAGCTATTCGACCCAGTCTGATCTATCTGAGACAGTTTCCTCTGGCCCAGGATTGGAAGTTGTCAGAGCAGGGCAGACCGCACAAGCTTTTCTTCCCTAACCTCTGTCATTCTCGGGTTCTGCTAAATCAAATGAACAGCAAATGTCTCTCCTGTAGCCCATCCAGGAGTCTGTGTGGTGGCGTTTAGGCCTGGCCAGCCCAACATCCTGGTTCCCTCCCCAGCCCTTCTGTTCTGTGTACTTTTCTCTTCCTACGTGTCTTTGTGTAGTGTCCACACTGACAGTTTTAGAGACTTTGTGGGTGGCTGTTGCCTTTTTCAAGCCTTTCAGGAAAAATTATGTAACCGTTTGTCACCATTGCCATGGTTGGTGGTAGTGTTTTGTTTTGTTTTTTTCTGTGAAGCTTTTGGTTTTTGTTTTGAGCTCCAGATTATTGGATTTTTATTTTAATTTATTTTTGTCAGTTGGAAAATAAAGCAGTAAAAATAAATTTAACATTCATCTCATAGGCTTGCCCCACTGTTTAGTTCCAAGGTCCTGTTCAGTTCTTGTTGCTTGTCTTGTTTCTGCTCTGGCCTGCTTTGTTCATAACAATGCTGGACGCGGAGCTGAGAGCTTCCCTTACTCTCGGCAGGCACTCCGTATTGCCACAGACTTCTGAAGTCAGAAAACTTTCAGAGGCTGAGAGTTTTCTGATTCTCATCGTTACTTTTTTCCTCAGTCTTTAGATAGAGGTAAGTGTGGGTTTGTAAGAAAATAAATGAAGGCACGTAATGTACATCTATTCTGAATTATGCAAATTAGCTCTTACTCAGGGTCAACTAAATTACTTCACCTTGCCCTTTAGTTTACTCTTATTTGGCAAAAAGAAAAATAAAAGAAGGAAAACTAAATAGGACTGTGTGATTTGTGAAGCCAAATTGATAATCTGATGTAAAAGTTTCTGTTAAACATAAATTATTAAGTGTAGATTTTTTCCTAGGATATTGTATTCATTTTGTGATATTGCATAGAATGATGTATTGGATAAAATCAATTTTGTAAGTATGTAAATATGTCATAAATAAATTCTTTGACTTATTTCTCAAAGGTGTGCAGTAATTTAAATGTTAATTTGTATTAGCATATCAGAAAACCACATACTCTTTTTTGGGGGGATCTAAATTGGTTACCAACTGCCACAAAGTATCAGACTTCAAAGCACCTTTTTTTTATGGAGAATCACATCTGAATGCACTAGGTTCCAACATGGCGGTAGAAGAACTCAGTACAGAGGAAAGAGGACCCATGAGATACAGGCAATGGTGGGAAGTCAGGGGCTCCTGAAGGGAACTCTGATGCCTGGCATGGCTTCTGCTTTCCATTTGGACCTGCCCTCTTCTCTTAATTTGGAGTTGTTTTAGGGTCAGCAATATTAATTGGGGGGAAAGGTACAAATGTTTTGAATTTCACCTGGCACTACAAGTATTTACCCTTAATGGTAGCCGGCATCCACTACCAGCGTGATTCACGCAGTTGATGAAGGTCACTGAGTATCTTTGCCCATAATTCTCATTTAGACTCATCGGGCTAGGTTAATGTGTATGATATTCACTGCTCTGAAAATCCAGTGCTTTGCCTGTCTAGACCAGGCCTCTTACCCACAGGCAAGCATGAGTCTTACTGTCTCTGGAGCGTATTTTTTTCTTTTTTGCTGCGCTGTCGTGGTTGAAATATGTGACACTGTTTGGATTGGCTGCTGCTCTAAGTGACATTTATTTAAGGTTGCCTGCGTGCATTTTCATGGTTTGGTTTTCTTGTTTGATTCTGAAAAGTCATACTATTAGGATGGACCAAAGATTAACTTTCCATTTACCTACCCAAGGACATCTCAAGTCGTCTGGGTTTTGGTGGCTGTGAGTTGCTGGAAATCTCCTCAGGTGTTGTGTGGACTGTCTTTTAAGTCTTGTTATGGTAACAGAGTTTTGTAAGAGCTTTGCAACAGCCTTCTGTTAATGTTTGGTCTTTACAGTACTTGCCAGAAGCAAATTTATGTTTTGAGTTGACCAGGTGGGGATAGAAAAGTTGGGTCAGAGACCAGTGTGGAATCTTGCCAGAAGACAAGAGGCATATAATTCCCTTTTGGGGGCATGGGGGTCATGTTTGTTTGTTTGCTTGTTTTTTGTTTTTCAAGAGTCAAAATTGCCAATAGGCAATAACATCAGTTCAGGCTCTAGGAAAAGCCAGACTAAATTTATACTTAATTTCAGAGGTGGGTAGCGGGAAAATTTTTGACAACAGAAATGAAAGTGGCAGACAAAGCATCAAGAAAGTCAAAGCTGGAGATGAAGGGAATGGTAAGTGAGGTTTCAGGTGAGCTCGTTTTAGGAACTCGGTGTTCCTGGGAAACCGGAAGCCCGGAAACTGTTAGAAGAACACATAGCAGTGCCCACAGGACTCGGCTGTAGGACTTTCTGATTAGGACGCCATTAGCCTGGGAATTGAGACTAACAGTTAACAATGGAACCTCGTAAAAGTAAAAAGCCGCACACTTAAAGAACCAATCAGTGAATGAAGAGGAAGCCACAGAAGGGGAGAATCTTAGCTGCGTGTTCATTTGCTGGGTAAGGGGGACAGACCTCTGCAGCAAGAAGTGTTTCCGGGTAAGCATCAGAAGGGAACTTGAACACCATTGTGCTACTGTGACCTGATTTTCTTATCCCAGTTTTATATAAAGTAACTGAAATGTCCATTAAGTCTTTTTCTCACCATGTGACTTACCGAGTAAACTCATTTTCCACGGTGTTCTGGATATTTCCTTAAGAGTTTTGGACACCAAGTAACTTACAAATACATGTGGATGGAACAATTCAAACAAAAGCAGGGGGCTTTGCTTCCCTGTTTCTAATTTTATACTTATGTTTAGGGCAACACATTGTTCGCCCCATAGATCTCATTTTTGTTTGAAAGGGCTGTTGGAAGATTCACAGCTTGTGGGAAACTGCTTACAACATTTGGATAATCTGTTCTGCAGGCTGAGAAACCATAAAATAAGTTTATATTGAAGCATTACATTTGAGTTCAAAACTGGATGTTCTCTAGGGACATCAAATATTTTAAAGTAAAATTTTTAATATAATTTTAATTCTTAGTGATAATAGTTTTTTCATACAGTATATTCTGATCACAGTGTCCACTCCCCTAACTCCTCAATCCTCCCCATCTTCCCACTCATCCAAAGCCCTCCTCCCTCTCTCTTTTTCATCAGTGATGTAAAGTTCTCTCTAGGTCTCTGGGCTATCTAGCCTCTGGTTCCTGGCTAACTAGGTAGTGTCATGGGCTCCCTGTCATGGTATGGGCCTCAAGTTGCACTAATCATTGGTGGAACACAAGTTCTAAGCCACGATTGCCCCAGCGATGGCCACAGTCTTGCAGGCAGGACAAATTGTAGGCCTAAGGTTTTGTGGCTGGGTTGGTGCCCCAGTACCCCCCACTGCCTGGTTACCGAAGTAGACTGGTTCAGACTCTGTGTCCCCCATTACTACGAATCTTCACTAGGGTCACCCTCGTAGATTCCAGGAGTTTCCACTGTACTAGGTTTCCACACTACTTGGAAATGTCGCCCAGTTCCAGTCTTCACTCCAGTACTCCCCTCCCATCCCTCCTGTTCCCATCCCCACTGGTCCCCAGTTCACCTGAACAATCTATTCTATTTCCCTTTCCCAGGGAGATCCATGCATCCCCTGGCTTGAGCACTTTTATTACTTAGCCTCTCTGGGTCTGTGGACTGTAGCATGATTATCCTTTACTAACAGCTAATGCCCATGTAAAAATAAGTACATACCATGCTTCTCTCTCTGCGTCTGGCTTTGAAATATTGTGTTATAGACATTTAGAAAAGAAAAGGCTGTTCATGATGCTTTGCAGTTAAAGCACTAATTAGAAGGCTTATCACTGAAAGAACACAGGGGTTATACTTCAGACCACATTCTTATATTTTTGTGATAGTTTATTGGTGGGCCAGGTCATCTCTCCTGTTCTTTTGCTTATATTAAATGCTCTAAAGGCTACGAGCAAGGGACTTGGTAACTAGTTTCACTTTTTTTGGATCTTCCGTGCCTTGTTGCATCCTCAAGACAGTGAATTACCTGTCAGGCACTGCATTATGAACCTGATATTACGGGGAAAAGGGCAGTGTGTGTGTGTGTGTGTGTGTGTGTGTGTGTGTGTGTGTGTGTGTGTCTTTTGTTGGAGCCTCTCTTTTTCACAACATTCCACTTTTGATAGGTGAGATGTGTGTTGCTAGCTAGAACTGTATTTAGTGGCTTGATGCGCTAGTGAGGACTGCTCTTTCATACCACTTTGCAGGGATACAGGAACTTTACATAATGTCTAATTTAGTTTCACCTTACATGAGTGCTAAGCATTACCATGTTTTGTAAGTCCAAATCTAAGACTGAGTTACTGTGCTGCCTAAAGTCACACTCACACACACCTCTAGGAAGAGGTAGAAGATTCAAACTGTGTGCTGTTGCATGCTGAATCACATGTGCTTTCCACAGTGCCTTCAACATGTGTTTTGACTGATGAAATGTAAATAAAATAAATGTTCAAGGATAGATACCTATATCTCAGCTGACATATGTATGCATCTCAATACACAACTGTGTGTACATACATGTATGTGCTGCATGCCATGAACCCTGGGATGTATGCAAAAAAAAATGAGGCAGGTGTTTTGCACTGAAGCAGAGACAGAGGTATGGATGAGGCTCTTGGTGGTGCTCTGTAGGCTCATGAGATACCCACGAGGCTGGGATGCTTCTTCTTGAAGATGCCATTGTATATGATACAGGAGCACCAGGGATCTCCATATAGAGGCTGAACTCTGTGCCACTGTAGAAGAGCATGGGCGGTGTGCTGGGGAAGGGGAGGGGAAGCTGAAAGAAACCCACTGCATCTTGTCTTTCATAAGGTGGCCAGGAAAAAAAATAGCTTGTTTTATGTTATGAAAACTTGCTAGTAGCAGTGTAACATGAATGTTAGGGAAGAGAGAAATCTGGTTTGTGAGAGGAAGAAAAAAATCATCTCTGTGGGAAATGGCTAAGATAGACTGGAGCAATGGTGTCTAGACAGACACGTGGATGACAGCTTGGTGACAATGCCACAGGGAGAGAAGGAATGGGGAGGACAGCATGGCCTCTGCCTGAGGATGGTGGTGGCTGTCAGTCATCAACACAGGTGCAGCCACGGGCTGAGGAATGAGTGCTGAGAAGCTTCTACCCTGCTCCCTGTGGAGAATACTTCTGTGCTGATACTTTTTGTTCTTGGCCGACCTGAAAGGCTTGCAAAGGGTACACGTTCTGTTCTTGCTGGCATCCTAGGGTGTTGGAGAACTGCTCTTTCATGTCTGGTATCCAAGGGCTGAGAGGACTGGGGTGATTCGGGGAGCATATCTACGTTGCTTCAGGCAGCCTGGAAACCCTCAGTTACACCATCAAGAAAGTTACACCATCCTTTTCCTTTTAAAGAAAAGTGAAACTTCGAAAACATGGGAACCCCTAAACCTGTAAACTCCAGGCTGCAAACCACATCCAGCCATTTGAATTAGCCGTTCCAACACCTGCCTCCCTGCCCTTGCTTACCACTGGTAATCTCCTCAGGCTGGTAGCAATAAAGGTAGCTTCAAGTTTAATGAGGATTGCTGCTGAAGACCCTGCATGCTGTCACTAGAGGGCACTAGGTGCACATGAAATAGCTAGGTATCCTCGCCTGAGCTATCAAACTTCAAATGGAGATGACGCATTAAAAAGGTGACTCTTCCCCTGCCATCCATATTCACTTTACTTCTGCTCCTGAGAAGAAAACACTCCAGTTGTTTTCAAAGTCTAGTAAGATGGAGACTTGAAGGTCCCGTGTTTTACACAAGATCACAAGAATATATATTAATATTGCTACCATTTTCCTGACTCTCACTATGTACTGTGTATATTGTTGCTGTTGTTGTTGTTGTTGTTGCTGCTGCTGCTGCTGCTGCTGGTGGTGGTGGTGGTGGTGATGATGATGATGATGATGATGATTATGATTGTGGTGGTGGTGATGATGGTGATGGTTGCTATTATTTTATTAATGTTGTCAACTTTGCATAAGCAAAGTTATATGGGGAAAGGAAATTTCAACTGAGAAAATGCCTGCAGAAGATTGAGCTGTAGCATCTGGCTGGGCATTTTCTTAATTGATGGTTGACATGAGAGGGCCCAGCGTCTTGTGGGCGGGGCTATGCCTACACTGATGGTCCTTCCATTGTGTAAGAAAGAAGGCTGAGCAAGTCAGTAAACAGTGTTCATTCCCAGCCTCTGCTCCAGTTCCTGCCTTGAGTTACTTCCCCCACTTCTCTTCATGAGGAGCTGGAAGGTGAACTACACCCTCCCTCCCACATTGCGTTTGGTCATGGCATTTATCACAGGATAGAAAGCAAACCAGAAAAACATGCGAAACTCTTTTTCAAAGCTATTTCCCATTCTGCAACCAATGAGAATGGGTACTATCAACAGCTATCCCTTATATAACAAGACTGTAAAATACACCATGCAGTGTGGACTGTCCTTGGGGCTCCGTGCAGCCTGTAAGTTACATTCTTCCTCAATGGGGAAAGGACAGACCCTCCGCCTGCCCTGGACCAACGTTTGTAGATGAATGATCTATGGAGTAGAATTCTATTCCTATATTGAAAAGGACAAAAAAATGGAGCTACATGCAACTTCAAGACTTATCCAAGGTCATGATGTTCATCGTAAGTGGCAACAGGATAGAAAATGACAGTCACTGGCAGTGCACATGGCCGTCATTGCAACCAACATCACTGTTTCTGATGCAGCTCTGCTAAGACATAGCATTATACCCATATTGCAGATTGGAAGCCTGAGCTTGGGAGAGGCTGACCTTTTCCACAAGGAAGCCTACCTTCTCCTCTTTTCTTTCAGCTCAATTGCCAGAAATTCTGCTTCTTTCTAGAACAATGAGGCAAAATCTGGCAAAATGATTTACTTGCATAGCATGGGGAAAAATGTGTTAATTTGGGTTACCAACCACAGAGTTCTCACAGAGGATTCCTGATGAAACAATGGACCTATGCTTCTTTCTACATAAAGGGTCCCCGGCTAAGCACACTAAGAAAGTTCAAAATGTTCTATCCTCCCCAGAGAAGTTCTTAACAAACATTACAGCGTCAAAGACCCAAGAAAGCTTGAATTCAGCCATTCAAAAGCACCCTTCTCATGTTCATTAATACCCAGGTACTAGTTTTGATCTGTGAAATAAGCAAATAAAGAAGCATCTAGAATCTCTAGTGGTAGTTAGTAGAGTCTACGTAGACAGACATTCAGGGTTACCATTGTCACCATCTCCAAAACATCATGGCTTGGAATGCAAGGTTGTGGGGTCCATATGTATGCAGACTTTCAACACCACACCCTGATGGACACATGGGAATTGTAGTCAAACCATAGGGTTCAGGGAGAGATGGGGGGACTCTCCATTACCCAGATATCCATTACTTGGCCCCACAGTTTACTAGTTATGTAACCTGGGGATGTTCCCAAAGCTCTCTGTGCCCCAGCTACCTCATCATAAATACAGGCTGTCTGTATGTAGCCCCTTCCTCTTCCTACTGTGCAGAGCCAAGAGCTCAAGAACCAGGGGTTGCACTTCTTGTGAGCCAGCAGGTGAGGGCTGGTAGATCTCGGAGATAGGAACGATAGACTCTGAGGTTTGATATGAGACCGTCAGCAGAAATTCATCTTCTCTACATGCAAGTGTGCAGGCAACACTGGATCCCCTCTGTAGGAAACCATAGGCTGCATCTGTATGAAGGGCTAGGAAATGGGTCGAACAAGAGATGTCTCCTAGTGCTCATAACCTATGTCACAGTTTATTTTCTGTCCCTGACACACACCATGACTAAAAACAACCTGGGGAGGAAAGGATTTACTTTATTTATAGGTTCCTATCTATCATTAAGGAATGCCAAGGCAGAAACTTGAAGCAGAAGATCACAGAGGAACATTGCTTACTGGCTCACTCTCAGGCTCATGTTCTTATACAGCCCAAGCCTGACTATCTAGGGACAGTGCCACCCACAGCGGGCTGGTTCCCTCCTACATCAGTTAGCAGTCAAGAATATGTCCCACTGACATGTCCACAGGCAAATCTGATGGCAGCAATTCTTCCCTTGAGGTTCTTCCCAGGTAGGTCAAATTAACAACCAAGAGGAGCCACTGCATCTTCTAAATGAATCTGACCTGTTTCTATTAGAGTAGCGGTCTCATTCTACAGATGTTTACACGGAAGGAATCATGTCATCCTTTGAAAAATACTGAGCCGTGAGAAGTCACTTTCTTACTTAGTTCCTCAGCTAGAGTTGCCAGGGAACTATCCAGATATTAGTTATCTAGAAGGGAGAGGTCTGGGGAAGGGTGCCCTCCATCCTTCATAATCAGCATATTGCAAACCCAGAAACTGAAGCTTCAGGAGTCTTGACTACTGGTCGAAAGAACAGTGTCTGAGCCATGTCTTTGGACTGGGGTAGAGACAGGACATATTAAACGGCCTCCACAATGAGCATAGGCTTACTATTTAGCAGGAAGCTTTCTAGCTGATAAAGCCTTTTATGTCCCTTCACATAAGGGCTCATTCAAATGAGCCTGTCTAGTACCTAGACAGGAAAACACTCCCCAGGAAAGCCGTCTATTCCAGGACTTTAAGAGATAGTAAAAAGCCTACCAAGGCATGTGAGTTGGCACAATGGTCCCTTTGGCCATTGTCCATTTTTATCTCTTGAAACAGTGCCCTGCACAATGCTTTCTCTGGCCATCGTCAAGTCTTGTCATGTCAGAGTACTTTACTCTGCAGTGGTCCCTTTGGCCATTGCCATAATTACCCCTCCAGGGTGCCCCCTTTACTCTGTAATATATCCTTTTACATCCTAAATCCTGTCTTAATTCTCTCTACAGAAATTAAAAGGGCCAGGGGGTCTGAGGAGATCAGAGAAGATTTGGGTAGCAGGACTCCACTGCAAGTCTAGAGCCAAGAAGATCTGAGCTACCCAGAAGGAGGCTGGTAAGAAAGTGACTGAGGAAGCATTAGTTAGGGAAGACTGGAATTCAGATTGTCCTTTAGAAGGACGCTGGGATGTCTTTTCTCCCGCTATAGTTATGGCTATAGCTGCACCTAGCACTTAGGCAGTCCAAACGTTGGAGATGGGAAAGGCCCACCTACAAAACCTAGCATCCATATCACAGGATGAAAAGAAAGGATATATCTCTAAGATTTGTTTGTGTGGATTAAAGACAGAAACCGTATGTTCTCTAGAGCACACAGGGAGGTCAGATTTTAATATATTGGACATATTGAGGACTTTGATGTCCTAAAATAGTATACTTAATAAATTGCTTTTGCTACTTACAAAAAAATTATTAAAAATACTTCCACTGGGAGCATGCCAAGATTCTTGTTCAGATTAAATCAATGGAAGGAATGAGTAAATAATACTTAGAACACCCTTGTCTCAGAAGTGGGTGCTTAATAAATGTTATTTTCCTTTCCCTCTCTTTTTCTTTGATTCAAGAACAAGAGATGAAATAAAACAAAGGCAGGCAGGCAAAAAGCAGCACAGAATGGGGGAGTGAGAAAAATAGACAATAATGAAGGAAAAGAAGAAAACTTCCTCCAGACTTGTTTCTTTTTTTTTTTTTTTTTTTTTTTTTTGACATTTCCTCCTGTGCTGGTTTCATATCTTTGGTGTTTGTTTAATAGGACGAAGATGTATCTTTAGCAGCAGTTGTGAAGTATACTTTAAAAAAAACCAGGCTGACAGAGACAGTTGGACCATGGGTTTCTCTGGAACCCTGATGGAATGAATACGTCTTTTTTTATAGGTTCAGTTCTAATCCTCAGTTAGCCTAGACTGAGATGCTGTGTCTTTCTGATGTCATAGAAATGCGAGTTTCGATTACATACACAGGTAAGTAGATAGGATTTCCTTTTCAGGAAAAAAGGGTATTGGGGGATAATAAACTTTAATTTTCCCTGGATGCTGAAAGCATGGGTCCTCAGCGCCTACTATGTGGGTAGACTATCTGGGAAAGAAAGCTTCATGGCCTGTAGGCCGCCGGGAACCCTTGGACAGAATTTCTGGAATAAGACTATACCACTGAAAAGATTTTGTAAATCTCAATGTATCTGCATCATATTTTTCTGACTCTTGTGTTACTTTTTTTGTTTTGTTTTGTTTTGCTTTGTTTTAGTCACTTCCCCTTTTGGGGGCATGAGTGATTTTTTTGGTCTGGAAATACCAATGACTGAGCTATCAGATATGTGGCATTAATAATAATAATAATAATAATAATAATAATAATAATAATAAAATAATAATAATAATAATAATAATAAAATTGCATTATAAATGGTTCAATTGGGTCCATTCCAGCTGAAGACACATTTTCTTTTTATTTCAAAAGCAAAACCTATACTTAACTATCTCACAGACTCAGTACTTAGAAAGCTGACTTTGCAAAGGTTAGCAAACGTGGTAGAGCTACTGAGAGGTCTTTAAATTCTACACTACACACACACACACACACACACACACACACACACACACACACACACACACACCAGGCAGCCTCTGGCCTGTCTTAATGATGGTAATGAAGAGGTCAAGGCTACAGCATCCCTCAAAATAGCTAAGGAAAACTCTTGCTTAGCCATGGGTACCAACTGTAGGACCAGGGGATTGTCTGCTGCTCAGAGTGGCCCATAGGAGAAGCCTGCACATTTGTCCTTTGTTTCCTCCCGGCTCCGAGACACAAAGGGAGCTCTGTTCTTTGTTAGTCAGCTCCTATGGAGATTTCTCCTCCCTTCCCTTCCTAAGACTGTTCCTGTGACCGGAAGGTGCTGAAAGAAACACATTTCAAGTAGTAAAAACAAGTGTCCAGGAAGGAGCTTTCATCAGCTTATAACAAATGAGGGACTCATGTTTCTCCACCTGGATCTGGAATGGACTGGAGAGGAACAGCAGGGAGCTGTGAGCAGCTGTCAGCAGGAGCCACCCTGCTCCTAGCAGCACTAGTTGGCTGCTGAGTGGCCACTATTTGACTGTGGGATTTTTTTTTGTGTCACCTATAAGTCCCTTCCTCCCTCTCCCCCATTTCCTTCTCTCCCTTCCTTTTCTCTTTCTTTCTTTCTTTCTTTCTTTCTTTTTTTGATTTCAGTTTTTGCTTTTCACACAGGATCTCACATAGCCCAGGCTGGCCTTGAATGTACCACATAGTTAACGATGCCCTTGAGCTTGTGATCCTCTTGCCTGTACTCCCTTGAATGTTGAGGTTACAGCTATGTGTCACCAAGCCCAATTTATTCAGGGCTGGAGACTAGACTCAGAGCTTTGATAGCACTAGGAAAGTACTCTCCCAACTGAGCTGTATACCCAGTCTCTATTCTTTTCTTCTTTGAAAACTCTGTTTTAGATAGGATGTTGCTATGGAGACCATTCATCTTCCACCCCACCCCCACCCTGCTCAGCCTCCTTAGTACTATGATCCCCACAACACCTGGCTAGCTTCCTTTCTTTGCCTTTCTTCTCCCCACTCTGCTCAAAATTCCTACTCCTGCTATTGTGAGTCCAGTTTCCATCTATCTGCCCAGCAAATCCCATTTCACTCTACGTGTATGTGTGTGCACTTCTTTGTAACATGGCTATGGGTTCAATAACGGTTATAGGTTATTGAGAGGGTTCTATGATTTCTTTACCGCAGTATGTCTCCGATCAGTCTGTGAGGTTAAGGTGCTTTATTCAGGATAGGCTGACTCTTGCATCAAAGGAGTTTCAGAGTTGCTGTGAGACTGATGTTTTGTTTTCTCATTCAGGAATGCTCCCTTGGCCAGCTTAGGGATGCAGGCATCCCAGAGCCTTTCACAGCAGGGTTGAAACATCTCCATTGCGGTGGCTTCAATGAGAATGGTCCCCATAGGCTCATATATTTGAATGCTTGGTCTGTAGTTAGTGGAACTTTTTGGGAAAGGTTAGAAGGTGTGGCCTTTTTGGAGGAGATGTGTCTTCGGGGGTCAGCTTTGAGGTTTCAAAAGTCCACCCCAGGTCCAGTCTCTTTAAAACACATGTGCTGGCTGCCTAACTGCCTGCCTTATGGCCACTACTCTTACCACTATGATGATAATAATCTTTAACTCTCTGAAGCTGTAGGAAAGCCCCCAGTTAAATGCTTTCTTTTATAAGAGTTTCCTTGGTCTTGGTGTCTCTTCATAGCAACAAAACAGTGACGAAGACATAGTAGTCTTTGGTAGAGAGGACCAAACAGGTAGATGACCACATAGGGTGGAACCTATGACTGGTATCGCAACATTTTGTGATACATGGTCCCTCCTAGTTGCAAGGGAGCCAGGAAAGGTGTTCAAGATGAAAACAAAATTGTGTGGTGCACGTAGCATTGTCTTGTTCTATGTGTTGGCCTTATCGCTTCAGGATGAGGGAACTAATATGCAAACATTCTGTCATTGGCTCGGATTTCAGCCCTATAAACACAGCTCTAGGACTACACTTTCAGCTTCGGACTCTACCTTTTCTGTCTACTAATAAGGATAGTAATTCCGTCTTTTGTGTTAACACTCTGCTAGCTTTTACAGACTTTCCTCCCATGTACAATATATACATACCTTGCATTTGTTTGAACTGTTATACCTGCATGCCCAAGGGAAAGAGAAAATTCTTTTTTCCTATCTGCATCAGCAGCAGATAGCATAGTACCCAGAACACAGTGAGACTTGATACAGGCTTTATGAATGAAGATTATTTCTGCTGGTTTACTAAAGGTACTCTGAGTTGTTTCATAATGGTTATTTCATTAAACCGGTTTCCCAGAATAAAGATAAGGAGTCTGGCTCACTTCAGCAATCATCCCCATGTAGCCTTTCAGCCAAGCAAAAAGTCTGCTCCTTTGTATTTAGAAGTTGGGAGTGATGGTGAGATGGTGAAATAGAAACGTTCTGTGATCATCCTCTGCAGAAGGCTGACTGTTGCATAGCTACTCACAGACAACACTGCCTGCTTCAGAGAAAATGAAGCTGAAGAATGCCTTGCAAAAGGAAAGCCCTCAGCCCTGAAACCAGAAACACTAAAGAGGGTCAAAGCACAAGAAATCCATCCCCTAATCAGTGTTTCCCACCCACAGAGAAAGTGAGAATACAAGGTGGGCAATAAGTCCACCCAGACTTTAAAGGTAATTATGAAATAACTGCAATCAGCAGGAGCAGAAAGAGAGGCACAGTCTCTACTGAGTGACCTGCAGACTCCACAGGAAGGCCCTGAGATCAACTCTGTAGTTAGCAACTGGCCTGTGGCTGTGATTCATGACCTTCATGCCTCAGCCCCACCCAAAGGCTGTTTCCCTGAGCACACACCTGCAGACATCAATATCAGTGCAAACACACAGTGTGCACAGCTGTCTTCACTTGGGCATTTCAGGACACCTGCCTTAGGAAAACAAAAGGGAGGCTTCCAGCACCCAGCTAGGCTTTATAAAATCAAGAGAGTACATAGGGTTTTAGGAACTAGCCCCGAGGGAGACAGGAGGTGTGGAGCAGGCTTATCCAGAAGAAAGCCTGAAAAAAAGATTCCCAGAATCTCCCACTGGGTTGTTTAGTGAACACTGTCTCTTCTGAAGACAGTAAAAAGCTGGACAAGGTGACCTCTTCCTCAGTCACAAATGCAGCAAGAAAGTCTTTTTCAAAGAAGAGAAGCAAGAATAAAATATGCTATTACTAAAGAATCGAAATAATATCCCAGTAACCAATCGATCATAAGGAATTGTGTCTCTGGCTTGCCGAACAAAGAAGTCGAAAATGATGATTTTTAAGGATGTCCAGTGCTCCAAGACAGTATAGACAACGCAAGGACATCACAAAATAAATGAACAAAACGAGAAGTTTAATAACAAGTTAGAAAATTTCAACTATAAGCAAAATTTCTGATGCCGTGATGAAAGTATAGAATAAAAACTATCAGACTTGATCAAACAGAGAAAAAAAGTGACTTGTGAATTCTGAGGGGTAATTTGAAAATATCTCATCAGAGAAGAGACAAGAAAAGAGTAGAATAAAGTAATAGTCAATGTTGACATTGTAGGGATTTGTGAAGAGATTATATAGGAAGAGGGCTTCTTTGTAGAAATAAGGTCCTAGCACTCACATCCAGGGAAAGATGTGGATATTGAGATACGTGAAGTTCAGAGTGCAAGAAAGAATTTCAACATAAAAGCTCACCAAGGAGAATGTGCAGTGGTTCACATGAGAAATTTGAGGGACCGGGAAGACTGGTTATGACTTATAATAATTACCAGGCCCATTACGAGTTCAAGGCCAGCAGACTCTGAGACCCTACCTGAGTGAGATGGAGAGAATGATCACTCTTCTCTAGAAAGCCGGGACAAGGAACACTGCTGAATAATCACACAGTCTACCTCTGCATTTGACAAGAATTTCACTTCCTACATAGTACACATCTCTAATAGTGTTCCTTAAAATATTCCTGTAGTATAACCCCCATCCCAGCATCCCTGAGCCTCTTCCTGTCCACGACCAAGCCTTTACGTCATCTCCACCCTCTCTTGGCTGAGCCTTCTGCATCAGGCTCCCTGTCTCCCGTATGTTTGACACTTCATCTTGGTTGTCAATCTTTTGATTTACTTGATTTCTTTAGGCCTACTCCTTTGGAGTAGATCTCCTTACCTTTGTAGCTCAGCAGAAAGCAACTGCCAATCAGCCTACTGACATTCTAAAATCACCTCAGAACTCTTGGTTTTTTTTTTTTTCCTAGGTGTATAACTTTTATACAGGATCAAGGTTAAATTGCTACTTATTTAAACATGATTGTTATAGGGGTTGAGGAGATAGTTCAATCACTAAAATGCTTGCCTTGAAAGCAGCAGGATCTAAGTTTGATTCCTAGAACCTATATAAAAACGTTGGGGGTGCTGGCATGCACTTGTAATGCCAGCCCTGGGGGAGGCAGAGATAGATGGCTTCCTTCGGATGTAGCTATCTAGTCTACCCTACCTACTAAGCTCCAGGCCAGTGAGTAGTCCTGTCTTGAAACAAAGAAAAAGGTAGAGAATATTTGTTCCAGTTAGAATCGACAGTCAGTTTGTCACAGCGTCAAGTAAGTTGAGAGGAAAGCCCAAACTGAGGAACTGTATAGAACAGATTCGTCTGTGAGGGATTGTCTTGATTATTAATTGATACAGAAGTTTGAAGTCTACCATGGTCAACATGATTTCTCATCAGTTGTGTCCTAGGCTGTATAAGGAAGATAGTGAGTGAGGCAGAGACTTGTGATGTTTGTCATAGACACAGACACATAACTGGAGCTCTATCTGAGGTATGACACCTGAGTTTGTCCTCAGATTTACACACACACACATACATGCACCCACACTCACACACACACACACATACATATATATACATACTCATACACATACATGCACACACACATACACATATACTCATATACACACATATTTACATACATATGTGTACACACATATACACACACATACTCGCACACATACACACACTCATACATGCACACACACACACATACTCACACACACACACATTCACACACTCACACAACACTCACACACAATTGCTATAGACACAGTATAAAAGCCTTATCTAAAGAAGCATAAAAGATCATGTAAGAACAAGTCAGGCACAGCACTGGGGAAAGAAAAAGACAGAGCCATCATTAGCCTGTTGGCCAATACATTTTATCTGTGCTTATTTTCTTTGTTCGTGGAATGTAGGATAATGCTCACAGAGAGGCATGTGTGCCTGATCCCTGGAATCTGGCCATCCATGTGGTCAAGGGATAGTAAGCTTGCCAATGGGATTAAGGTTGTCAATCAACAGACCTTGAGAGCAAAAGATTATTCTGAATTATCTAGAAATCCTGAAAGATTATCCAGAATTATCTAGACGAGTCCAGTAAAATCCAAAGGAACCTGAAAAATGAGAGAGCCTAACAGGAAGGAAGCCAGAGTTAGTCCCTGTGACAAGTGACTTAAACTCCTAGTACTGATACTAGAGACAAAAAGAGTCACGGTGGACCAAAGGCTGGGCATCCTCCTGTGTGTGTGTGTGTGTGTGTGTGTGTATGTGTGTGTGTGTGTGTGTGTGTGTGTGTGTGTAGGGGAGATCTGAAAGGTGACTATGAGAAGAGAAAGGGAGGCTTTAAGGGGAAGGTGTAAAGAGAGTAACAGAATACATTTAATAACAAAATGGAAGCGTGTGTAGAAGCACATAAGCAGGGACAGAGAACAGGGAGATGGGGAGAAGAGCTGGCCAAGGTCAACCCAAACCAAGTATGTGTGAAAACACACTACCAGGAGACCTATTGCTTTGTATGAATATATAAACTAAAAATAAGACAAAAAGGAAGAAACCCCAGGGAGTGTGGCTTCCATCCAACTGAGGGAAACATTGTTGATTTCTGAATACGTTATTTCTGAATATGGTTGTTTGCCATGTATCCAGTACCTCAGACTTGAGGGTGAGGTGAGAGGAAGCTGAACCCACCAGACTTGGGCACTCACACCTCTAGTTTCCGCATTTAGGAGGCAGAGGCAGGAAAGTCGTCATGAGTTTAATGCTACCCTGGGCTATGTGGGGAGCTCCAGATCAGCTTGGGCTGAGAAAGTGGGACCCTGTCTCAAACAACTATAATAACCAAACAACAGCCAAGATTAGGGAGGAATGGGCGAAAACCATTCAGTCTAGTTCCAAGAAAGACTGATGTCCAACGTAGCACTGTCAGCCATAGGTTTCATATTTTAGTATCATCCAGAGACATTGATTCCATAAGAAACTGCCTTGGACCCATTGTTAAACCATGGTATAGTTAGGTGATTCATTTACAGTCTTTTAAAATAGCATGTGTGCATGGAGGGACAATAACTACCAGGAAATCACACTGCACAGCACACCTGACATCACATGCGTATTGTTTTTCTACACCAAATGCTTCTCTGGTTCTCCAAACAGCAGCTGGGTACCCTGTAATTTAGTCAATTCTAGCACTACCTGGAATTAGCATTGATCCCAAAGGGAAAGCACCCTGCTGCACAAGACTGCCTTCTCTTGAATTGCTGCTCAGGAGTCTAAGGCTCTGGTGTTTCTGATGGGACAAATTGTTCTTAACTGAGGGTTCTCAGAACTCACCCCAGTCTCACTTAGGAGTGATGATTCGCTGGAATGATTCACAAAATTCAGTGAGACACATCTGTATACGGGATTATTAGGAAACACACATAAGAGATACTCTAATGGAGAAGCAGCAAGGGGAAATAGAGGTAGAAACCTGGGGGACCTGGAGCCCCCATATCTTTTCAGTAAAACTTCCTTACCAACATCTCCACTCATTCAACTGCCCCAAGCTCATTGGATCATGTTGTTCCATGGTCTCTATGGAGATGTGTCTCCCTATCCCATGTGTCAGTGTCCTGTGTAGAGCAGTCCTGATTCTGACTGACAATTCCAGCTCTGTGCCATCGTTTTTCAGGTGGCCTGTCTCATCCACAGTTTTTCCAGTCATTACCTATGTGACTTGAATCTCCCCAAGAGAATAAACTCAGATTCGATAGAAAGAAGGCTCGTTCTGGATAATAATGGCATTCATCCTTTCAGGACATCCTTTCAGGGTTTTAACAGTTCTGTGCCAGGAACCCAGGAAGATCAAATATATTTCTACAACCATTTACATGATTCATTTATCATGGCATATTTCAGAAATGCAGAAACATCTAAAGAAGACCATGGCCTACGGATCATTTCAGAGATAGTCAGGTTGGAGACTATGTCCTCCTGGAATTATTATGGCAGGAGCATGTGCAAAGTGGAGGTGATAGCAGAGGGACCATGCAGCAATACCTGGTCAAAGCACTAGAATCCAGCTGAAGGGAGAGTAGCAGAGAGGCAGGAGTGTGGAACAAATAGAAGAGCAAATAGAAGTACTCCTGCTGGTGTGCACGTGCTGTTGGCATTACAGGCTCCTGTCAGCTTTAGTTCCATTGCAGTGACTTTTCTTTCCCAGACAGAGCCTCTTATGTAACTCAAATGCCACTCAAATACTTTAATATTTCTTTATTGTCCAAGTGGAGACGAAAGCTTGCTAGATGGAACCAATTCTTTTGTTGCAAGTCCTTTGAGCATAATATTAAGTCTTTGAGCATAATACTAAGTCTTTGTCGACAGTAGAGTTGCATCAGAGAACAGACAGCTGAGCAGCCTTGAAGCTGTCTAGCATCTCGCATTGTGTACCCTGCCCAGCTTGTGGCCAGCCACTGTGAATTTCCAGGAGCCACTGGCTGCCTCTCCACTGTTCATGACGCCTCCTCTCTTCTTCCGGTTGTGGCAGTTAATCTTAATTGTCAACTTCATGGGTCACAATAGAAACACACCTCCTGACTTGCAAGAATGTTTCTGGATTGAATTAATGGAGGAGGAACAGCCCTCTCTAATTCTCAGCAACACCATTCTGTGGGGTGTGGTCATGGACTGAATAGAATGTGGGGGTCATTCTTCTCTGTCCCCCACAGTGAGACTCCTCCATGTGTCACAGTGTGGGCAAGATGTGACCATCTGCTTCAAGCTCAGGCTGCCATGCCTTCCTTCCCATGATGAACTGCATCTTCAAACTGTGAGCCAAAGTAAACATTTCCTTAATTAGGGCACTTTTTCTGGGTGTTTTGTAACAACAAGAAAAATCTCTAACATTGTAGTGTCTGAAGTTTTCCCTTTTGGAGAACTAAGGCTTTTACTTAGGTGAACAACTGTTAACTGGACATGTTGATAATATATCCTGTAATTCCAGCATATGGGAAACTGGGGCAGAGTATCATGAGTCTATCAAGACCAATTTGAGTTATGTTGTCAGATCTTATCTTAGCACACCTCACCCTCTGAGTATAAATACATAGAGATTATATTTCTGTGTTTCCTGACTTCCTTTCTCTGATAGTCATCCACGAGAGTATGGGAAAGCTGGAAGCCCAGCCCTACTCAGAAGTTTCCCTTGCCTGTGGAAAGTTAAAAAAATGGTAAAACACTGTGTTCTTTTAAGCCCACAGGTGGGGTAAGCTATATTTAGAGGTTGGAAGTCCTTAATTCCTGTTATCTATAGATTAGCTCTAGGTAAAATGATCTCTGGAAGGAAGAAATCTGGCTGTAATCCTGTAAACAGATAGACTCTGAACTCAAATGCCACTTACTTCAAGGTCCTTAGCTTCTTGCTGGCATTTCTTCCCAAATAATCAAGTGGTTGTGCATAATGACTGGCAAGTTGACATGGTCCCTGATATTGAACAGGGCTATTTTGCTTTACGGGGTTCTAATTTTATATAAAGATTTTGGTAAAGCCTAGGAATTCCCTCGTGGCTGAAATGGTGGCTGTCCTGCCACATTCCCGTGATGGCTATAATCAGTCACAAAGTACTTACTTTAGCACATGCACCAATGCCCCTGCTTTAGTGGTACGATGGTAAATATGGCTGGGTCTAGGTTTTACTCTTAATAATGTCTATGAATTTTGGAAGCATTTTTTCTATTGTTCAACTTTGTTCAGCTTTCTTCGAGGGACCCCATGAATCTGGGATATAGCATCATAGAGAGATGGACAATGAAGCTAGCCATGGAACTCTGAGAAAGGATTTTGGTGGCCTGTGATGAAGTACTTATGAAACAAAAATAAGTCAGTGGTAGGGGATTTGCTAGGTATCAAATTATCTTTGGACACTAGAGTGATTAGACTGAGAATATACATTACATTGGATATAAGAATGAGTGGAACTAACTACATGCCCTCTTCATAATCCATCAACAAGCTGAACTTATTAAAGTATTAAATAAATTAAGTATATGAATAATTAATTGATTGTGCCTATATTACTTAGAAAATATGAACTATTTCTATCGTATTACTATCATAAAGGGTAGTGGTTTTTTGTAGGCAAATAGAAACCTGGTGATGTCTATGGGATGAGTAATTTGTTTGAAAGGCTAGAACTCCATTTATTAGACTACTGCTATGTACCATATCTTACTCTAGGTCTCCAAGTGAGGTCAATATCTTCACTCCCTTAGAGTTTAAGCATCAATGTAGAGGTAGAGAACAGTAACACGAACAAGATCATTTTACAATGTGTTTGTTGTTATATTTTAATTACCCATGTGGGTGTAGAGGCGGCCACCTCTACTTTAACGGTGGGACTGTGCAGCCGTAAAGGCATCTCCTACAGGAGGACCTAACTGAGGACTGCCTTAGAGACCAAGGATTGTTGATACAGACAATGCCAGCCAATCAGGAACTGCTGTTTAGAAGAGATGCTTTCTTGGAACCAACGGGGCTTGAGTAAAGAGTATTAAAGGAGCTTGCAGCAGCATTCAGGTGAGCCTTCTGCAGCATTTCTCACCTGCTCCTGGAGTCTGTGTCTTTGATTCTGAGCCATCTCACCTCCAACCCCCAAGGGCAGGTAGGACCAGGCAGTGAGTAGTCCAGGGCAACATGTCGGGGTAAGTGGACAGGCACATTGGTGGCCCCAGAAGCCAGAAAAGAACATTGGATCTCCTGAAGCTGGAGTTACAGGCAGTGGTGGAAACCAAACTCAGCTCTTAATAAATAAGCTATCTCAGTCCCAAGTCATGCATACTTTGATGTTCATGAATAAGGGAATGTGATTGGAGATGGGGGGGGGGGTGCGTGTTGAAGGGGATCTCTGCAGATGCTTGCACAGCGAGAGCTAGTGCTGCAAACCTGAACCCATGGGAGTGCCACAGTCCTCTAAACAGTCCCCAGAGAAGGCACTTGTGGCCTCTTCATCCACTCCAAGGACAGCCTACCATCCTGACATACTTTCGGGAAGAGAATTGAGCACATTTTAATGGTATTCTATAAGCAAGCTCCATTTATCAGAAGCCACCATACTCAGTGTGCTGTGTTAAATAAAAATCTTTGCAGCATCCGAATGTGCCAAGTAGCTTATGGCTCAGTAAACAGCTTCTCTTCTCACCGTGAAGGCAATCCCCTAAATAGTCACAGTTGCTTGGAAGCCGACTGGGAAAGAGAAGGGGGCAGGTAACTTGACACAAAGAGAATTCTGATTAAGATCTTGGCCTCTTCTGAAAAGGGATTTTGACCATATATATCTGAAGAAGTTGTTTAATATATTATATATACACACATTGTTTTTTTGATTACATTATCACGCATATAGAATGAAAAGCTCAAGGAAGAGTATGTCCACAGTATCACCCCTAAGATGCTTATTAATCCCTGGAGAAAATGTGAGATAAAAATTAGAATGGGAAATGAAATTTCAGTGGGCTTCTCTATCAATGAAATAGAGTTTCCTTTTAAAAATAAAATTGAGCTGATTTTGTTGGACTGACTGTCAAGAACTCAAGATAGAAGCTCACCGTTATTCTTTATCTCGATGATGTAGGGGGCCTCCGTGAGATAGTTCATCTAGATGTATTGCTGAGAGTAATGAGAAAAGAAAGTTCTTAAAATATTATTTCTATACTTATTCGCAGTGAATATAATTTACTGAGCTATCTGAATGTACCTTCTCTGTCAAGAAAGAAAAAGAAAACCCTTAGGTGGTGTCTTTCTATTTCTGCGATAAAAACATCATGAACCAAAGCAATTTAGGAGGGAGAAGGATTTATTTGGCTTACACGTCCCAATTCTAGTCTCTCACTGAGGGAAGTCAGTGCAGGAACTCAAGCACAAACTGAAACAGAGACCATGGTGAGCTGCCATTTGCTGGCTTGTTGCTCACAGCTTGCTCAGCCTTCTTTCTTATACAACGGAGGACCTCCCACGGTGGGCTGGACCCTCCCACATCAATGTCAATCAAGAAAATGTCCCACAGACCTGCCTATAGTCCCCCCACTCTCCCCTTCCTTTCTTCCTTCTTTCCTTCCTTTTTTTTTCTTCTAGAGTTTTGAGCCAATCATATGGAGTTATTTCCTCCAGTGAGGCTAACTTGTGTCAAGTTGACAAATAAAACTGACCAGCACAATAGACAATTTTATTCAATGTCTGGAAGAGACAGCTAGACCTGGGCAAAGAATGTGTGTGTGCGCGCGCGCGTGTGCGTGTGTGTGTGTGTGTGTGTGTGTGTGTGTGTGTGTGTGTGTGATCATTGTACATGTACATGGGAGTATTCAGAGGTCAACTTAGGTGTTGTTCCTCAAGAAACACCTACCTTGTTTTTTGAGACAGGGTCTCTCACTTGTCTAGAGCTTACTAATTAGGCTTGACTGACTGACCAGCAAGTTCAAGGACCTGCCTGTCTCTACCTTCCCAGTGATTTGTCGGTAGATCTGAGGATCAAACCAACTGGTGAGCTCTCCAGCCTGAGCTACATTTCAAAGCATATTTACTGTCAAGCCTAGATTCGTCAGAACTTCAAAATGATTATAAAGTTTGTTTCAATCCGACTGCAAGTACATTACGGAAAATGCTGAACTTGGGAAAAGAGGAGATGACTAAAAAAAAAAAAAGTTAAACATATGAATGCCAATCAGGTTTAATATTCCCCAAGGAATGGTCCAGCCCTACATGTAGGAACCAGAGAGGGGTGTGCTGTTTACCATTCAAGATGCTCCCACATAAAAGACATAGACTCACAAAGCACAGAATTTCTTTAAAAATAAATATTGGTATCTGCACACCCATGCTTGTGCACATGCCATGAGTATGTGTGGAGGTCAGGAGACATGTAGGTCCTCTCCTTCCTTTGCATGAGTTCCAGAGATGGAACTTGATTGTGAGGCATATGGGACAAGCGCTTTACCGACTGCACCATCTCACTAGCCCCAGAGTGCAGAACTGAGGATGTGTGAATGATGATGGAGAAGGCGAGAATGTGCATACTTTCTGGAGTGGATTCCGTCTTCTGAAGACTCTCTGCTGTCTCTGCTGAACCTTCAGTCTTAGGATAAAACATAAGGTGCCAACTGTGCAGTATAAGGCGATTGCAGATGTCCCCCACCCCCAATCAGGAGGTGGTCATGGCTTCTTGGGAGGTGGAATTTCTTCTGTCTTCTGTTTTCCCTCTCCTTCCCCTCTCTCGACTCCTCCTCTCCCTCTCAACAGTGGTATCTGGCTCTGTGTCTCTGTCTCTCACTCTTTTCTTCTTTCTCTCTTCTCTTCACACCCAACTCAGCCTCCCCCTAGGTCTTGCTCCTTTTGTCAAGTGAAAGGAGCTTCAAGTGGCCCCAGGACCACTTTGTGTCTGTGTGACTTTGTGTCTGTCTTGCATATACAGGTTGGACTCTGTGGCTACAGTAAGTTGAAGCTGGCTGAGCAAAGGAATGAAGAACTTTGCAGCATCAGAGTACCGAAGGGTTTGCTCTTTGAACAAGTTTAGAGATTTGTTACTCTCGGGAACAACTGAGCTCCGTCTGGAGTATTGACTGGATAGATGTGATCCTGTTTGGAGGTGATTATGATACTTCTTCTGTCACAGCTAGAAGCCTAGAATCCACTAAGATGAGGAAAGTGGGTTCAGTAGACAAAGGAAAAGTGGCTTCTGGATCACTGGTTCTGAGACCTGAACACCCTTTGGAATCGTGAGGTTTGGGTTCCAAGGAAGAGCCTGAATGCCAGCAAGCAGCAGTTGCTTTTGCCTGCCTCAGGTTCCCTTTGACACGTTGTCGGCCAAGTGACAGTGTAGGGTCTAGGACAGCAAAGGCTGCCAGGAATGAAGAATATCTCTAACAGTTATTCTGAGGCATTATAGCACAGACACATCCAATCAGATGGAGGAATCTCTTACACAGCTCCAGCCTCACAGATGGAACTCTGAAATCACCCTCCTTGCCCAGGCTAGAAGGGAGCAGGTCACTCCCAGGTGTGGTAACCCTGGGAAAACATAATATAATGTGGGTCAGACTCCTGAAGGCATACAGACAGACTGGCCTGGCCACCGTGACTTTTACTCTTGGCCTCTCAACAGTGGTGAGACAAACAGTTATGGTTGTTAACACTTGAAACTTCAAATTTTTCATATTAAAAAAAAAAGAAAACCCAAATAATATGTACTTATTGTGGGGTTCTAATCCATACTTAATTAGATTATGCAGGTAAATAATGGAAATTCATGTTTCCCTCTTTCCAGTTCACCTACGAGTATTCTTTTATTCTCAAACCTCGGTACAGGTCCTGTGCTGTTTCCTTCACTTCCTTGAGAAGATAATTTAATAAATTAATTTGTAAGATGATAGACCTTAAAGGTAATCATGTAGACTGTAAATTACCTTTTAATGACGAGTTTAGAAGATGGAAACTGGACTTGGCCTCTGACCTTTCTCACCTGGGTAGCCTCTAAGGATACACTCAGGGGTGAAGGGCCATGCTAACTGCCTGCAGTGTGGGTGTCTGATTGACAGCCAGTGAGCAAGGGAACGAGCCAACGTTTTGACTAGCCACCTCCTCTGTGCCCCTCTGTGCCTGGCACTAAACTGGGAGCCTTGAGATGGAACTGCACTAAATCCATCTTTGTAACATCTTGAGAGGCCAGGTATCCTCAGCAGAGGGACTCACACCGATGGACTTCAAAGTAGTTTCTCATCCCAAACACACCCCCTATGGAATAAGGTGTTGAGGCTGTTCAAGGTATGAATAAAAAGTAAAAGATCTTTAAAAAAAAAGGGGGGGGTGAGAAAGTAAAAGATGAACACGTGGGGGAAGTGAAGCTCTGGGGAGTAAAAGATGAAACAAGTTACAAACTAAAAGGCTGAGCCTGTCCTTGACCGCTTCATCTTCCCTGCCTGCTCGTTAAGACCTGTTTCTGTTCAATCAGCACACGGCTGCGGTCCACAAATCTGCCAGGTGCTAAAAACGGGTGAAAAGGGGTCAGACAGAAACGAGCATTCACGTCCTTTAATTTGGAACTGGCATTTGGGCTGTTTGTGAGGCCCTAACTTTAATTAATCGACTCCTTAGGAATAAAGTCAGCAGGTTCTCGCCCACGGACTTTAGAGAGTCGATTTTCTTTTCTCCCTTTAGAACCTTGCAGTTCCCTAAATCCCCGGCCTGTGGAGAAGGCTATCATTAAATAGATGGCTTGTTTCCTAGGCTACTCTCTTCTCACAGACTCCACGTTGTTTAGCCCATTTACCTTAAAGGAGGCTGTGCTAAGTCCTCTGCAAAGGACTCTTTTGTGGTGAAATAGAAATTTTATAAGCTAGCTATGGCTTCAACCTTTCTCCTTTTGGGGGGAGGGGAGGGGGAAAGATTCTGCTGGCTTCCCCTCTCGTTGAACTCAGGGGAATGATTTTAGTATTGGTCAGTAAGCCTCAGCTCCCACTTGCTCTCAACCTCTCCCCAGAATCCCCCATGCTAATTACAGAGGTCAGCAGTAGGAGGCCAAGTAGCCATGGTCGCAGGAAAACACTTGCAGGTCTAGAGGATAATATGAGTCCGGCAAGCTCAGTTTCCACGGGTGACTGGGATGCCTGCCAGGCAAGCAGATGTCCTAAAGTCAGAGTGAATCACAGCGTATAAATGTGACAAAGTGAAATCTCATAAAGTGGTATGCCTGTGTAATTTGTCTCCTGGCGTGTTGACCTGCATCCAAAGGGGACGACTGAAGAGAGATGGCATAAAGCTTACAGGTTCCTGGAGATGATGCACCATCCATCTAGGTTTCTGGATGTGATACTGATGGAAAACTGCCCCCTTGGTGTGGCAACACCCGAAGTGTCATCTCTGGGACCCTCTAGTAGCCTTGTCAAAAGGACCTGGCTAGGTCCTAGCTCACAAGATTACATCTTTAGAGGCCATCATCTAGAGTGGCCAACATTGCGCTATAGTTAAAAGCTTTGGAGGGGTCCACACGAGGAGAAAGCCCTACCCTGCACACCTTTAATTGTTGTGACCACTGTGACTACTGAGGACACATGGAGATCCTCTTTTGAGAACTTCTAGAACCATCAAGCTATATTACCATGACAGGGGAGCAAGTGTCCCTCAGACCCAGTGAGACCGAATCAGACGAGTTCTGTTTATTGACTTTGAGACTTGAGCTACAGGTAGGTGATATGTGGTGGGAAATAAAGCCCATGTGTGTTGGAATAATAGAATTGTATTTGATTATTGAGGGAGAATATAGATGAGCATGTTGGATTGCTAAGAATCGTGTGACAAGGACCCTGGGGCTAAGTAATAGGTGATTTAATGCAACCCAGTCCCTTCCTCTGGTTTAAGGAGCCTGAATTGTCAGCCTCAGGGCTCATTTGCTGGGCCCTGTTTATCCCCATGACATTACAGTACTGTGTTGTACATTCAGTTTCCTAAGAGAGTAAACTGATGTGGACTCTCGAGGAAGTGGAGTGTGGACAGGGTGTGTGATGGTGGTGGTGAAGGTGCTGATGCTGGTAGTGGTGGCACAATTCTGGGCAGGACAGATGTTGGCCAATTAGCATCAACAGTGGTCTAGGGATGGTCACTGAGTTTGTGTGTGTAGCTATGACTTTGTGCCTTGAGAGAGTTGTAGAGCAAAGAACAATCTTATTTTTTAAAACAAATTTAACTGTATTTATGCATTTTTAAAATTAATCATCTTAGTTGTATAAGGTCATAAGTACAGTGAGATAATTTGCCACAGGTATACAATGTATGTTAATAAAATTGGGGTAGTTGCCACTTCCATCTCAACTTCTCTTCATTAGTATGTGGTAATCATGTACATTTATGGCAAAACCAAATTTAACCGAGAGAGCCAATTCTGCTCTCTCTTAAGTAGGATTACTATTGGCAAATCTGTTGTAGCCATGGAGGCATGGCTGTATGGCTCTACCAATCAGGAAGGCTGGCCAAGGAAGGATGCTCCATTCTCTCTAATGGGAAATATGGCCATCAAATCAAAGATATGGCCCTTCAACTCAGTACACACATCTGAGTTTGGATATTTCTTTTAGGATAAAAGACCACAGGAAGGGAAAAATATTTTCCTTCCACAGATGGACTGATGGCTTGAAGAAACTTAATCTTAGAAAGGATGGCGCTTCACTGTGTTTTCCAGGCTGGAGAAGTAGAACCACACGATTCATTATTTTGTTGTGCAGCTAACAAGTGTGTGCTCTCATTTGTGTCTGATTTTCTGCAGTGCTGGAACAGTGGGACCACATCAACACTGAGCACATGCAGAAGTCAGTGGCTCCTGCTAGTAGATGGGCTCCTGTGAAGATGCAGGAGAGGCTGAGAACACAGAATAGATAAGTGGAGAAATGCTTAAGGTTCAACCTTATAACTAATCATGAGATGCCTGAAATAGAAGGCAGGGCCTGGCTTGACAAATAAAAGTGTCCCAATTGTTTAAATCATTGAGTTGTAACCCTACCATCAGCCACCAGGCATAGTCTCTGAATTCATTCTTTTCATAGCCCCTGTGATATAATGACTCATGTCTATAAGGTGACGTGGAGTCAAATGAGAGAGGAAGCCCCCACATCCAGTAAGATAGAACCAAGCATGTCATGTCTCTTGGGTTTTGCTGGTAAAACCTTCCTAAGTTAGTTTAAGTAAATAGTCACTTTCTTGATTCTGCATGCTCAGGACCAACTTTTAGAGACGGTGTGTGTTTTCCTTTCACATGTTTGATCATGGATGCAGCCCCATACAACAATGGACTTAAAAAAAAAACCCTACATTGTCTTCTGAAACATTGGGTTAGCCAAGACCCAAGACCAAATCATATTTTGATAAGGACAAATTTATTATATCTATCGAGCTTCAGAACAAACAAAAGATGCTATACAGACCATTAGTGATAACTGATTATAGACTTTGTTCATGTCATTGGAAGAGTCGATGCAGAGATCAATATATCTGCGCTGGCTAGTTTGTGCCAACTTGACACAAGCTAAAGGTATCCGGGAGGAGGGAACCACAATTGAGAAAATGCCTCCATTAGAACCAGCTGTAAAGCATTTTCTTAGTGATGGTTGGAGGAGGGCCAAGCCCATTGTGAGTTGTGTTATCTCTGGGCTGGTGGTTCTGGGTTGTATAAGAAAGTAAGCTGAGCAAGCTATTCTGAGAAAGCCAGTAAGCAGCACTCCTCCAAGGCTTCAGCATTGGCTCCTGCCTCCAAGTTTCTGCCCTATTTGAGTTTCTGTTCTGGCCCCCTTCAATGATGAACAGCAATATGGAAGTATAAGCCAAATAAACCCTTTCCTTCCCAACTTGCTTTTGGTCATGGTGTTTTGTTGAAGTAATAGAAACTCTGACTAGACAGTGTTTTTATTATTTCTACCTACTGTGAAAACCAGAAATGATAGTATTTCAGAATCTAAGTATGCCATGTTCTCCACTGAAATTAAAATCTGACTCATGCTAAGTCAGATTAGTTAAGGTTACTGGAAAAGGTTATTAAGTGGAACTTTGTGTGCAGTAGGTTATATGTGAAGGAGAAAAGGGCATCCAGCTGAATAAAGGAAGAAGCTGGGTGGGATGCAGTTGCATCCAAGTCTTCGGCCTGTCCAACAATCATCTTTAGGTCTGTAAGGACCCCTCTGCTCAGTCTGAATTTGGCCAATTTGATAGATAATCTCCATAGTCAATTTAATTGGTTTTGAATGAACTACAAGACTGACATCTGAGCTGTTTTGGGAGGGCATTTCCAGGAAGGATTTGTTGGGGAGACGACCCTCCTTTGCTAGAGTGGGCAGCATCTTCAGGGTACATCCCATATATTAAGAGAGTATGACATTTTTCAAGCTATGTCTTACAGTATCATGCTGCCTACACTCTGCTCCCAACAATGAGTCCATTTCAGTTTCAAAGCAAAGAGCTTACACAGCTTAGGGAGAAATGATAAGTTCCATAAGAACTTCTGTAATGGGGCCGTTATGACAGTATAAAAGCTAAACATTTGATTATAGTAATAAATCCAACAAAAAGATATAAAAATAATGGCAAAGGGAAATGTTTTGATTCTTGTCATCAAGCATCTGCACACATAGCCTAGCTTTATCTTTTGTTATCAGAGCACTGTGGCGATTGCCAAGTTTATTCCCCGATGGATCAAGAATTAAACCGCTCAGAAAACCCAGAGACCAAGCTTTCAGGGCAGAGGAAATAACAGCTTTATTACTTTGAGATGGGAGGAGGCCTAAGGTTGGAGACTGGACTGGGCATTTCATAGAACCTCTGTGTTCTTTCCTTTTGCCTATTGGTTCTATTTAGAAGCCAGCTCCCTTGTCTTTACCGTTTTCCCACATAATGTTGTCTAGGAGCAAGAAGTTACCATTTTAGCTTTCCCTTCCCTTGTCTGCCTATGTTCCTCTTCTTTTTTTCAAAGTGTCTTATCTGTTTCTTTAGAGTGGTAGCATCGCAGGATATCATGGTGGAGGAAGACTGGTGTAGACAGGAAGGGACCAGGCTTCCCTGTTGCCAATAACATGGCTTCCTTCCACAAGACTCTATCTTTTAAGAATCCTATTACCTTCCAGTAGCATCATGGGTTGAGGACAAAGCCTTCAACACATGGGCCTTTGGTGGAAATTGGAGATCTAACCTGTATCAACACTCAATACATAGGCTCATTCTATCAGAGGTGAGAAACTAATATAGATATGAAAGCCACCATTTATACTTTAGTGCAGTATTACATGAGACTACAGAAAACGTCAGCCAAATAGTTATTCTTACATCACAAAAAGCCAACTGAATACATTCTAGCTTTTGTATATCACCTGCCTGTATGTTTATATCCCAGGACACACAGAAATCAATAGTCAACCCTCTTTTACTTAAAGCAGAATTGGGACATAATGAAAAGAATATGGAAGTCTTCCAGTACCTGGGCCCTCAGCTGTGGACCACAGAGGCACTGCTGCCTCTCCTTCTCTTCCTAGGCCAAGAAATACTGAAACCCTGGGAACGTGTGCCTGAAACTCAGCTCAAAACTGGCCTTAACTTTGATATCAGGCAGATCGTGTTAGCTCTGAATAAAACAGACCTTTGGATTAGTTTTGTCAAGACTAATAGTTTTACATCTCATAAGTTTATTCCATGTCCCCCAGGAGGCAAACACAGACACCTCCATCTCATGAAATATGGGAAAGCAAAAGCCCCCATTAAGCCTCAGGGTTTTGTTCTTAGATGATGGAATTCAGACACTTTTAGCATCTCTGTCATTTCTAATCTCTTTCAATGCCACTCTTACAGACTGAGATGACCAACCTCCCCACCCCACTTTGACCATAATGTGACAGCAAGTCTGCAGTGTGCATTTGCTTGGAGGCCAACAAAAAGATTAGTTTTAGATTAGGGGACCACCAAAACACGGTTTTCAGAAAATGAGCATCAGAATTGTTTTCCTATGCTATAGTTTGGTTCAGCTTCAGTCTGTTTCCATCAAATGTACAATTTACAATTTAAATGATAACAAATGGGGCCCGCGGTTTCTTTTATGATGCAGAACACTTCTTAGCGATGCTTGGCAGTATAATCAATGCGTTTTCACAACTTAAAGCACAGAGCGTTTGATGGAAAACGGCTGTTCCAGAACAACGTTGTATTCTGCGGCTTTCATCCAAAGCGAATGTCTTTAAAGGGAACTTTTAAAAGCAGTGATTAAAACTTCAAAGAGATAAAGTTAAAGTAGCGAAATGATGAGTATCTGCATATTTCAAACTGAATTCCGAATTTGAAAGTGTTAAGAGCAAAGAAGTGTTGCACAGATTTTACATATTTTACCTTTAAGAGAGATGCTTTTCAACTTACCATCTTATCGAAGTTAGGGGATCGCTGTGAAGATATGCTCGAATATTTGAACAGCTTCAGATTATTCTCAGTTCTCCATCCGCATGACCCAAAGTGTGTGTGTGGGGTTGTGCTCTGGTTAGAGTTGCTGTGCTGGTTTTTTGTTTCTTTGTTTGTTTGTTTTTGTTTTTTGTTTTACAGAGCTTGACTATACAATAAAGTATGAGTCTTGGAGATCTTTTAAATCTGTGAACACTAGGAGCAGTGCTCCTAACGTGTTTTGAACGCTCCCTGTAGTACATTAAAGAGTCTAACGGGAGGAAAAAAATGGAAAGGAGGAAAGGGAAAAGAGAAAGTAAAGAGATGAGGGAGAAGGGCAGGACGATGGCTGGGACCCACCAGAACCTCACATTTCTGACCCTGGCACCCCCTCTATCTGGCTATCTGTGGCAATAATGGTTATCCTGTCTCAGAAGCCCAAGGTTCTCCCAAGGACTCTACCTGGTTCATCATCTCCTCGTCACTGTCACCAGCTTTTCTTCCT
This sequence comes from Rhabdomys pumilio, assembly GCA_030674055.1. Taxonomy (NCBI): domain Eukaryota; kingdom Metazoa; phylum Chordata; class Mammalia; order Rodentia; family Muridae; genus Rhabdomys; species Rhabdomys pumilio. Next base: position 30,227,191 of record JANHMN010000013.1, on the reverse strand, counting down.
TTATTCTTCTCCTTCCTGATTTTCCCACAATACTGCTGGAGCGCTACAGTACAGGAAACACATTTATTTTCCACCTCAACATTCACTTCTCTGTTTCCTCAATACACTCATGAAGCTCGGAGTCGGGCTGCTCATGGCTTCCACTATGCACGTGGGCAGGAGGCAGCAGGATCCCAGCTTCCCTTCGTCACCACAGAGGAGTCCTTACATCTCCATGTTGTGTGAAGTCTGGGAGGTGGTCAGCCTTTTTATTTTATTTTCGTATCATCTTTTCATTGTTCTGTATTAATCAAAAACGTGTGACCTTCCGTTCCAGCCTTCCATCCGCTCATGCTCTGACACTCTGCCTTGGGAGACTGTCATGGGAGCCCTAGGAAAGCCCACAGAACCAAAGTTTTGTCTCTTTGATTTGTGTTTTGTCATATTTTAATGACCCTTCACTACTAATAATTACTGATTATGGTGATCATTTTGGACAGAAAGTTACCTAGGATTCCCTGGTCCTATTTTCTAACCAAAACCTTCACGCTTACTGTCTCTTTTTTGACTATACTTGTTATAATAAAAAATACTGGGAGATACTGGGGCACAAATAAAGAAAAAGATAGGTCTAGAGATGTAAACATAGATTTAGAAGTATTCACGGTGTTACTAAATAGTGTTTATAAGATGCCCCAGAGAGCTATGAGCCAGACAATGGAGGGAAAAAGTCTTTTCATGCTCCAGTATCTCTCATTTTTCTCAGTGATGACCTCAGAATGTTAGTGTCTTCCTCGTGCTTGCTGCCTGGACCTGATTTCCTCTCCCAGGAGATCTTGCCTCTATTTTCCCTGAGAAAGGAGGCAGCCAGTTGCCATCTATCTCCGTGTTTCATATTTATTTTTTTAATTCATCCCCTTCCTCCTATTTCTGTCTCTGAGATGGTGATGGAGCTCTCCTACAGATTAGAATCCTTTTCTAGGACTCAACCCTATTGTCTTTCTTTCTAGAACTTTCTCTAAAACTGCACTGCCCTCACTCCTGGCTTTCTCAATATGGTTGTCATTGGTTTTGACTCATAAATGGAGGTAGATCACTCTCGTTAGTTGACAACCTCCTCTTTGGCTCCCCACCTCTCCTGAGTCACATGTGTTGGATGGATAGGTGTCAAACTCTCCATTTCAGTCGTTGGTGATCTGATTGCTACTTCTGCTGTCTTTTCTAAAACTATGTTGGTAGAATTACATTTCCCCAAACAGGAGACTTTTAAGGACTTCACATCCTCTTGGTGTATATGGCAAGTTTATCTCCTTCTCTGTAAATCTTCGTTTTCTCCTACCTTCTGAGACCATGCACCCTGGTTTTTCTTTTATCCCCCTATCCATTTCTTTGTAGACTGATTTCTCCCTCTCTGTTTTCTGGCTCATGGCTGTCCCGGATACCTCATAAACACTATTCACTAACACCGTGAATGCTTCTAAATCTACATGTCTAAATCTCTAGACCTATCTTTTTCTTGAGGTTCAGAAATCACGACTGACAGCTAGGTAAGCATCTCTATGTGGCTGCCATTCGAACAATCCAAATGTAGCTCACCCAGGAGGAAAGTACCCTTGTTTTTCATCTTAAATTGTCCTGTGATAGCTCCATCTCTAGCATCTTTGACTCGATAGATGTCATTATTGTTTATATGGCCACAGTAGCTACTTCATTTCACCTCCCTGTCTGGTCACCAAACACATGCAGTCTTTTAGATGTCTCTCCAGCCTGCTGTCATTGCTGTTGCTTTGGCTCGAATTCCCCACATCTCTTGCACGGACCATTATACACAAGTCTCACTTCACTCCTTCTTGCCAAGCACTGCTCCTGGAGATACCCAAATGTGTCTCTCCCTCAAATTTTCTAGAAATCCTCATCCTTTAAAGGGTCATTGTCTAGCACAGGAGTCACCAGTCACAGGCGGTGGGCTGGATACTTGACTGTGGGAAATCCAATTCCATAGTTTGACAATCACATCTGAATATACTGGATTAATAAAAAAGACTGTTAATATGAATGCCACATTTTCTACTTCTTCATTTTTTTTAAAGGAAGCTGTTTGAAAATTCATAATGGTCCTTATGTCTTCAATTGTCCTTCTGTCTTTCTATCATGATGTTGTCACAGGGTCTCAGTCCCGTGGCCTCTGCATCAGATCCTGTCTTGAGTTCCTGTAAACTAAAGTCCTTCTAAACCCTTTCTTCTCCAAATTGCTTTTTGCCACTGTTTTGTTTTACCACAGCAGTAACTAGAATAGTTCCCACGATGTCCATAGCATCTCTCTCTCTCTCTCTCTCTCTCTCTCTCTCTCTCACACACACACACACACACACACACACACACACACAGAGAGAGAGAGAGAGAGAGAGAGAGAGAGAGACAGAGACAGAGACAGGGAAGACAGAAATCAGAGAGACAGAGGAGGGAGAGACAGAAAGAGAGAGGAAGAGAGAGGGAGGGAGAGAGGAGAGAGAAAGCATAGTCATGATTACTCAGGAGATCATCATGGCACATCTCTGCATTTTATTTTTAATACTGAAGACAAAGTCCTCAAGGAGCTAGGTGATAAGTTTGGGGCCAGCAGCTGCCAGCATAGAAAGCTTTGCTTGGCCATTCCTTTCTTCACCTTCCAGAAGCAGGCATTTCTATACAGTTAACAGTGACCTTGGAGCCCAGGCTTCTTCTTGTTTTATTTACAGGAGCATGCCTGAGATTTTCCTGAGAAGTGACCTTCAGCGTGGTCTCTCAAAGGAAGCCAGTAGGAGGATCCATTCTGTTATGAGCCCATCCTCTCAGCTCTGAAATTTGTCACTTTGGTCATTTTCCTTTTCAGACAGTGACAGTTCCCTGGAGATTTTTCTCTCCACATCAGCTATTGACCTTTCTCTGAGAGGTCATTTCTCATTTCTCTGCCAGCTTTCTGTGTGCCCTTTTTTTTTCTTGCAAGCTTTAAGGGTGAGCATTTTCTTACATGAGCTCTGATGTCGCTGGCTGTATTTTACTACAAGGCCAAGTGTCCCTTGTGAAAGAAGAACTTATAGCCAGGAAGAGATAAAATAATAACCTGCTAGGATGTCTTGTGTGCTCTTGAATTAATTCTATGATTCAGATTTTTGTATTTCAAGTCTCACATAGTTTAACCTTTTAGGATTTCTCTTTCTGTTTTATAAGCACTTTCACGAAATCGGAGGAAATACATCTGCTGCACGGCACTTCCTGTAGTAATGTCAATTGATATCCAATGTCCTCCATATATAGGTCCCTCCCTTTCGTTGGTGCCTTGAAAGGTCCACATTAATTGAAACTCAACATTATGTAGCATTTGTGGTTCATCCTTAGTTTTAAAGAGCACTGAAATGATTGGATAAGGAATTAAGAGTTGAGAAAGGAAAATAGTGTAGAAGAAAGTTTGACTCTGAAGCTTAGACTTGGCCTTGGAGTTTTAATGCTAGGGGACATCATTCCCCAAGTTTCAGTTCCCATGATTGTCACCAGAGAACCCAATTCAGCCCAGAGCAAGTAGCAAAACATATATCTGATATAGAAAATAAAGAAAGTAAACACCTAAGTCGGGAGAAAGGGACGCTGAATGAAATAACTTCTTTCTTGTTTTAGAAATTTCTATACAAACCAAGGGAAGAAATTAGTGGAATCCTGGAAATTATAATAACATCGAGAAGGTGCTGGAGAGATGGCTCAGCAGTTAAGAGCAATTACTGCGCTTGCAGAAGACCAGGGTTTGGTTGCCAAAACCCACATCAGGTTGGTCACAACTACCTGTAACCCCAGATCTAGGGGATCTATGCACCATCCATGGCTCCTGCACCCCTGAAATGCACATGAATCCCTGCAGGCACACACACATAGGCACAGAAACAAACAAAACCCCCAAATAAATAAAGATAAAAGCATTTGGAGAAGCCTAGTGATTTATAAACTGGTAGCTTGCATGGATCCTGGAGGCTGTGTTGCTTACATTTAAACAGCAGGTTGAGAGCAATCTTTGTTCTTTCACTGCATTTTTTATTCTGAAATATTATATTAAAATTGCCATCATGTTCATTTTCAGATTACTTGAGAAAGTCAGGCTCTCTATCAATATCGATTTGGTTTTATTATGAAGTGACTATACTTTGATAGGTATGATAAAGTAGTCAAGGTAAGATAGGGTCCGGAACTCCATACCTATTCTAAGAATGAAACACATTCATCCTGAAGCAAAGTGTTACTTACCATCTTTGCTCTGTTCTTTGTGAGGAAAGCTTGGTAAGTGTACGTGTGTCCCCTCAATTCTGTCAAATCACTGGAAACAGTGATTAAGACAACTTGGGTTTGTTCTGTCACTGTTTGGGATCCTAGGAGAAGGGAATCAGTCTGTCGGTTAAGCTCAGGGTACGATCCAGACTGCTGCTCCTGCAGGAGGCTGCGAGTGTGGGGCAGTCCCTTTGGTTTCCAGCTTCTAGAGCTGCCTGTTTCCTGGTCCAGCTGGCCTCAGAGGCTTCTCTCCTGTCTCACCCCTGAGTCAATCTTCACTTCTGTTTCTTTGACCTCTCCTCTCTGTCTTGTAAAGACCTTCATGGTAGCCATCCATCTTAAGTTAATCAGATCTTTGGAGACCCATTTGTCTTGTAAGGTAACATCCACAAGTTCTACAGATTAGCATGTGGGCATCTGGGGCCAAAAATAAAAAAGCTATGTGCTTTTATTTTTATTTTTTTTTTGAAAATTTAAAACAAGCTGTCACTTGTAGGTATGTCCAACCCAAAAGCTGCATTCAATACAGGAGAGCTAAGAATTCCTCCCAACAGAAAATTTTAGACTTAAGTCATGTGATCTTTAAAATTGCATTTATTCTAATTTTATTTATTTATTATTTGTAACCGGATTGTGTATTCTCCGGGGTGAACTTTTTAGATAACAACTTGTTGTTGTCACGATGTCAAAAGCGTGGGCAGACCCACTAGAGATAGCAGATTTCATTCTCATACTTGAGGAAAGGGGTTTGGGGGAGAAAGTTTAGGTTGGAGCCACTGCTGTAATTCACCCTGTTTCACAGTGGTCTCTGTCCACATGGTTCATTTATGGAGTCTGGATCTAAGACTTTGGCTTTTAAACTTATACTACTGTTTGCAAGAGAAGATGAGGGCAGAGAAGTCTAGATGCTGTGGCATAAATCTTAGGAGAGTTTTACTTCTTCTGGACTTCTTCCCAGCAAAAACAACATTTTCCATTTATAGTCTGTGCCATTTTGAAAATGACTTGTCAAGGTTTCTTGGGGATGGTCAATGAATTTCAAATATCCTTACGAGTTGACTAGATTAATTTTATGCCCGCCTTTTCAAACACGTTAAATCAAGATGAAGATGGTTCAATTCTTCCTCGGACCCACCTTCAAGGCTGATACTAAGAGGAGGAAAAAGAGAGGGATTCAAGAAAGGGGAATAAGCAACTTGCAGAAACTCAGGTAAATACTAGTTCTGTAAAGAGCAAAGCAGTGTGCATGACTGTGGACCACTCTATATCCGAGACAATTCATGGGTGATGATACCAACCCCTACTGAAGAGGCGGTTTTGACAATAATGGCCCCTTCTTCTGCAAAGTTCTTTGAGCCTTGGGTTCCAGGATGTTGCTGTAGATGAGTTACTCACAGATGAATACTCAGTTAGGTATACTTAGTATTTTGACCAGTTATAAATCTCGGTATTCACTACAAAAAAAGTATCTTCCCTGACCAAAGTTGACAGCAACACAAATCTATGGGCATAAACATATTTAGAAGATATTTTGACAATGTAGCTATTTAGAAAGACAGTGACAGTAGGTACACGGTTGTTTTATTTTTTTATTTTTTCAATCTGGGGGCAATACCAGAGAGCTTCAAGAAGTACAGTCAACCACCACTGATGATTCCTGGGTTTTTCATTGAACCTGCTCATAGGAGACTAATTGCACTTGTGTGCTCCTGATCTGCTCTCCCTCCACAGCCTGACTATGGAGTCATAACAGATAACCAGTGACATCTTCAGAATAAGGTTCCAGACTAGGACAGTATTTGTTCATTAAGCTGCCAAAGATGCCACCCCACCCACCACCCAACACACAGAGAGATGGTTCATTGTGTTTTCTGTCATACTGAGATTATCCTTGGGAAGGTCTCTTGTAAGAGTTTTAATACCAGTAAATATGTCAACATTTTATTCTTACAAGTCATCTTCAAATTAGTTATCAGATTTACTCATAAAAAATAAAATTATCCCAAGTCCTAATATAAAACTTTAAGGCAAATAAGGTTTTTATTTTGTAGTTTTGTTTTTTTCCCTTAAACTTGTGAAATGAGATAGGAATGTATTTTTTAATATTTTTTTATGTTTTAATATATGTTTAAGTACTTTGATAATCACTCCCTATTATCCTCTTATTCCCTTCCCTCAACCCCAGCCAAATCCTTTCTTCTCCCAAATTCCTCTCCGTGTGTGTGTGTGTGTGTGTGTGTGTGTGTGTGTGTGTGTGTGTGTTTATGTGTGTGTGATACTACATTTAGTTAGGGCTGACCTGGAGTAAATTTATTTACCTAGTCAAGGTAACCTACCAGTGGCTACAATGCTGAGGAATGTCACTATTCCTCCCCCAGCAACTGCTGTCTATAGATTCTCAGGGAAGGCTTGGGCTGAGTGAGTTCCTTTCTTCACCCATGATGGGCTCTGACTGAAGAATGTAGCAAGCATATGACCACTATTTCTGGGAGTTCATGGGTGCAGCAGAATGTCATGTCTAGGAGATAGTTTTTCACAGTGTTTTCCCATCTATTTCTCTTTCTGCTCCCTCTTTCCCGAGTCTTAGAAGGGGTTGCTGTAGATGCCCCCATTTAGGGCTGAACACTCACTAGGCCTTTGAAGGAATGTAAATTTTAAGTAGAACTGTGTTTTCTCTGTAGTGCATTTGTTTCCTGAGAACCATCAGTGTTTTTGAATGTCTATGGTGAGTGACACGAGTCTACATGGATAGAAATGTTTCCATTTTAGCGAGCCTAACAATTCTATTTCACCTGATCATATTAGTTTGCTAATTTTTTGAAAATCCATTTAATTAATCAATGGTTTATTTAATATTGTGCAAAACTAAGAGAAATTCACACAACAAATACATATTTATAAATTTTCAAACACATTTTTATGAAAACTAGTTTTATTTCCAATTGCTATAGATTATTGCCTATCTCTTTATTGGAGTTCATTGAGAAACTAGTTGTTGGGTTGGGAGCTAGAACGATGGCTTAATGGTTAACAGTACTTTTATGCTCTTGCAGAGGACTCAAGTTCATTTCTCAGTGTTCACATGACAACTAAGAACCATCTGTAAGTCTAGTTCCAAAGGACTCTGAAGCCCCCTTCTAACTTCAAATGACACTGAACATGTATGGACCACTTACATATACATACAGGCAAAATACTTGTACATATTAAATTAAATTGAATAAATCTTTAAAAAGTAGTAACTGTTAAGAGCTACTACATTTATTTCATGATGAGAAGTATGAAATAAATTATATAATAAGTAATATAAAAACCTATTTTTTTTAATGTGGAAAGAGAAAACATGATACAGAAAACTCATTTTATTTCAGGTGAGAAAAAGAACATTCAGGCAACCCAAATTAATTGTCTGAACATACCCAATTATAAAAAAGATTAAAAGTTAAATCATTGAATCATGAAGATTATATTTCAAGTTTTGGTGAGGATTAATTTTGGTGACTTTGCAATGCCTTTTAGACTAATGATATTTGGTAATTCATTCTATCAATAGAAATCAGATTTTCAAAGAGACGCTGAGATGGTTTATCTCTCCATTGTGGGTGAGCTTCCCTCACGTCTTCTAAGCTACATCCCTCCCCACCTCCTCTCCACCTATCTTCCATCTTGTCTGTCTTACGTACCCCACCCCCCATTACCATGCCTAGTTAAGGTACACACACACACACACACACACACACACACACACACACACACACACACAGATTTATATCAAGGGCATCAACACAAGCTAAATGCATGTGTCCAGATAATCTCAGTATCTATACCTTTTCTCTGTCCGTTGTGACCCAAAAGAAAAAAAGAAACTTCAAGGGCTGAAGAGTTTTTATTTTGGAGGAAAGTTATTTTCAGCTGGTAGAAATACCAAGTGGGGTATTTGAGAGAGATCATTAACATTTTGACCAATAGAAGATGCCCAATGAATGATGTTTACATCTGCAGATGTGCTGACAGTCAGCTACAGATGCCTAAGCCCCAACAAGATCAAGATGCTTCTCAATGCCCTAATCCAAAATTAAAACAAGACTAAATTATACAGCAGGCATAACGGTCTAATCACCTCTTCCCATCGGTTACCATCGTGGTGGCTACATTTGAGTAACGTGGTGTAGAGCTTTCTGCTACCACTTTGGTGCCTCTTTTGTGAGTGCCCTAGGCATCTTTCAGCTGCCCACAGCCTGGTCCAGCCAAATGGAAGAAGTGAGTCACGTTGGTTGGTGGTTTGTGCCCATGGGCATTCCATAACCATGTATAAAGCATTCCTTCTGCAGAAACACATTTTTCTTACCTCATTCCTCAACGCATTTTTCCTGACTATAAATAACTCCAATTCATCTTCACTTTTATACCTCCTTAGTAGCTGCTTCTAAATGCAGTTTGCTAAATGGTGCAGCATGCTAAGTAGGTGACCTTCACGCCCTTAGACAGGAAAAACTCCAGAATGAGACCTGGAATTACCCTTTAAGCGAAGGCTTCACCTTCACATTTCATGCAGTGGTCTCTTTAGGCTTCCATGCAGGGGACAACCCCCCCCCCCACCACACACACACCTGGACTCAGTGGCTTTCCTTAGTTGCTGAGAGGGAGAGGGATTCCATTCCTTTTTTGTACTCTTGACTTTAAATCCAGAACCATGTAGCTGAAGTTGTCAAGTTCTCCTGTTTGCTTGATGCGTCTTAAGGAGGGAGGGAGAGAGGGGGATGGGTGGGGGGAGAACCACTGGGCCCCCCGTATGGGCTTTTGACACCCCGAGCCCACCCCAGTGACACACTTTCTCTAGAAAGGCCACACCTACTCCACACCCCTAATCCTTCTCAAATACTCCCTGAAGACTAAGCTTTCAGATACATAAGCCTTTGGGGCCATTCTTAGTCAAACCACTACATGTACCTGGATTTGTTTTAAGGTACTTGTAACAGGTATTGATAATTAATATAAGGGGTTATAAAACAAAAACAAATCCTTAAGATTTTTGATCTTGGTAAGGAGATTGTTGGAGATGCCACTTATTGGGAAAATGGAATTATGAGAGAAAATATCAGGAGTCAGCCAGGTCTGACCACGTTAAATCTGAGATAAAATGTAGACCACCTAGTGGATATACAAAGGAAGGGCTTTGAAAGTGGGCTTAGGGAACTAGTCATTAAGTGGTGGCTAAACGGATGATGTTAAAACCTTAAGACTATCAATAACTTTTCATTAAAACAGCTTCACTGAGATCCCAGCCCAGGGGGCCAGCAGGATATCTTTCTCCTGAAGCTACGTCCTTGAGTTGTAGATGCTAGTTTCTGCCTCTGTATTTGTTTAGATCTCCCTCTGTGTTATCTACAACATATGGGATAATTTTATGGTAAATATCTCATTTTAAAGTAATAAAAGGTTTAAGAGCATGTTTTTATGTCTAGTCATATTTTAAGGTACTAAGGGTTAGATACTGCATGCTTGAGTTGAGAAGAGGACTAAATTCAGCTACAAATACCTAACAAGTACTAATTAAAGTAAATCTGAAATGTTTCTCTGTTAAAAAAAACTATTCCAGATTCCCATTTATATACTTTTATATAATCCTGGAAAATATCACCTTTTAGACATAACCTTTAGTTATATATGGAAATTAAGGAATACCGCTTAGACTTTATTATAATTAGTTCATTAAATATTTTCCAGATGTTATTGCATTAAAAAATTCAACTCTCCAGGCTTTACGGTAAGCTTCCACAAAGTCTCTAAGTTGCCTTCACTTTAAGAGTCTTTAGAAGCTTCCTTCTGCATGATTTTTTTAAATCTATTTTTTTTTTTAATGTTTCTGCCACATGAATATTATTCACCAAAGTACTGTGTCCTGGTGCAGGAAACACCTTCATAAATTACCCCTGAAATTCATGGAGAGTCTATGGGAGGCTCTAAGGGAAGCAAATTACTTTGAATTTGCCTTCTGCAGGTTAATAGTCATTTCTTGGTAACTTCTGTTACCGGGCATCTGTAGTAACTTTCTGGAATTAGAATGTACCATCTGACATTTCTACACAGCAAACAACCTGAACCAAGTACAATTTGCTCGCAGTCATTAGGCTAAAATGGTGATTGAGGCAATTCAAATTTTGTCTGTGAGGTTTTAACACATTTTAAGGTATAAAATTTGATTGCTCAGGAGGATGACACCCTGTGTTAAAGAATGATATGCAGGTGATGGCATTTGTGGATGACAGACAGAAAGAAGCACAGACACTGAAAAAAAAATGAAATAAAAACCATCCAAAAATGCCAGTGTTGATCTCACAGTATTCTGCCTGTGAAGGGGATAATTCATCTTGATTTGTTTGTTTGTGGAGCAGGATCTCATGTATCCTAGACTGACCTGCAGTCCTGTGCATAGCCGATGCTGAGGGTGATCTTGGACTTCAGATAATTCTTCTGGCTTCATCTCCTTAGTGCTGGAGTAACGGTTGTTTGCTACCATGCCTGGTTTATGAGGTTCAGGGACAGATCTAGGGCTCTGTCCATACTGGGGAAGCTTTCAACTAACCGATTGACATTCTCATCCCCTACTAATTCATTCTTATTAATAATATAAAAAGTCTATCTTATTTAGAGGAAAATATTAAGAAGATAACTTCTAAGTATAAGCACAGGGCACTCCCTCCTTTCATTCAATAGGACTTTCATCTAGGGAAACTTTACTGCTTTTCTTTGTCCAAGGTCCAGGCTTCCTTTATCCCTCATTACCCCTAACTGGGGCCATTTTGGCAGCAAATGTTTACAGACAGTACTGAACAAGAAATGGCTGACAACCTGGTATTGGCATTTCTTTCTTTCTCCAATAAGCAAAAGTGGATTCATTTTCTTGAAGAAACTAATGACTGAAGCATGCCTATATCAGAGCATCATCTGCACATCATGTTTGACAAACTCGTGGTCCTCTGGAGATGTTGAACTTTCCCTGCCTGAGACTTTCTCCAATGGTGCAGACTCTGCTGTCCTCCCTTACTCACTAGGTTCTAAGGGAAGGTCTTTTAGATGCTTGTAGAATAATTGTGGCTGTTCTAAATCAGTGAAATCAGTGAGGGCTGTAGTCTGGTATATTTGGAAACACATAAAAGCAAAACCACCTTTGTATTTCTCCTCATTAGCTTTCTTGTTTTTAAAAGAGGCACTGACTATTCCAGCTTATAGATTGCCTTAGACAGCAAAAAATGACAAAAAATTGAGTGCATCAAGTTAATAATGTTATAGAGAAATAGATACAGATAGAGGGAGAGGGGGAGAGGGAAACAGAGAGGGGGAGAGAGGGAGAGAGAGAGAGAGAGAGAGAGAGAGAGAGCCAGCCAGCCATATGGCCTGCAGCATAGTTTTGGGTTATGTTATATAATTTAGATATGACTCAAGTGTGTCCACCGAAGATTTGTATGTTTAAATATAATTCTCATTGTGTATTTAAAAGGTAGAAAAAGGGACTTTGAAATTGAGTAGGGTTAAATGGGGCCATTTGGAGCGTTGGGGAGGGAGGAAGAGATGAGGGGAGAAAGGAAGAAAGAAGCCAGATAGCCACATGTGCTATCAGTTGCTGTGTGATGCCTTGTGTCACCTCAGGACTCTGTCAGTAAAAAAAGATTGTTATCAAATGTGACTCTTTGGCCTTGGATCTTCTTAATTATGAGTCGAAAGAATCCTCTGTTTCCAAAGTTACCTGCCTCATGTACTTAATCACAGTGATACAGTTTGGATGGATAAAGACTATGTGTAGTTGTTGTATACTTTTGAAAGACTCCACAAGGATCATTAGAACTATAACATTGGAGTTAATGGTAATGAGTTCAGGGAAACACACATACACACAAAGTACCTGGGCCCTTCTTAAAACAATACATGTGTCTTTAGGAAAGAAAAGGAACCAGTCTCATACTTGATACCAGTCACCTCTCACCTCCCACCCCTAGTCTGTGTGTGCCACCAGAAACACATCTCTCTAATCCTTGCTTTATGAATGGATTGAACATTGTAGAAACAAGCACATGCTGCTTAACTGAGAACAAATATGTCCATCCAGAATTTGCTGTAGAGAGGGGCTGGGTACCATTATTTTCATCTGACAAATAGGTGATGCAGGCCAAAAGGTTTTCAGCAGGGGAAATGGGAAGGCTCATCTGTGCCTTGTTGGAGGCTGTTGCCATGGAGAAGTTGTGGGTGGCCTCACTGTAACTAGGACATCTTTTGTTATGCATTATGGGTACATATTTGGTTTGCTCTGGTTAGTTTTAAACCAGTGTGTGAACTGCTTATCTAGTAGTGGCTGTTTGGATAGGCTTGCTACATGGTCTTGGCTGGCTTCTTAGGCTGGTTGTTGTGAGTTATAGACCAGGGTTCTATTTTTATATGTGGTCTGATCTTTTAAGTTGTCTAGTCATGCGGGCCTGAGTAGGATCCTATCTCCCATTACACACTGCCAAGTCTGTAACATTTCATGTTGGAGGTTTACATTTTCACATGGTCGAGTCTGTTTCTCTTTGTGGTTTCAGAGACTTTGAGTTTTTCCTTTAAAAAAGGCAGTCATCCTTTATGATATTACGAGTCATGTCTCCCAGGTTTCCTCTTAATGTTATTATACTTAAGCATAGAATTTAATCTAGATAAAGTTCCACATATAGCATGAAAGGAGCTACAGTTTTACTTCCTGTTCCAGATGGACAGCTGCTGAGGGCCATATGCTCTTCCTCATTCACTAAAAAGGTTATCTTCAGCAAACGCTCCGCGGTGGGATATGTGCGTGTGTTCGCTCCTCTCGCACAGTTCTTTTGCTTTAATCATTGGAACACATCACTGTTTGGGGGGCAATGGTCCCTCTGCTTCTATCTTTGTTTCTTTGTATCATTGAGAAAAGGGTTTTTCAAATATTAGTATTCATAGACATAAAGAAACTGTCTTAAGTGTGTTGTATCGTTGGACAAGTGTATGACCTGTACAGTTTATGCTTTTTAATCATAGAAGAGTTTTTTTAAAATATTCAAATATCTATCTAAGCATATTTTGCCAAACCAAATGTTTCATGCCCTGCCTTAGACAGCTAGTACAAATCCTCTTAGTTGTCTTCTAACATCCTTGGCTTAAATTAAAAGAGCATTATTAGTTATGTAAACTCTTCGGAGTAATAATAGGTCCTTGGTAGATGCTATAGCTAGCATTCTGGAAGCATCATCCCTAGTATTGGGAGGGAAATCAAAACATGGGCTGAGTAAACAAACTCTTTGTTCCCAATGTCTACATGATTGGAGTTCACAACAAAGAAAAACTCTAGTGGTCAAGACATTCTGTTCTGAGGAAGCAACCATTCTTTTCTCTGAACACATCTGAGCCAGTAGAACAGAATCATGAGCAGTTTCTTCTATCTTCCTGGCCACAGCGCCTGTAGTCATTGTATTTGAGATACTGAAGTGAACCCACTGAAGAGCATCCTGTTCACAGGGCTTTTTTTGCCATGATGATGGTCTTTGTTTTATGCTCTTAAGACGATTGATAGTGGGACAAGGCTGTCATGGTTTGAGTAACCCTCTGCTATGTACTGTTTACACAGATTTATAGGAGAATGTTGGATTACAAAAGAAGAAGAAGAAGAAGAAGAAGAAGAAGAAGAAGAAGAAGAAGAA
>JANHMN010000013.1:30202411-30213208 GCA_030674055.1 Rhabdomys pumilio | reverse complement strand
AAGAAGAAGAAGAAGAAGAAGAAGAAGAAGAAGAAGAAGAAGAAGAAGAAGAAGAAGAAGAAGAAGAAGGCTTATTAAATTGCTGATATGGTTGTCTTTTAGTTAAAGTTCCTTGGTGATTATTTTATTCAATTATCTTTTTGATGATTAAGCATCATGTAAAAGAAGCCATGAAACACTGTTTGAAAGGTGCTAATTGAGATAATTGAACAAGGGCTAACCATGAATTTCATCCCTGGTTCTAAAGACTTTTGATGGCCATATCTTTCAGGTGATTATCTAATGACAGTTGTTTCTTCTTCCTGGTATAACGTCTCAGAAAAGATCAGGAAAACAAGGAGAAAACCTGCTCCATGGACCAATCTCCAAGATTTTTTTTTGTTCCCCCCTAAATTGATTGCAGGAAACCTCTTGCCATTTCTACACTAATCTTATTATGCTACAGAGTAATGTGTGTAATTTCAATTTGTAATGTCTGCTTGGTTAATGAGAAGATACAAAATCAATCTTGAGAATTTGCTGAAATTCTTTAGCTAACTAGAGGTAGATATTGGGAATGGCAGACAGAGCCATTGTTAAGGTTGCTGTGATGTGGGACAGGACTCTACTTACGATTTTCAAACACAGAGTAAATCAGTTGACCATGATGAAGACACTTGAGGAAGATACTAATTTTTTATTTTTAATGTATAGAGGCTTTGTTGACAATAGGTTCTAGATGTTCTAGGGAGCATGAGTCATGAAAGAGCAGGAGACAGAGCAGAAACTGATAAAAGAAAAGCCTTTAGTTTTAGTCAAGATGTACATAGGAATAAAAAGTGTATGTATTGCACCCCCTGGATGGCAAATTTTCATTATGCTCTGGATCTGTTTCTTCATCTTCACCAAGCTTTAAATATTTAACCTACTGTTACTTGGGAAGCATGAGAATGTAACACTGACAGAAATGTGATTACCTGGTCTGGCTCCTGTCAGAGAAACAATTACTGGCAGTTCTAGTTGTGGTTTAATAGGGAGAGGAAGAAAATGATGTGGACATGGAGGAATGAATGTTTGCTTATGTCTTATTAGCTAATTGCTACCTGGATTCCATGAGTTTGCAAATCACCATTCAAATATCCCATGATATGAATTTTGTTCTTAATTTCCTTATAGTCTTTGTGATTGCACCATGAAGTCAACACCCACATTATTCTCTGAAAATCACCTGTGAGCCAGCTTCACAGAGAGAGGTGCTTTCTAGTGCTAGAGGGAAGACAAGAAAACTATGTGCCTCAGATGCAGTGGGATCCCTACAGGCACCCTTGCTTCAGTCTATGCCCCTTTTGATACATCATTCCGCATCTTTTACATGGAGTGGGACAAATTAAAGTCTATATCATGATTTCTGTGGATGTTAAGAAAAGATGTGATGGACATACAGGGAAATCAGTTGAACCCATCCATTGAATCAACTCACACGTACTAAAACTCTATCAAACACTTCAAAATCTTGCTGTAGTTTCACTTGCTTCCTCTTCTTTTTCCCTACTAATCTTTCCTTGATTCTAGAGTACATACCCCTCCCCTCCTCAACCTCACACTTTCTGGAGTAGCACTATTTTACCCAGAGCAAGCTCAACATACATAGGCACACAAGCCTATGTATAGTGGACTCCATCTCTTTGGACAGCTGACCTACCGTACCCTGACCTGGAAAATACCCTGTGGGGAAGCTCTCTTCCTCTAGACACTGAGGTCTCCCAGAAAGTCATCAGACAGAAAGATCTTTTCCTTTACGGGAAAATGATTCAAGATTGGCCCTCAGTGATTCTTGATACTTAACAATCATAGCCTGTGGAGTGTACATCTCCAGGGAGTTATGACAAAACTAAAGGATGAAGAGAGTATAGTGAGATGACACAGCATAGTGCTTTTAAATAGATGTAAAAAGTGTTGCAGTTTCCAACTTGGTGTCCTGGGTAATTTTCTTTTGGAAAAGTCAAACCCTGACAATATTCAAGTCATCTATGGCAAGCCATGTGGAGAGGAGCAGACACTTCTTGAAAATAGCCAGCACTCAGATTGACAGCCATGTGACTGAGCTTTTTTTCCCCCTCTGATCCTTAGGGCAGCCAGTGGCCTAAGGCAGAAGAGAGCTGTTGACTTCCTGTTAATTTCATGGCCAACCAGGGAGCAGATAATGTGATTGGAAGAGCCAAGGACAATATATACCCTCCCCAATCTAGTCCTTGAGACATAATTCCTCTAGAATCTACAACCATCTTACCTCTTGAAGTTTCCAGAATCTCCAAATGTACTACCACCAGCTGTGTATCAGCTTTTCTCTGGGTGATCATTTAGTTGTAGATGTTTTAAACCAAAACCACAACAGACACTAACTCAAGTTTACTCCCAGCATTCCTCCTGTGTTAGCCATTTTGACATTACAGGTGTACGTCACTGTATTTGGTTATCACTTTAACGTTTTAAAGTACCAAGATGATATCTATACTTTAGAGTTAAGAAAAACAGAAAATTGAATTTTAAAAAATGTTTTACAATGTTCTGTGTTAGTAGCAACATAATCTACTGAGATTGGTCTAAGGAATCAGCTCCACAATTTTCATGCATTTCCATAGAAGAACTGGAGATGTAAGTATAAGCTCTCAGTCTTCTTTTGGCTTTCACAGATATACTATTGTCAGCTGAGTTGATGGCTGCATTATACTTGATAACTTTTCATCTATTCATTTTTAATTAATTTATTTATTTTTATTAGATATTTTATTTACATTTCAGATGCCATCCCTTTTCCCCTCCCAAGAAAACCTCAGTCCCATCCCCCCTTCCTTTTTGCTTTTATACAGTTTTTTTTAATGTTGATCAAAGACTTTATAAGTTTGGTAATGCTCAATAACAAGATGCCCATACAATCAGAAGTGTAACCCAATACCCAACCTAGATATACCAACTATTTTTGACTGGTGGAGACACTTGAACATCCGACTCCATGTTCCCTCCTCCGCTTCTCGTCTCCTAGCTCCTCCTCTTCTCCTCCTCTCCTTACTCCTCCTCTTCCTCTCCTTACTCCTCCCACTTTAGCTCCTCCTACATATCACTCTTTCTGTTAAAATAAAACTTTTGGATTTGTTGGAAGAGGATTACTTTCTTGCTCTTTCTAGGGTATAATTTCCCTCCTTATATTGGAGCTTTCCTGATATTATCCTTTGTAATGCTGGGTTTGTGGAAAGATATTGTGTAAATTTGTTTTTGTCGTGGGATATCTTGGTTTCTCCATCTATGGTAATTGAGAGTTTTGCTGGGTATAGTAGCCTGGGCTGGCATTTGTGTTCTCTTAGGGTCTGTATGACGTCTGTCCAGCATCTTCTAGCTTTTATAGTATCTGGTGAGAAGTCTGGTGTAATTCTGATAGGTCTGCCTTTATATGTTACTTGACCCTTTTCCCTTACTGCATTTAATATTATTTCTTTGTTTTATACACTTGGTATTTTGATTATTATGTGATGGGAGGTATTTCTTTTCTGGTCTAGTCTTTTTGGCATCCTATAGGTTTCTTGTATGTTTATGGGCATCTTGCTCTTTAGGTTAGGGAAGTTTTCTTCTATGATTTTGTTGAAGATATTTATTGGCCCTTTAAATTGGGAATCTTCACTCTTATCTATACCTATTGTCCTTAGGTTTGGTCTTCTCTTTCCTTCCTTCCTTCCTTCCTTCCTTCCTTCCTTCCTTCCTTCCTTCCTTCTTTTCTCCCTCTCCTTTCCTTCCTTTCCTCCCTCCATCTGTTGCTTCATCCCTTCCTTATTATTATTTTATGACACAAAGTCTCACTCTATATCCCAGACAGACTGGGCTGGAACTCCAGGCTGTCATCAAGCTTATAGAAATCCTTCTGCCTCAGCTTTTGAGTACTGGACAAACAGTGTGAGCCATCATACCTGGGTTGACTTCTATATTTCTCACCTTTTCTCTGGTCATCTTTTCTTAAGAAGATAACACTCAGGGAGTTTATTTAACTATTACTTTAAGTTTCAGTAGGCTAAGTTTGAATTAAAATTTAAAATAGACTTTATTATAAAACCCTTACAAATAAAAAAATAGAATGGATACAAATAACGAACATAAGTTATAAAATGCGATATGAAACTATCGATTGTTCAGTTCTGATTCTGTCATAGTTTTTTTTGTTGTTGTAAACAAGTACATAAAATATATCAGATCCTGAAAGAGTAGAATGCAGTGTGAACTCCCACTGCTCCCCTCATGAATGCTTATTTTCTAGCTGTATAGCAGTTTATTGACTTTTATAGACTTTAGGTCTGGTTTGGTTTGGTGTGTAGTGTGTTTGCTCATTTTGACTGATTTTGAAAAGTATTCTATCCACTATTGAGGAAAATAAAACTGAACATGGACCCCAGAGTCGTGGAACCTATACTACTATTTTCCTGCTATGTGCCTTTGGGCACAATGCTAATCAGAGATCCAATTTTCCTATTCGTGAAATATGCAGAGTAATCATAAGCACCTCACAGAGTTGAAGAGATGACACAGAGATGATAATGTGTGTTCCTTATGCACAGTCTGTAGCAAAAGCTCAATAAATGCCGGCTGTTACTGATGTCCTTTCAGCTTCAAAGGCATGTCTGCTCTGATTACATTTAAAATGGAAAGTTGGCAGATAAACGGCAGAAGTTCAAACCCAAGTCTCTCCAGCATCATACCTATTAATAATATTAATAGCTTTAGAATGACATTGTATTCAGTAACACTTGGGTACTGTGAACTCAGATGTCATGGATAGCTAATCATCTCTAACAACATCAATGTCAGGGCAAAGCACCAGCTGGAGAAAATTTAAGCAGGGGAACAGCTTCCACTTTTAAATGTTGTATTTTATGTATATTTAAAATGTATTGCATGGGAAAATATGACAATCATAGAATATTTATGAAGGTGAGTTTTTATATTTTTCATGCTGTACTTCCTGAGTTTATCCATTCTTCTCTCTCTCTCTCTCTCCCTCTCTCTCTGTCTCTCTCTGTCTCTCTCTGTCTCTCTCTCTCTCTCTGTCTCTAACACACACACACACACACACACACACACACACACACACACACACAGAGTCTCCTCTAAGGTTGAATTTTTGTTAAATATCAATTGGGTAAATATAATCTCTTGGGGATATGATCTAAGAGAAAATAGTTTGGAAAATAATAGAAAAAAATAAAAATTAGTAATAGAAAATTCCAAAGACAGGGGGAAAATTATAGTAAATAAAAACTTGCAGATTGGGCCAAGTCATAACAACTGAACATTTGTTTGTGGCAAGGAATTAGAGCTCAGTTGCTTCAAGGAGAGTCATTTACTCATGAGAACTCCTAAGAACTCCAGGAAGCTTTTGTATTTCTTCATGCTTCTTCTCCCAGCTCATTTTTTAAAGGACAAAAAGGCTACTGTTTTGTAAGAACACTGAAAGAAGTGGAACTTTAGCTTAAATACTTAAATCTGGAATCCAATAAGGGTAACACTTTGAATAATAGGTTATCTGAGTTCCTAGGTGAAAAGGAAGCTTTTATGGCTTAAAAGACTCTAGGATATCAAAGAGACTCAGTGTTTTCATATAAATATAGGAATACTAGCATATGTCCATTACTGAACCTGAGCATTGAGTCAATGACTTCCCAGGTCAGTGAGTAGTATTTAGTGTAGGAGTGGTGTTGTTATAAAGCTCAACAATTTGCAAGCTAATTTAATTTAAAAATTAACAGTTGCTGTGTAATAAAGTCTTCTGAACTGAAACATTTCCTCCTAGAAAGAAGCCCATTAAGGCTAATAATACACAGGAAGTAAACAAAACTCACAAGTCTCAGGAATCTCCTGAAATTTAGGAGATTAACAAGGCATTTCTCGGAAATGGAGGGAAAAAGTGGGCCGGTTTAGATAGGGAGGAGATGGGGGAGAAATTCAGAGAGGGTCAGGAATTTGAAAGAAGGAGAGTAGCAGTATGGGAGGGGACACTGGGGGTAGTCATTAGAGAGTCCCAGATGCCAGGGACCCAGTAGGTTCCTAGGACCCATCAAGGAGGACATTAGCAAAAATACCCAATAAAGGGGAGATAGAACCTGTAGAGACCATATCCAATGGATAGGCACAGACCCCGGTTGAGGGATGGGGCCACCCACCCACCTCAAAAATATTAATCTAGAATTTCTCCCGTCAAAAGGAAATTCAGGGACACAGTGTGGAGTAGAGAATGAAGGAAAGGCCATCCAGAGACTGCCCCACATATGCATCCATCCCATCTGCAGACACCAAACTCAGACACTATTGCTGATGACAAGATGGTATAGCTGTCCCATTATAGGCTTTGCCAGAGCTTGACCAATACAGGTGTGGATGCATACAGCCAAACATCAGACTGAGTGTAGGGACAGCAATGGAGAAGTTAGGGCAAAGACTGTAGGAGCTGAAAGGGTTTGCAACCCCATAGGAAGAACAACCATATCAACCAACCAGACCCCCAAAGCTCCCAGGAACTAAACCACCAACCAAAGAATACACATTGGGGGGGGAGGGAAACCCATGGCTCCAGCTGGATATGTAGCAGAAGATTGCCTTGTTGGGTATCACTGACAGGGGAGCTCCTTGGTCCTGTGGAGGCTCTATGACCCAGGGTAGGGGAATGCTAGGGTGCTAAGGGAGGAGTGGGTGGCAGGTGGGGGGCAACTTGATAGAGGTAGGGGGATTGGGGAGAGGGTAAGGGACTTGTAGATGGGAAACTGGAAGGGGATAACATTTGAAAAGTCAATAAATAAAATAACCAATAATGGAAAAAGCAAGGCCTCTCTCTAGGATTAAACAAACAATTAGCAATTATTGGAGTGGAGTCCCAATCTACTGAGTAACCTGCAAGTTGTACAGGTAGTTCCAAGAATGCTTTCTTAAGAGGTCACTCGTGTGGGCATGTCCAGTGATGCAATCATCCTGAGTCATTCACTCCTTGGAAGAACTCCTCACTTAGGCTCCTGTAAATTACTGCATGCCTTAGGCAAGGTTTCTATTGTGATGAAAAACTATGACCAAAAGCAACCTGGGGACAAAGGGCATTATTTCAGTTTCTATGTCTCAGCCATATTTTATCAAGAAGAGAAATCAGGGCAGAAACTTGAGGCAGGAACTTAAAGTAGGAACTGATGCAGAGACCATGGAGGACTGCTTATAACTAGCTTGCTCTTA
Source organism: Rhabdomys pumilio (assembly GCA_030674055.1). Taxonomy (NCBI): domain Eukaryota; kingdom Metazoa; phylum Chordata; class Mammalia; order Rodentia; family Muridae; genus Rhabdomys; species Rhabdomys pumilio. The sequence goes on along the minus strand of JANHMN010000013.1, from coordinate 30,205,972 downwards.
ATGGCTTGTTTAGCCCTATTTCTTATAGAACCTCAGACAACAAATACAGGGATGGCCCTACTGATAATGGGGATGGCCCTACCAATAATGGGCTGGGCCCTCTCACAACAATCATTAATTTAAAAATACCCTTAGAACTTGCATACAGCTGAATGTTTCAAGACATTTTCCAAATTGAGTTTCTCTCTTCTTGGATGACTTTAGCTTATGTTCAGTTGACATAAAAACTAGCCTGCACACTCCATTACACTCCAAGATTCATCAAGATAGACTTACATATTATCGTTAGTTTGATCTGCCATTGGTTCTCTTATGGGGTGAGTAGACATTTATTTTTATATCCCCAGCAAAAGTCACACAGCAATAATAATAATAATTTAAAAAGAAATTTCAAATGGATTTTACTACATGGTGAAAAACCAGGAAGGGGAAAGACATAAGCATCCAGATCACCAGGTCCCAAATGGAGATGACGCTAACATCACTGGCACTGGCAAAAGGGTTAGATGTGTTCCTGCTTGTTATCCTGGTTAGATTTTTTTTTTTTTTAAATAGCTCAACACACACTCAGGTCATTTGGAAATCTCAGTTGAGCAAATGTGTCTATCAGACTGGTCTGCAGACAAATCTATGGGCTCATTTTCTTGAATGATTGATGTGGGAAGACCAGCCCTTTGTGGGCACTGCTACCCTTAGGTAGATAGTGTTTAGTAGTATAAGGAAGCAAGTTGAGCAAACCATGGAGAGCAATCCAGCAACAAACATTCCTTCAGGTCTTTCATTCAGCTTCCTTCTTGGGCTTCCCTTCATGATGGACTACAAATGTAATCTGAAATAAACCCCTTTCTCTCTAAGTTTCTTTTGGTCATGGTGCTTTAGTACAGCAACAGAAAGAAAACTAAGATACTTGTTGAAGCACTACTATTTTAGATGTCCACACGGGATGATATCATTCCTGAAGAAGGAAGAGGATTCTCTCTTGGGGACTGCTATAGGCTAAGAGACAAGCACAGAGGACAGTAAGGACTCCAGCAAACAGCCTACGTAGATCACCACAGTAAAGTGCAGTGTTAATCAGCAGCCCACATGTATTCAGACAATTCAACCTGGAAAGACTTTAATGATGGAAGAAGTTAAAACTAGAACTCACAGAAAAACAACACTGCAGGCAAAGATGCCACTGATGATAAAGAAATCTCCCGAAAGTCATCATGAATAGCTAGAAAGTTTAGGAAAATACTGTACTCATGAGCCAAGGATAGGAATCTACAGGGATGTCATTCAGAAAACACAGAAGAGTAAAGTAAATCAAAAAGATAAAAATATATATATCAGAGGAGATAATAAGCTTGGGAAAAAGTCTGAAAAAATTTAATGCACAGTAATACAAGTTCAAAAAGAGCAAGAACAGAGAAAATTGAATATAGGAAATCATCAAGAAGGTAATTTTTAAGACATTTCCCCAGACCGAAGGCCACGAGTTTTTAGATTGAAAGGGCTCGCTGGAAACATAAACACTGAATGAAAATAGACTCCTGTAAGGCAGAACCTCAGAACTGGGTTACAAAAGAATGATTCTCAAAGCTTCTAGATGGAAGGACAAGTCACACACAAAGCACTGAAAATCAAAGTAACCCTGTAAGCTAGGAGAATGGAGGATTCCTTTAAAACTAAAGGAGAAAAAAAATCTATGTAAAATTCCATACAGATCCAAACTATCGGTCAAGTAGAAAGCCAAAATATAGGTTTTACTAAGTAAGCAAGACTCCCAGAGCATTCCTGACAAAGATAATCCACTGTGCTAGTTAGTTTTTATGCCAACTTGACAGGAGCTAGAGACTTCTGAGAGAAGGGAACCTCAATTGAGAAAAATGCTCCTACCAGATTGGACTATTGGTATTTTCTTGACTAGTGATTAATCTGAGAGGGCCTAGCTCAATGTGAGTGGTGTCATCCTTCAGGCTGATGGTCCTGGGTGCTACAAGAAAACAGGCTGAGTAGGTCATGAGGAGCAAGCCAGCAAGCAGTTTCCTTCAAGGCTTCTGCTTCAGTACCTGCCTGTAAGTTCCTGCTGTGAGCTCCCTTCCTGACTTCTCTCATTGATGGAGTGCGATAGGAGAGATTCAAGCACAAATCACCTCCTTTTCTCTACAAGTTGCTTTTGGTCACGATGTTTTATTGCAGCAATAGAGGTACTAAGACAACACATTCCCCCTGTCCCCACCCCCAACTGATGGAACAAACCAAGAAAGAGAAACAAGTTCAACGCAGGAGAGAAGCACAAAGAATCCCTTTAGTTTCCTCCAATAAAATAACAGCAGCATCAGCAGCAGCAACAATAACACTTTAAACTCCATTAGTAGCTTTTCTAAACAGATGTAGAAGAAATGATTTCATTTTCATTGGTCATCATTCTTTCACCTGTCAAAGCTCAGTATAAAACTGAAAAAGGATGATGACTAAAAAGATAAACGTTGATCTGTGATGATGTCAGTAGAGTGCTTGATGTATAAACATGAGGTCCTGAGTTCAAACCAGCACCTACGTCAGAAGCTAGACATGGTAGTGTGCCATTGCTGTCCATTTAGTCTGGCTTACTCAGCAAGCCCTAGGTCAGTGTCTCAACAGACAAGGTTGATGCAATCTGAGAACTATACCTGATGTAGGACTCTGGCTTGTATATGCATGCATACATATGTATGCGCATACACACATACATACATACACACACACACACATACATACACAGAGAGAGAGAGTGAGAGAGAGACAGAGACAGAGACAGAGACACAGAGAGAAACAAGATTAACTTTGAGGGATGGATGATATACTTAGGGAAGAAAAGAGGATACCCATGAGGTTGGGATGGAGCCATATCTACCTACTGAGAAGGAATCTACCAATGCTTTCTCATGTGTGGAGACTATGCAGTCCATGACATTCTGGAAGGCATTCCTCAATGATGCTACCATTTAAACATTTATATACTCTAAATAATTGACCATAGTCAAGCTAAGCAGCATTGATTTACACCAGAATTATTCCAAAAACAACCTAATACTTGTACATTTCTTTTATAGTATACTTAAGAAAATTCATATACATAGCTACATGCTTTGGTATTCATTTGTAAAGCTAGATTCCATCGCATAAAATTTCAATGACAGGGCCGAGAATCACAGATTCATTTGCAAAGCTCTGGATTATTACAGTATAAAACAGAGGTTCAGTGTCCCTTGACATAGCTCTCCATATGAGGTAGAGGATTAATTTAATTGTAGCAAATTAGAATTCAAGATGGCTGCTCTTCATGATCACAGAGGCCCCCAAATCCATGGTGTTGGCAAGAAAATACATACCCAAAGGCAGTGTAAAGGTCTGTCTATAGCCTACCTCCCCCAAAGTGAACAGAAAAGGTTTGTGTAAGTCAACAAAACTGCTGTATTTATTGTTGAGGGACAATGGAATACGATTGAGAATAAACAAAGAGAGTTTAAAGTATATATTAAAGTCCCTCTCTCTCTCTCTCTCTCTCTCTCTCTCTCTCTCTCTCTCTCTCTC
>JANHMN010000013.1:30154747-30196203 GCA_030674055.1 Rhabdomys pumilio | reverse complement strand
ATACACATACACATACACATACACATACACATACACATACACATACATATACACATATCTCTCTCTGTTGGCCATGCAGAATAGCAGAAGGAAGCCATTGCTCCCACCAGCAATCATGGCTCATGTCCCATCTCTTTGGTCCTGATGCTAATCTCAGAAAAGCCCAGCAACCTCTTGAAGCACTGCTGAGCAATCCATGCTCAACTATGACCCAAATTTTAATTGTGGACATTAAAGGTAATGTTTCCAGATAGCTTACCAAGAAATCTTTTTGCAGATAGTGGAGCCCAAATTCAGAAAAATCCCAAGAACATGACATTTTAGTTACTTCTTTATTCTCCCTTCCTTTCATGTACTTATCCATAATCCTGCAGTTCCATAGACCAGATAACTCATAAAACTTACTGATACTAAAAGTGTTCCATTAGCACTAATTTTTATTAGTGCTAATTTTTCTATGAGGCGACTATGCTTCTCCACAATGAACTTGTATATGGATTAATGAATAGAGAGTTGCATAACCTATGAGACAGGCTCAGTCTATGTCTCTTCACAAGGCCTGTAAGCAACAGATGCTCTGCTGTTTTGCATAGAAGAAAAAAGGAGAAATTATTTAATCATATATAAAAATACATGTTTCATATGAAATCTAAGCCAGCTGTGGTGGCACAAGGGCGAAATATTTCGAGTTGAGAGTTAGAAGTGGAAGAATTATAAGTTCAACACCAGCCTAGGTTACATTGTCCTCCAAATAATATTTAATATAATTTCATATATATGAAATTATATATTAGTGCCCATAAATAAAGCTTCATTGGAACACAAGCACAAGCTTGTTCATTCGCTTGTGTTTTATTTATGATTGTTTCATGCTACAACAAAGCTGAGTAGAGTACCAAGGTCACTTAGCTACAAAGCCTTTTGCAGGAAACAGTTATTGATCTCTGAGTTAGAATCATACATACATTTCTAAGTGTAGATGTGAAGAAAGAATCATCCTGATTTACTGCCCGGGGCCATTGCATTTTATACAATCTATTATTAGTACTTAATAATTTGAAGATATCCCATATTGGTAGAGTTCTTTTCCACTGCTGATATTTAACCATCGCAGCCAGGGCAAGCTAAGATTATTCTACAATTACAGTGAGTCAGAGGGAAATTGCTCTTCCCACAGTGAATGAGGCTTAAGAAGAAAACAGAATTCACTGAAGAGGAAAAAATTGCTTTATGTCTAAAGCCTTCTTCCTAGTTTCAACAAATATAAACACTTTGCAAATAGGATATGGATACTGGCCCTATAGGCATGGGGGAGCTTGGAAAGTCTGTGAGACTGAAGAGCCTGAGCCCAGGGCCCCCACCTATGAAAGAATAACGGGCAGGGAGGAAATAGTTCCCCTGTGCGGCAAGTTTCCAAGTGCTCAGAGTCGCCCACTCTGCCAGCTCAGCCATCTACAGGATAAGCCTGCCAATCTCTGAGATGGAGGAACCATCAGGTCTTACTCCTATCACTGTGTTATTACCACTGATAGGGTCCTGATCTCCTAACAGGAGCACACGATTTTAGATGGGAATGTCCTATGATCTCTCTCTCTCTCTCTCTCTCTCTCTCTCTCTCTCTTTCTTATAAAGTTCTCAAATAAAAGAGGCTCTCAGACTGAGGAGAAATGGAGAGAAGAGTCATTTTCCATCATGGCGGTTGGTTGGATCTTTATTCTCTCCCCACATGGTATGTTTTTTAAGACAAATGTGTGTTAAAGTGCTTCCTGGAACTGAAAATAAAGAAACACACACACACACAAACACATACATACACACACACAAATGTGTGGCAGATGTGGGAAGAGAAATATCACAACTACCTTCATTTTGTGCCTGAACACATGCAGTATCACAGAGATTTACAGATACTAAGGTTTATAGAATGTAAAATAATGGCAAAATCGGAGACTCACCATTTAGTATAAATCCCAAGCTATAATTTTACAGCTGCCTTTGTGCTGTAGAATACGGTAAAGCTATGCAGCTAGATCTATCTGGACTTCCTTTAATACATTAAACATTGCACTGTTTCTCAGCAAGAAAGTTCCCTGAGACCCATAGTGCAATCCACATCACCCACAATGTAAACTCACGTCATCTTAATCTAATCTAAAATTGCTCAGAGATCCCCATGTTAATGTAAAAAATGAGAGCTAACTTTCGGAGGTAAGATAAAACCAGATGGTTCTCAGAAGATGGCGTATAAAGCCTCCTAGGTAGGATTCTTCAGCTCAGTAGGGGAGACTTGTTCAAATGTGTAGGTAGAGAGATGTTGAAGCACAAATATCATGTGCTAGCTCAGAGTGAAAGAAAATCTCACTTCAGCTGACTCCTGTGTTACATACATCCAAACCCGTATGAAGACTTTCTACCAGCCATAACCAATTGTGGACTTTTGGATTGGTATAAGAGGTTAAATTATAATTAGGGAGATAGAATATATGTTATGTAAAAGGTTGTTTCTTGAACAAGTTCATGCCCCTTATCTAACCTTGAGTGTTTTTTTTCTTAGAGATCGAAAAACATTTAATAGTGACTTGTCCATCACTGGAAAATGGCAACTGCCAGCTCACAAATGCGACATGGAGGTTTCTGTCTATGTGAAGCAGGAGGATGGAGCTTAAGCACGAGGTCTCTGGATTAAGCCTCTTCCATCTCAGTCCTTCAGTCATTACTTTCTACTGTGTGATTCCAGGCAAGGGGGTTTTGGTTTGTTCTTGTATTTTTTTTTTTTTTTTTTGAGACAGGGTTTCTCTGTATGGCCCTAGTTGGCCTGGAACTCACTATTTAAGCCAGGTTTGTCTCGATTTTTAAGGAATCCACATGCCTCTGTCTTGGGAAAGCTAGATGGAAGGTGTGTGCCACCAGCCTCAGAAAAGCTTCGTAACCAAACTTTGTCTCAGTTTCGGTAGTTATAAAATTATGAAAATAGTATTTAACATATTTATGAGAATTATTCAAATTGTATGTAAAATGTCATTAAGGGTTTTGGTGTCTATATAGAAATTCAGTGAAAGTCATGATAATAAGTATGAGCATGATTCAAAACAGGCATTTTTTCATGACTCTAATTCTAATTCTAGCAGAGGCAGTAGACTTCAGAATTATGGTTTTTTCAACAAACAACAATGCATTCTGGGTAAGGATGCGGGGTATGCTTACTACATCACTATCTACAGTAGACAAGTCATGATACCAGACTGGATGTTCATGAGCAGACAGAAAGCATGGTGTATGCACATAATCGCACATTCGCTTTGGAAGGATGAAATTATGCCATTGGCTGGGAGATGCACACAGCTGGAGGTCATCAGAGTACACAGAATAAGTCAGACACATTATCATATGTAATATGATACATATTATATATGATACATACACAAAAACATATCACATGCTTTCTCTCATTATAGGTTCTAAATTTCTTTACAGATAAGTATACACAAAAACATATCACATGCTTTCTCTCATTATAGGTTCTAAATTTCTTTACAGATAAGTAAGCATTTATGTATGCATATTTGTATGTTTCTTATATGGATGTATAATATGCATATTCATGTGTGTATATTTGGCATAGAAATAGGAGGAATGCAGAGAAAGGAGGAGACTAATGCCAGGGCAAAGGGTAAAAGAGTAAAGGGAGGGGTGGGAGAGGGTGGATATATTCAAATTGATAGTATAGTTGGAAGAAATTGTCTACAAGAATCACAACACTACATAACGATTATATATCAACAAAATACTAAAATTTTATTTTTCTCTAGAGATTTTGTTGGATTTATGCAGAACTCAACACAGTATAACTAACTTTATCATGGGGAGTTATGATGTAATTATTAGTCCCATCAGACACATGGCTATAAAACAACATATAATTTGATATATGAATCTAAGGACCTAAGACCTCTGTAGGAATTTAACTAAATTCTCATAACAACCCTAGGGCATCAGTAGGCACCATTACACTCCTCAGTGTCATGTTACATATGCAAGAATACAAACATAGAGACACTAGAAAGAGGAATGCAGTCTTCTAAATTGCTTTATGTCTCATGTTGATAGTAATTATGGACTCCTGGCCTTCCATTAAATCTTACCCTTTTTACATGTTTATTACCTAGTCACTTTATTATAAAGCAAATTTTCTTGATATGAATTATTTATATTAACTTTTTGCTGATTGTGTATTCCATGGAGGGTCATTCTGGGACAGGGCCAATTTGGTTGAGAACCCGGGTTGCCATGGATGAGTGGTTTCTGAATGTAGTAAGAGTGGGGTCAGTGAACTAGCCATCACAAATGACAGTTGATGACGATAGGCAAACTTTAGAAATTGAGTTATCATTGAATATAAGCAAAATCCAAATGCTAAATATCCAGGCCTTTAGTCAACTGCTGTCTGGAGAAACTAATAGCGAAAACTCACTCAGCAAAGCACGATGTGGAACTTTCCACTGGAAGCCTCCAAGAAAGTCGCATGGTTTATAATTACCCCTGAAAGGACTCCTTATTTAGATCTCTGTGTATGCTTCATAACCCATCGAATTTATTTTCATTTTAAAAACGGGGAGTATAACAAGTCCTATTACCAGCCACTGTGTTTGAACTGAACCAATTACTCAAATCACAGTGGATCTGAATTAGAGATTTATTTTTGTGTGTGTAATTTTGGAAAACATGCTTCTAAGGTTTTCTATCATTCAACAACAAGAAGATGCTCAAACATTTCAGGATAGTCACATAATTTCTCCAGGAGAGTCTTATAGGCATTGTGGAGCAATTTTGATCCATGGATGGTCTAAAGTATTTTTAGGTAGTTGATGGTTTTCAATTTGAAAGATGGGATTGTGTGAGAAGTTTTCTATTGTGCTTCATCCACAGTCCTTGCTTCTTCCTCTGAGTGGGAAGCACACACTCTAGAGCTAAGCAAAAGTTCCAGCAAGGAAAACATCCCCCCTCCGCCCTGGTGCTCATCAGACTGCAGGGTCTGTACCCCTCCACTGGCCATTAGCTAACTCAGCCTTTGAGAGTTAGGTTGGAGAAATAATGTATTGTCAGTCCTATCTCCTTTTCTCTGGGAGAGAAACTTATTGTAAAATATTATCCTAACTACTTTGTAAAATCTTATCCTAACTACTTCCATGTGAACTCGGGAAATCATCCTTCTAATTTTCCTGCAGAAGTACTCCTGGACCATTCCAGGCTGACAAAGTGAAGGTCTTAGAAGGTGTGTGTGTATTCCCTCTCATTATCCTGACAGACATGATGAACACTTTGGACAACTCATTCAAGCGTGCATAGAGAAGGGTGATGTTTTCTTGTGGGCGTAATCTAGGCGTGAATTGTAGAATTTTAAATGTAGTTGGGACTTCTTTCCTTGTGTTAACAGGTATGGAAAGTGGGTCTCCAAAAGGACGGAGTTGTCTTATCACCAGTGAGAGAATTCAGATGCCTAGGGTCCTCCCAGCATTTTGCATCCCATATTTTATTTCCCCAAATCCTAGGATACTTGTGCCACTCTCAATCCTCTTAGTAAGTTGCATTAATCTGAGTTATGTACAAAACTGCAGATTTCCCCCAGACTGTGGTTATCATGCCTTCTAGTTATGAGTAGAGACTCCAAAGTATCTCTGAAGTAAAAGAACTCAGATATTTCAAGAAAAAAAAATCCCACTGATTGCCTTGTTTATCAATGCCTCCTACAGTCCAGCATCAGAGAGGAGTGTGAAGCTCTCCAGGGTCTACACTAATTAGAGTACAGTTCAGAAAACTGATTTTATAATGGAAAATATGAACATGGAAAACATTGATGGAGTTCTCTCTTATCAAGTTGCATTGATTTTTGTGGACTTAAAAGTTAGACAACTTATTCCCCCAAGCAACCACTGACTCAGAATTAGGCTCAGTTTAGAATGATCTAGATACTGCTCAGGCATCACTCTTACTCCAAGAGAAGCTTCAACTCCCATACTGTGTGTGCTGGGTAGTGACTTTACAATGTGTCTACAGGAGTTGGCTAAGGTCATGACAGAGAAAGAGTTCAGAGTCTCTGTCGTTTCAAACTAACAAGGCAGAAAAACAAACAAACAAACAAACAAAATACGGCAAGAGAAAATAGGCAAAAACACATGGAAATAATTCAATCAAGATACGTATAAGTTACTGTCTACTTTTTACCAGCAGGTCAGAATTTGGGGAAGGGACAATGAGTCTTTTGTTCTCTAAGATCTCACACTTGAGGAATGGTTGGTTGCCTAGTTGTGGAGCTCGAGTTCCCTTCCAGTCACCTACTCATTTTTCAGCTCCAAGGCACCATGCCTTAGCCACCAACTGGAGCAAGGTGGTCCAGCACACCAGAGGAAAAGTTCCCAACCTCCACATCTGATGTGGCCCCTTGTGGTATTTACAGTTACATTCTGTTCCAGAAGTCCTTATCAACTATTTTTCTTGGCATCTTGACATGCTTATTATCTGCAGGGCTTAATGCAGAGCAGTGGGAAGTGGGAAGAAATATTTTAAATGTGATCATTGTGTTCCTGAACAAATAACTTGACGTCTCCAAACCTTGACTATGTGATTATCAAGTTGGAATAATAATATTATGTGTTCACTAGTGTGCCATGTCTCCTGTGAGATACTGGGTGTGATAACTGACTCATTAAGTTGGCTGGAGCCAAGCTTGGGGAGTGCATCCTGAAATGTACAACTGTGCTTTCTTCCTGTAAGAAAAATCCTAGAGTTCTGAGAAGATTTCAGAACATCAAGAGACTGATCAGCAGTTGCTTTCTGCTGAGCTACAAAGGTAGGGAGATCTACTCCAAAAGAAGACCTACTATTTTCAGTCCTAGTGTAGGACTGAAAAAAAATCAAGTAAATCAAAGGATTGACTATCAAGATGAAGTGCCAAGCAGAGGGAAGGCAGGGAGCCTGATGCAGGAGATTCAGCCAAGAGAGGATGGAGATGACGTAAAGGCTGGATGGTGGATTGGAAGAGGTTCAAGGATGCTGGGATGGGGGTTATACTAAAAGAATATTTTAAGGGGCACTATTAGAGATGGGCATTGTGTAGTGAGTGAAACTCTTGTCAAATGCAAGGACAGAATGACTATTCAGCAGCGATTCATGTCCCTGCTTTCTATGAAAGAGTGTTAACTCTTCCGTTCCATTGAGGTAGGGTCTCAAGTCCTGCTGTGTTGGAAACAGTCTGAACTACTTAAGGGGATCTTCTTTCTGTCTGTATTCATATCTAGTAGTGTCCCATGTCTCGTCTGGCTATCGGAATGAGGATGGTGATGACTCAGGAGCAGGATCTCCAAATGGCCTTCAAGAAATACAAAGCAAGGAGGAGACTTTGGCTATTTTCTGCCACTAAGATTTTCTTTTTAAAAAATCACAGAACTGTGCAGTTTATCTTGTTTGATACAGATAAAGATTGCTGGTTAGAAGTTAGTAATTAGTGGTTACGCCTCCTTAGATTTATTTTACTGTGACAGGCAAAGTATGACAATGATGTTGCAGGAGGGGAAAATGGGAGAAAATCCAATTACAGGGTTCATTTAGGAGAATTCATAACGGAGAGTGGAGGCTGCAGATATGTTTGCCACCTCTCCTAAAACCATTACCAGTGAAATGAAAAAATAAATTAACCGGAGGCCCACGTCTTTTATTCTTGTTCATTTTTATAGCCAAAACTGGGAGTCAGAACAAATGAACCCCCCCCACACAACTTCTGCTGAGTAAATCATGTAATTTTTTTGTTTAATTTTTGTCGTTTTAAAAGCTCAAAGTCTGAAAAGGCCAGAGCTCGCTCTGTGAGCTTTGTCATGATGATAACTATTTGTTGTTTTGTGGAGCTATATGTCAGAAAGCTGTTTATTGGAGTTGCAGAACTAGGCTTCATTTTTTTTTTCTCGTTCATGTTTTGTTTCCTCGGCCAGGTAGGTTTTGAATGGATAATCCTTGAAGAGAGAACAGCAATTCATTATTTTGAGCAAACAGATGGCTTGGAGAGCATCCTGGTTCTGGACTGATGCGAAAAAGGAAGTTTTGCTTTCGTTTTGATTTTTCAAGATGCAAGGGATTGTACTCACACAGGCAGCTACTTCAGGGACTCACTGCTGTCTTTTTATTGAGAATTTAATATTTTATAAGTATAAAGCACTGTATTGGCTTATACTTATTTTCTCCTTTCCGTGCCCCCAACACCTGTCATCGTTCACCACCACTGCTTTCCTTCTGATCGGGTGGCACACACATTTATATGCACATAGAGTTGAATCCAGACTCTTCAGATGAGTAAAACTTGGTGGTCTTCCTGTTATCCTCTCTTCTCCTCTAGGCCTCTACTTATCTGCTTACATGTGGGTATACATATTTAAATCTAAATTTTGCATATGAAAATATGCAACATTTGTCTTTCTGAGCTTGGGCTATTTTGCTTGGCAGTACCAGTGTAATAAGATGAGACAGAGAGAAGGTAGGAAGGATGGTTTGTGTTTTGAATGGGGATCCAGGTGGAGGCCACAGTGGAGGAATTACTTATTAGATTTTCCTAATTACAGGTCCACAGATTTAATCAGTGTTTCAAAGTCTGTAATTTCCCAAACTTTAAACCTGAGACTGTTTCCAAAAGAGTTGACCAGATAATCAAGAATGGGAAAAATTCAGTAATATCATTATTCAAAGCGTTTCCATTCAAAGCATTCCCTTGATAAGCCCCACAGCAGCAATCATGCACATGTCTAATTCAGAACACGGGCTCTTGGCCTTGCTGAATTATGTTACCTACACGGAGATTTTCCCAAATATTTGTTCCTAAAATCTTTATGATAGAATTTACTATGCTAATATAACATATATATGATTTATAATATATGTACATTCTAACCATAAGTACATAATATATACTATTTATAGAAATACATAATTTATACTATTTTGGGCCTCCTGACCAAATCTGTAAAACAGAACTGAAAGCCAAAGGTGCTGTTTTAAGGTGTGTTACATAACCGAAATTCATTATGGTTTTTGCTGTAATATCAAGACACTTGTAATTTCAGTATTTTTCAGGCAGTCCCTAAGCACATCCTTGTTATGCCCCAGCAGTGCCCATCCATCCTGCTTCTGTTTATCACGTTTCCTTGGCCTCTTCTCCCATCATTTCCACAAGTGGGAATGGTAGAAATAGAAACTGGTTTTTATTGGTTTCTCAAAAAACAAACAAACAAAAAAAAAAACAAAAAAACAAAACAAAACAAAAAAAAAACTACTCTAGGTGATATTTCCCCCTCTGGGTATTTTCAAATTGATTTGTTCAGTGAAACGACTTTCACTTCCAGATTTTTGTCAGGCATTAAAGGTGAGATAATCGGTCGGTTACTCCCGGAGTCACGATATTTCACTTTCACAATCACTTTGGTGTCCTCGGCTTCTTGGTGCACTCGGTGCTCTGACGACTGCACTTACATCCCAAAACAGTCAGACAGGAGGGAAGCACAGGTCTACAATGATGGCCTGGAAATGCCAACAGACAGTTAGGATAAAACTTTAATTGGCACTTTCTATGACATTTTAAAGGCATCAAGTATTTCAAGGCCATTAAGAAGATTGTTATTATTTTAAAAGTCTTTTAAAAAGAATAAAATTACCCACAAAGCTGTTAAATGTGAGGCATTTCCATTTGGACAGTGAATACATAGTCCCTAGTGGTAGTCCTAAGATGTTGCAAATGTCGTCTGTGGTAGAACTAGTAATGTATATTTTGTGTAGTTGGGTAATAGAGCAGCCTCTTCATTGGGATGTCACAGTTCCTTTTTATATGCGATCCTAATTTGATTCATATAGAAAAAGAGAAACAAACTTAACATTGCTGGGCATTCAGTCTGTTTTATTTCCATCAGGTACATTTCCACCAAGTTACAGCGTTGTCTGGTCTCCGTCATCCTTAGAATCCTTCTCTGCAGTGGATGCCTCAGCTACTCACTGAGCATGCAGAGTGATACGGGTGTGGTGTGCCCAAGAACCGCACTCAAGAAAACATCAAACATGGAGGTTTGCTTCTACTAATGGCTCACAAATGGACTCTAATTCATGAAGATGAAGTAAATTTTCTTAAACTAACCCTAACTTGTACTTTAAATGCTCGCAGACAGGTGATTGGCTATATTAACTCACACTTCACTGTGTGCAAATTAAATAGATATTAGAAACTGAAGGAGACTATATCCTTAAAAATAAAAGCATTTATACCACAGAGTATTTATTTTGCTATTTCTAACCAAGGAGACAGGGAGGTGAAAAATCACACTCACAAAGTGGCATATTTCTTTTGTGTGGGTTAAAAGTGGAATGGTGAACATGTATCCCATGTTTGCCTTTCCGTATTCATGGCTCATTGACTGGGAGTTGCACAAGACATACTTGGCTTGAGTACCAGAAAGGGGGAAAAATGAGGCTATGAATAGAGGAATCACCAAAGGAGAAATCCCCCAGGGGCCCAGACATCTGATCCTGCCAGTCACTTTAGCCCATGTAGTCTGCAAGGAGTGATTAGCCATGCTCAATGCTGCCATGAGCAAAGAAAATGGACACTAATGGAGTTCCTTTGCTTGAGGCAAGGAGTCTTCTGATCCTGTGAAATCAAGATCAGCAGAGAAGTGAGGACTGAATGCCAGTGTCTGAGGGATCCCCACAGAAAGGAGAAGTGAAAAAATGGAATCAATGGAAGGGTGTTTGTTCTTCCATTCATGAGCTTCCGGGATTGTAGCTAGACATGACTTCCTTGGGCTCTGACTAACTAGCCTTCCATAGTTGTCTAGTGTACAGCTTGAATAAACTTCAACAAGAACCTAGACTCCATATTGTCTCGGCATCCTGAGAGCAATGATTTCACGCATGTACCATACTTGGCTGTGTAAACATTTTTTTAAATACAGAGTTTGATAATAAGAACAACGATTGCATTTTGAAGATTTTAAAGAAAAATTAACAATTTACTCAAATTTGTTTTACAAAATTAGTCATGGAAGAAGAAATGCAATAATAACTACTAATGCTGTTATATAGATATATGTCTGATGGCTTATAAAGTCTCTTTTTCCACATCAAATGCCTAGATCTTTATGGAAAAGTACTTCATAGGACAGAGCAAAGAGGAGGGCAGATTGAAGACCCTTCAAGATGGTGCTTAACATCAGGATATGGGGAATGTCCTTAACATAGATCTTTAACTATTGGGAGCCCATGATGTTTGTGGCTATTGAGAGACTGGATTTGATCTCAGGTAGAAGCCTTGAAGTTCCAATGGTTAACCAATGGTTACGAGATATAACGATGTCTTCGGAAGTTAGGCTATCACCTTACAACCACACATGGCTGTGCGCATCCTGAGGTCCTTATTAAAAAAAAAAGAAAAAGAAAAAAGAAAAAAACAGCCTAGGGAACATAAAGATTGGAAAGAATTCAGAGAAGAGCTTAGAGATTACTAAGGATGAAAGGCGTAGAGCCTATTGTGAACAATTCAAATGGAATTGTATGAATTCTTATAGCCTCAGAATTCAAGATGATTCATACAGCATAGCTGCGTGGAGAAAGGAAGAGCTAATTCCAATCATTCAGATTATATGCATCTTCCAAAACAGCTAAACTTGGCGCTGAGTAGAAGCTCAGAGTTTGGCTAATGCCTGACCGTTTTTTGTAGCAAGAACAGAGAGGAAAGAAATCTATCAACTCACTTAGACTAAGCAAGCCGTGAGGCAATTGGTTTACACTAAGGTTGTCCCAGGGGATTGGAGAATTGACTCCCCTGGAGAGTTGCAAACGCAGGCCAAGCGCTCATCTCTCTAACACAGGGATGGTTTTCGCTTGTGGAGTTGCCAGAGAAGAGCCCTGGGTCCTTTCAGATTCCACCCCTCTGAGTCTGGAGGCTGTAACAGTATCTGAAGACAAGGTCTGGTTGGCAGGGCAAGCCACAGCAATGCAGGCTACTTCTGATCCATTACTTTTGACCACATGGAATGATAAATACAGGAATGAGGACGGGTCAGAATGTTCCCTGCACCATACTATTGGCACTTCGAAGACAAGGCACACCCTCATCACCCAGTGTCAGTGGGCTGAATCACAGGAGAAACCACCAGCCTGACTTGTAGCTCTCTGTTAGATTTTATCAATCCTGTTGTTTTGTGGTGTATATATGAGAGGTGGAGGGGGGAAGGGAGGGTGGGAAGGAGAAAGAGGGGAGGGTTAAGTAAAATTAATGAAAAGGAAACGAGTTTAAAAGCAGGGGAAATAACTTTCATGGTTTCTTGAGATTACACACTGGTTCTAATGTTGGGCCCTAAAATGCAGCCCTTGATTCTGAGAGCCTTGGGGTCTGGGGCATCCGCTGTTCATTGCCTGATGCTCACAGATAAGGTTGTCTTCTTAGGCAGAAGCTCCACCTCAGTCTCCTGGGGCTGCTTAGTAATGGTGTTGTCTCCCCAGGGATGAGGCTGCAGAGCTGAAGGGCATTGGGGCCTTGCCCTCCCGTACCCATCACTTGGCAATTGTGTGTTTTGCTGCTAATCGGACTTCCACTTCAACACAGAAAGTGGTGAGTGGTCAAAATTAACCCAAAACAAAACGAAGCTTAGGATATTCCTCAAGGATTATGCTGAAGTATTTCCAGAGAAGTGGCTTTTCCCCTTAAAAGTAGGAATTTTATCATAAAATATGAAAGAAAGTAATTTGAGGATTGTGCCATGCAGCTAGAGTCTAAATTTGACAAAAGTTTCCCCCACAGAAATCCTATTTTATTCATCATGTGGTCTTGGGTGGTCTGTTTGGGGGTGGATGTGGGGCTGTCAAAGCCACAGTTGTCTGGGGTTGGCCAAAGAGATATGATGTCCAGCCACCTGCTAGCAAATTGACAGATACAGCAAAAATCTGATTCGCTTCTTTTAAAGTGATTCTCCTCTCTCTCTCTCACTCTCTTTCACAGATGCTGTTTTCTGTAAGTCATTTTATTTTCTTTAGGGAAAGAAGTCTTAGTCCCTCAAGTGCTTTGTGATGCCCTTCCCTAAAAAACTTTCCATTGACTGAGTTGGTCTGAAGGTTATAAGCCATAATCAATACTAAAGCTGGTTGCTGCAAGGTGCTAATTGAGATCCCTTAACAAGAACAGTGTCAGCAATCAATAGAAACACACAGCATAGGTAGATTCACAGCTTTGATTTTTGAAAGGGTTCGGAGTGCCCAGTGATGCTCTCCCCTGCACTCCCTTTGAATGTTAATGTTTTCTTGAGGAAGGCTTCAGACTCACTGAGAAGATACTGCCTCTACTCACTGAAGCAGAATCCTCGGAAGAGTTGCTGAGGCAGAACTGAAATCATGGCTTGCCTCAAAGAAGCAGCTGTATTGGCTGCTAATGACGCCTCGCACAGAAAGACGATGCTCCTTTAACTAGAGGTTTTAATGGGAAGTTTCTGAGCCTGAGAGACAACAGCTTTAGAGCTGGGGTGTGCCATCAGCTGCTCGCAGCTACCTCTCTGGCTCCTGCTTGAACTCAGCCTGGCCGGAGAAGAATGGAAACCAGACAGGCTTTTAACTACCTGTAACTGTTTCACCAGGAGATGAATCAAGCGCTTGCCCAGCCAGATCCAGGTACTCGATATCATAACTGCCTCTTTGAGCTAATTAGATGCTTTATTGTAACTTTGTAATTTATGCATGAGCGATAATCACAGGTACCTTTCCGGGTCTAAGTTCTGAGTTTAAATTTGACTGTTGAAGTCTAATTAATCAGCTGCTAGGGAAAGTTAGTTCAAGAAGGTAATATGTAACAATGCTCTCCTTCCCTCCCCACCCCCCCACTACAGCACATTTAAGTTTGTCATGGTTCTGATACTGCATTTTTTAAAAGTAGGAAAATAGGCTTTTTTCCCCCTTCGTAAACTGTAATAAATTATTCTAGGAAACTGTTTGTTCTTTACAGTCTCCCCCCTCATGTGAAACACCGGACCTTCTGAAAAGGTAACAAGAGGTTTCTGTTTTGTTTACAAGGGCTCACAACTCTGTAACAGGCTAATCAGTGTTGGTGAGCACTAGCTGCAGTAGCCTTTTGGGGTGTCCCTAATGTACATCTTTTCTACACAAAACTCAGGAAGAATGAGACAGAAAATCCAGAGGAACGGGAGGGCTCATTATTTGAAGTTTACACTGTCATCTTACTAATTGTGGCTTCAGTTTGCCCAGTTAAAGTTTAGGTACCACACGGTTCTTGGCTGGGCTGCAACCCTGCCTTGCAGTCTCTTTAAAACTCTCTCAGCAGGTGTTAGGGAGACGATGATGTTGAAAAAGAAATACAGAAAAGACTGGGGCTCTGGCATAAGAGCCATGTCCCCCAATAGCCCAGAGGCAACCGCAGCAGTAACAGACTCCACTCCCAAATCCAAGCAGACATATCTGCAGACTGACTCTGCAGGGATGAGCAGAAAAGAAACCTTCCACACAGCAGCGTGGAAAGACTCTGCAGAAACTGCCTGTTGACATTTGGAGCTGACCAGTTTCACATTTTTTTTTAAAAAAAATATTGCCTGAGAGCTTCCTAGTATCCTAGAGTATATTTTTCAAGAGTATACAATAGTAATTGCCCTCAGCTGTCTCGTGAATTTTTAAGCACTGGTGGGTATTGTATTGGAACAGGAAGGAAATGTTTAGAAAAAAAATATGTATGTTGCCACATATCTATGTCAACCAGAAGTAAAGGTGGGACAGGAGGATTTAAAATCTATGAAGCACTCCAATGTCTCAGGACATTTTTACCTGGAGTTGTTAGCTGATCGCCTGGGCCATGAATTATTTGAATTTATGTGAAATATTTCATATCACTGTGTATATATACAACTGTGTGGATACTGTTTACTTGGCTAACACGCAGGGTTTCTGAAAGATTCACAAGAATTTCCTCTACAGTGTCTTTTCTACAGACACTACACAAAGGCTCTCTTTGCTACATACCCTACTGCTTGAAAAGCTGTTAGTTGTTTGGTCTTACTGAGTTAATGAGGAGGCCCATATAGAGAGCTCACTCAGAGTTCTAAGGGGTGATGGACAGTTGAACCTGGGAGGTTCATCTGCCTGGAGGGGATGCGAGGGGTGTGTCAGAGATACATTGGCGTTGAACCTTCACCTCTGAGAGTCAGAATGCGGCTGAGGCTTTTTCTAGCACAAAAGTAGAGACTGAGTTTACTAAGCCTCAGTCTCAGGATATGTGTTCCTCAGGTCCTTGAAAGTCACATCCTGTGTCCATAGTCAATTCTTGGGCTATTGGAGAACACTGCAACCCTTTAGGTAAGTTCACCTCTGCCAGACACTGCAAATTCAACCCCGCCTACCCAGCCAGCTCCCTTTCTGTTTGTCTAAACAGCTGTCTCCCTGCTCTGCCAGATAAATATAAATGAAGTACACAGGATGCCTTCATCGAACAAAGTGTCCTGTCAATGGAAACTGGACAAACCCATGAGTGTTCCTGTTTAGTGGACGGACTGTGTTTACACCTAGTTTTAAAAACATGTCAACTTACGAAATTAGGCTTCTGACCTAGAAGCTTTAAAAACTAGGCACGGCAATTATGCGGTTTAGGAGCACCTAAAACACAGTGTTGCTTTACTCTGCCCAGCACAGCATTAAGAGCCAAGAGATGAAGCTTTCAACTCATCCCAACCCGTTGTGTGGAGGAAGGGGAGAGGCTACTCTTTGGGTAACTGGATGTGCTTTTGCATGCTATATTTACATAACACAAACTAGAAATAAATCGCACTTTGCACAAAAGTGGAAAGGTGGGAAAGCATCCTTTTCTACTGCTTATTTATTGAACACCCCGAACGTGCCAGGCAGAGCTGTCAAGATCTACAGCTGTCACACCCACCACCACCACAGTGTGTTCCAGGAGGGAAGGCATTTGAGACCTAAGTGAGACTCTGGAGTCAGGGGTCTGTATGCATTTCCACAAAAATCGAGGTAACAAATGCTCTCGACTGAGTGCGTCGCTGCCACTTTAAAAATGTGGTAAGAAATGTGTTGTGGCTCTAAGATATACTTTGCTCGTAACAGAGTATTTTTCCTTTTTGTGGACTGGCATAATGAGATGCAAATTAGATAAAATGTCCAAGGGCTTCCAGCCTGAAAAGGATGCCTGTTGACATTAATAATCTCCATGTAAGACATAGGGATTCAGTATATTTTGGAGGACTGAAATTCTTCTTCAAGAGGCAGATTATGAAAAGGCAGACCTTTTCACTAGAAGGGTAGTTGCCTATATCTGGCTGATTGTTTTATTATACTTTGGACCCCACCCATTAGCACCCAAAGCCAAGAAAAACTGAACAGCCCAATAACTACCAGCTTTTCAAATTGTATACGATCTATGACGATTAACATGTCGTGGTGACTTGAACTGTCTGCGATTTTCTGAAACTTGATCAGTTTCTAATGTGATGATCTCATATCTCAGCTCAGCTGAGTGGCTTGGGTCGTTCATTCCTTCATTGACTCAGTTAGCTGGAACTTTGCATTTCAAATTCAGTTTCCTGGACTATAAAGGGGTCATATATTCAATCCGATGTGTACTCAAACAGGCAATGATCCTTAGTCAGCAATGCATTTCTCTGAGCTCGTTGCTTCCTAGGGAAGAAGGCTCACACCCTGGATACTTGTTCTCTGAAGTATCTGCAGACAGAGTAGGAGACGCTCTCTTTGGTAAAGAAGCCCTGTGAGGCCTTAGCTGGTAAGGACCCCGAGAACAGAGATAAAATACACAGGTAGAAAGAGGAGTGTGCATTGTGAACAGGATCTGGAGGTGGAGGTGTTGGGGGTGTTCTCAGTGAGGAGGCAAAATCAGAATATCGTCCCCTGGTGTCCCTAGGCTCCATCACCTGGCACTTAATTTTGACCAGTGTGTTGGCCATTTTACTAGAAGTCAAATGAGATTTGACACTTGTTCTACTTTGACAGGAAGATAAATTAATAGCGTAGAAGGTTCCATTGCTGTAACATTACTGCTCTGTGGTCCAGGAAACATCAGAACATCACATCCCAGGGAGTCAATGGCCCGACACTGGAGGCTCTAGGAGGAAGGAGTAGTTAGATTTAGGATGGACAGGATGCAGTGTAGAAGAAGGATGAGGGAACAAAAAGAAGGACACTTTGCAATTATTAAGATGAGAGAGAGAGAAGGGGGAGGACAGTGAGAATGGGCCCTATTTACATAGGTTACTTACATAGTCTGCCAGAGGCATTCAGGATACTTTCCACTCTGTCATTTTCAGAGACTCCATGGAGCTTGACTTGAGAATGGGGGTATGTTATATAATTTTTAAAGGCATCTTTTGAATTGATTCTTGTTGCTTCAGTATTAAAATTAGACTTTGTTTCCCAAGCAAACACAATTGGACCTGGCAGAGAGAGGACACAGATGCTCGGCATGATGGGGAAATCCCGCTAGAGCCAGATGCTGCTGTGAGTACCCATGGTCCTTCTTTATACTTAAAATAACTGCCATGTGCTGTTAGTAAAGACTTGGGATGATTGTGCCAAAATTCTGTTTTCTCAGACGTCTTTGTTCATTTAAAAAAAGATTTTATTAAAAGGAATATTTTATTACATAGTTAAAAGTACCATTGAACATTTTGTAAGACTAATTTTTACTAAAACAGGGACGTTTTTCTTTAAGATGAGCTTTTAAAATTTAGGTGTCTGAATATTTGTGCGTCGAGGTTGTTAAGTGATGATGTTTACTCCTTCATTCTCTTTTTTTTTAATCTGATTTTTTTCCTTCAGCTTAAGCATGCTGTTGAACATTTTAAATTTGTAAATTACCAATTAGCTGACCCCAGGCTCCAAAATTAAGCAGCCTCTTTGAGAGATTTCAACCGCTTCTAAATGAATTCGTGAAGTAGTTGGCTTTTTTGTCCGAATCTCTCTGTTTCCTGATCCTTTTGTATCCATCCCTTCTCCAGCCAGCATTTATCCGTTTGTTCATGGCACCCTGGCTATTCCCCCTGCCCTTCACATGCACATGGGTCCCATGCGGATCTCTGCCCCACTTTCTGCATTTCTTTGCTCCATCATCCTGTCTCTTGCATCTCTTCCTATTCCTAGTGGGGACAGATCTCATGGAAAAATTACTACTCATAGGGTTAAGGTGACATGTTCCTTACTGAAATATTAACTTAGTAAGAAAGTTTGGTTCTCTGACTTAAACGTGTTATTTTAGGAAGAATTTGGGCACTGTGGTATTCTGAAAGAGGAGAGCTTTACAATTTGCAAGGTGTTATATATAAAGTTTTCAGAATTCTTTTGCTTGCATATTCTTACTGAATTGGTATCAATCTGTCTATCACCATCTATATTCAGGCTTCACAAAGTGGGTGTCATGTTTTATAAGAGAATCAATTGGATTTTTGCATCTTGCCTCTTCCTTCCCCCCTCTGTCCCTTCCTTCTTTCCTTCCCTTTGTTCCTTCCTTCCTTCTTCCTCCCTCCCTTCCTCTCTTATTCCCTCCCTTTCTCTCTTTCTTTCCTTCCTTTCCTTTTCTTCTTCCTTCTCTTTTCCTCTCTTCTTCCTTTTGTTTGTACCTTTGTTCCTCTGTGCATTTGTTCTTTCCCTTTCTTTCACTTCTTTCTTCCCACGGACACCCCCTATCTGCTAGAGGTGGGTACTGGGGATAGAACAGGACCTGACATATTCTAGGCGACCTGCCACTGAATCACATCTCCAACTGCATTTTGCCTTTGTAACCAGCAAACTGTAGTAAAACCATGAATTAAAACTGATTATTAAGCCATTATAACAGGTAGGTTGTGGGGAAGTGAAGCGCCAGAGTCTCTTACAGGGAAACTGAAAGGGACGAGGGAGGAGTGGGTAATCTGCTAAGGGATGAGGCTACATCCTAGGGATTCCATGGGGCATCTTATTGCTGCAGACACTGAGTGAACAGTATTCTTTGAGTTACAGGTAGAGCCTAAAAAACTATAAAACACTGATTCAGGGAAAACTGATTGCCATTTGTCCCATTTGGAGAAGGTCAAGAAAAATGGATCCAGTGTCAAAATAGCTCCCATTGCTCAGATACCAGCAGTAGGGAAAGCGGCCGGCAGTGGGGGGCGGGCAGGGGTGCATAAAGACAGCTTTGCTGCTCTGCTCAGCTGTCTTGTTAATCTTTCAGGCTTATGGGTTCTCTCTCTCTCTCTCTGGTCCCCCTTGATTGATTTGACTTCACAGATCCCAGATACCCTCAATTTTGAAAATGTATATAATTAGTTATCTTTTTTTTTCCTACATTTACTTTTGGGGTTACGCATTGTTTTCATTTTTAAAAAAATCTAGAAATGCATACTGAGCTCTGTTGAGAAGACTTTGGCTTCTTTTGGGCCAGAGGAAAGCTAGGCTCAGACTGGGATTTTAGGGAATAGCAAGGAGAACAAGGACCACAGGCAGCGGAGCCCATGGAACAGGAAAAGGTAAGAGAGAAAGTGCCAGTGGAGACGTGTGCTCGCCCTCATTCGGGTGGCTCTCTCTCATCCCTGCTCTTGGATAATTTTATATTTGGAGTGATTACGTCCAATGTGGCTATCTTCAGTGGCTGCAGATGGCCCTAGTCTGCTGTGAGAAGGAAAATGCAATGAGGTTCTAGCTGCAAAGGAGGCTCTTGCCGGTCTCTTGCCCTCTTCTTGAGGCCCAGTGAGCACTAACACCTGAGGTGGAGGATGCTTTAAAGATAAGCAAATTCAAGGGAAACCCAATCCATCACTCTCTCCTATATTTGTTTTTAAAATACAGTTACCTTTTATCTCAGCCTTGCTTCAAAAGGAGCATGAATCATAAAGTAGACAAGTATTCCAGCATCCAGGAAAACATTAAAGTGGTAGAGTGAACAAAGGATCTGATACCCTCGAACTGGTGACTTCATCCTCTCGGACACTGGTAGCTATCCCCTTTGTTAAACTAGTTTTTTTTTTTTTATGGGGATTTTATTTTATATTTGTTGACATGAAACTGCATGCACTCTGTTATTCAGACGGCAATGTTCTGAAGTTAACTGAAGAAGGGTTGTGTTGATGGTTAGATCATGATTTCTCTTTTTACTAGTTGCTTACTTCCACTGAGCGTAGTTTTTCTGGAGTCATGTTAATTTCTATAGCCAGCTTTTCTGATACATCACAAACAGTATGTCATATCACAGTCATGCCTAGTATGTATGCTTTTCTTTACAAAATATAAATTGACTTAGCACAGTACCTGAAGATTGTAATGACCTTTGTATATTCTAGTATTTGCCTTTAAAAGCAAATAGCAATATCTAAATGCCTCATTTTTAACACTAAAATGTAAAACGCTGTCTCTCTGTCTCTGTCTCTGTCTCTGTCTCTCTGTCTCTCTCTCTGTCTTTTTCTCTCTCTGTCTTTTTCTCTCTCTGTTTCTCTCTCTCTCTCTCTCTCTCTCTCTCTGTTTCTCTCTCTCTCTCTCTCTCTCTTCCTCCCTCTCCTCCCTTCCTCAATGTAATGATGTTAAGGAAGCCATTGTTGAGAAATCTGTTCTTTTTAGCTGTAGTTGATCAAATTCATTCCTCCTTGCTCAACTTTCTAGGTTCTTTCCTGGGTCAAGAACTGAACCTGGGCTTTATTTTTAAAGAATAAAGATAAAAAACCTTCCTTGATGGTTTAGGAGTCTATGGTCCCTTCCCCTCAGCCCAGGCAGCAGAAAGCAGAGTCTCTCCTTCAGTCCTGTCTGAAGTGAAGCAACACTTTCTTGTCTTTTCTTCCTCTTTGTATACTTTTCAGATGCTTTTCAGACATTCATCTTTATCTCAGTACTGAGAGATATGCAGGCAATTCTGAATGCATACAATTCACTGACCTCTCTAAGGTTCCACGTTTATTTAGCAGCAAAGAGAAAACCATACTCCAGAGCCCAGAATCCAAAGCTTCCCTGAGAGTTTCTATATTAAATACTTTCCTTTTGGTCTTAGTTTCTTCAGTAGAGGTCCCTGCTTTTATGACTCTTGGATGTCAAGTATATCACAGTGCTGGCAAATAGCTGTTTTTCAACCTTGATTGGCAACAGTATTATACTGATGTGAAAATTAACATTGCTGGATAGAGTAGGAGGAGTCCGGGGCAGAAACCTTACATAAATAAGTTAAGAGCACTCTGAAGCCAGGATTGCTTTGCAACTTCTTATCTTCTGTGTTGTACTTGCATTCCTTTCCCATCCCTTCTGGTCCTAGATGGCCATCCTAAAGATAATCTAGCTATTTTGTGCAAAGGGGATATATTATTCTCTGTAATTATACAGAAATAAGCCTCTCTAGTTTAAAGAGAAGTTGGCTCATAAACTGCATCCGAGAAACATGCTGTGACTCTAGAAAACCAGGTCCCATTCTGATAGTTGCTTCCTCTTCTTTCCTTTCTTCCTGAAGATAACTCAGCCTCTCCAGGGAGCAGCCACCATGATCTCGGCAAACTGATGATGGAAGAAAGGGGAACTGGAAGATACTGTGTTCTGGATCCCCTGGATGATGGATGGAGGACAGCCTGTCCCTTCACCCCTGGGACCCCTTGGGAACGGATCAGATTACAGCATGTCTCTGGAACAGAAAACAACATTTGTTTTTGTGATTCTGTTGTTCATCTTTTTGGGTATCCTCATTGTCAGGTGCTTCCGGATTCTTCTAGACCCGTATCGGAGCATGCCAACCTCAACCTGGGCTGACGGGCTTGAAGGTCTAGAGAAAGGGCAGTTTGACCATGCCCTTGCTTAGTAGGGACACGGTAGGCTGCCCTCTCAAGGAGGCAAAGCGCTTTATGTCTGAACAAAGCTTCCTCTTCATTAATGTTCTTAATAAATCTAATTTTAACCACAACTGGTCCTAGGACAACAACCCATAATTTCATAAACATGCTATTGTGTTAAAGTTGTCTTATTTGAGGATAATGGAAAGTTATATTACCAGCCCCCAAATAGGAAGGTGCAAATGTTTGTGTTTACTCAGTGAATGAATATTCTTGAATATCTTGTAAAAATCAAGCATTCCACCAACACTTGTGTAGATTTCACTGTCAGATGAAGCACTCTTTGCTCAGAACAGAAAATAAATAAGTAAAGATCAGACATGAGCCTGAGGACAAATCATGCCTCTCGATTTTACTTTATGCACATTTCGGTCCTGGGCAGAGTGAGGAAGCTTGTGTAGAGACCTTCTCAAGGGACTACTTATTTCTTACAAAGCAGAGAGCACTAGGAAGCAGTGGTGGGCTTACGAAAAATAGTTATTTACTTGGTAACTCTGGGTGAGAATGCTGTCATTTTCATTTTTAAATCATGTTAAACTCAAAGTTCACAGAGTTTTGAAGCTACCAATCGTGATCCAACCTCTGTATTCCTATAGCTAACACATTTGAATGCACTGGTGTATAATTTGAACCTATTGTACTTATATTTCTGATGGAGCTAATGGGTTACAAGCACAACTTCAAGGTTATGTTTTGAAAGAAAGATAATCACTTATCGAGAAGTCTATGGCTGTAAGAGAAGTATGCATTTTCATGTGCATATGGTTACCAAATAAAAATTTCAAGATGTAGTAATATATCCTCTAATTTTACTGAGATAAAGGGATGGTGGTGGTGTGTGGTACTGAATGGGTAACATGTTCCCCAAAGACAAGAGAGAGCAGGAGAGGTCATGACATTCCCTCTGCTTTCACGAAAGGTGCCTATGGATTTAGAGCAGATGTAGCCTGCTCTAAAGGGAGATAAAGGGAGGAGAACAGGGAAGGGGAAGGGTACAAGGGAGGAAGATGGATACTCTCAATGTGCAAGCATGAAGATGTCACAAGGCTGGAGAGGCAGTTAAGTGGAAGAACTCTGTGACCTACTATTGAGATGCCACCTCAAAATCATCTTGTGGAGCTTAATATATATTCCGATTTTTATTATAAATGTTCCACGAGACCACGGTAAGAATCTGTCAGACAATGTGGACAAATATATGAAGAAACAGCAGTCTCAGGTATATGGTAAGTTTAAGGCCAGCCTGGACTCCATGATACCTTCTCCTAAATAAAAGAATAACTCTCAGAATTCCACCTGAGATTCTCCCGGCTCCTCACTTTCTCCTCGGGATATACCACGGTCTTCCATCCTCAGGCTTGCGTCTATAGATGTGAGTTAAGAAGCAACAATCCAGGAGATAAAACATGGGTAGTGATGGATGTGATTTGAAACTGTCAGTGAAGACAATACCCCAAGGGACAGATGTTCCCATGTGGTAATTCATATCTGAGCTTGTGGTACAAAACCTTATGCAGTGTGTTATTATTATGACAGAGTCTAGAACTTGACCTTTGAGGACAGAGGTGTCATTGATGTACTCAAGAGGAGAGCAGGCTGTGGAATCAGGGACGATGGTGTGAGTTTGGGGTGGAATAGCCTGGCTGGAATGAACAGTGGAGAGAGGTTGCTGTTCTCATGAAGGACAGAGATGGGGCGGGGCACCCTGGTGATAGTGGGAGTCACTGTAGATTCATGAGAAGGAAATGACACAGAGAACCTTGGCAGTAGTTCCAGCCTCTACCCACTTCCTTGAGGCAACCCGACCACCAATTTCTATAAGGGAAAGAGAGAGAAATATCCATCCATCAGCTTTGATGTCTCTGAGTCCAGACATTGGCTGTAAGCTCACTGGGGCTCCCCAGACCTGTTCTTCTAGCCTTTCTCCCTTTCTTCTCCATACTATTTTCCCCCAGATTACAACTTTTTATTCTCCTCCCCTCACTGTGTCCCCACCCCACCTCTGTCCAGAGCAAGAATACCATAACAAGTGATAAAAAGCTTTGGGCTCCTCAGAGTAAATCGATCCCCTCTGAGACATGCTCACTCATAATTACTCTTGGCTCCTTGGGGTGAGAAGCACATTTTCAAAATGTCAGGTAAGCCCTCCCTCTCCTGCCTTTCTCCTTGCAGGAGTTGTGGGGCAGCAAGGCCTATCTTACAAGATATTTATAATGAGTTCAGCTGACCTTTATCATGTAGATCTGCATCTCTGGATGGGAAAAAAAAATCTTTCCCAAGGTCACTCACTCTAGATCTGCTTCTTGATTCAGAAAAAACACAGTGATGTCATTTGCAGGTTGAACTCTAAATAACAAGTCCCTGGTTTATGTCCTTCCAGACACCCCCAAGTTTTTACATCAATCCCTCTTCCTGCAAGAAACCTCTTAAAATATAGACAGGCACAAAACATGTTTAACCTGAGGTGTGGAAGAGATGAACTCAACTCCTGTTGTAGGATTCATAAGCACAAGAAATTCTATTTTCGAGGGTTAAAGTAGAGGTAAGTTATAGAATTTCAGAAGGCAGAAGCTAGGTCCTACAGATACTTACACATATAGAAAAAAACAAATCTATCCGACTTCCCTTTTTATTGTCCTAACTGCAGTGTGATATGCAAATGCTTTCAGACTACAAGTACCTTGATGCATTTGCTATGCTTAAAAAAAAAATTCACCAGAAATAATTAAAACATGAGCCTTGTAGCTTCAAGATGTCAATTTTCAGAATCGGCGTGTAAAACATATAGAAACCTGAATACTTTTGAGAAGAATTTTAAGCCCCAAAGCACTGTGTAAAATCTGAGGTGGATGTCTTATTTATTGATTTCTAATGAGGTTTCCAGAAATGGTGCTCAAAGTACTGGGTACATACAATCCAGGGTCAAACTGGCCTGTGCCTGAAGGGATTCATTTGCCTGAAAAAAAAAAAAAAACCCATAAGCTTCGTCTGAACATCTTGTTTCTGAGAACGGAGACATGAAATTTCCAGGCAAACGTCCACTCCATGGACAGGAGTCCTTCTTCTCCTACAGTTGGCTTTGACTGGAAGAGTCAGGACCCAACCAGTCTGAGGCTTGTTCCTAGGAGCTTTTTATTGTTGTTTGCATGTTTACTTTAGTATTAGAGTGCTCTGCTGGATTTATTGTAGTGGAGGAGTGTATTCCAGCTTCTCGATTCAAATGGACGCCCATGCCACATCCTAAAAGCCCACAAAGTTCTCTAGGATCCTCTCTCCCACAGGCTTTCAGGGTATCCAGACTGATGGTACAGCAAATATGCTGCTTAGAAAGAGGACTCTCATTTAAAGCATTGTCAAGGGAGACACACCTTCTCTCCCAAGCCCTATCATCAA
Source organism: Rhabdomys pumilio (assembly GCA_030674055.1). Lineage (NCBI taxonomy): Eukaryota > Metazoa > Chordata > Mammalia > Rodentia > Muridae > Rhabdomys > Rhabdomys pumilio. Next base: position 30,170,935 of record JANHMN010000013.1, on the reverse strand, counting down.
CCTCAGGATGCCTAGATTATTCCTGTTTTCAAGGAAGCAAATTTTCATGGGTTCTTGGCAGATTCCAGAACCACAAAGAAAGATGGTTGTTGCCCATGCTGGGTGTCCCACATTTCACAAAAAGAGTCAGAGGAACGGGTCCTATGGCAGGACCGTAGGCATAGGATATAAAATGCGTCCTTATCTTGAGTTTCTCTTCCTTCATTTTTGCTCACACATCTGAGTCTGTCAGCCCTCACTGCTTTGTATCATATCATTTTGTCTGTGCGTCATCTAGGACAAGCAGACCGAAGGGACCAGCTAATAAATCCATGCCTGGAAATATCCATTAGCTGACCGACCCAAAGATTACAATTTTAGTCTCTTTCCGACCCACGGAAACACTTGTTTTGGAAAACAGAAGTCCCTGAGCTGATGTATTATTTTTAAATATCCTGAAGTTTCGGCTTATATGTCAGAATTGTTTCCGGTTAGGTTGCAAGAGATCTTTTAGCAAAGATTTGTTCTCGAAATACGGGCTCATCAATCTAGGAAAAGGCTTCAAGATTCCTTTAATCGAACCAGACTTCTAAGCCGTTTTTCTTAGCTGAAGGGGTATGGCAGACAAGGAAGCCTCCAACAGTGTTCACAGAGACTGGATACTGCCCTGTCCTTGGGTCATCAAAGGGAAGCCTGTGTGCTCTGGGGACCCAGAGACTCAGAAGACTTCCCATCCGAGAAGTAGCTGGCGTTTGAAAGCAGAATTTATCCTTTTCTGTTCTGCCTTTCTTCTTTGCAACAGCACTCCCTCCCCTGCCATCTCAGCTGAAATTTGCTCTCAGCCGTTGAGTGGCTGGATATCAACTACAGTTTGAAAATATTAAATGGAAAATTCCAGGAATAAACTGAGAGATAACATTCACATCATTTTTTTAAAAGTCACACGTGGTTATAGTCATTTTGTCCTTGTTGAGCCTTTAATGGAAGTCTTATCACAAGCATGGAAGCAGAGGAAACACCTCAGTACATGGGGGATTCAAGACTATTTGAGGTCTTACACTTCCGTTGGGGGGTCCTTCTTTAACATAGAGGATACTATGTTACTTAGTTCTCTTCTCCTCTCTGCTAATTCCAGTGCAGGAAGAAACCTGTGGAACTATTTGATTTCTCTGTTACATGCATCGCTTTCCTTAATGATCAATGACAAAGGGCAGGCAGACTTCATCCTAACCTCACCTAACCTCACAAGGCACCCATTACATTCTCTCTTGCTCTGCTTTGTATAAAGTACATCCTTATCAGCCGTCAGGCGCGTCCCTTCCTGCACTTTTCATCACTGGATCTTGGTTTGCATCTGGAATGATGGCGATTTCTATTATGCTTTCATGTGACTGCTCTGAAGATGGAGTGAGTAATGAAAGCCACTCTCCACAGGCCTCTCGTGTTTCTGAGCGTTTTCCGGCAAAGGGCAAGGTGCTTTTCTTTGTGAAGAGGTCTGTGTTGAGATGGTATCTGATCCTCCTAGGAAAATGACTGGCTGCTTTGCTTGCAGCCCGTTATAAAAGACTGGTATTTCTCAACTTTAAGATTCCTTTCCAGTCACGCGACCTGGAGTTGTCTTGTGAAAACATGGCAAGAGACAGGAAGATACTGCTATTATATGTCCTTTGTGTCTGACCCAGGAGTTACAGCATGTGAGCATCCATGAGTGGGTCACACTGACTGACGAGCGTGCAGTTGCTGAGAGTTTCCATTTCTCAGAACAAACACGTCTAGTTTCTTCAATAATGTTTTATATTGTCAAATATTTGAAGCCATCTCTTCTTTTTACCAAATTTTTTATACTCATCAGATTCACAGGGACGCCAGTATTTAGAAAGGAAAAAAAAGGCCCATATATAATTAACTTGAATGAGTAGAACCAAAACTGACAGGTTTTTACTTTATTTTGTATTTTGTTCTCTGATTGGAGAAGTGATGCTTTATCTGGCATTTGTCTAACAAGCCTCTAAAAAAATCCCCACGCAATCATGATATTACAGGAAAGGACAATTTATTCAAAAGCGGCAATTAAACTGGCATCCATTTCTCTGGCAGTTCTGTTTGGATCTTTTGAGTTTGAAGTCTTTACGTAATTGTCACTGGTCAGTTGAATTAAGCCTGTGTCTCAATGAAGTGAAAATCTTTTATCAAATTAGTTTGATCTTTGACAGTTTCGTGCACAGGAGTACGATAACACACTCAGAGTGTGCTCATCCGTCCTTATCTTCCTTATAGTCCATCCAATATAATATCATCCTTATATTTCTCCCATTGCTGCATTTCTATTTCTGTTGTTCTGAAAACCACTTGTACCGTTGACCAAGATAAAAGGATCCTTTGGGCAGTCACATACTGACTGAGTTCCTTAGGATTCCCATAAACCCTTAACCACTTTCTAACTCCCTGAAGTAGAAATTTAGCACTCCCACCTCACCCTATTCAGTACCAGACCCTATCCGATAGCTCTACAACAATCCTGTGTAGACTCCTGCATCCCAGTCAAGAAATGAAAGTTCTTCTTCTGAAATTTATATCCCCTTGCTCTGTCATTCAGAACTCCTCATAACCTGATGTACCCTGGTATATTTATTAGTTGTGTCCTTAATTGTGTATCTTCTCCAAGTTTGGCTCAGCAAGTCATATATATACTTGCTGACATTAATGATTAAATACTGAAGGAAGGAAAGGGAGGAGGAGGAGGAGGAGGAGGAGGAGGAGAGAGAGAGAGAGAGAGAGAGAGAGAGAGAGAGAGAGAGGTTGACTCCCTCTGAGGAAAACTTGAAGAAGATGGATGCTCACAGAGGGAGCTCCAAGGAGCACAAAGACTTACCTAAAACTTGCACCAAGAACCAGAAGGCAAGGAAACCCAAAGTGACATTTATGTACCTTTTAGACCGAAGGTAAAATATCATGAATTCAAACTGGACCGTGGGGAGACAACACTTGTAGCAACCAGGGACTCTGCCCACATTAGCTTTGCCTCGATCCTACCTGGTTCTCACTCCGTGACTCTGGTCGCACATAGGAAAAAGGCTATTAGCAGCATGTGAATCAACTTGAGATATAGCTCAGGCAGTGACTGAGGACAAGCACGGGACTGCAGCAACCTGGATACATCATTCTATGTGGAACTCAGTGGGAGGCTCCCAGGACTCACTTAAGAACCTGTGTGTAGTAAGCTCAGTGGTTAAGCACAAGCTTAGCATGTTCAAGGCCCTGAACTTAATCCAGAGGAAGAAAAACATTCAGTTTCTCTCAGGCTCACTTCCATAAGTTGTAAATTGAGAAGTTTAGGCTAATTTCCAAATTTCTTTTACTTTCCAACAAAGCATTCCTAGCTGGGACTTTAGGGACCAGTCACTGAATGCAGTGTGAAGGAAGCTTGGAAGAATTACACATATGCCCCCATTAAACCCGTGTGAAATAGCATAAGGTTTTGAATTCACATCACTGCAAATACTTATGAAGCCGTAGAACAGCCCCAGAGATCAGGCCAGTGAAGACTACCACAGAAAGGAAAGCTCAAGAAATAAAAGCTAACACAGAACTGATGTTTTGTGAAAGCTGTTATCATCATTATTGAGCTTTAGAAGGTACAGGAGAAGAAGATTTTAGGGACTAAAGAGCAGCCTTCGACAAGGACTGTGGGGTTGATTGGCATGCTAGTCTGGCTCTCTTGTTTTACACAAGTGCTCGGCTTGCTTGCATTTAGCTTCTAACCCTCACCATTTTTGTGACCTTAGGAAATCAATGAACACTTTCATTTCTATTTATTTCTTCCCTCATGAAATGGACTTAATGGGGACTATGCAGATGCCGCAGCAAGCAAGAGCCTCTGCTCTTCAAACAGGAGACCCTGAGTTATGATCCCCACACTCATGTAAAAAACAACAAAAACATTCCCCCAAATCAAAACAAACAAAACAAAACACAGAGGCTTGGTCTCATATTCACTAGTAACCTCAGCCTGTGGGGTCAGGGCAGGACGATCACTGGGGCTTGCTGACTGCCAGGCAAAGAAAGACCAGCATCCCCTTAAACCTTATTTTGAGGGGATAAGACAAAGGACTATACAGCAGAACACCCAGTATCGTCTTCAGGCCTCTTCATATATACATCGGTATGTATACTACACAGAGACTTGTGTGTGTACATCACATACCTACACCATGTGCACGCGCACACCCACACCCACCCACCCACACACACACACACACACACACACACACACACACTAAACTGAACCCAATATCAGTAGCACCTCCCCCTACTGTGATTTATAAGGATTAAATGGGATGAAGTTGGCCCCTAACAAGATCTCAGTAAATGTTGGCTCAGTAAGTGCTATGATGGGGAAGGTGCCTCTTAACATCTGTGCCTCACGGAAACACTGCTATTTAAATATGCTCTCAAATCGCGAAACTCCCTTTGACAAGTTAGACTCATGCAGGTAAATGTTACAAAATAGCACTTTCGCGATTACTCCATTTAGTTTTCCAAGTTCGGAAGGTAACTAGGAAACAGTGAAGATCATTCTGTAAGCTCTATGCCTAAAATAAAATGTTCGTCTTTGGAGTGCACACAAACCTCTAGGCATTGAAAGACAAGGTTTCTCTTTTTCATCCCCCAAAGCCGTCTTTCATCCTACTGTCTTTTCTCTTTACACGAGCCAACTTTTAAAGCAATTAGAAGTAGATAGGACTCACCGAGGCTCTCTGCGTTTTTGCTGATGACCTTGGTAATGTCAATTAAATCCCTCCATTTCCCCCACAAAAATGTTAACAATAAATGGGACTTTTGCAGCCCATGAATCAATGACCTTTCAAGTGCTTAAAGTCCTTTAAGAGTATTAAATGCCAAAATATGAATAGTTGAAAGTACTAAACTTCTGTTTCTTGTTCCCAAAGAGTCAAACTAATTGCACCTTTTACTGTTAAAAGGAGATAGACCTCGCGAGCTGCAGATGCTGTCTCCATGGTCCCTCACTTTCCACGGCAACCCTGCCCGGCCCTATGGCCACTGTTTTTTAGCTGCAGCATAATCCCTTCACAGCCTCCAGGTCTGGGATAAGTAGGGGCGGTTGCTGCTATTTTTAGTTAAAATCTGTTTTAAATGGGGAAAACATTCATCTTGAGATTACCCTCCTCAAAGAGTTCCAAGGCTGAGCCTTCCTGGAGGTCACGTTGCTCTTCTGACTGATCTGTAACTGGAGTCTCAGAGAATTCCTAGCCAGTGAGGCCAGGGCTGGAGCTGTGTGTTTATTTAAACCCCTCACCATGGGGGCAAGCTATGAGAATGGCATGTCCTCTAACTCTTGGAAAGGAATCTTTGGCGATGAATCTCGTTGACTCTTTGGAATCAGGTAGCCCGGCTTGGTACACTGGATAGATTTCTACGGTGTCAAGTTATTGCCCAGCAGCTTTTAGTGGTAAGGTTTCGGTGAGAGAAGCATCTCTGGGGAGGTGCCTCCAATGGCAACATCCTGTAAGATGTTACTTGAGTTTTAAAGGAGTAACCTTGTGGGCAACCAGTCTTCAGTGCTAGCTTTTTGTTGTTATGACAAACCAAAAACCAAAAACCAAAAACCAAAACCAAAAAAACAAAAACCCTTAGATAATAGATCTATAAAAAGAAAAAGATATATTTTGGTTCATAAATTCGGAGGTTTTGGTCAATGGTGTTTTGACTATATTCTTCCAGGGGTGTAAGTACAGTACAGACAGGTGGGTACGTATGACAAAAAGAGGCCTGTAGCCAGAAAGCAAAGACACAGACAGGAAGAGTCCCGAGTGTGCACTCTGCTAGCTAACTTCCTCCATATAGGCCCCATCTCTTCTCAATAGCTTCACAGGACATTTAAGATTCAAAGTCTGACACCTTCCCAGCAGCCTGACCCCCTTTGGCCCTGACAAATGCACGCTTGTTATCTTGGATTCTATATAACCTGGTCATTTCCTAGATTTGGCTGCGTTTTTGTACCACTTAACAGACAGACATTTTCATATGGTAAGGATGCATTTACTTAGTCTTCTTTTGCTTCTTCACTCAGCCGTTCATTGGCATACAGGATGAACACTAATGAGTGTCAGCCACTATAATGCGCCTTGTAAACATTACCAAGATGACAAACACACTCCTTGCTTTCAGGGAGTTTGCGTTTAAGTTACAGGCAAAAGAGGTTCAAATGCCAACTACTTACTACTAATAACTTTTGTAGAAGTGAACATTCAGATTACTTTTTCTTCCCGCGATGCTTTCAAGTTTGCCTCAGCTTTCCATTTTCTCCTCTAGACACAGTAGCTTTTGTTGGTCTAGTTTTAAGTATAATGCCAAATTAATGTGATTGAAATGTATCAACATTTTAAGAAAAAGAATCCAGTTTCTAGAGCTACCCAAAGTTTCATTTCATAGGATACTTTTAAAATGAATTTAAAGAAGATCCATTAAAAAACCATCATTTTAAGAAATTAAATTAAAGAAATTTTAAAAAGGACACAGTAAAAGGAACATTGTTCTGGCGACTCAGAACCCCTCATCCCTGAGCAGGAGCCTGGCTGAGATGTCTAGAGATTCAGAGCCACAGGAAAACTATACAACCTGGACCCATGCTTATGTTGGGAATACGACATTCATGACTTTCTATTTCCAAGCTAGCAGAACATGTCAAATATTTAATAGTTATGTTTTGCACAGCATAAATGAACTGACTCTCGTTAGATGTCTTAATATCTACTTATCCTTAAGGCCATAAACTCTGGCTAGAATAAACGTCCAGGTTATGAGCTCTTATGGGAAAAGATGGGAGGCTTATTGTCATCCCTTTAAAATTTTTTTTGTAAATGAAAAAATTTGGGAGGTAGAGGAATGTGTGGTTATACGGTGCGAGTGTGTGTGTCTGTGTGCGGTGTGCATACATGTGTGTGAAACACAGAGGACACTGGGTGTCCTGCTCTGTCAAATCTCTGTAAGACTTCCTTGAGATGGCTCTGTTACTGTACATATGACTAGGCTGGCAGTTGGCAAGCCCCAGCTATCTCCTGCTGTTACCACCCAGAGTGCTAGGGTTACAAGTGCTATTTGCTTATGCTCAGGTTTTATCTGGTGCTAGGCTTGGAGCTCAGGGCCCTATACTTTGTCAGCAGACACTCACAGCCCAGAGTCCTATCTGAAGACCCCTTTATCTGTTCTTCCTTTCTTCTTAACTGTCTCTCATGTTAAAAATTACTAGTGGTTCTCTGCAGAGGAATTTTCCTTGGATTATTTTTCCTTTCTTTCAGACTAAATTTTACTTTTTAGTCCTCCTTTGGTACATATATAAATATACTTAAAATGGAAAATTTTTTTTATCCCCTTTGACATAATCCCATAAATGAGAGATACGTGAAGTTCTTGCTTTTTAAAGAGTCACACTTTCCTCTTTTCTTCCTTGCCAATTTGAAGTGGAATTTAGTATAATAAACATTTACTTTAAAAGCAAACCCAAACAAAAGCATTCGAGTGGAGGGATTGTTTTTACATTTAAACATTCACACAGACAAAGACTAGCCAGCTCTTTTTCAGTTTAGCTTGCTAGCTCTTCATGGCTAGAAGCCTTTGTGAACTCTACTGCAAGGGTGCTCATATTTTAAAGGGACCCATGGGGTCCCATACGCAATCATTTAAGTACAAGTTGATTGGTTTCTACTATGATTAAAGAAGTTCAAGTTCTTAAAGGAATGCCTTAAGGAGAAGCAGTGAAATTGGTTGTTTTTTTGGTTTTTTGGTTTTTGGGGGTTTTTTTGGTTATTTTGTTTTTTGTTTTTTTGTTTTTTAAATCCTGGAGTCGACACAAAGGTTTTTGGTCCACTATCAGGATGAATTGTGGATGGTGCTTTCTATTTCTTCCAGGCAAATGCCTCCTCATACTGTAGATTTAATGACAGTGTCCAGGTTCCTGATGCCACCTTCCCCCCCCCAGGGGGCAACAGGGAGTGAAGAAACAGACATGTCCTCAGAAAAACTTGACTTAGGTGGGTGAAGGTTCTAATGGAGACTCCTCAGAAGCCAGAAAACTCAGCATTAGACCAGTCAGCTACTCTCCATGAGAAGTCTCTATAGGAGAGCAGGTTCAGAGTGCAGTCATCTAGGAGGAGAAAGAAGCTAAGAATGATGCTTTCTGTATATAGGGTTTTACCTGAAGGCCAGCTGCTAACATCTGTACTGATCCAGGGGAAGCCTCAGACTTCCAAGTCCTGGGATTATAGATGATGTGTGCCAACATACTTAGCTAAGAAATGAATTTTCGAGGTTCACCCTTTAGGTGTTCGTGCACACACATCTCCCCCCAAACCCCCACATCCACACCAGCCCATGTACACTCCCTACTCCTTCACACCCACACATGCATGTACATGCACACACATACAAATAGGAAAAAAAAAAGACTTTCCACCCAACAAAACTTCATCTTGCTTTGCATTTTTATGAGCCTTAAAGAATTATGAGTAATGTGTGAAGGACAAAATAACCAGGGGCTGTTTTGGACCTTATTTCATAAGCAGAGAGAAGTAATTTTTTTTGAGCAGCTAGTAGCCTGATTTGAAACTTTTATTATTATTTTCGGTACCAAGGATGAAATCCGGTCCCTGGTGCCTGCCAGACAAGACAAGATGCTGAGCTGTATCTGAAGTTCTCCAAAAAGATTTATCATTTTTAAATTTAAAACTTTCAAATGATAAGCAAATGATTCTATCCATTTGACTTAAAGATTCCAGTCATATATCTGTTGTGGAATATGTATGTATCAGGCAGTCGACAAGGGAGAATTAAATTTAGCATGACAGGCAGAACTGAGAACTGAGATACAAACTCTGGGGCTGGCTGTCCAGTGGTCAAGGTTTAGTGGTAGTATTTAGTTAGTTCAAGAGAATGGGGCAGAGAAAGCCACACATAGCACTGCACCCTTAGAATAAAAAGCAGAGTAATATACCTTGAATATAAATATAATATACCATTTAATATTAAATGAGCGACCACTGAGCTGTTATCAACTCAGGATTCACTAGGCAAAAATGAAAAATGGGAAATAAAAATGCAAGAAAAGAAAACATGGAAATGAATGGAATGGTTCACAGGAGTTAAGAAGCAGCATCAGCCTAAGTGTCTGCCACTGGGTGAGTGGAAAAAGTATGAGATATATATATATATATATATATATATATATATATATATATATATATATATTCAGTAGAGTATTATTCAGCCATGAGCAATGAAATGATCTTGACAATGTAAGGAACTAGACATTATCGTGCTAAACAAATAAACCAGACTCAGAAATACAAGTGCTGCATGCTTTGTCTTATATGAAGAATGTAGATTTAAAAGAAAAAAGGAAAACAGACGAACCAATTTGAGGAAAAGTTCCAACAAGGAAGAAAGGGGTCAAGAGAGGGCGATGGAGGAGGATACATGTTTGAAATATATAATATATCTACACAAAATGTCATAATGAATCTAATTATATTGTTTGATTAATAAGGAAACTAGAAATGGATGGTTGGAAGGTTCAAGTCTGAGTTTCATTTAGCAGATAATTTAATAAGCTCAGAGAAATGGCTTCCTACTCATTAAGTCTTCAAATGTAATTATATGCGTAAAGCAGGTGAAGTTCATACATGCCTCTTGTTTGTTCTTGTATATCAGATACATGCTAAATAATCTTTACAAAATATACGTTAGGGGTTATATTAACATAGGGCAGTAAATTATGATTGTGTTTGTGGCAGAAGTTACTTCCAAATAAGCCTGTCTGATTCTTAAGCCTCTGAGACACACAAATGCATCTCTTCACAAAAATCTTGTTCCTGTAAGTGTTTTATTAGGAAGTGGAATTTCTACTCACACACTTAGAGTTGAAATTCCATATTGTGTTGGTTACACTCCACTCTTCAGGATCATTTCATTTCAGCACAGCAGACTGGTTTGGTTGTGCCATCCTGGCTCCGAGGCCTGAAGAGCAATCACAGGGTAATGGTGCACTGTCTTCAGAAAGATTATTCTTACAGTCACATCTTAGCCTGGTTTTTATTTTTGTTTGTTTTTTTTTTACTCCAAATTTTGAATATATAGGCAGTTATTTCACCCTTCATAGATCAATAAACTTATGGCTACATTAATATATGAAATCACACACTGTATATAATTGTATGCTTATAGGCTTACTATATATGTTTTTTCAGTATAAGCTGCATTTTCACCAACTTAACAACACACTGTTTTGCACTGTTAGGCAGACTAACCATAGAACACTGGTTATGACTTTAGGCTGAATGTTCCTACAATCAACTTGACCATGGGAATATCATCTAAAGTTTTTTTTTTCAGTCAGGATCTAAAAAAACAAATGCCTAGGATTTGGGAAGGATATTACTTTAGGGTTTGGGCATAGACTAACCTTAATCACCTTTGCTCTGTGCTCACAATAAACCTTGTTCTTTTAGGTGTGGACCTCTCTTTCCAGTTAGCTCAAACAGATCCCATGTATTCCAGAGGCTGATCTTAAAACGACTTTGGCCTTTTTAAACCAATGTGAGCCAACTCTCTGGGTGAGATGCCAACTTGGGCATCTATGCTATGATTCTTATCCAAAGGAAAATAGTCATCATCTTTAATCTGATTTCTGTATACCAGATACTGGATGTGATGCTCCCTAATTCGATCCACTTAGTTCTCACAGCAATCGGAGGGAGATGCCACAATTATCCTTCTGTTATAGATAATAAACCTGGGCAGAGGAGATCTGCTCAAGATCACGTGACTAGAGGACTGGAGATCTGGAATTCAGAAACAGTGTGGCACCAACTCCTAAGCTGTGGTGTGTCTCATGTAAATAACATGGGTATCTGAGTAGCACAGAAACAGTCTAAGAGTCTTAGATTACAATTTTAGGGCTGTGTCTTAGTTACTCATCTACTGTTGTGATAAAACACCAAGAAGCAAGGCAACTTAGAAAAGAAAGTGTTACAGTTTCAGAGAGTTAAGAGTCTGTCATAGTGGGGCAACATGGAAGCAGGCAGCAGGCATGCTGGCTGAAGCAGTTGAGAGCTTCTTTTTTGGTGCAACCATTGAGGGGATTGTTGCATGGGTTTTTTGAACTCTCATAGCCCACTCCCAGTGACAGACCTCCTCCAACAAGGCCACATCTCCTAATTCTTCCTTTCCGATTTCAACAACTGGGAACCAAATCTTCAAATATATTATTAGCCCCAGGGGTCATTCCCAAGTCAACCACCTCAGTGTTATTTCCGTTCCCATTGTCCTGTAATTTAGCATCCATGAGAAAGACAGTAAAGAAAGATACGTAATGCATGAAGATAATTGAGAGTCCCTGCCCTTGTAGATGAAACTGACAGGTGGAACCTCCAGAGAGCAACGAAAATTCGTAGTTAAGTGCTAATTCATGTGGTGCATTAAGCAACACGCCAGAAGGACACGGAGTACAAGGAGAATGCCAAGAGCCAGTAGAGCCAGGAAGAGTCAGAAAGGCTCTTAAATGTTAGGGAGAAAATAGATAAGAAGTGGGGAAATGAAGATTTTCTAGTTCATATAGCCAAGATGAAGATGACACAAAGCTGACAGAGAAAGTAAACACCTACTGTGCGAGCATTGTGTACCTCAATTCCCCCTCACACTGCCTCTTTCTTCTCTCTTGTTCTGTCCTCTTTCCAGTACACACACACACACACACACACACACACACACACAGACAGAGACAGAGACAGAGAGACAGACAGAGAGAGAGGGGGAGAGAGAGAGAGAGAGAGAGAAGAGAGAGGGAGATTCACACACATTCACACACACATACACACTCATTTCCAGGTCCTACATTTATCTATATCCTACACATGCATATAGTTTGTAACTATATGATATAGATATATAGTCATAGATTTACTTCCAAATAGTGTTTATCTTACACCAATATTAAATTGTTTAGTTCTTGTTTTGTTAGGCTCAAAACTGATTGGCTGCTGGGGGTGGATCATTTATAACTTTTAAACTACAGTTACTAATCCATGAGGAAACAACAAGATGTAAGGTATTGGCTGTCATAGGACAATGTCCACTAAAATATCATGAAACTGGAAATCAAGAATAGGTTAACACTGATTCCAGAGAAGCATACTTCTCTTATTAGAAAAAGAAATTCTACACTGTAAAGTTGGTTATCTTTTGACCAGTGCTACCTTTCCCTTGCTTGTCCATACTTTTGGTTTATCATTGCTGTGGGAAGCAGAGAAGAAACTGCTCTGTAATATTGTCCCTCTGGATTTGGCAATAAAAGCTAAGAAAAAAAATAAAGTATTCCTTCATTGTAGTGAGTTAGTGATTGAAACAAAACTTTCCGGCTGGAGGTGTAGTCACGATTCATGAGTGCTGTTATGGACAAAGCCAGGTTTCTTAAGCCATGATATAGAGCTCATACATAAAACAGCATTGTTCTCTGCAGTTTCAGATGTGTGTGTGTGTGTGTGTGTGTGTGTGTGTGTGTGTGTGTGTGTACAGTTCCTGGGTTTAAAAATAATTTGAGTCATTGTGAGTCAGATTAATTTATCATGTGGTTTTGTAACTTGTTGATGTTGTATTAATTACCACCTCACTTATCTGGACCATCTCACAAGCTGAGATCAACACTCTTTCAATAATGTCAATCGAATAAAACATTCTTGTTTCATTATTGTATTTTGTTAATAGTCCTCCATGAGAAATTTGTGGCTAAATAGCCACGTATATATTCTGCAGATATAATAGGCACCATCATATCTGATGTACCATCGATTTCTCTCATGGATGCTAAATTTAAGGGCAATGGGGAACTAAAATAATACTGTGGTGGTCTGAATTAGAATGATCCCCAAAGGTTAATATATTTGACTACTTGGTCCCAGTGGTTGGGACTATTTGGAGAGACAATTAGAAAATGTGCCCCTGTTGAAGGAAGTCTGTCACTGGAGGTGGAGTATGAGGTTTCAAAAAACTCATGCAACATTCCCAGCTAGTATTGTACCAAGCCAGGAGCTCTCATCTGCTCTAGCCAGAATGTCTGCTGCTTGCTTCCAAATTGCCTTACCATGATGGACTCATGATTTAAATATTTGTTTATTTTATATATATGAGTATGCTGTCTTTGACAAATGCCAGAAGAGGACATCAGACCCTATTACAAATGGTTGTGAATCACCATGTTGTTGCTGGGAATTGAACTCAGGACCTCTGGAAGAGCAGCCAGTGCTCTTAACTGCTGAGTCATCTCTCCAGCCACATGATGGATTCTTAATCATATTCTCTGATACAGTAAAAACCAGATCTAAAATTTTATTATCCCCTCCCTTCCTTTACAAATCTCATCACAAACGTACCAATTATTAGCAGTTGTATTGTTCTTGACTCTAGCACAGGAAGTGTGTATTAATCTGTTTTCTGATACTGTAATGAAATACCTGTGTCTACATGTTGCATAAATAAATCTCACAGTTCTGTGGCATGGTACTGGCACTGACTCTGCTCTGGTGAGGCCCAAAGTGGATGACATGCAGTGATAAAAGTGTGTGGAAAGGTGAAATCACAAGACTACTCTGTCAATCCTGTTTGAGGGCACATCCCTAGTTACCTGAAGAGTCCTCACTAGGCTCTATATGTCTTGAAGATTCCATCACTTCTTCACATGGCCTCATTTGGACCTAGAATATGACACAGGAACTTTACAGAAGGAGGTCACCCATAGACCATACTCAAATCATAACAACTGTATCTTAAATGAGTCTACATCTGGGTGTGTAGACAAACAGCTTCTTGGAGGCTCTTCCCTTTACAAATATCATCATACATACTCTTTATTTCTAGAATCACCCAAAACAAAACCAAAAACAAACCAACAACAACAACAACAAAAAAAATCAACTTTGCTGGCCTTGCTTCTCACATGTTGTTGGAAGCCTGGCTCCTTTCACCTTTACCAATGGTTGCATTGATTCCTGCTGGGTGTTGGTGGGAGAGGATGTCACTTCCATTTTGATGAACTCTGGCTTCTCATTCTTGCTCTGTTGAATTCTCAAGTTCTTCTCAGCTTTCACTTCCTATCTGTCAGGCCATTTTTTCCGCACTATTTCACTGTGTTTTACGCTGTCCAAACTCTTTCCTCCCTATCAGAGTTTTCTGAAGGACTTGGGGACCTGAAGGAGAGTTACATAAAATACATAGCACATTTGATGTCGTCTAACCTTCACTGTTGGACAGCTTGCTCTTCAAGGTTACTTGATGGTATTAATGGAGTGATGGAGAGCAACATGTGCGTACGTGCAAACACACACACACACACAGACACACACACACACACACTTCGGGAAGGGTAGAAAGAGGTAGAGATGAAAAGTCACTGATCACAAGTTGTTATGTCAGTACTGACAACGAGTATTAAAGCTGGGTGACAAGTACGTGAAGCAATTGCAGTTTCCACTCTTCTCTCGTGTACACCCAAAATGCTGTTAATAAACTAATTTTTCTCTTTGGTGAATATAGTATATGAATAGTTAATATTGATTATGATATATTATACAATTAACAACTGTATGAGTCATACATATATTTACTTTTGACTCATTTAAGACTATTAACTCATAATTGACTAAAATGTGGAGGGCAGAAGTGAATGTTAGGTAGAAGACAAATTTAAGGGCACACTGGAAACACTTCAAGAAGGGATTCAATGATGACAAATGCATGAGTTATTTCCTGGCGCACAGGAATTGGATCAAAGCTTAGTGGCCACAGATACCAAACATTCATTATCCCAGAGCCGTGAGTTCCAAATCTAGGTGAAGTCAGGTGGATTTTTTTGGATCAAGATTTTTCATAACTTGCAATGAAGCATTTGCCTAGGGCTCAAATCATCGCAAGGCTTGGCCAGCTGAGTGTCTGCCTCCAAATCCATTTATGTAGTGCTTGGCAGAGCTCTGATCCTCAGTGGCTATTAACCAAAGACATCGAATACTGCCATGTATTTTTTTTTCCATTATGTGAATCCACAGCATGGAAGAGGTTACCTTAGAGTCAGTGGGGAGGGGGGAGCTCCAGACAGAGGTCATGTTCCTCTTGTCACTTAATTTCAGGTAGATGTTAGATTTGTACACATGTAGTTCTGTCTGCAGTGTGCCAATAAACCCAGCCATTGAAAGAGAAGATTATGCAAATTTAAGACTCCCCCTACCCCCCAGAACAGGGAATCATTGCCTGCCAGCCACAATTTGCTCTCTGAGTCCTGGCAATCCACCTCATTCTCACATTCCGAGAGGATGCATGCCCTGCTAAAGTCCCCTAAAGTCTCATTCCATCCCTGCATTAGCTCCAAGTTTGGAAGCTCAGCATCTGAGTCAAGTGTGGATATTGAAGCTCGGGTCTCTCTGTGTGTAGTGTCTCTTAAGATCTGGACCTTATAACTCAGAATCCAGGTTAATTTCTTCTCATGTGTCAACATGTAATGGTGGCATGGACACAGGAGAAGTACTATCCGTATTTCTTGTCATAGAGTGAGGATGTGAAAATTGAAGGGGTGGTCAAAAATATTTAATCCACAGTCCTTCTGGAGTCTGTTCATAAATGGTGACTATTTCTTAATTATGTTTGGAGGCTTATTGGTACTTCCAGGATCATTGGCTCTGCCCATTGGCTTTAATCGGCTGCCTCAGGTTGCTATAATAAAATAGCAATAGCTATTTAAATAGCTATTAAACAGGCTAAGCAATTTAAAAAGCAGACAAAAATTTATCTTCTTACAATTCTGGGGAGGTCTTCGGGCTTACAGAAGTCTTTCTTTTTATTAGAATATCTTTTATTGATACTTTGACAATTTCATACATGTAGACAACTTAATTTTATAAATTTGTTTTAATTTTGTTTGTATTTATGGGTGTCCGTGTGGAGTGTATGCCACATGTGTATGAAGAGGGCACTAGATTCTCTGGAACTGGAACCGCCATCAGTTGTGAGCTGTTCATGTGAGTACCGGAATTGCTGCTGAGACTCTTTGCTGCTGAGCCATCTCTCCAACCTCCTAAGCAATGTATCTTGATAATAGGTAAACAGACTCCCCTTGTCTACTCACCTCGGACTCCCTCCTTCATGTCCTCT
>JANHMN010000013.1:30127365-30154347 GCA_030674055.1 Rhabdomys pumilio | reverse complement strand
GATTGGGGTGGGGCAGGGTCAAAGGAGTTAAACCAAGTATCCCAGCCATGGCCTGAAATGTAGGATGTGTAACTATTGATCTGGGTGATCTACTCCAGAAGTTTCCAGGCAAAATGTTAAGTTTCCTCTTACTGTTAGGAGTAAATTAAAATGTAAGTTAAGCAATGAAGGGAAGGGCTGCTAAGCTGTGCAGAGCTAGAACTTGTCAGGTTTCAAAATGGCAAAAGGTAGGAAATGACTTCAAAGCAAACTCCAAGCTTACAGCAGCCCCAGAACAAGGGCCAAGACTGGGGTGGGTTGGGGTTGCAAAATCAGTCCTTAACTCCTCAGAAAAATCAAAAGGGGTGCATCAGACAGCTCTTTAGTCATAGCAAAGGCCCTTTGAGATCAAAGGTATTCAAAAGGATAGACAGGAAGAGGAGAGATATGCTGGATTCCCCAAATGTGAGAAAGCAGGCTAGCAAAGCTAACCCATCTGTAAAGTGAAAAAGGAAGAACAGTTTCACAGGAAGGGCCAGGGTTCTTGTGTGGATGGATCCATTCTTAGGAAGGACCCCCAACCTTCCCTTGGGCTTTACTCAGAGCTAGTACCTTTAAGGCATATATATATTAGCTTAAAACCCACCTCTCTTCTACCTATTCCTCAGTTCCTAGGACATCCCAGCTTTTCAGGTACTTGTTATAAAGCACACACTGAAAAATACAAATTCTGTACTGGGCAGAGTGGCAGCAGAGTATATGTCACATATGTACAGAGATACGCACAAGTATGTGCACATCCGGACGTACCGTTTGACCTTGAGAGTCTGTGAGCATTCATTAGTTAGAGTGTGTGAAGTTTGTTGCCTTTGTATCTAACACTAGATTTTGATGAGCATCCTTGTTGGAGACAAGGAACCAGAGTTGGGGGAGCCACAAATACAAAGAGGGATGAAACTCATGCCAGGTCTTGTTTCACCCCTTACCTTGATAGCACGGATGGTTTACAGAAACAGGACTCCTTACTGAAGAGCAAACACATACAATCAAGCCTGGCGTCATCAAAGCTGAAGACAGAAGCTAGGGGTTTAGCATGGGCTGGTCAACACTGCTTTGCCCTGTGGATGGCTGCACAGATGTCAATAGTGTGTCAGCTACGAGTCAGCTCTCTTTTACTTTCACCTTCAGATTCGCACACAGGAGTCTCTCTTGGAACCTCACCTAAGCTGAACTGTACAGCTGTTCAAAAAAGGTACTTCTGGGGCAAACAATTCGATCTAGACAAATTGACACTTTATAAAGCTTCCATAAGAAAAGGTTCTTTTTTTTATTTCTGTTGGCTTTGTTGTTGTTTGTTTTTTCATTTTGTTTGTTTTTGTTATTACTGTTTTAAGAAGTACTGTGTTAAGAAACAGCTTGTCAGAAGACAGTTTCTGTTAGAGAACAAAACAGAGGAATCCTAAGACTTTAACCACTGGGTAGGAAGAAGTAAATACAGAGTTATCTGGACCACAAACCAATGCTGAAACAGTGTTCGCCTCCTTTAGAAGGAATTCTGAGCTAGCCAGGGGGATGAATTGGGTGAGCATTGATCATTCCATCTTCTTCTAGAATAAGAGATAATCAGACCTTGTTTGGGATAACTTGATAAAGGGAGAAATATTCAAATAAATATTTCTAAATTAGAATGAGAGAGCATCTTAGGGCAACATTGGAAGTATGGCAGTACTTGGTATATCTCCATATTAAAAATTCAACATCAAACAGGATGTGTCTATAGGTTGGTATGGGGCTTAAAATGGAATATTGATAATTAGAAAATATAAACGTGTTATGCATGAATGGGTTAAAAAATAAATCCAACGCAAGTAACTTCAAAGTACAGTACTTTTTACTATATGCCAACGCCTCGAGGCAAAAGGCTAGTGAACTTGTTTTCCAAAGGAATATGCGCTTAACATCCTGAAACTACCCTCAAGTAAACCATAGGCTCAAACAAATGAACAAACATGCTTTGGATCATGTGTGTCAGTGTTTTCTCCAAGGAGAGTAGGTAAGATGTATTAATGACATTGGGGTATTAACTGAGAATCAGAGTTAAGTGTGTGATGTATGAATACAAGTATACACAGAGTACGTATGTGGGCAGGTATGTCTGTGGACAGGCATTTGCATGCTTGTGCTTGTGTTTTCACTCTCTCTGCTGAGATGGCACTGAATATATGATACTTTAATGATGTGAGCACACATGGCGCCTAGGTCTACATTTATTTTGTTGCAGTCCTTCAGTAAAAGGAACTGAAACCATGGAATTGGTGAGAGAAGAGAAGGCTCCATGAGTAAGCCCCTCCCATAAAGGTGAGGCATATGCCAATATTCATGACATGGACACATGTCAAGAGGGTACAGAAGTTCCCTGGCCAAATATTGACCACTTTGTAAAAGAGAGTTTAAAAACGTAACAGAAAGGAGCCATAATCCACAGAATAAAATGAACACCAGCGAGTCCATTTATACACAAATGAAGATCGTGTTTAGAGTGTAATTCTAATTAATACTGTAGCAATGTAGAGTGAGTCCTGTAAACTTACATGATTGGTAAGCGTCATAGAACGATTTAATTCTGGCAGGACTCATGATGGGTGTTAAAACTGCTAGCTGAAACATTCATTCTAAAGCCAAGAAAAACAGCCAGGTTCAAAACTAAGTGTTTTAGTTAGGAGAGATGACAGAGGTTCTGGTTGGTCGACAAAATGATGGACTGGGTATTAGGACTATCTTGTATCTCACTGGTACAAATAGGAATAATTATGCTCTAATTGTATTTTGAGAAAAAAGTATTATTTTAACAGGAATGGTGATATGTAGGAGGAGCTAAGGGGGAAGGAGCACCGAGAGGAAGAAATGGAGTAAGGAGAGGAGAAGCAAGGTGATGAGAGAGAGAAAGAGAGGGGGGGCATGGAGGCAGATGTTCACGTGTCTCCACCAGTCAAAGACAGTTTATATATCTAGGTTGGGCATTGGGTTACACTTCTGATTTAGCATTACCAAACTTATAAAGCCTTTGACTGACATTTAAAAAAAATTGTATAAAAGCAAAAAGGAAAAGGAGGCATGGGATAAGGGTTTTTTCTAGGGAGGGGAAATGGGGAAAGGGGATGGCATCTGAAATATAAATAAAATATAAAAAAAATTAAATTAAAAAAAACTGCTAGCTGAAAACTGTGATTAAAACAAAAGCTATTTATATAGAACTAAAGTTCCTCCTTTCCAAATGCCTCTTATTATAAGGTGGAAAATGGCAACTCTAGTTTGATGAATGTATCATCTTAGCAAAAGGATCAGATTAGACATCACCTGTATTAGAGCACCCAGTGACAAGGTCACAGTGTTTGTATAGTTACTTTTCTCATTGATGACCCTGAATGCCAGACAAGAAGCAACTTAAAGGGATACTGTATTTTCACTCACGGCTTGGCAGTGTAGCAATGCACTGTGCTGGAGAATGTGTGCAAGAGTAGGAGCTGCTAGTGGCTCTGTGGGTGGGAGTGGAAGCCTGCTAACTAGATCTCAGCAAACCGGGACACGGTGATTGCACAAGCAGCAAGGCTATGAATCTAGACCTGCTATGAATACAGACCCTGGTAACTCACACTCTTAGGTGGGCTTCCCAAAGCTCTCACAGCTTCTTAAAACAATACCAAGATCTGGGGACTGAGTACTCACACACACACACACACACACACACACACACACACACACACAACTAAATTCAATCATGTGGGAACATGAGAAAAACCCCAAGTGAGAGACATTTTTCAAAACCAGCCAGGGCTTCCAAGAGTCATAGTTGTGGATGACAAAGTGTTAGGAACCATCTAGATAAAGGGAGATATGATGGCCTCTGGTACGGGCCATGGGTTCAAGTCTAGGCGAGAAAGTCTACATTTGTGGAATGTTGCCAAATATGAATCAAATATATAGATGACTTAAATAGCATAGTGATTGGTATAATTTGAGAGAAGTTTGGGGAAAAATATATGGAAACAACATGATATTGTTTTTATACTCTTTTGACTGTGAGATATTTAAAATAAAGATAAAGGCTTAAATAAGTTGTCAAACAGTAGTAGGCACGAAGTTTAAGAGTGTAGATCAGAGGCTAGGCGGTAGCAGAGTAATCCTAGAGTCGGTCACACAGCCAGCCCCATCTCAACGTTGACTTCTCCATGTATAATTTTGGTGATCAATAAAACTTAGTTCGTGCTATACATTGAACATCCATGTTGACTTTCTCACTTGCTTCATTGTTTTTATTTTTTATAGGCAGAGATATATAAAGATTAAAAAAAAAATAGGAACCTCAAGGCTGGAGAGATGGCTCAGCAGTTAAGAGCACTGGCTGCTCTTCCAAAGGAACCAGAACCCCCATGGCAGCTCACACCCATCTATAATTCCAGTCCCAAGGGATCCGGCACCCTCTTCTGGTCTCCACAGACACAGTAAACACATGGAGCACTGACGTGCATGCAGGGTATAAGTATGCCCGGAAGTTTGGGAAGAATTAATCACTTCTATATTACTTATTTTTATTATTTTAAAGAAAGAAGCTGATAACTATACAGCATTACACACCCCTAAAACACTGTACTAATATGGCTGAAGGTTATTATTCCTGTAGGCTCGAACACTGGAATGCTGATATATAACCACAGTGTCCGTTCCAAAGTATTTAATAAAATGAGATAAAACTTTAAAGGATGAGTAGATCTGGTAACAGGGGCTGTAAGTCCAGGCTTAAGCCAGGGTACAGAGAACAAAGAACCATGTAAGTGCGGTCAACGGACAAGAGAGAGATCGGGGATGCTCCAGTTTAAATTGTCAATGGGATGTGTAAACAGAAGTGCAATTGGGGTTTTGATTTATATCCAAGAATAGATCTGTTTCCCAATCTGTTAAGTCTGCAAACATCCAAGTATTTCGGAACAATCCAGATTGAAAACTGGACGTACAGCACTGGATTTAGAAGAACGTGTCCATTCAGGTTGGCAATGAATTTAGATACTCAATAGGGCATGGTGCATGGGATATAGTCCTCCCTGGAGACAAACAACTGAAGGAAGGAAAAGGAAAACAGGAAGTAGAGGTAGTAGACTGTGTCACACTCTATTAGTTCATTTTCTGTGGTAACAAAATACCAAGCCCACTGCTTTCCAGGAAAGTTCATTTAGCTCACAATTTTGTAGAGGTAGAAGCCAAGATATGGCAGTCCTGTCTATTTGGCCTCTAGTGAAGACTCTCTTGGCTGAATCACATGGTGGAGAATGAAGAAGGAAAATAGCTGTGTGCAGGAGAGACCGAGCCCATGGGTGCTCTTGCTTTATTGCAATCTACTCTTGGGGGAACATATTTATCCTTTGATACCAGCATCAATACCTTTCGAGAGTAGATACTTCATGTAGCAATTACCTCACTGTAGGCTCCAATTCTTAAAGGTTCCATTACCTCAAACCCATCCCTCTGACGGCCAAGCTTTTAACACATGAACTCTTGAAGAACAAAGTACACCCATGCTACAGCAAGCAGTCAAGGGGATAGCTTGATCATCAGCTGGTGACTGACCCTTGTCCACAATGAGAGCTTTGGAAGGATTACTACTGCTGATCTTTGGCTTCAGTATAACAGAACCTATCTGACAAGGTTGCCATATGAATTAAAAAAAATGTATTTATGGTCATGCTAATTTCAAGAGTATGATGACTATCTCCAGGCAAAGTGGTAGTTTGCATAAATGGTTTTACAAAGAGGTAATCTGTCAGCATTCCTTAATGGACAAGTAGACAATTGGTCTGAATGCCCTTAGACATTTCAGGGTTCCATCAAGACACTGAGGAGTCTTGGCTGAACCTGCAAATACTCATTTGATTCTCTCCACGTGTGATAGTGAACAAGCATGTTTATTTTATGGCTCAAGAAACAAAGCTCATTGGTTACAGCAAAGTCTCTCAACATGAGCACTGCGGTATTCTGGATCAGACCAGTCTGAGCCATCACCTCCAGAAAAAATATATCTGTCAAGCTTTCATGTTAAGGATACGAACATGTAGGACTATTTTCTGTAATCAAAATACTTTTATGACATTGAGTCTTTTGTTCATGCATACAAACATAACCATATTTTATTAGGTGTAAATAGTTAACATGCAAGGATTTCTCAGACAGTGCTTGTGTATAATCCAGACATATAGGCGAAAAGCTTCCTCATTGGCTTGCCCCTCTTTCCTTCTCCTGGGGGTGGGTGTAAATTTGTAGGAGGAAAAGGGTAAGGGATAAAAATACTGTCTTGTTGTGAGTGGAGTCATTTGCTTTCATATTTTGATGCCTTTTCTTCCTAGGATGATATTATTTGAGCTTTAGATAATTCCATTTATTTTTTTTGATAAATAATTCTATTTATTTATCTTTTTGTTTTTGAACGCAGAAAAATTCACAGCCTCACAGAGTCTGCTGGCACCAGCCTCCATCCCGGGCTTATCTGCTTACAAGCTTGTGTGAGGCCACAGCCTCTAGCTGTCACTGTATTTCATTCTTAGGCTAACCACTAGGCTTCTTTTGAACTTCCTTTTTTTGCCTCTGTCTTTCTCTTTGAAATCCAGATTCAGGGATGCTTACAGTGCCCTGCCACACCACCCTCAGCACCATTGATAGTCTCACGTGTGCACTCCTTTTCCTAAGAGCACTGGCACACCCACTGGCTAATATAGGCTCCTCACACTGAGCCACAAAGGTGCTTACCCAGAACACCTTGCTTCTTTTGATTGTGATGGCATCGACAACTTTTCTATACATGTCTAGGCAGCCTTTGTAAGGGATTCTGGGGCCAGGTATACTCTGACTAAGCACCACCAAGTGTTGAAGGGTCAGAGTGACTCATGCTGCGTGCACTCTACTCTCTCACTGGGCTGTATGCACACACTCTTTTCTTTCTTCTTCTGGAAACTTCTCATAGAATGTAAAGTCAGGCTCTTCATCACATTGTTCTCAAGCATCTTTCTTTTTCTAACTAACCAGGATTCAATTCTGTTTTGAGTTATTAAATAATTATTTCACAATTGTTGGTTATATTTTTCCCTATAAGGAGAACATGCCATTTGAATATAGTGGCCATCACTTTTATATTCTGTGGAGTATCTGCATTGTGTATATATATATATATATATATATATATATATATATATACACAATTGAATTGTGTATTGATATTGAATAGTGTGATATATATACATATATATATATATATATATTAGATATTGAATATTGCGATCCATTGATATAAAAATATAAAAAACTCAAGCACAGTTCCAAATTATTTTTTAAGATTCACAATAGTTTTGAGGCATGAAAATATTTTGGGAAACAAAGAACAAGTGAACCTGGTTTTATAACATTTATAACGTGATCTTTAATGAAATGATGGTTACGAATATGAGGAACTACTCAGAGTGCCAAGTAAACGGTGGGGCCCGTTCTGTGTATTTGCCATTGCTGTTTTCCAGTGGGCCATTTCCGAGTCAGTTGTTCTTCCTCTTCAGAGTTCTTTTTCAATGATACAAGTGTGAAACTTCAGTTAAAAAAAAAACAAAACAAAACAAAGAAATCAGAGGGCACGAGGTTGGAGAAATGGCTCAGTGGGTAAGAGTGCTACTAATCACACATGAAGATCAAATACTGAATTCCTAGCAGCCTCATAGAAATCTATGCATGGATGCATGTGACTGTAACCCCAGCACTGGTAAGTGGAGACAGGTGGGTCCTTGGGGCTGGCTAAAGTCAGCTAAGCTGAAATGGTGGAAGTTAGGATTCAGTGGATGATCCTGTCTGAAGGAGATAAGGCAGAGAGTCATAAAGCACTTGATCGATTCCCTTTCCACACATGCATAGGCACTTGAACACCACACACACACACACACACACACACACACACACACACAAGCAGCACCAGCATATGGCATCAATACAGAGTTTAGAGGAACAGGGTCTTTTATTATCACTACCAACCATAAAAGTAATTATTTCCCAGAATACTTTTCTTGTGGATGAAGCTAAATCCACTAGACTTTCCACTAAATTAAACAAATTATCTTCCTCAGCACTTAAAGAATTCTCTGGGGTATTTTTTATTCTTTCATATTTAAAAACCAACTAACAAGACCTTGATTTGGTCAATATCCCAACCATCCATTTATTCAGCAAATGATTATTGGCCACTTTTTATGTTCTAGGTATTGAGATTCCAGTGGCCTTCATCATCAAAATCCTATACATTTGGACCTGTCTGGATGACTCACTGAGTAAAACGGTTTGCCACCAAGCCTGACAACATGAATTCAGTCCCTGGATCCCATACAGTAGAAGCAGAGAATTGTTTTTCACAAGTTGCACTCACATGTACACAAAACAAACAAAATAGTAATTAGCAAAAAAAAAAAAAATCTGATGATGTTTTATTTAGGACTTAATTTCCTTTAAGCAGATACCTCAAATCATGTAAGAATTTTTTAGGCAACTTAGAATCCCTTTAAAAATGGCTCTCTTTTTCATAAACACTTTAAAAAAACATTTTTCCATAAATAAGTTCGAAGTTTTAAAATGTAAAATGTAATTGGAAATTCTGAACATCTGACAGATTTTCTTTGAGTATTAAGTTTCTTTTTGCCTTCGAATCTAGGGCAGAGGAAGTACTTGTGGACTGTGTTGAAAAAAGTAGCCGAATGACTGGCACCTTTGGAGGTAACTGCCCCCTGTAAGGATCTGCAAGCGGAGGACGATGCTGAACAACGTATGACGCATGGGGCCTGAATCGAGTGGCGTTTTAATATTAGCATTTAGAAGAGAGATAAACACACAGCCTCCAAGGAAAGTGATCCTTTCTGAAAATGATCTGGGCACACGTGGGAGGCCAGAGAAACCCCGGAGCTGTTGACAAGTGGAGGTTAGTAAATATTTGTGCCAGAAACACCCACAGCTCTCAGAGCAGCATCGCCCCCATTCCGCTGCTCTGCTAGACAAGTAAACACACTAGACTCCTCCGTGGAATGCCTTACAGGATACTATATTATTTCTGGCATCTTTCAGTAAAATATTAAAGAGACTCTCTGCACAGACAAATATATACCAGATATCAGTTCTTCCTTGGCTAACTTGACAATGCCACACCCGATGTTCTTTGCTGTCTGACTGTCATTTGACCCGGCTGAAGTTTGTCCAGCACCTCTGCTGTTGCCAGCATGCTCTACTCTGTACATGGTTGTTACCAAGTCCATATTAGGAGCGACTTGATAGCTGATGTTTACTTGGACAAATGGAATACAGTCCTAGAGGAAAGAATAGACCTTGTGCAGTCCGACTTTCCTGGGTGTTCATGAAGACGTGGTACTCACAAAGTCACCGCACTCTTCCCTTGCTGGAGACAGAATGAAAACCTGCAGCCATAATTCCAAAGCTCCAAAAGTGGTCCAACAATTAAAATATGTCTTTTTTTTTTTCAGAAGGCACGGGACCGTTGTGCCTCGGCGAGTTTTCATTTCAAAGCTGAACAATGTGTTTTCAAACAATTTTCTCATTAAAAGAGATATTTTTTCTTAAGCTTGCTTCGATTAATTGCCTTTGATCCTTTGACTACTCTGCCGGTCTTGGTCAGGATAGTTTGTTTAGTAAAGCCCATGTTATCGTTTTCCTGCTGCAGATAAAACGTCCTAGTTAATTAGTTGCAGCCAGGAAATGCACCATTTCAATTATTTTCTGAGATGTGATAAAATAACAAATCCTCATTTAAAAATCACATTAAAGGAATCAGGCTTAAATGCTAAACCATATTTAATATAACTCACTTCAGTAGAAATATGCTACCAAAGGAGGCTGAAAAATGGGTTTTTCTTGATTTGATAATCACTTACTGGGTTCTTTCTTGGGGAGTATTAAAATATCAAACCGTGAATGTTTCAGTGTTGCTAAGAATTCCAAGAAGCTTTCACAGAAGTTTCTAGAACAAAGCAAGTATGTGTGCACGTGCATGTGCTGTGTATTATTCATGTGTGTGTGTGTGTGTGTGTGTGTGTGTGTGTGTGTGTGTGGTTAGAGGCTTTTCCTGGGGAGAAACAATATTTGCACAAGTCAACTAACCCCAGAAAGAAACCCATGCAGACTGAAGAAAAGACTGCACTAAAGTTCAACTTGATCAAGTTTCGCTGGCCAGTCTCTTCCCCAAGTAGTTGTCTAATGCTTCTATAAATCTCTGGAGGAGCCTTAGAGAATCTTGCATGTTTTCACTTTCCCAGACATAAGATTCTGGAGTCTCATGAGCCTCCATCTCCTGAGTAACCTTGCTACATTTTTAGAGGAAAAAAAATACAGAAATCTCAATTCAAAAAAAAAAAACCCTGAAATGTAGCTATGAGTGCATGTGCCTGTGAAGGCGAGAGCTCTGCATCCTATTTGGGGAGCCAAGGTGTCTCAGTGAACCTGGAACTCACTGATTTGACTAGGCTGGGCCTCTCCACTGAGGATTGCGGGTCTGCCCATCTCCACAGCTCTGGGATTACAGCAGCACATGTAATACATACATAAACACACATACATACATATATACATACATACATACATACACTTACCTATCATCTATATCTGTTATCTATCTATGTATCTATGTATCTATGTATCTATGTATCTATGTATCTATGTATCTATGTATCTATGTATCTATGTATCTATGTATCTATCTATCTATCTATCTATCTATCTATCTATCTATCTATCTATCTGTCTATTTATGTATATTGAGAGAGAGATTTAAAACAGCAGCATTCCATCTGTCTTTTCTTAATCAGTCACCATGTTTCCGACTAGCCTAGGCCTGAGGCCACAAGCAGCAGCAGCAGCAGCATACTGCCACTGCTCAGCTCAGGCTGTCTGCTCAGGAGACCAGAGACACTGGCCCTGCCACTCATGAGATGCCAGCTTGGGAGATGGCTCTGACAATCTTCCATGCTGTCTC
Organism: Rhabdomys pumilio; assembly: GCA_030674055.1. Taxonomy (NCBI): domain Eukaryota; kingdom Metazoa; phylum Chordata; class Mammalia; order Rodentia; family Muridae; genus Rhabdomys; species Rhabdomys pumilio. The sequence continues at coordinate 30,143,315 of JANHMN010000013.1, read as the reverse complement.
CACAAGGTTGGGCTGAGCCCAGACCATCCCACCATCCACGTGGTACCCAGTATGAATGAGACTCTAATGCTTAAAGATTAATCAAATGCTTTATATGTTTGGTAATGCTCAATTAACCAGATGCTCACACAATTGGAGGTGTTTCCCAACTAACTAACCTATATATAAGTTGTTGCCCAGGACTGTTCTTGGTACATGCGTGGTCATCCATGTCGCCTACAACTCTGTCTCCCTTGCTCCTCCTCTTTCTTCTCCTCTTCCTCTCCTTACTCCTCCCACCTTAGCTCCTCCCAACTTGAGTGATTTTCCCACTACATCTATGTTTTTGTATCATCTGTATCTGTATCCACATCTGTCTGTCTGTCTCTGTATCATCTGTTTCCATATATATCCCTGTCTGTCTGTCTATCTATCTATCTATCTATCTATCTATCTATCTATCTATCTATCACTGTATCACTATATCTCTGTGTGTATACGTGCATCTTTGTGTACATGTATGTGTGTGCACGCACACATGTACGCATGTGCACTAGAGGATCCAAACTTAAGTTCCCATGCTTATGCTACAGACACGTTATTGACTGAGCCATGCATCTGGTTTCCGAAAGAGATTGTCTCTCTTTAAAAAGATTTTTTAAGAACATTATACATGATCAATGTATCTATTATCATTTCCACCCCTTCCTCCTTCCTTAGGTTCCTCCCATGAATCACTATTACCTTCTCTTGTCCCTTCAACTCTTCCCATTCACCCTCTCAACTCATGATCTCATTATTATTCCCAACACAGACACACACACACACACACACACACACACACACACACACACACACACACGGCAACCTCCCAAATCTGTTTAGCAATGCAAATCTGTAGATGTGTCCAGGGATGACCACTTGGGATTGGACATCCTATACAGAACTTCATCCCTGGAAGAATTTGGTTCTCCCTCTCTCCACAGCAACTGACCAACTGTAGCCTTTCATCCAGAGTGGGATCATGTGAAATTTCCATTTTCCATGCTGGCATGTCAACTAGTGTTGTCATTACGCAGGTCCTACTTGAACAACTGTAATGTTGAGATTCATGGGTATGTTTTCTCTGTCACACATAGGAGATACTTCTATTGGTAGATGTCCTGGGCCTGTGGCTCTTAAAACTTCCCTACCTTTTATTCCCTAATTTTTTCTCTGGAAACAATACAGCCTATTACTATTGCATTGGTAGCCTTCCAGAACATATAGGTGAGACCTATATGTACTGCTGAGGACAACACACATTTTGTACACAGGACGTGAAAGAATCAAGATGGAATTGAACTGGTAGCCTCTCCTCTGTAGCTCTGAGGACCGGTTTTCCTTGTAGCCAAAAGTATTAACAATCTGCCAATGGAGAAGAGCAATTGGTAGGTCTACTAACTGTAAAGCCAATGAACCATAACAATGACTGTGGAAGCAAGAGCTACCCAAGGGTTCAATAGTGGCACTTTTATCTTGGGTGCACTCAATAGTTTCCTAATTTGACCTAAGGCCCATTCGCTACAATTGAATCTGTGCCTGGTACCAAAAATCTCACCAACTCCCTATGGCTGGACAGGCCATAGACCCTCGAGAACTTATTACTGCTGTTTTTTTCTAAACCAATATAATTTCTACCTGTGGTCTAAATGCTAAGTACCCATGGATAAGCATAGCTCTCGTCCTTCATCAAAGAAGGTTCTTTCTGCAACTACTGGAGACCATTACAGAGATTCACAGCAGAACAAATGCATTGACTAAGGCACTTTGGGTGACCAACCCCAAATGAAACATACACAACTCAGCCCCCAATTAGTGTGCAACACTGACCTGTCTTTTTCATCTTGCCGTTAAGAAAGTAATTTAATTTCCCCTCAACCTAATCTATTTTGGTAGATAACTGAGAATGGAAGAAAAGTATTCTGTAAATTCAGGGGAAGGAGAAATACTGAATACTAATTTTTTACTTATAAGTCACTATGGCATATATAAGGATAAGAGAATTGTCAGTTTATCAGAAATTGTATAATGAGGGAAAACTTTGTGAAAACTCTCTTATTGCCTTAAACTATTTCAGTTACTTTATCAAGTCATCAGAATTCAATGATCCTACAGCATTCCCAGGCCCAGCTGCTGTTGTTATAAACAAGAAGGGATCAACACCCTAAGTGGATCTTTCTTGAATTTAGGTCTAACATAAAGCCAGAGGAAATCTTAGAAAGTATCAAGCTAGGACAATTACTCTATCTTACAGAGACTCTCGTGGGTCTTGTAGGCTTCCACAGAGTTTCAGGCTACTTTCTCCTTCTGTGCTGTAAATTCTCTTCCTGAGACTTTTAGAGAAGCCCACATTCAAGGACAAGGCACTGTGTAACAACAAGATTTAATTAAGGACCCAGGAGGTGGTGAAGATTGAATGTTATGCAATCAAATGAAATATTCTTCTGCAGTGTTTTGTTTTCTTAACAAATTACCAAAGTTACTCGGGAAGAAATCTAATGGAGAGTAAACCCCAGTGATTAAATCAGGGGTGGTAACGTCTGTGACCTCAGAGGGCACCTTGTTTTCCATTATTGTCTGAGTCCATTTCAAGTACAACTAACTTCAAGAATAATACAGAGATGGTTCAGTGTGGTGGCACTTAGGAGGAAAAGGAAGGTGGGTCTCTGAGTTCTAGGTGAGCCTATTTCAGGCCAGCCAGGACTACATAGTGGGACTCTGTCTCAAAGAAAGGGGTTGAGGAGGCCTGGAGTTGGTGGTGCATACCTATAATTTCCACCCTTGGGATCCTTCGCCAGGAGAATCTTAAGTTCAGTTCAGCCTGAGCTACATACTGAATACTATAATAGTTTGAGATATTTTGGTAAAGTGAAAATTGGTTCAGAAAAAATTTCAGAATTAATTTCACAGGAAGGAGCAAATAATGCTGACGTCTACCTCAGTACAGCAAATGCTAACTCGATCAGCCTGTTACTTTTAAAAGTTTCAAGTGTCTACCTTGCAAGAGCTCAGAAAGCCCTGGGTTCAAGTTCTGGTCTAAGTCATTCATTCTTTCACTCATTCAGACTTTCCGCAAACATGCTACAAACTGTGTTCTACGACTGTGTGAGATACTACTGAGAGGAGAAATATGTATGAATGCTCCAAAGATGTGCCATGCTGTAGGATCAGGGCACCTCCAGTCTAAGCCCTTTGCGTAGTTTCCTAGGGGAAGCATATTTACGCTGAAGTCTAAAAAATAACTATGTAGCGTTTACTGTGTGAGAAGTAGGGGAAAGCATTCCAGGTGGAAGGAAGGCACACACAGAAGTCATGAGGATGCAGACAGCACAGTGTTTGGAGACATAAAATTACAAGGTTAGTATGTGTAAGCACAGCACCCCTGTAAAAGCTTTGAGTAAACAAAGCCACTGTCCAGATCGTAGCTTTAGATATAACAGAACTCCTCACAGAGAAGGCTGAATTCTCTAAAAGAGACCTGAGATGTGTCAAGATTAAAGTCGATTCAGCTTGAAGGCGTTACTTTTAGCCAAATGCCTGACAATTGGACTATGAAAGGGGGCAATAATGACAGCTTGTGAAACATCAAACAAAATAGAAAACCATTGGTGTATAATTATTTAATTATTATACATGAGTAAATTTAAAGTTTGGCAGCAGATGAGATTTTCATGTAGTTTCAAATTATCTTCCTATAAAAATAGCTGTCAGTTTAAAAGACAGAGGATACAGTTGTCCATAGATCCCTGGCAGACACTACCTTGAGTAATCAACATTAAGACGGTTAGTGTAGTTAGTACATGCTGAAATGGTGTATCATATTCCAGCAGTCACTGAGAATGGAACACCATTTCCTTATATTGGCTACCAAAGTGCATAGGTATCATGATGACAGCTCAGGCCCATCGGGACTAAGAGGCACATGATTACCCTGGCTTGTAATCTTCAAGTTTAAGATCATAAAAGTCAATGGAAGTATGAAAACCTTGTTTCAGGCCAAAGGATACTAAGCAGACATTGTAACTGATGACAGGGCTATGCCTGCATCTTTGGCTGAAAGAAATATTATTTGGATATGTTTCATAAAACTTGAATAGAGTTTGAGAGATGAATGAACATGAAGCTCCTTCATTTCGTGGCTGGAGTATGTATATGTCGGGGAATGCTCTGATTTAAAACAAACCCTTTGAAGCTTTTGAGGCTAATGGTGGTTGTATCTATAGTCTGTACACCCAACTGATTAAAAAAAAATTCCTTGTACTATATCTCCAGATATGTTTTGAGCAAGCTCGATATTCTTTTAAAATAAGCAATAAATTCAATAGTATAAAGAATAAGACCAGGGGCTGGAGAGACTACTCAGCAGTTAAGAGTGTTTGATGCACAATCATGAGGTTTAGGGATCAGATCTCAGCACCCACTTGAGAAGCCCGAAGTTCAGCAAATGTCTCTGACCCTAACTTGGAGGGACCTGAGGCTGTCTTCTGACTTCTACATGTGTGCAGGCTACTCCACCCATGAACACATACAGTGTGCATATGCTTACATAGATAAAAATGATGTCGTTAAAAAATGATAAGAAGGCTAATATGACTAGAAATTTTGACTTGGATTTCCCCATCTGAATAAGCAGTGCTAAGCAGCTATGCCCCAGTTAGAATGCATTGCAATAACTAGTCCTCAGGAGTAATAAACAAATGACAAAGAATATGTGTTACATTTTATTGCTATGTAACAAATGTCTAAACAGTTGGTGCTGAAATATCACAATTTATCATCTTGGAATATCTAGACTGCAGTTTGGAGAATATCTGAGTCAGCTCTTTGAAGAAAGGTGGAACACCAGCCCACTGTCTTCTCCTCTGGAGCTCAGTGTCCTCTTCAAACTCATTCCTAGTATAAGTGGAGTTCAGTTCCTTATAGTGCAGGATGGAAGCCATTCTATCTTCTCTGACTGTCATCAGGGGAAGGCTCTTGACCAGGGAGATGCTTACCCATGATGCCTCCATCCCAGCGTGAAGAACTTCCTTCACATTGACATTGGGTCCTCATGTTTGGAATCTCTCTTTTTCTTCTATTACCATCTACAGAAATCTCTGCTTTTAAAGCTCATTGGATTAGGTGAAGTCATCCAAAAAATCCATATATCTTGTTGTCATCACTGGAGATTGAACCCGAGCCTCCTGTTGGGCAAACACTCTACCAATGAGTGATAGCTTCTCCCCAAATTCCCTTATTGTAAAGATGAACTGATTAGTAATTCTAACTACATGTATACCACCCCCCTTTGTCATGCAACATGATCATGGAAGCAATGCCTGGTAAAGATCATGAGACCATCTCAGAACAGTGATGAAATGGACAGATTGGAAGAATTCTTTGGAGTCTATTTTTAAATGATGCAGGTGGCAAGAGCTTGAAAATTTGGTTCTTATATCCCTGATCTGAAAGTTGAGGCATTTGGGGTTATGATTTGAGACACTGTCAATAGCGAGTGTCCCTGACTTACCTCTACTATGCTACAGGAGTGGTCAGAGAGCCTCTGATGTATACTGCGACTCTAGCATAGAACTCAATGCCTGGCATATTGCAGATGATCAAAAGAGAAGACAGCAACAACAACAACAACACAGTGAATGAATGATAACATACAACAGCCAAAGATTTATTTCTTATTTAAGTAATCAGAATCCCAGGTGCAAGTCTCTGAGTCATTCTCCTAGAATAAGGCAGGTTAGGGTAGAAAACAGACAGTGAATTTCCAGTTTCCTTTTGATTAATGATATCTCTGTATTTATAGAAGCCAGAGGTACAATTTTAGGGCATAATTTGCCAAAATAGCTTGGAATATAGCCATTTATCAGTAGAGGCAGTTAATACATTAGTACAAAGGATCTTACAGTGGTATGCTGCTGCAATGAACAGATTGTTATTATTATTATGAAGCTTAAAACATTGTAAGAGGAGGTAACTGTTTTGAAAATTATTCTAACAGTATCTTTATTTCTTTCTAATATACAATTTGAATCTGCCGTTCTAGTTTGCTTGTGTTGCTGTGATCAGCACTGAGACTAAAAGCAACTAGGAGAAAAGCATTTATCTGGCTTACAGGCTAGTCTATCATCCAGGGAAACCAAGGCAGGAACTCAAGGTAAGAGCTTGAAGCAGAAACCATGGAGGAACACATCTTACTGGCTTGCTTCCTCTGGATTATCAAGCTACCTCCCTTATACAATGCAAGCCCACCTGCTCACTTGCATAGGGATGACACTACCTATAGTGGACTAAACTCTCTTACACCCATCAGCAGCCAAGATAATACCCCAAAGCCATTCCCACAGCCATGTCCACAGGTCAGTCTAACAGAAGCAGTTACTCAATTGAAATTCCTTCTTCCTTGATATGTCTAGGTTTGTATCAATTTGACAGGAAACTACGACAATGACCAAGGTTAAAAACAAATTGAAGCCTTCAGAGGAAAACAAACAAAAATCCATGATACTATGAATCGAAAGTGATCATATTTTGATAAATGTCTGTGTAGTAATCTTTGCAACCTCAGCTATGGCACACGAGCACATACACTTACAGCTCTCTATAGACAACACTACATGGTTGTGTAGTTTGTTTCATTTGAAAATACATGACAGGTATATTTTCATGGCAATGAATACAAATAGGAATTATCATTTGAGTAGTTACATAATGCCTCTTATTCTGCTTTTGCAATATATTTCATTCAATGCATTTCTTTCCTGGTGGACTTCTTCTAAATAAGCTTCAGTTGCTCTAGCGGGACACACATTATGTTGGCCAGCACCCTGCTACATCAGCGTTTGCATGCTGCCCTAAGTATTTCTGTAAAATAAATATCTATCAATATTACAGATGCCGAAGGGTAACAAACCTTGATATTGACAGATTGCTTTCAGAAATGTCTAATCTCATGCTTAGATTATAAAGCATGTGTTTACCCCTTATCAACAAGGTAAAAATCAATGGACTATTGAATATTTTCCAAATAGGTAAAATAGACGCTGTTTTATTTGCGTTTTATTTTATATAGTATTTTGCATCTCTGCTTCTCTGAATTTCAAAATCTCCTTGAAGGTGAGCTTATTGAGTGGCTTTTAGGCATTATCTTCTTTCTCATCCTCCTTGGAGAGAAACTGCTTCCTTCAGAATAAAAGAAATTGTCTCTAAACATCCTTCATAAATAAAGATTTAAGTTGTCTTATTAACATAAGAAATCAGAACACATCTCGTTTGATCCTCTACTTATGATACGGTCAGGGGGCTAAAATTATAGTTTGGAAAGTAAAAAGAACCTCATCTTCCCACCTTGCAATCCTTCTACCATCTTAACTGTTTGACTTCTGCATTTCCTGGGTTAAATACAACCTCAAAAGAAAATGTAGTACTTCTATACAATGGGGTATTATTTAGCTATAATGAAGAATGGAATCATGTCTTTTAGATATATGGAAATGTGAGTACTATGTTCAATGAAATAAACCAGAAAATGAGAAAAGGCAAGTAATTAATACTTCTCATGTGTGGAAATTTAAAAAAGAAAAGCCAACCTGTGTGTGGAGTAGATGAGGTCTTAGGAGATGTACATTGTTGATTCTGGAACAGTCATGTCAAATAGCCCAATGCCTCTGACCCATGTGAATGGTAAACTCTTCCCTTCCATGAGGTTCAGAGAAAAGAGAAAGACTTTACCAACTGGCTAGATTCTAGCTCAAGTATTGGTGTTTACAAATAAGTGACCACTGTAGGTAAAAGGTAACAACCAGAGCTTCCTTTTCCAGAATGACTGCAACTTATGACAACTCCCCTACAGAGACCCACTACTGAGAGAAATTACATAAACCTACATCCTTGCTCATATGAACACAAGAAACCAGCATTCTTGATTCAGATGTACAAAATCAATGGGTTAAGTTTCTGGATTGCATAATTTGTGGGCTCTGTCAGATAATCACAACCTACCAGATCTTGGCTTTTCTGTCTGTGTGTCTGTCCTTTCTTCATTCTCTTGTCTCCCGAGTCAGGTTTCCAGGACCAAGCCACACAGATCGTAGCAAACCTGGATATAAAATAGTGACTGGCAGAGCATGGGAAGGAGTCTATGTAGATAAAGTCGGGCTGAATTTGATCAGTATAACCTGTGTATGTGTATTGCACTATCCCACTGAATACCATCAGTATGTGCATTTAATACATGTTAATGAAAAGTTTCAAGAAATGTAAAACAGATCTCTTTGGGAAACGGAAGATAACTTTTTTCTTATTAAAATGTCTATTATTTTGGGAGTCGGGGGTAAACTAAATGATACCTTATGAGTAACATGTTTTCACAGGTGTTGGATTCATGGCTCTATTTAGCAGGTGTTTGCTTCTCAACAGAGCATGGTTTCAGAGGTGAGAGGTAGAGCATAGCTGGGAGAAGGCCCAGGGATGGAGGTGGAGGGATGCAGAAGATACAGAGGACCTCAGATATGCCCTGACAAACTGCTTTTAAGTGGTGACTGCCCTCTCTGTTCCAAGCAAAAAGCTCCCTTCTATTACAAACTTTTACTGTCATGCTTTCAGTAAGAAATGTCTCAAGGTCAGTTCTAAAGGTCAAGAAAGTTTGGCAAGTCAAACAAAAGTAAAGAGAAAATGCTTTCTGTGGAGGTCAGCCTACTCCAGACTAATCCCTTCCACAACTACAAAGAGGAACACCGTGTCCAATGCCGATTAATGATCTGTAGGTCTGTGTCCCAGTAAGAAGATGCTGGCTGTCCCACAGAGAGAAGCCCTACATCTCAGGCACACAGTGACAACAGTAAGAAGATAATTCGACCTAAGACCACCTTCCGGGATGTTCCCTGAGTGGTAAAGCTTAAGAAGGGACAGCCTAAGAGTTTCACTTCTACCTTCTCTTTTTGAGCTTTCAGAGTAGTTAAGTGTAACGTGCTACTTCATGGAGAGAGAACACACATAATTTGCAATCCGAACCCTTAAACTTCACCGAGGACTGACACCTGGAGTAAACAGCCAGTACGACACCACTATCCTTGTGAATAACAATCCCACAAGACTGTTTGAAATACACTCAGATAAAAATTATAAAATATGCCTTATCTCACATTATACTTGTAATTTTTATTGCCGTGTGTGTGTGTGTGTGTGTGTGTGTGTGTGTGTGTGTGTTTGTGTGTGTGTGTACATTTTAGAACATTTAAAGAGAGGCAGCATGACATAGTTGTCCAAACACAGATGCTCTGAGAGAAATGTAACTCTGTGACTGATAAGTGCCACTAAGAGATGTCTCTTCCATCCCTTTAGGGCACATCCAGATTGTGTCTACAATATCGTTGAAAAGTTACTTTTAACTGTCATAAAGAGTTTTCCATTTTCCTTTTTTTGTTCTCCCTTGATATTAGCAAAATTGTAAGATTCAAAACAGTTCAACTGATTTAAAAAATACATTTATCCTAACCCAACAAAACTCCTGGCCAGTCTCGCTACATAAGTGACAGTTTAATAACATAAAGAGACGGTTTAATAACGTAAATACTCTTGAATATTACTTTCAGATTAAGTAGGTACCCCGTTTGCATTCATCTGACAGAGGTGCGAGAGAACCACAAGAGGAACAATGAAGTTGAGTGGCTACTTCTGACCTGTGTCCTGGAAAGACGCCTGGAAGGGGAAATATGCATTCTAGAAGAACAGATTTCGGTTATTGGTCCAGTGAACGAATCTGAGTAGTACTACTTGAAATAGTCAAATATTATTTTGAATGATGATGTGACCTAGGAAACAGATGTAGCACGGTAGTGAAAAGTATGGATTTAAGTCTCAAAAGGACATATATTTGAATCTTATTGTAGCTACCTCCTAGTTGTAAGATGATGGGAAAATGATTTCTTCACATGATTCACTCATAGGAGGTAGCGACCCAAACAGCTGTCACCAGATTTATGAGCTAAACAGTGTAACATGAACGGGACATGGAGGGTGACATTGCAGGAGCTCAAAGGCCATCTCTGCTTGTGTCGCTTGCCTTCCATGAGCTCGTAAGTTATAGATAAAACAGACGCAACCAGATCACTCCATGGTGTTCCTCGGGCTCCACATCCACCCCCAATCTCATCGCACCTGTGTATTTCTTCTTCCATGGTCGCTTTTCTGATTCTTTTCTAGGAAAGAAACATTTCCCTCACAAATTCAGTAATCTTTGAAACTCATTTTCTGTTAGAAGGTGAAGACTGGGCATTACCGAAGAGAGTGAGAATTCATCTTGTGGAATAGTGTTTCAATGTGTTTGAAGCACACACTCATTTAACGAGCTGATGAAAGGTAACCATATTCTGTCTACGTGCACACACCATACATCTTCACATGCCCCAAGCTTCAATTCTAAAACAGCTTGTCAGTCAGTCTTAAAATAGTTCAACTAATGAAATGAACAAGCTTTTAATATTGAAAAGTAACCCAGTCCTTAGTTTTCATTCAACACAAATTTGAATTTATGTGTAAGTGAACTTTAATGAGAGACCCTGTATAGGGTTTGATATTTAATGCAATCTGAAATACAATCAGATACCACAATGTTTTTTATTACAATTATTTTCAACTTAAACTTATAAATTCTGATGTCTCAACAGTTGTTGATTCAGTGAATAAATGTCACTGGAGTCCCATGAACATGAGTTGTTTTATATAGCTAGATTATAACATCTAATTACATTGTCTAATTCATTTATGCTTTTTCTACACCAAAGAACCAGAAAACATGACTCTCTTTTCCCAGAACACCTCTTTCAAATTCCAACTTCTAATTAAGCATCTTTTGAACATTTCTACAAAGTACTTAATTTCCTATCAAGATCCAGTGGAAGCAAATACACATTTATATCTTAAATGAACCTCTAGGGTAGTAAGTATACTATTGGATATCTAGCCTCATCCCTGTGTGTGGTACTGCATATTAAAACAAATGGATTCTAATAGTGTGTATTGTAGAATAACGTATGGGTAATAGACACTAAAGGTTTCCCTGCTGGCAAAATTTGTACTTGTGCTAATAAAAATAAATCACACTTTCTTTTACATCTATGTTTAAAGATCAGTTTCAAAATACATGAAAAGTCTGGTGGAAATGAAGTTTCGCTGTTAGAAGTCTTTGGCGTTTGATTTCTAAAGTTATAAATTGTTTGGAGGAAATTATTGCTTATTATTGTGAGCTGGGGAAATGTACATCACCGTTTCATATGTGGCTTGGCTCTGTGTGCTGCCAACATCCAACTTATTAAGACTGGTTGCTTGATTCTCCCCTTTCAAGCTCCAGGATTCTAAGAATTCATTGTCTATGATTGCTCAGTGTGAGACTGATGCTTGCTGTTGGTTTGTAATGTCATTAGGAAAATCAGGAGTCAGATAGAAGCAGTTCTTATAGTGGGAGTGAGAGACAGCCTGCACTGGCTGTTTGGTTGCCATGTTATGCATCTGCCCTGCACAAATGACAGCGGGATCATTGAGGGAATTCAATATGCTCACAGCAAGCATCCAAATGAGACGGCTTATTTTGGGAACACCCTGACATGAGGATGCATTTGTTCTTGGAATAGCCTTGGAAAGGCTTTTACTGAACTTTCTCTTGACTAAAGGGACAGCCAATGTCTGATACACAAAGAAGGAGAAGCAGTCTTACTTCTGTCAATATTTTTCTTATTAGCAGGAAGGTATTTTATTGCTAAGTTTTGCTTATCATCTGTTTGGAGCAGCACGCATTGAAAGTTTGTTCCTAGAAGGCTGGGCACTTTCCACGGGAAAACTGTACAAACACCACTCATAATAATACATAACGTACTTTTACTACATTGACGACGAGCTTTGGAAGGAAACCTGGCACTGTAAATAATATTCTTTTTATTTTAAGGTTTGTATTTTTTTTGTACTTGTACCACAGCTCACCAAAAGTTTCCAGTAATCTAAATTTGAAAATTGACTTCCAACGCTATTATGCGTTAACCAGAGTATGTAGGTGGCAGAAAATAAAAGCTTATTAACTGTGGTTGTGAATTATGCCTGACATTTCTTAGAATGTATTATGCTTTTTTGGTTTTTTTCCTTCACTTGAATTATGTTTTTTTCCTTTAAGTGTAATTTCTGTTCAGTCCTAGGATTTGCCATTCACGTAATCTGTTTTGCGAGTGAGAGCTGGGATGGTCGAACTGGTCCTCTATAGATGATAAATGACATCTGTGATATATCGGAAGTTGACAGCTGTCCCTACCTTTCCACTGCTAAAACTTCCAGCATCCTATGTTGCTTTTGTATTCAGCAAGCCTATCTCCCAAACCTTATCGAATAATAAAAATAATAAAATGAAGATCGATAATGATCATGGAACTATAAAATGATAAACTATTAGCCATCCTCTTGCAAGGGTGAGTAATGACTCACTGGTCGAGAAGTATTGGGCAGGCTGTGGGCAGTTTTTCTCTGTGCAATGTAGCTTGGACATCCTTAATGAATACCGAGGACTCCAACAAGAACTGTTTCTTTGACTTAACCTATTTTTTTTCTTGTCAGCAGTCCACTCACTGCTCTTGTTTAGCACAGCCTGAGTTCTATTCCCACTACTTCTTGTGGATGTGACAGGATGTTAGTATTTTTTTTATTAGTGTGTGTGTGCACGTGCATGCCTGTGTGTGTCTCTGTGTGTACTTGTGCATATGCTGAGTCCTCCCCAGTCCTCCCCACCAACCTACCTTCAAAATTTTTAAGCCAGAATCATTCTTGTCTAAAAGAAATGCAGGGACAAAAATGGAGCAGAGATTGCAGGATAGGCTGTCCAGTGAACCAGCTTGGGATCCATTCCCATGGGCAGGCACCAAACTCTGACACTATCATGATGCCATGTTGTGCTTGCAGACAGGAGCCTGGCATGGCTATTCTCTGAGAAGTTCTACCAGCAGCTGACTGAGACAGATGCAGATACTTACAGCCAACCATTGGACTGAGGTTGGAGACCCCTAGGGAAGAGTTAGGGGAAGGACTTAAGGAGCTGAAGAGGATTGCAACCCCATAGGAATATCAACTGTATCCACTAACCCAACCGCCCAAAGAGCATACATGGGTTGGTCTGGGGCCTCTGGCATATAGGTAGCAGAGGACTGCCTTGTTTGGTCTCAGTGGGAAAGGTTACACCTAACCCTGTAGAGACTTGATGCCTCAAGAAAGGTGGAGGGAAGTGGGTGGGCTGGGCACCCTCTCAGAGGCAAAGGAGAGAGGGGATGAGGTAAAGAAAGAACTCTTGGAGAGGGTACTGGAAAGGGGGGCAACATTTGGAATGTAAATAAATAAAACAAAATTTTAAAAGGAAAGAAATACAAAGGATGCACTCAGGTGAAATTTTGACCTGGGCAAGTGCTCGGTTTTGATACTATGCTGCTTGATGAAGATGGAAATACATTCATGTTATGGACAGAGACGTTAGCATGCGCCTCCTCTCCAACTGAATAATGTGTCCATAGACATAAAGTTACAAAACAACTCCTAAGCTACAACAACCACAAAGTAGTTTGTTAATGTTATGAATGATACAAATGAACACCAAACATTTTAACAGAGACATTATGTGTTTTAAAAATTCACATAAAGCCCTTGTTAATTACTGCCTATTTATTTTACAATGTTTCTAATGTTGACCCTCAGGTTATTTTCCAATTCAAAATACAAAGTATTGGGGTGGGATGTTGGTCAGTCGGGAGAGTGCTTGCCTGGCAGGCACAAGACCCAAATTTCATCCCCAATACTACATAAATGGACGTGGTGGCACACAGCTGTGATCCTGGCTCTACACGGGTGAAGGTGAGAGAATCAGAAGTTTAAGATCAATGTTTTGTACATGAAGAGTTCAGGGCCAGTCTGGGCTACCTAAGACCCAGGAATTATGTAAGGTCGAGCTTCATTCATGGTGTTTCCCCTGCTGTAGGTCTGTGGAAAATCTCAAGGTCACAGGAACACACTTGTCTCCTTTGGTAACAAAGTGTATGGCCACACCCCTTCTCTCAGTCTGACCTCTGCTGGCAGTTTTGCTCTTTCTTAATGCAGTGTGCTGTTTTGTTTATGATTCCAGGTACTAAATTACATCATTTCGGAGCATCGTCACCTCATCAGCTGCCGCTACTCACTGCTGTAAATATAGTTTTTACAGCTGGCAGGCATATCCTATTTTATAATCAAGGTCATTTTCTGCACTTAGATCCCACAAGCCAACGAGTCAGAAAAGACGGTTTTGAATGCAATGCTTATTGCTAAACAGGCAATCTCGGCCTGCACTGGGCTTCACTGGGGGATATTAGAATCTTGTCTGATAGCAGACAATAAACACAGGTTCCGATGGTAAAGTGTCTTTAGTACTGAGCGCTTGAGAAAAGTCTTTGACTTTATCCTTTTTAGAGTCATCCTGCTGGAGTGGGTATAAACGATGGGGGTCTGTAAAATCTATCTTTAGAAAAATATTGCCTAGTTCTGTAGAAATGGTTCTATTAAATGTTCACCATCACTTAATACCATGCTGTGAACTAAAAGATGTGTCAATTATGCTAAACTGGCACATCTATCTATGTTACGTTTGTCATTAACCCAAACAGTAAGGCCTTTAAAACCGATTACTTCGAAAAATGTTTGAGTCTCCGTCCAGACCAGGTTAAATGCAGCTAACCTCACCTAGGAAGCACTTGAAGGCATTTTGTTAGGTATTTATTTTTTTTAAGTACTGGTGCAAAGTAAAGAATATAGATGTGGAAATCTCTAATATACGATCATCTTTACTTCCATAATTATGTAAGCAACTAAGAAAATGACATAAATTATATACAGATTCTGTGAAAATGTTATCTTTAGCTGGTCCATGGTTAGATCTTCCTCAGTGTATTTCAGCCTTCCCTGCTGCATGTTAGCCACAGCCCTTGAGTGAGGTGGGTCCTACTGATGACTCTAAAGCTTGGTTCTGTGGCTCTCCTACCTCACAGAATGATTAGTGAGAGGTGAATATATACTTCAGGTTGGCAACAGTGAGCATTTTCCCAGTGATGGGGTTCTAGCTATTTCAGATTGCCAAATTAAAACACAATATAAGACTTTGGTTCTAAGGTTATGGGAGGCCATCCTCTTTGTCCATCTTGGACTACCAACAAAATCACTTGTAGCTCTAGATACTGCTAAAACTAGCTGGGTACCTTGTGTAGCCCCAGAGGAACACAAGCCTGAAGAATAAGTCTTTGTTCTTCTCAGAACAGCAATATGAACCAATGCTGCTGGATAATAACATTGTTATGGCTGGGAAAACCTAAGCAGTTTAAACTCTGGAGCCTTCTCTCTGTGTGAGTAAGCGAATTCCCTTGCAAGGTAATTCTACAAGTTGCCTTTTCTGTTACTTATGAACTGAAGTGTCTTGAGTGGTGCAAAGCCCATCAGAGCATCTCTGTCCACTTAGCTGTGAGCTCTGAGGAAACTTTAGAAGTAAAGATGACTTTTCTGAGACTTCCTGGGTTTCCCTACTGTCAGTTAATCTGTTTTTATTTTGCATGGCCCTAGATCCTCTACTTCAAGTCTATGAAAATTATCAAAGACACAAAAGTGCAATATTTAGAAAAAAAATTGTATTTAATTTTGCAGCTAATGAATCTCTGGGATACTTACTAAAAACATAATTAGGAAAAAATGTCTCCACAGAGTCTGGAGTAGCATTGGGAGGACATGAAGATTTAAAGAGGTAGCAATAAAAATGACACTGAGTGAAGTCTTCAGCAAGTGTGTCCAAGGCCTTCTCAGACCCATAAAGGCTTTGTTTGGGTGGAGTTTTTGTTTTCTTCTTGTGTGTGTGTGTGTGTGTGTGTGTGTGTGTGTGTGTGTGTGTGTGT
>JANHMN010000013.1:30079826-30127355 GCA_030674055.1 Rhabdomys pumilio | reverse complement strand
TGTGTGTGTGTGTGTGTGTGTGTGTGTGTGTGTGTGTGTGTGTGTGTTCCTGCTTGTATGTGTGCACGTTCCTGCCTGCATGCATATGTTTGTCCATGTGCATGCATATGTATGTGTGTGCATATGTGCATGTGTGAGAGTGACAGAAGCTAATATTTTGGGGGGAAACAAAGACTTCTACTTTCTAATAAAGACTCAGAATGTCAAGAGCTAGGTAATTTATTTTAATCTTTCAAGGTTGTGCACCAGCCCAGACACAGTGACCCGTTAGATTCAAAATGGCACCCAGAATCACAAGTTCTTCCCCTCTCTTTGTCATTGGCTAGCCATTCAGGGAACTACAATCTTTTCTGTACATCCTGCCCCTTTTGACCTATGTACTTAGCCACATAACACATTGACATTCTGAGATAAACTTTTGGTTTGAATAAAGAATAGCCAAAATACCCAAACAGGTGGGGTGTCAGTGGAGAAAAATCTTATGTCTATTGTGTGGAAGCATCACCTGTCAATAAAAATCTAATGGGATAATAAGCTGATGGCCAATAAGCTGAGGCAGGATTAGAAGGTGGGACATCTGGATGGGAGTAAAGAACTGAGATTCCCCACCTGGATTCAAAGGAAATCTGACAAATGAAACTGAAGAGAGGTAATTAGCCATGTGGCAGACATAGAATAGTATAAACAGGTAAATATAAACTACAGGCTACTCAGTGAACAAACCTAACTATGTCCTAGGCATTTATTCATAAATAATAAGTCTCTAAGCCGTTTTTTGGGAACTGGGGTGTGGGTGGAAAAGTCTGTGGTTTCATGTCAGTGTGCAGCAGGATACTTAATGCATCCTGGTCGTCTTAAGCCTTGTACTGGTTGGTTTTGTGTGTCAACTTGACACAAGCTGGAGTAATCACAGAGAAAGGAGTCTCTCTTGAGGAAATGGCCTCCATGAGATCCAGCTGTAAGGCATTTTATCAATTAGTGATCAAGGGCCAGAGGGCTCATTGTGGGTGGTGCCATCCCTGGGCTGGTAATCCTGGGTTTCATAAGAAAGCAAGCTAAGCAAGCCAGGGGAAGCAAGCCTCCATGGCCTCTGCATCAGTTCCTGCCTCCAGGTTCCTGTCCTGTGTAAGTTCCTGTCCTGACTTCCTTTAGTGATGAACAGCAACGTGGAAGTGTAAGCTGAATAAGCCCTTTCGTCCCCAACTTGCTTCTTGGTTATGCTGTTTCATGTAGGAATACAAATTCTGACTGAGACAAGCCTAAACCCATCTAAGCCACTTTTATATTAGCAAAGGACCACCATATTGTGTTTCTCATAGTACCAGAAACCTCTTACCTCTTTCAATGATGCCCACCTTGTATGTTTTTTGAGAATTTCACACCTAAGTATTGTATTCACATCCTCCTCCTTCTTCTCTCCCTCCCTCCCTCCCTCCCTCCCTCCCTCCCTCCCTCCCTCCCTCCCTATGTTTCTTCTATCTTCCACTTCCTTCTCAGACTCACGACCTCTTTTTCTTAGTCATTATTATTGCTTAATACACATGCATATAATGTGGGAAGCTAACCACACCGCCCCACACCGCCATTACAAGATGGCACCGATATCCGGCTGAACTGGTGACAAACAAGGTGATATGCATGCGCCTGGGTTCTCCCCTTTCTGGAAGACACCACCTACCTGAATATATCATGTGGCCTGACCGGCGGGCAGCCACTTGGGACTTGCCACGTCCTAGGCGAGCGTTGAGCTCTATTTAAGGGAAGGATTTTCTGCCCTTGGGGTCCTCCATCTTCTCTACGGCTGAAGCTTATGCTCTCCCTCTCAAGACGCATTAAAGCTTGAACTGCAGAAGGATCCTGTGTGTGCCGTGTCATTCCTGCTGGCGGGAGGTAGCGCGGGACATCATAATATATAAATACTCTATTCCGTGCTTCTTGTATGCCTGTATTTTTCAGGGCCAATCACCATCAACAATATTGTCTTGAGATATTCTTTCATGGAACCTGGAGAGTATCAGTTTGTCCAGTCTGACTGACCTGCAGTCTCCAAGGATCCATTATGTCTGCCTCCTTAGTCCTAGGACTTCAGGCATTCTTCAGTCCTTTACTTGGATGCTGGGGATCCAAATTTGGGTATTTGTGCTTCTCCGACCAATATCTTGCTTCCCCCAAATAGTCCTCTTCTACTCTTCTGTCATTATCCCCATCATCTCCATCTCCATCATCTCCATCACCATCTCTATCTCTCTATGTCCACCTCCACCTCCATCATCTCTACCTCTACCTCTATCCATCTCTACGTTAAATCCAGGTTTTGCCTATGATCAGTTATTACACAATGCATGCTGTTCTTTCAGCCATCGCTCTTCCATGCCCTTCTGACCATGCATGCTTTGAATCATGCCTTATCTCTAATACCATTCACCACAATAGACCTGCTGATAAAAATAAGTTTCATAAATGAATGAGGGTTTCCTTTTGACTTGGAATGTGTAAGAAGAACATAAGTTGATTTCAGGGAAAACAAAGATATGCTGTCACCAATACAGTAGAGATTTCAAGGGAGAAAAAGTGATAAAGACAAAAGAGTGACTAGAGGTTGTGCTGGGAAATCCGAGCACTTGTTTCCTGGGCAGTGTTGTGCATTACCATGAGGCTGAGGCAGACAGGTCTCCAGTCTGGGTATAGGAAAAGAGAATTGAAGTGTATGAGAAACAGTAAGGCTTGCATTAGACTTTACCAGCTGCAAGTAGTCAAGCCCAAATCTAGTAAAGGGGCAAGTGAGGAGGGGCTGATGGGACCCTGGGCTCAAGGAGGCTCAGGAGGGCTAATGAGGGTTAGGAGTGTACATAACCAAGCCCAGTCCTGCCTCCTGGGAGCTGGCAAGATGGAAGCTGATGATGAAATGACAAGGTGACATGTTAGAGGACTCTGTGGAGCAAGAGAAATGTTAAGATGGAACTCCTCTTCTAGAGAGGAGCTCTTTGGATTTCATTTTATTTTTTGTTAATAGAGCACAGGGAGATGTGAGGTCAAGAGGTGCCTTGCATGCATGCTCCCCTGATGCCAGGACTGGCTGGAACAGTCTTCCCTGCAAGTGTCTTGTGACTTACTGGTCACCTTCCATCCTTCATGCTCCATCCAGATCATGTCACCTCCTGCTCCTATTCTCCTCACAGCCTTCTATGTTCTTTCTAGTACATGTTCCTCTCTAGCATGTTCTTAGCATGTTCTTCTGTGTGTGTTTGCCTCTACCACATAAAGTAGGGACTTCAAGGGATAGCAACTTTATCTTGCATAAACCACTAAACCACTAAATCCACAGATCCATACTCATTAGGCCCACTCAGAACCTCAGTATTTTTAAGTGTTTTGAGGCTTCAGATTCTGTCCTTAAATCCTGTGATGAACAGCAAGGCTCGGATGAACATGAGTGTGGTAATGTTGTCTGTTTTCCCTTAGCTTATGCGATGGAGACTGGATATCTGAACTTACTGACCCTGTAAAGCTAAATCTTCAGCATGAGGAAAACATTATTGCTAGGAGATCCTGACAATCATTGCTCACTTCAGCAAGGAACTGTAAGATGGGAGAATGAACATGCCTTTTTCAGCCACAAACAAACCATAAAGGGAAAGTTTACATCCTCACTCCATAATAAAAGCTTTTGTGTTTATGGCTGTGTTCCCCAGGGAAAGAGTTTAGGACCAAAATGAGTAGTAGAAAAGTCTCTGCTCATGTAGATAAACATTGCTTTCTATGAAAACAGATGGGAGCCTGGAGGTAATTAGACTCACTGTGCCAAGTAATCAACATGAAGAAGAGGACCAAACAACAATGACAAGGGAGCCAGCTTTTACAGGAACAGACAGCAAGCCTTTCAGTCGATGGATCATGTCCCCATTGTGCTGGTGCTGATCTGGGCCTGTTCATAGGCTGTTACTCTGGTTTCTCCATCAACTCTCCTGTCTCCTCTTTTCCTTCCCAAGCATAAATACATTGATCTGGACACAGCCTCCAGTCTAGTCTCAATGTATATCACACTGGGAACATACAGAACGTTTCTAGAACTTTCTAGAAATAGGACCATTTTTTTTTCCTCTGCAGGATTATTCCTCCATAGGGGGTACACTACAAATGACTTCAGCTTGCGTTCGTAGTTACTTACTTATGCTTCTGCAGAGATAGAGCAATAGTTTTAGAATCTCCAATCCACTTTATTTATTTGTTTTACAATAAGCCAATTGTTGCCACTTGACTGAGTTCTCAGCTCCATGAAAGCTGGGGCCGGGTTGATTTTGTTCACACTACCACCGTGTATAGCACACTGTGCTTTCAGTAAAGAGTTGGTAAGTAACAAGTAAACCAATGAAAGTGAATGGACACACAAGTGTAGCAGACCCCAAAGATCTCTTCTACGATCACATTCCTGTTGTAAGCAAGAGTATAATACATGCTACCTCAGCCATGTCACCTCACTGTAATTTATTCTTGTTCTTAATTGCTCTTTTCTCATTGCTATATTCCTTTCCTCCCATCTTTTCTGGCCCTGTCAAAACCTACTCATTTAATTCAGCAGCAGAGTACGTAACACACATAAGCACATATATGTACATATGTGTATAAGCACAAGCACATATGTGTACATACATGTATAAGCATAAGCACACATGTGTACATACATGTATAAGCACAAGTATATATGTCTGCATGTGTGACTTCTGATTGTCAGGAAAGATACATATTGAGAGCCAGCAAGACGATTCAGTGGGTAAAGGTGCTTGCTGTCAACTCTGACAACCTGAGTTTGCTCCCCGGGATCCACAATGGTAGGAGAGAACTGAATTCTGCAAGCTGTCCTCTGACCTCTACACCATGATATGTGCAAATTCTCCTCCCTCAACACAAAATAAGTATTGAAAAAGAAAAAAGAAAAATACATATTCGATAGGCTACAAGGTAAGGTTTTAAATGGTGTATTGTAGTTTATGGCAACCATCCTGAGTTTACATTGCTTTTAGCGTCGAATAGTGTTAATGATAGCATCAGATATTTGTTATAAAATGCTTTTCCTTTAGACTCAGGGAAAAATGTGGGTTTCCATAAAATGCAATTCAGACTTTAAAAATAGAATTACTTACATGATTTTTAACTTAATTTTGACAGAGTGCTATGATTAACTTCATTAGCCTGGTTAGTCAAGAATGTTGTGAATAAATATCTTCGGGGAGCTTGAACACTTGTTAGCCATCTTGTAAAGGCCTTCACATTACTATACAGCATTCTTTCTAAGGCAGCACTGGTGAGGATGGAGAAGTCAGGCTTCTTGTCAAGGACTTCGAAAAGTCTGTTTTGTGCCAGCCGTACATCTTTCTCACTTTCTTTTTTATCAGTAAGACATACAATAAGATTAATAAACATTATAAATAGTTAGTGCTCACAGTGCCTCTCGCTAGCCATTTCTGAGTTGACCTTCCTTTCAAAAAATGTTATGAACCATCTTCTACATGTGAGCTTCAGCCCATGTCTCTAAAGTGCATGGAACTGTAGCCTACTATGTGGGTTTTCATGAAATGAGATACAGGAAACAGCAGGATGTTTGACCTGGAAGAGACCAAAACAGTTCAAGTGGTACCTTTGAAAATAAAAAAAAGCCCAAGTATAGGGTAAGGTGATGTATTTCTGATCCCACAGAGGCTGTGAGCCAGTTGTGATGCCGACTGTAGTTCAGAACCATACACAGCTCGTGTTGGCTTCTCTACCTGGCCCACCAAGTACTCAATTCATATTCATTTAATTCTTAGGGTTGAAAAAATTGTTTTCATCCTAACTAGTTTATTTTGGCATGAGTCATGTGAGTAGTTTGAGTTCAGAACACAAATCAAAAACTCAGGGGTGTTTCTTAACCATATACCACAGGGTCCTTATGTGTAATCCTATGGAAGCCAGAAATGGGGGCTGCCAGCACCTCCATCGAAAGCTACAGCAACTGTCTGGGAGAAAGCGACAGTTATCGTCTAAGAAACAATAAGGAAGGGCTGCAGATATGTTGGGACAGGAACCAGACATCATCAAATGTGTTACCCACTCAAGTCTGTGTTAGGGAGCTTGAATGCATAACTCTGTCAGCTGGGATCTCCTCTGTGAAGACACAGGGACAGCAGATTAGCATAGCATAAACCAATCTGTGTGCTCCTCTGCCAGACAGCAGAGGGACAACTGCCTCCTTGGCATTAGATCTGGATTTTAAATATCTGCTCAAAGCATTAATCCAGTGCTCCTCTTACACTTTGAGTTGATTTCCAGAAATGACGGCTCTGTGACGTTTCTCCATCTGTCCTCGTGCCTGCGTGTGATTTGTGAGATGTTTTGAGGGAAGCCTGTGGCTCTGTAATGGATTCTTTTTAGCTTCGGGCAGTTAACTGTCATTGTAGTTGCCTAGCAACAATGGACAGCAGAGCAGCACCGGGGATTCCAAAACTCTAAGGAATGAGGTTAGTTGGTGTCTGTCCATGGACAGAGGATCTCAATGGGCCTGCCTTGAGATGGGAGGATGTCACAGCAAGAAAGTTGTAATCCCAGATATTGAGACCTCAGCGAGATGCAGGTGAGTCCTAAGCTCCTTCTGTCCAAAATTAATCCGTGGAAATTTCTGGATAAAACAACCTTCACTTCATACTTCAAAGATGACCTTTCTTTAAAGTCTTGGAAAAAACATCAAAGGAACTTTTTTCTTTCCTGGTAAGTGACCTTTTTCTATGGATGATTGTGTCTTCCCAGATCACAGAGCAAGGCCTGACAAATGATAGATCTCAACAAGTGTTTGTCAAATGAGTAAAAATGTTCTTCATGTACATTTCTCAGAACTATATACTCACCCATCCCAAGTGTGGGAATAGGGGTGCTGACCCAGACAGACCTCTTTTCAGAGCCACAGAAAAACAGTGACGCTATCTCCACCCTCCTCCCACAATGTGCAGGATATACAATGCTGGGGCACTCCCCCTAAACCTGTTCTCCAAGTAAACAATGCCAACTAGCCCTAACCACAGGAATGAACGTAGAGATGACCTCTATAATCGATCTGCAGTCAGTCACTGGAAAATTTGCATATGAGCTCAATATACATTTTCCCCTTCAAATATGAAAATAGCTTCCATTTAGAACTTCCTTTCTGATCTTGAGTGAGATAATTGGGCCCCTTTTGTAGAAGAAGTTGTTACCTGGAGGGCAGTTTCTTGTGTGGGATGGTCACATATAGCCCTGGTTTCTACCTTGCTTGGCTCTAAGCTATGTCTACATTTTAGTGACTGTGTGAGCTTTGCTTTTGACATTAGGTCAAAGGTCCATGACTAGTACAGAAAATCATTTATCTCTCACAGTTTCATGTAAAGACCTTGTTTCTATTGGTAATCTATGAACCGCAGAAGATTCACAGCCTCATTTTTTTTTTCCTGTTTTGAAACAATGCAACTTGGCAAACATCTATTTTCTCTTCATTTGCCTTACAAAATTATCAAGTGGATTGATACTTGGACATGCAGGCAATTAAAAAGGTGAACATGGTGTTCTAAATGGAGGCGAAATGTTCTGTGATTATCAACTGTGACATGAATAGGCCAGTGTGAAGCAACAGTGAAGCCTAGGGCAAGGCAGGACACAGTTTTCATTGTCAAGTGTACTGTGGGCTCTTGTTCTGATACACAGAGCCTGTGTGGGAAGCAGGTACCAACCAGGACTTCTGCGGTAAGGCAGAGGTACCCTCCTGCAGTTCTTGATCCTGAGATGAGTTCAGAGTAGCATTTTCTCTTCTGAGCATGTATGAACTGGTCTCCTAATTATGCTTGTCATTTTCCTTTCCCCTCTTCCCATGCGCTTAAGACAAACCCTCTTCATCCTTTTCACAAACCATATGGGAACTTGACTCTGTTTCTCTAAACAAAAAAGGGTTAGACTCTCGGATGCTACAAATCCAAGGACCAAAACAAGCATCTTCCCAGGACCCCTCTCTCCTGTAAGAACAGGGTGCTTACCAGCAGTGTTGCCAAACCAATTGTGTTGAAATCAGGTATTCACACAGCCGTAAAGTAAAAGGCATGGGGGAAAGCCTAGCAGTCAAATGTTATTAAATGGAAAGAAACGTGTATGCTCCAGTAAGGCATTGAGAGAAGATAAACCTCTTCCAGCCTCACGTGATATCGCTGCACTCCACGTGCCACAGATGTTTAATGAAGCTTCTCAGTTTTTCCATAAATCCTAAAGCAAGAAAACACTGTGACAAAGACAGGCTCAGAAATATATTTGTTAATTCCTCCTAGTTTTATTTCAAGGTTAAGAAAATTGTCATTCTAGAGCTTTGTTTAATTATTATATGTGTCTCCAATGTGTATGCTGAGTTGCTATGGTTACTCTGGGGCCGTGACTCATGGCCTTTAGATGTTATTGTCAGGTGGCCAAGGCTCTCTTGTTTTGAAGTCAGTAGTTTTGTTTCATGCTTTATTAACATTGGGTGGGTTTTGTGGTGCATGCATGGCTTATCTAAGTAAGCCAGTTGGGTATGTTATAATCACAGAAGCTGGACATGCTATTATATAAATAAAGTATAGCCCTTGTTCCCTATAAAAGTGTCACTGAGAGATTAAAAAAACACAGATACACAATTATACACACACTCAAACATACTGAGGGCTATAAGCGAGAGATGCCTAAAAACTACTTGTGAAATACAGAGGGTCCAAGATGTTTCTGGAAGAAGTAGCATTGAGGGCAGTATAAAGAAGTGACAAGCCTTCAGCAAGATTAAAAATCTCAAGGAATTTATTAAGAAGAGATGACTGAAGCACATACTCTGAATCATAATATAGTTCACGAGCACGTCAGCTGTGTGAGGCATACCAATCAAAGATGAAAAGTTAGACCATGAAAGCCTAGGTCATTAAAGTCATTCGATGCTGAAAGGAAGCACCATAATACCATATTTTACTAGTGTATCTATGATTCAAGGAGAACAATTACATTTTCCAGCACTCATGTCGTCTTCCTTTAAGTGAAAAATTGGATTACTTTCACTCATTAATCACTGATTACTTTGTGAGCCTTTTTAAGTGGTTCCGATGTCACTGAGAAGTTAGAAAAGTAAGCTGTAAATATTCACATATTTACATGTGAAAATGAAAAAATATTTATTTCTTAGGATAGGCGTTGAGTGGGTAGAGGGCTCTAAAGGCAGACTGTATGCGATCGAATGTGCTAACTCTGAAGTTCATTAAAACACTCATCTATCCATTGATTCTTTCAGTGTTAACCCTTCCAGTCTTCAGGATGCTCAATACTGGAGCTAAAAGGCCACTCCATGGGCTCATCCATTGGTTAGCATGTGCAGGGTTCTAAAGTCAATCGTCAATACTTGAACACACAGCAGTTGCTGTGGATAGAGTAACAAAGACAAAAGGGAAAGATGTCCTATACATTTAAGGAATGCACCTGGTCAGTTGTTATGAGACATACGTATAATAAATAAGTGAAATCTATAGAACACCAGAAAATAGTGACAGCAGCAGGGAAAAGTCAGAAGCAGTGAGATGTGAGCTTTGATTATAAGTCAGATGCATATGGTAGGTTTGTGGAGAAGACGGCATTTGGACAGAGACAAGGAGAGAACAAGGAAAGAAAGAACAGTGAGTCAGATAGGTTTATGTGTATTCCTAAGGGTTAGGGATGCCTTGGGAGCCAGGCAAAAACAATATTTCCATGCTGAAGAAGTAATGGATCCTGTCAAAAGCTGTGAAGGTAAATCATCACAGAACCGGTGCGGACAGCAATGAGGGCTGCCTGGGGATGCCTCACGTTCCATGGAGTGGTACTAGGGAAAGCCTGGCAAAAGGAGTGGCTTTAACAAAAGATGAGGAGGAGTGGAACTGGGACCATAGATAAAGTAGTTTTTGTCATGAAGTGTGTTAGAGGAATCAAGCAGAAACTCAAAAAGCCAAGGAGGCTCAAGCTGAAACAAACAACATATCCGTAAGCCTGGGATTGGACTGGGGAAAAGAGAGGAGATGAGAGGAGGGAGCAGAGGAGAGGAAGGGAGGGATGGCCGCCCTCCCTGCTTTTCACAGAGGGGATACACTTCCCACACTTCCCTCCCTTTTCTTTTTTGAGTTGAAAGAGGAAATTTTGCAGGATTTCAGAACACATTGTACCACTGTTCTGTCTGCTTATTCTCAAGAGAGTCTTTAAAGGCTGCTTCATCTTCCACCTAAAGTTTATCTTCCTTTACTTCCTCGTGAAATGTCCAGAATATTTATGGGAAATTCTCTCTCTTTCTCTCTCTCTCTCTCTTTCTCTCTCTCTCTCTGTGTGTGTTTGTGTGTGTGTGTGTGTGTGTGTGTGTATTTGCGTGTACTGTGTGTGTAGCTGTCTAAACTAAAATTGTGGAGTTCTAAACTCTTCTTCCTTTTCCCCATGTCATCCAGGTCGATGCTTGGAAGTTATCAGTCAGATAGTCAGCCACAAAAGAGACCAGCGGTAAGAAATAAACTTTGCCTGATTTGTTTTCTGTAAGAAAAAAAAATGCAATTCAACTTAATATTGAGGTTTCCTTGATAACGTTTAGTTTTCACATCCTCTTAGTAAATATTTTTAAACAAATAGTTAACCTTTCTTTCTCAAGTAGGATAGTGAAGGAAGGGGAAGGGGTGTTTGGCGGAAGGGAAGTAGGAAGGGATGTCAGATAAGAGTGATGTGGTGTAGCCTTTCCCATTTTAACACATCATTGATGTCACATTGTTCTTTGTGGCCCTAGGATAGCTTAGACTTCCTGAGCTATTTCATTTGTTTATATCTACAGAAATTCTGGAGTTGAGACATGATATAAATCCAGCAGAGCATAGTATTTGGCTTAGTTAAGCTTGGGTTTAAAATACAGTTGATTCCAGACACATCCAGTTAGGGTCTCTTACAAGGTAATTGAAATAATGGACTCTGGCCTCTGAGGTTTCTCATAGTTCTATCATGTTTTGGGACCACTGTGAGCCCTCCTTCCCCAAACCCACTGTGTCTCTCTGGCCTTTGAAGAAATCTAGGTGGTCATTGAGCCAGGTGAAGCTTAAAGCTGGAGGGTATAGAGAGTATTTTTTCTCCAAGTGTAAAAGTTTTCCTAAGTTTCCCTCAGCCTCCCTTGGTTCACTTTTAGGACTTTGTAGACTCCACCCAAAGGTATTTCTTAAACTATCTGAGATCTGAGTTACAGAGAATGGTACACTGTAAATAGTTATAAAACTAGGATTCACAAAACAGATCCGGGTCCATGGTTTCCTCTTTAAGCTATATGGTTGCAGGTGATTCCTCTAATTTTTCACCCACACAACTGATGATGATGTGGCTTGAGTAATCAACTTTAGGTGAGATGGTCAGGATCCAAGAACAGCTTGGATGGGACCTAGAAATGTAGGAGGATGCTACTTCACTGACAGCTCTCAGTGGACTCTCCTGTGCATCAGAGGCTGTTCTCAGTGGACTCCCCTGTGTATCAGGACACTGGTCTCAATGTGCTCTCATGTACATTAGGGGGTTGGTCTCTCCCTGGCATCATGGGTTAGAACAGTTTGTTTGATATATATCCAGGATATCACCTTTTCACAAGTAATTTAGTTCAGAAAATATGCTAAGCTGGAGAGATGGCTCAGTGATGAAGGGCACTTGCTACTCTTGGAAAGGACCCAATTTCAGTTCCCAGCATCTACATGGTAGCTTATAACCATTAGTAACTCCAGTTCCAGAGGATTTGATGCCCTTTTCCAGCCTTTGTGGGCACCAGGAATATACATGGTGCACACATATAGACTAAACATTAAAATACATAAGATAAAATAAATGTATATTTTAACAACAGAATTAACACACCTCTATTCTTTAGTATAGTTCTAGTCCTAGACAAACTGAACATAGCTCTCAAATCCATGAACCATTTTCAGACAGAAGATTTTTGTTAGAAAAATGTTAAGTAGAGACTTACTTAAACAATTCAACTTTTAAATGGTTGTAACTTAAAAATGTAGCTATCTACATTGCTTTTGGGGGGAGGGAGTTAGGTAGGAAAAAGACTAATAATGAGTTTTTATTTTATATAATGAAGCTATTTGTGAATACATGGTCTGAAAATTGACTCTCCCATTACCTCTCTATTTGAGGGCAACTGCTAAGTCTGAGAAATGGGACACTTCATGGCCCCAGTGTCTGTAAGCACTGACCTTGCTTCTCAGTGTGTCTATCCATCAGTATCTTCTTGGTGGCATCCACACCGACAAGGACAGTGACCATAATAGGATTCTGCCTGGGGCTTCCAATTAGCTTCCCAGAGTTAATAATCCAACCCTTTCCAGTTTACAGTTGACATGATTTGGATGTCTGGTTCTTGGAGCTATGCTTTCCTTCCTGTGTTTTTTACATCTCTAGAGACTTTCAGTTAGCTGGAGGAAGTCAGGCTCAGAGACCTCAGAGGCCAAGGCATATACTCATGCTGCCCCCTCTTCCACACAGTCCTGTTAAGTCATGGAAATTTTAAGGCTGAGAACCTTAGAGCACAATGTCCCATGAGGGACCAAATCCCAGGTGACATTTAGATGTCTCTCTTAAATCATTAGTTTTAGTTCAGGCAGTGAAAACGGGGGGGAGGGGGGGAGGTATGAAGGATGAAATCTGTTTCAGTTGTGTGAGGACCTCTTGGCCACATGGGCATATTGGCACACAGTCTGTCTGTCACACTTGTTAAGCTGGGAGTTACTAAAGGGATCGACTTTATTAGTCTCAATAAATCTGTAACCAAATTTCAAACATCTAAAGGACTCTGTTGGTATCATTTGAAGTAAAAATTATAGGCTGAGGTGCAGGGATAAAGCAGAATGTGTCTCCTCAGATTCTTAGAGCAGCATATGTGGGGGCCGAAAGGCATGATCGTTACATTGGTGTCTTTCTTCTCTTTGATATTAACCGTGAAGAAGCTGTGACTGAGAGGGGATGAAAGAGCTTCCAGCTCTGACTGATAAAGTTAAAGGTGTGCACATTTGGTAGGGACATTGTAGAACAATCTGATGAGAGCCGGGTGTTTCAAGGGGACCTGGAGGCCCCCACTTTTCTCATACTATTCCTGTGAGCCAGTTGGAGAATCAAGATAGTACTTGAACTATTGACTTTGTTTTGTGTTACCATCCTCTGGCAGAAAACACCAGTGTGTATCATCTCAGTTAAAGCTGTTCAGGAAATAAAAATTCTATCATGCAGATGATTGGCCTGAAAATGATCGGATTGCTCTCCCTGAGTCAGACTTGAGAATCCCAGCAATGGGGAATACTGATGCCCCTGGTTACAAGGGGAGAAGCACATAAAAGCAAGAATATGGCTATGGGTTAGGCACCCTAAATTTATCCCAAAGCTATTCACTTCCCGTCTGTGATCTCACACTTCTTGGTGTGATAGCTTCATTAAAGAACTATGAGTTTAGGTACCAAAGATACAAAAGTTCTCTGGGGTTTTTAATTTCCATGGTTGGGTTTACAAGATGGCTGGAAGTTAGCTAAATGAAGTCACATTTTATGAAGTGAAGATGGAGAGAGATACCATAATTGTGTGATATCATTGGCTCTGCTCTTTTTATAGCAGCAGGTGTGAGGGGCAGATTTCCACTTTCTCCACATTTTCACTTTTTAAGATGGGGCTTTTAGAAGATCCCTCCCTTTGATGAGCAGAAGTTCAAATCATTAATGAATCAAGGTGTCAACAGGCCACTGCACTTTAAAGGAGAATTTCAAGGGATCTCAAGGCCCTTTCATTCTTCAAATGAGAGCAACACAGACCTGCATTTCTATGTATATTTAAATAGAAAGATTTGCCGAGGTTCTAGAAAATAGGTTAGATTTAAAAGTTCACCACTTTGATAAGGAAAATGTAATTACTCAGAACACTTACCCTGCTTGACTCCTTCCTCCCTTCCTGCCTTCCAGCTTCTCTTCCAGAGTCATGAGTCAAATACACAAGCTCTGATACACAATTAGCCATGGGAAGCCATCCTCTCAGTATAATAGAGCTATCCATCAATACTACAACTTTGTGTCCAGTGGGATACCCCCCCCCCTCAAACACAGACCTCCCGTCTTTCCCCTGAGCTTCAAATACAGGGAGTCAAGAAGCTGGTACTTTTTGCATCAGCCTCTTTGACTCAGAAAAAAAAAAAAGTCCACTTACATTTACTTCAGTATGTCAGCAGTTCATTCTCACTATGGAATCAGATTCCTTTGTATGGGATAAACATCCGTGTTTATCTTTTTGTCTGTTGACTGACATTCAGGTTATTTCCAGGTCTGGGTTCTTACAAATGAACCTGGGGGTGCTCGTGTTGGGTCTTTGTATGCACATGTGGTTCCATTTCTTTTGGGTAAACTCCGTGCACTAGACTGGTTGAATCATATGGCAAGTGTTCCAGTTGTTGTGTGGAAATGATTTTTGACCTCTTTTGTAAATACCTTGAGGTGGAATGGTTGAGTCATATGATGTAGGTCTGACTTATTCTGTTTAATTGCTAAATTGTTTTACAAAGCGGTCGTTGGCATTTTTGCACCTTTTCCAGAGGCATGAGAATTTTCAGTTCCTATACATTATTTCCAAACCTGGTAAGATAGCCCTTTTAATTTTATTTATTTTTTTCTGACATTATAATTATACTGCATCGCGACTTTTAATCTGCATTTTCTTACACAACAAGTAATACCAAGCATTTAACACATATGTGTCACTTTTTTTCTGATACTTACATATTTTGTTCACTTGTGTGTTGTATTGCTTATTTCTTATTATTTGGTATTGAGAGTTCCTTTGAAAATAGATTTGGGGTTAAAGTACTTTTCTTTTGGTTTCTTGTCATTCTGACAGCACTTTCTTCTGTCTTGGTTTGTTCTCTTTGTTCAGCTAGTGGTGTTTTGAGGAAGTTTTCAGCAGAAGTTTTCAGTTTGGTGAAATCTAATTCAATAAGGGCTACTTTCATGGCTCATGCTTTTGGCATCGTATCTAAGAAAGCTTTGCCCTAGGTCACAGATATTTGTTCCCAAGATTTTATCTAAAAGTTTCATAGTTTTGGGCTTTATAATTAGGTCTACGATCCATTTTGAGTTCATTTGACTGATAGCTGATTTTCTTTTCAGGAATTCGCATCAATTGAATGTAGTTGCCTCAAGATGACACACGGGGTGGGGGGGCTTCCCATGATGACTTGGTGCAGGGCCTCTGAGCTGTGCCTGGGACCATTCACTAGACATGGCTGACTTGCCAAGCGGCCTTTAGAGATGAACTGGTACTGTATTTCCTTCCTTAGGATCTTCCTTCTACTGTGCTGCATCTGATCAGACCTCTGAGGCCAGATCCCTCTTTCTATCTCACTTATTCTGACCTTAAAACAGTCACAAAAATCAAAGTTAGTGGTCAGCTAATGAAGGAGGTTTTGTGATTGAGAATTCATAGGAAGAGCTAATGTGTGGACAAGAGGGAAATCGTGAAAAGAAACTAACATTTGACAGCCCCTTTGAGAAGTCTTTCTCAGTGTTTTAGTGAATAGCTTTGTAAGTACTTTTTTTTGTAAAAGAAAGTAAGATATTTTATTAAATAAGCTGGAACGATGTTCTTATATTCAATCTAAATTATATCTAAATTATATTTCCAACAAAAGAACACAAATATGCAGAGAGTGAGAAAGGAGAGGGTGTTCTAGTTAGGATAGAGTTTTTCTTGTTGTTTGTTTGCTTGTTTGTGTTTTTTAGGACACAAACTAGAGCGACCTGAAAAAAACAGGACCCTCAACTGAGGAGTTGTCTTCATCAGATCGGCCTGTGGGCGTGGCTGTGGGGCATTTCTTGAATAATGATTGACAGGAGGGCTTGTGGGAGGGCCCAGTTCACTGTCAGCAGAGTCGTTCTGAATAGGTGGTGGCCATGTGTTATTTTAAGAAAGGTAGCTGAGCAAACAGTAAAGAGTGTTCCTCCGTGGTCTGGGCTTGAGTCCCTGCTTCTAGGGCCTAGGCTCTAGGTCCTTGCTTGAATGTGTTTGTTCTCTGGCTCTCTTCACTGAGGGAATTATGACTGAGAGACATGTAAGCTGAATAAACCTCCCACTCCCCAGGTTGATCCTGGTCAATGTTTTATCACAGCAACAAAAAACCAAGCTATCAGAGGGTTAAGCACGGTGGAGAATGCTCTACATGTACGCTAACTCTTTGTAAAACAGTATCGTATGTCATATACAACTGTACGATAAACAGAAACAATGAAAACTTTCAAAACACTTCTTAAAATCATAAATAACACATAAAAATAAACTTCTACTTCTAGAGAAAATTGAAGTGGATGAGTATTACTTCTTTCCCAGTTCTTGAGAATAAGAGGCCAGTTGGAGTTTCTAGCCATTGCTCGTTCTACAGTTACTTGTGCCCTGAATTCTCACAATCTGAAAATGGCCGACACATAGCAAACTCTGGTGTCTCTAGCTCCAGTACTGGCCCACACACTCACTTCACTCAATCGAATCTAAATTTTATAGCCTGAATTCTATACAGGATATATTTCTATAGCAATTTTTGATTTAGTAGAGCCTAGAAAATAAGCATAATTAATTATACCTTTATAAATGATAATTTGATCTTTGAGTTTACACGAAGACAGATTAAAAATGCCAATCAATTTTATTTTAATTTGATTGACATTGGGTTTGGAAACCACATCAATCACAAATGACTGATGTTTTAATATTTTGTTTATCTAAATAATGTATTTCTCCACCACAAAAACCCATCTGAAGTATCGGACAGAGGGGTTCAGAGTAGTTCTAAGGGAAACTCTGGGAAGATGCTTCAGCTGAGCACACACTTGCAGCAGCCACAGAAAAGAAGGGACAAATGTCCACAATGGGTGCTTCACCCATCAGTCAGCATAGCACTTCTCCCACTGTACTGGAGAATGAAATCACATGGTCCAAAGTACTTTACAGGCTGAAGCAATGAGGTCATGTGAGGGGCCTGGGAGACATTTCTGCAATGTTTGGGTAAATAGGTATTTTAACTCAATACAAAGAAAGGTTTTAGGAACAGAATTAAACCTAAGAAAAGAAATACTGTAAAGAGACAAAACAGAGAAAAAGAAAGGAAAGCATTGGCCTTCTCATTTGCATCCCATTTTTAATAACAGGGTCTGTTTAACTTGGGAGTCAAGGCTGGGAAAAATAGTTTAAAACAAAGCTGGACAAAGAACTGGAAAGGAGAAGATCTTTTTTAGGCCTTTGGGAATGCTGAGCTGTTTTATTTTTAATTTCTATGATAGAGTAGATGTATAAGAAACAAAAGAGCCTGTCGTCACGCAAATGCCTTCTTTCATTTCTTAAAAATGTCACAGGCAAAGAGATTTAGAAAGCATGTGTCTCAGGAACAGACTGTTTACACATAGGATGCTTTCCAGAATTCCCCCAGGAGGGTTTAGTGGAGCAAAGAATCTTTATAAATGGAAGCAGTTGATTGTCTGCAAAATTGTTCCATTAGATGCCTATGACTTTTTACATTTGGTCCCTTCACATGGTGAAAAGGTCCAAGTAACTGGGTACTATTTGGAGAAAGAACACTAGTGTTGTGAAGCTGATGTGTTATTTTCTATGAGAGCGTCAATGTTCAGACAGATGTATGGACAGAAGTAGGAGAGAGGTTAAATATCTGCTTCTTAGAGACTGAGGGTTCCTCTCTGTTAACATTTTAGATAAAAGCCAGTTCTATGTCTGTGGTGGTTTGAATATGCTTGTCCCATAGGGAGTGGCTCTGTTAGGAGGTATGGCCTTGTTAGAGGGAGTGTGTCACGGGGGGGATGGTCTTTGAAGCTCCACCCAGTACACAAGAATCAGTCTGCCCCTGGCTTTCTTTGGCTGAAGATGTAGAACTCTCAGCTCCTCCTGCACCATGGATGCTGCCATGCTTCTCCCTCTCTCCTTGATGATAGTGGACTTAACCTCTGAACCAATAAGCCAGCCCCAATTAAATGTTGTCCTTTATAAGAGTTGCCTTGGTCATGGTGTCTCTTCACAGCAATAAAAACCCTAACTTAGACAGTGTGTAACTTTCTCCTCTTCTGAAGGAGGCTGAGTAAGGCAGATGTGTCTTTTAGGGGCCATAGAATCAATCGATTTGACTTGAGGAACACACTTTAATTGCTGAAGAAAATTAAAAAGTTGGTAAAGATTTTCTCAAGAGGAGCTATCCTCCCAAAGCATTAGAACAGTTATCCACCCCTGTCTTCCCCAAAGGGATGAGTGGTCTTTTGGTGACTGTGCTTTCTGAGAGGTTGTCAGAGTTGGGGAGCCCTGAGGCAAACAGTTTAAGAATAACAGAGTTCAAGGGAATGCTTAGGTGGGGTTGCTCTCAGCCTCTGCAGCAGAGCGAGCACATAGGCATAACTTATCTTAATAATTTAGTTAAATTGAAACTAGCTGCTGGTGATAACAGCCCGGGGCCTCTCAATGATAGCTGAGATGTTTACATTAGGTCAGCTCTCGGAGAAAATTGGTTACTTTAAAGTATGTTTGCTGATTCTGACTAGCGTGCTGTGTTATCTGTACTCAGCGAGGGCTAGAGAAATGAAAGGACCCTCTGAGGCTGCTTAGTGGCTGGCTTCAAAGAACTGACTTTCTTCCCAAAGCTGTGCATGAGCAAACACACAACGATGACAAGATAAGTTCATTTCTGAAAATTCCATATCCCATTAAAGAAAAACATTACCATCTTCCACCAAATCGATCCATTTATGGAGCAGTTAGAAATACTCACAATAAGCAATAGAAAGATTATTTGTGGCATTTATTGCAATACAGTGTCCTGAAATATTACATTTTTTATGTATGGGATTGGAAGATTGCTTCAGAGTTAAGTGCAACTGCTGCTCTTGCAGTGGACCTGGTTGGGTTCCCAGCACCCACCTCAGGTGGCTCCCTGTGCCTCCAGCTCCAGGGGATCCACAGAAAAATGATACCAAGCATGTACTTTCTTCACAAGGCTCCCACCCTCATGGTACTGAAGTCCGCTCTCTAAATGTCCATACTCACATTCTCAAGTTTCTGCATACTGTGGAAAATTCAATTAGTGAATTTTCATCCTCTGGGATTTTGTTCTTGACCTTATAAACTAAATATGCTTGATAAATGCCCGAATTATATTTACCTGTGTATGTTATTGACTACCTAGATCCAATGTGCTCTTCAGTTAGGAAAAACCCAAAAATTTCTTGGTTGATTCATAACTTCATGCAAAGGGAAATTAAACTGTAAGGTGTTTTTAAATTAAAGGTGATCTGATGGGACTTGAGGGGATGAAGGTCTGTCTATTATTTGCGGCTTGGTTGGGTTTACTTACCTTAAATGCTATGCATCCAAAACAGCCTTCTTCCTGTAGGGGACAGACCTGTTTATCATCTTCTTGCAGTAGGTCCCTGGGGACCAGGACCTGAATCCCATTGGGTCTCCTCTTCTGTGGAGAGTAGGTTTGGTTTCAACGTGTGTTCTGAGTATTTTTTCCAGTGTTTCATGTCAAAAATCTGGAGAAAGTTGCTCACAGTGATTTTCTTCGTTAAAGTGCAACTTGTCCTTCTGAGATGTCCGTGGTCCAAGCAGCAGAACTGGTTTGTGATTCAAAGCAAACGAAATAAACTGTGCAGTGCCAGCGGGTGGCTTTCCGATCGCGCAGGCTCTTACTGGAGAGCCAGGAAGCCATCACGGTTCTCTCCGGGAGCCACATCAGCCTTTCTTGTTCCTTTTCTCCCAGTCGTTCTTCAGTCATTCCCAAACTAATTTATGCCCTAGGGGGGGAAATTAGATGCTTCTCTAAAATAAAATTTAAACTGAAAACATCTCTTTGTGTCAAGTGAAAATTTTGACTTACACATATTATCAAAGATGGGAGAGTTCTATTATCCACTCTCCTGGCAAAACAGAAAAGTCCACATTCTTGTCCCCAGACAGCATGGATTGTCATTTGTTATGTGTGAGAGTGCCCATCGTGGTTTATTTTTGTTTTGGTTTTAGAGCTATGTTGCTTGTTTATTGACGCATGAGTTAAGGATAGCCATTGAAAACTGTAGAAAACTATGATCTGCACACTCAATGTCTAGTCCATGTATGTGATTAATTCCACTTACAGCCTTAGTTTCTAAGCACACTACTACTCAGTAGAAACAAACTATAAGCTGTTCATGAAATTTAAACTCTTCTATTTTAAATTTCCTAATAAGCAACTTAAAACTCTAAAAGTTCAATTTTAATACATGATCCATCTTATTTAAATTAATATAGCCAAGTCTTTTAATTTCAACACATAATAAAAAATATTCATGAGATAAATTATATTCTTACATAATGGGCTAAGTTAACAGACCCTGGTGTATGCTTTCTATTTACAACACATCTTGGTTCAGAGTGAGCAGTTTCATGAACTGAAGAGTCGCCTGTGGTTAGTGGCGTTGGGAAGCGCTGACTGGTGTCAGGTGATCCGTCTGATGTGTGCCTTCTACATCCATCCTCTGGGTTGTCTAGAAAGTTGGAAATGTTTCCTCTGGGTCTGTTTTCTTCTTTTGTACAGAACTGATGAAAACACTCAGGATTTTTCACTGTTCAGTGAAAGCCAAAACAGACTAATAGGATGATGTCACCTCTTTAATACCTTCCTGGAGACTCAATGCACTGGAGTAGTGCAGAGGAACGGAAGGGTGGCTTTAAACTCATTTCTATGAACTGCCTGTCTAGACTTCTCTACCATTCATGTTTTGGGTCCCCCCCTTGGTATATTTTTAAAGTCATATCATTTACATCTTGAGCATCTGGCTATGGCTCAGACAGTTACTTTCCTAAAAGTTGTACCTGGTAATCTTCCAAAATTGCTTTTAAATCAAATTCTTAAATTGTAGCAATAAACAAGACAGAAGATGTACTTAAACAATACTGCAGTCCATCAGAAGCACATGCGTAATTCCAACTCTTATTCCTTGTGTTATAAAAAAAAATCAATGTTTTTGCTACCTTATAAATGTCTTTTTCATATAGTTGTTTATATAACTCTAGTAATGCAATTTAGTGGCTGTAAGATCAGACTGATAATTTAAAATACTTTTAGATTTATTTAATTTATTTTATGTGTATGAATGTTTTGCCTACTTGTATGTGTATGTATGTATGTGTGTGTGTATGTATGTATGTGTATATGTATGTATGTATGTATGTGTATATGTGTATGTATGTGTGTGTGTATGTATGTATGTATATGTGTGTGTATGTATGTGTATGTATGTGTGTATGTATGTGTGTGTGTATGTATGTGTGTGTATGTGTGTATGTATGTGCGTATGTGTGTATGTATGTGTGTGTATATGTGTATGTATGTATGTGTGTATGTGCGTATGTGCGTATGTGTGTATGTCTGTATGTACGACTGACATCTGCAAAGGTCTGAAGAGGATGTCAGATTTCCTAAACTGGAGTTACAGATGGTTGTGAGCCACCGTTGAAATTCTGGGAACTGAGTATCTGTGCTCTGCAAGAACCACAAGTGTTCCTTCAGACAAAAACTAATTTTTTACTAAAAACATAGACATACTTAGCCATTGTCTTTCCCTGTAGACCATGTTCACTTATGCTTACATTTCTATATTTGCTGTGTCACTAATTTGAAAAGTCATAGCAAAAGGATCCAGCAAAACCCAGGCAATGTAGCGTTATTGTTTAATCCTCAAACTTGTGAGATGCCCTTCATTGTTGATATTAGATAGACAATAATCAGCTCTACAATTTGTATCACAGTTGCCTGTATGCAGGTAACGTACTGTATATGAAAAATAACTGAGCTCCAAGTGTTTAGTACTGAAGAAGGAATCGGTTCTTATGATTTATTTTATATAACAATCTAGGTAAATTTGCTGCCACCAGCAGTTTGAGTGCAATTCCAATTGCAATTGGGCACCAGGAATGGTGGCGCTCTTTAGTGTATGGTAAAATGCACACAGACTTGTGCTATCACATTTGGAGGGACCTAAATTGACCTTGGTTTTGTTCTCAGCAAAAGGACATGACCTGCTCACTATGGGTTTAATGGTTCCCGTTTGATGTGTGCTGTCTTTTTATAATAAATTCATGACCCCAGAAAATACCAGTCTGACAGACATGACATTAAGACCCTCTCTGTCGGTTACATTCTTCTAGTGGTCCACTTTGATTCTGCCATGGCTTTAGCTTCTAGCCAGTTCCTCAGCCTCCACAGCCACGGTAACCACAGGCCCCCTTCCAGTCACAGTCCCATTCAGGTCTGTCCTATCTGCATCTGCCTACCCCTGTGGTGTGGGTTCCAGAACACCAAAAAGGAAATTCCTCTTGAATATTTTTAAAATAATTAACAATGATATAAAATAATTCCTGGGATGACCAAATAGCAAAACGCCTCCAACACAGGAAAAGTACGCTCACTAAGATTCCTAATTATCTTAAATTCAAAAAAAGTACCAAAGGACCTGTGTGAGAAAAAAAAACCCTGCAAGACAGAATTAACTTTGTTTCTCTAAACAAATATATGGAAGCTTTGTTCTTTGTAATACTGCCTAGTCATGAAGCCTCAAGTTTTTACAAATGTAACTGTTCAAAAAAGAAACAAAGTTCTAATTGGGACCCTTGAACTCTTTGACACGTGAAAGCTGAGATCACATTAATTAAAGAGCAACAGAGGGAGTGGGGAGGATGCCAAAGCTTCTTTTTAAAATAACATTTCTTCCTCTCCTTGTGCGTGCATTTCTATCTCACCAGATAGCTTTTTCCAAGTTGTCTCTACAAAATTTCCTCAAAATCCTTGCTCCTTTGGCCCTGCACCACTGTTCACTGACTCTTCCCTTCCTGACCTTAGAAGGCCCACAGAACAAGTCATAAAAAAAACAAAGTGAAACAAAACATAAAAACTGGGTGAGACTCTAACTGGTTGGCAGGCGAAGAGACAGGCTATGTCTTCCAATCTGCAGTCCTAAGTATTTGCTCTTAAATTGTTCTTTGTCTTTGCTGTCCAGGGAGAGTCAGATCACATAGGCCCCGGGTGTCAAGGTCACCACTTTTTGAGAATGTGTGACCCTTACAATCTTCTTCCAGCCTCTCCAGGAGCTGTGAGTTCCCAGAAGCTACACCAGAGAAAAACAAGCCTCAGAACCTTTACTGTTAACAATTACCATACTCTTACCACTGCAGGACATCATGGAACTCCTTGCCTGGAGTTACTGCCTCTATTTTCATAGATGAGGAAATGGGACTTCAAATAATCAATTACCCACTTAATATTACACAAATAAGTGACACCCATTTCAAATCCCTCACATTAGCCACATTTATCTTTGAAATCAATTGATAGTCTCTTTCTAGTTATATTGGAGAGGAAAAAGGGTTATTGAAGCTTGTGACTGCTGCCACTAGACTGGGACCCAAGCACTGCTTGTCACTTTACCTGAGTGTGAAATACACCTGCAATTCTGATATCACGGCAGCTTCTGGAAGCAGCATGGCACTGCCTACCTGGCCAGCTTCTAGTCTACCTGGGGTCTTTTTACATCATTGCCATCCACACTGGAGTCTTAAGATGATGTGTTTGACTGGTAGAGTCCAAGTCGCCCGCCTACACCTTGGCTGCCAAAGAAAGTTAAGAGTTCTTAACTTCTTCACTAGAGACCTAGAATTAGTAAGACAAGAAACTCTCCAAACACAAAGAGACCAAAGGCAGCAGAGCAGCCAGGCAGATGGTGCACTGAGCTAAAGTTGGATGGATGGTAGCTCCTTTCACAGGTGAGGGATCCGAGCCTCACTAAGTAGCTGCAGTTGTGTATGCTGTACCTCCTCTCCTGTTAGGACATTGCCTGCCTCTTAGAAGTAGTTGACTGGGAGACCTTAAAAGAAATGGAAATTTACAGAAAAAAAAAAATGAGTGCATGCGCCTGTGCTCTGCCTGCCTTATCCGTCTGGAATGTACTATGGAAATTACTGCTTTTATCTGATAGAAAAGGGTGCATAACCCATCTCTCCTTCTGATCTTCGTTAAAAATAAAGAGTCTGTGCAGATGCCAGGATTTCAGGGAAAACTTTCTCATTAGACAGCAAGTTCAACTAAGGATTTCCTTGCTAGGTTTGGGGAACAGCCTTGTTGGAGTACAGAAGTTCTTATCCCTGAAGCTCACTGTTTTGAACATTTTTTAACATTTATGTATGTATAATCTAACCGTCGGGGCAGAAACACATTTGTCACCACCCTGAACACTGTCAGTATACAAAATGTAGCAAGAATTTACATAGCAAAAGTCACTGGCAAACCACAGGCATCTTGGGCAACACAGTTGCATCACCTCAACTATACTGTGGCCTGACAATTGTCCTTCCTGTCTGCCTGTCTATTTCCTCAAATAGTGGTAGTTAGTAGTGGAATGAATTGCTGATTGAATCGTCCAAGTACTCAATCTAAACTTCTGTGTGGTGTATGAAAAAGTGTCTGTTCCCAAATATTTTAACTGTCTAAAGCAAATTATAAATTTTTGGGTAATTTTAATTAGAAAACTCAAAATCCATTTTTCCCAGAAAGCAGAATCCCTTGGCTTTTCAAATCTCTTTCTTTATAGTTTTTATTGTGTTTTAATCTTCTTTTCTCTAGTTGATTCTCACAACAGTCGTTTAAAGTGGGTATAAAGAAGAGTTGAATTTATTTTAATATAGACTTCTCATGCTGTGTGTTTTACAAGCTGATCATATAGGACTATTTCCATTTTCCTCTTGAACTGTGTTAAAATGTGTGCAGATTTTACCATTGAGATTATTTTGCATTAACTAGTTTATCAATGTAGATCATACCTCACACTGTTGCAAGTTTCCTGAAATTTTTCATCATACAAACCTGAATCTTTCACACATACTCCTCAGAAGAGGGGCATAAGGCATCTTGGACTGCAAAGCCACAGAACATTGTTGAGCATTGTTTTGGGGCAGTGCCAACTCTCTGCTGCTTCCCTCTTGGAGGAAACAGTATTTCCAGAGTGTAGAGACCAGTCACCAGATCCTGAAGGAAAGTGGTGATTCCCCTGCTAGATTATTCACCCACAAACCTTCCCACCCACTCTGAAAGCTTCGCCTCAAGGGAACACCTAAAGAGCTGTGTTACACAGACCCCTGCCTCCAGGTGTAGGAACACACCTTTTTAAAGTACTGTGGGAAGTAGGAACTGAGGAGCTGTGCTAAGTCAATGTAGAAATTCCACCAGGGTTTTGGTGTTGGGTAGAGTATAGTACATAGGGGAAAGAGGTCAAACTGCCTGTAGTTAGTAGAGAAGAATGGTTGTGGTTCTTTTTGTATATTTATTTGTATCATAAACATTTGGGAAAGCAAAGACCAGCAGTTTTATTCATTTTCCTGTAGCTCATGTAACCAAGTATGAATAGCATAACAGTATTAGCCTTTCACTCTTCTCACAGGACATGTACCCAAATATGGTACTTATTTATGTGGTCACTGTGCTTCTGGATTTTTACATTAATAAAATTTTAATTTAAAAAAAAGAGAACAAAGCTGAATCTCCATTCTTATTTGACAACTCCCCGTTTCTCTCTGTCGCCTTTATATTTTAAAGAAACAAAAATAACTTTCATTAGCAGGCTTGCCTTGCTTTGTTCTATTTCCCCCTTTTCATTGTGAACCTATTCTCACTAGAAATATCTTCGGTCTGTAGCCAACAAGGTAAGTTGACATAGATAATTGGAAAGTTTTAGTTTTAAAGACCGAGTTTGGTTTGGAAGGTGTGCTGTTTACTGAACAGAAAGAGAAAATTATTTTCTTCTTTTGAGTTTGAGCCATTTCCTGTTGAAAGATTATTTGTTTACTTACTTGAATCATTTATAACGGAGGAAGGAAGAGCATATTGAACATGTTTGTCCAGAATTTGTATTTTATTTTATAAAGATAATAAAAAATACCCTGAATATTATATCCCTTCTAAACAAAGGCTTCATAATAAATTCTGAAATTGTAGACGGAACTCATCTTAAAGTATATGCAGAAGTATCCATGTAAGTGATTCAAGTGTGTGGACGTATAATTAAAAAAATTCATCAAATACTTTAAAAAGTTCACAAAGTTCATAAATCAAAATGGCAGAGAACTGTTGTTAGAGCACAGAGGAGACCTTGAAACAGACCTAATAGAGCAGAATGTGTAAGCAGG
Source organism: Rhabdomys pumilio (assembly GCA_030674055.1). Classification (NCBI taxonomy): domain Eukaryota; kingdom Metazoa; phylum Chordata; class Mammalia; order Rodentia; family Muridae; genus Rhabdomys; species Rhabdomys pumilio. The sequence goes on along the minus strand of JANHMN010000013.1, from coordinate 30,101,072 downwards.
TGTCCTTTTTGGGGGGATGTAAGGTATAGAAGGTGTGTACTTTCCATGGTCCCTCCTACCACTATTGTACAAGGTCTATGTTACTGAGATCAAACTGGAATATCCCAGGGCGGGTTAGAGTAGCTACTTACTGGTTTAAATTTTTTATAGTTTTTATTTTCTTGTCAATTTTTGATAATTATATATTTCCCCTTCCCTTTCTTTCCTCCAACCCTCCCTATAACTCTCTCTGATCACCTTCAAATTCATGTGTCTCCTTTCATTGGTTATTATTGCAAGCATATATATGTCTGTATATACATATCTATTCCTCAATATAACCTGCTCAGCCCATATGATGTTACTTGTTGCTCTGGTCCGCACCCCACGTTTGGCGCAAGATGACCCGGCCCACAGTGCTCCACATTTGGGGGCCAGGTGCTCTGGTCCTTGGGGGTCAGTCAACAGGGTCTAGCAAGAGAGTGGGAATGGAGGGGCAAGAGATGCAAAAAATGGAGACAAGACAGTCTGTTTAAGTCCTGTTTATTGAAAGGAAATCATGGGGATATATAAGCACAAGCAGGGGAATGCAGCTGTAGACACTTGACCACATGTGCCTTGCAGCTAGGGCACTAAACAACAAAACAGGATATGTGAGAAAACCAAGATGTTTATCAGAGTGTGCTCAGCTGTTGTGGGCTGTTGAAAAACAAGTTTCTTGTCAGGGTATATGACCCAAGACTTGGCTCCCAACAACTTGTATGCATGTTTTCAGGGTGGGCTGTTTGACATGTGATAACCAGCTGGTATGTTCTTTCCCGGAGAAGCCAACTCTTCATCAAAGATGGAAAACAAATACCACAAAGTACAGAGTAATATATTATAAATCAATATAAATGTGTTAATGTAACCACCGACTTTTTCTTATTTTTATTTACAACTAAAGCCTGAATGAAATGTTTATATTCAACAGAACCCCTATGGTGGTGACTCTGGTACCAACATCAGCCATGCCTAACTTGTTTTTAATTTCTTATTGTTTAACATAACTCTTGACAAATCTCAGCATTTTAAAAAATGAATGTTTTTTTACTTATTCACTTTACATCCCACTTACTGACCCCTTCCAGTCACTTCCTCCTACAATTCTTTATTCCATCCCTCCTCTCCTTCTTCTCTTGAGTGAATGGGGACCCCCTTGGGTATGCCCTTGCTCTGGCACATCAAATCTCTGCCAGGTGCTTCATCTCCCACTGAGCCCAGATAGAATAACATATCCTACAGTCAGGCAACAGCTTTGGGACAGCCCCTACTCAACTTGTTCCGGACCCACATGAAGACCAAGCTGTACATCTGTTACTTATGTGCAGGGAGGCCTAGGTCCAGCCCATGTATGGTCTTTAGTTGGTGGCTCAGTATATGAGAGCCCCAAATGTCCAGGTTAGTTGACTCTGTTGGTCTTCCTGTGAAGTTCCTATCCCCTTAGGGACTGCAGTTCTTCCTAAATTTGTTTGATAAGAATCAGTAAGTTAATAATTTGGCCATTATTTACAAGTTACTGGTGAAACAATGAAATGGCATCAATTCCTGTGACAACATTTTTCTCTTAAATTAAAATGTGAGCCCGTGGATCCCTTGTTCTGTTACTCTCTGTTGGCAATGCTATAGACTTTTAGAAACAGTCTAACCTGACACGGAAGGAAAGTCTAACTTTTAGAAATGAGTTTCATTTGCTTTACGAGATACCAACTATCCTTCACTCTCTATCAGACAGATGGCTTGATAGATGATACAGATCCACTTTGAACTGGTCCAGAAGCCTGAGGAACCATGATTCTAGATGAGCTATCTAATAAAGCATGCATTTCATAATTAACACTCATCAGATGAGTTGGGGAGAGTACCTCATATCCATTTCATAAAGCAGTGAGAGTGGTTACCTCAAAATAAGTAGGATGAGCTCTCACAGGGTTGCCAAACTTTTATTCTACCCACCCCAAGACAGCATACCAATCTTCAGCAGTTCCTGTATATTGTACCTTAACTTTGCTAAAGATGAAAGATGCTATCCATGGAAAGGGGTAGGGGAGAGAGAAAGGAGAAAGATTATAATTTCAGAAGAGGTCCGGCTTCCTGGGCAAAGCCTCTGCTTTGCTCCTGTCCTTTCCTTGTTGACAGTTGACATTTGACAGTGTGTTAGCACAAGCCTAGCCTCGAGGCTGGCCTCAGAGAAGCAGGGATGGAATTAGTTCCTGTTGAGCTGAAGTTTCTCAGCATATCTGGCTCTTTTCACCCCTGTTCCTCCCTCCCTCCCTCCCTTTTTCTAGGAAAAGCCATTTTCTCTGCACCTGTCATTCAGGCTCTCTAGTCCTTTGGCTCCTTGCCAAGGGAAAGGCAGAGGAAAAGAGGTGAGAAGGTCAGGCTATCTGTGCCACTGTCTCACAAAGTGGCAGAGACTGTGTTGTGTCCCTCACCTACAGCTTTCTGTCTAGATCCTTTTGTCATGCTCACTACCACCCCCTGAATCCCTGCTATAGGTCAAGAGAAGGCTAAGCCCCCCTGCATATCTAGAACTTGTCTGACCACTCTCTTTTGATGACTTTACACTGCCCACACCTTTAAACAATCCGATCGCTTCATTTTCCTCAATCGCTGCCAGGAACTAACATTCTTAATTGAAAAATGGAAAGTCAGCCACAACAAGTTAAGTCATACAGTCAGTTCAGAGAGAGAACATGACCTCCCAGCTGAGGCGCTGAATGCTCCCCAGACAATGCTGGTCAAGTTGCTTCCCCCACCCCCACCCGCACCTCCTACTCAGTCATGTTGATAGACACTTCCTGCTACCTCCAACTGTGGTTTGTTCATCACGGTTTGAACGTTAATATCTTATCGGGCAGTGATAAGGCAACTCCAACGGAGACAAACATGGTTTCCCTGGAGAAGTTGATGAGATTTCCACTGTGAGTGAATTCTGATCATGAAAACCAAGAGTGAACAAATGACATAAAAGTGTCTGTAATACAGGACTTGGGAATGGGGACAAGTTAAGGAGGAGGTGTCAGCAGGGACAGACCTGAATCTGAAGGGAATCTGAGCAGAGAGCAGACATGTAAATACAGAAGCCCCTGGGTGTCCACCAAGCAGGGAGAAAAAGGACAGAAAGCATCAATGAAGAGGTGAGATACCAAACAAGAAGCTTAACCACTACAAACTCTTCCGAAAGAATCTCCAGTATGGATGGAAGTGACTGTACTTCTGAGAAGAGGCCCTGCTGGGCACCTGGAATATTAGAAGTCTCAGATTTTAGAGACACTATCTCTAAAATTGAACTGGGCCAAAATCCTCTTCTATAAAAGTAGAATCTATGGCTGCTTTCTTTTTAGCGAACTTTCTTTTAAATAAACACATATGCATGTATCGGCTGCACTAGCTACCTTAATTCTATACCTGATTAAACTTTCCACTTGCTGTTGTGAAAGTGTACCTGTGAGAATTCTCTTTTAATGTTTTTTTCCCAATCATCTAGAAGGCTTTGATCGCAAACTATTCTTTTTCAGTTGGTTTAATGAAATTGTTGTTATTGATTTAGTGTGATCTGTTCATGTGTTTACCTGCTTTATTTAATTAAAGCTTTCTCTTTAATGGCACTACCATCACCTAAAACTATGACTATAACCTTGTCCTCTGCTGTCTCAGTCTCACCCTTGGCCCTGGCAAACAGAACTTCCTAGGGCTGTAAACTCTGTCATTGTTACTGGGGTGATACAGGGAAAGCATTGCTCAAAGAAACCATTGTCAAGACTCAGCATGGAGGACAGTCGCTTTTATACAAGTATCTTCTTTGAGCTGCTGAGCTCCTGATCAATCAACAGCTATTTATTTGGCTTCAATCAAGGGCTCAGCAAAGTCCTGTGTGACCTCTGCACACACAAACTGGATGAGGAATAGAACACCAAGTCTATTACATCAGTGACCTTGAGCCAGCTCTCAAAGTTTGAAAAAGTTTAATGGCTGACACAGATGAGTTAAGTCACCTAAGGACACAGAAATAAAGGCACTAAGAGTTAGTGATAGGATACAAAAAACAAGCTGGGATAGTTTTGAGGAAGTTATGGAGAAAAAAAGTAAACAGGGAAACTTGTAAGCTTTCTTATGAACTCTCAAGTGAGAAACTTCTACAGCCAAAAACAAGGCTATGCTTATGTATTATATGTTTGTTCTATTAATGAGCTATCAATCCAGATACATGTTCACCCATACGTGGTTTGACATAGTTACTGTAATCAAGGAATATATGTATGATTAAAATTATTTGCTAGTATTTTAGTTTGATCACCTGAACTACATCTGTCGAGATTGATTTGACATTTATGTAGAAACATTTAAGCGATCTAAAATTAAAAATTACAAATAAGAGTAACGATGCCATCCGTTTTCTTGTTTATGGCATTTCATTGTTTTTTATGGCTAAATAAAACACTGTGTATGTATATGCCACATTTTCTTTGTCTGTCTGTTTATTGGTGGGTAGCTAGGCTGATTCTAGCTTGGCTGTTGTGAATATGGCAATAAACATGGATGTGCAGGTATCTCTATGGGATGCTGACCTGGACTCCTTTGGGTACAATACCCAAGAACCGTAGAGGAGGATGGAATGACAGTTCTGGTTTTGTTTTCTTGAAGACCTCACACACTGACTTTCACAGTGTCTAATCTAATTCATGTTCCTCTCGGTAGTGTGCAAGTGTTCCCTTGTACTGAATTCTCATCTAATTTTTGTTTTCATGCAACAAATTGTTAATTAGTGTAATTTACCTGTCAATTCTTTAACCCTTGGGAGTGTTCATTGTTATGAGTCACACAGTATGTAGTAGTGTCTACAAGGGCTTCAACTCATGAGTTAAGACCCATCCCTGTTTTTCTGCCTTCCTGTCTTACAAAATGAACAACGACTGACCACGTTTCACCTTTTCGGGTCTTCTGAAACTGAAGGTGCCCCTCCAGTCAGATTCATATTGTGACTTCGTCTAAATTTATTTTTGAGTTTTACTTTTTCATTTGGTTATTAAAGTTGCTTCTTCTGAGAAGAGCTTGCCTTTGCATAAGCTTTTTCTTGTAAGTCAGTGAAGGAAGCCATGGGGATGCTTAAGAAAGTGTAGAAGGGCAGGCAGCTCATGCCTGGGTGCAGGTGCGGACTCTGCATTTTATAGTTTCCTGAGGCTGTGCTGCATTCTAAACCATATGATGAGTTCCTAATATTGTCTGTATGAAAACCCTTTGCCGTCCAGTCCTCAGTGGCAGTCTGTTCAGCTTAGTTTTGCCATCGCAGAGCTTCTGTCTTACATGGTTGAATTTCTTGGTTGGGTTGGGTGTTTGGAGTAAAAGGACTAACAAAGGAATTAGCTGATACTGACACAGATTTTTTAAAACTTTTCTCTTGATAGTCAGCTCCAGGCAAGAAGATTCTCCCAGGCAATGGAGCCAGCTCCACACGCTTTTGTGCAATAGTTTGGCCTCTCAATAATTTTCCCTTTCTGAAAAAAAAAATGTTGTGCAGCACAGGTTTATTTCAAAGTATGAATATCCAAGAACTACTTTTAAGGCTACTTTTTGGAGAACACAGATGTATATACATCTATGAATACATCCTACTGAGGTCGCTCAGTGTTGCTCACATGCATTTAGGGCTGATCTCTTGGGACTATGGGGGCAGAGGTTGTCACTGAAGAAGACTGAGTCTCCACCTCACAGCAGCCATTAATTTCCTGGAGCTCTTCTATGAATGATACCTTGCAAGAATCCCTCACCCACTCTGGCATGTCAGTTGGTGGTGTCATTTGGTAGGTTTTGCTTAAGCAGCCACATGGTGGTGATTTTGATACAGCTCCTTTATCATTTCTAGAAAAAAGGTCTCAGTCTCTGTGTCTTACAATCTTTCTACCCCTCTTCCATGATGTTTTCTTGAGACTTACGTATAGGCGTTTTCGTGTAAAATGTATCAGTTGGGGCTGGGTACCACACAGTCAGAGGTTCTCTATATTTTGACCCGTTGTGACTCTACTCTTGAAATTACTAAATCACCCTGGTGTAAGGAGGGCTTTGGGCTCCACATTGCCTGTACCAGCACTGCTCTAGGCCTAAGATGTCCATCCCCTACAGTCAAACTTTGGAAGGAGCTAAACAGCTGTACAGGACAGACTTTGGTCTAGAAGACAAATCTCTTGTGTCCTAGAAACCTCTCTCTGTCCTTTATCCTATGGTGGCCCATTGATTTCACTAGGCCAGTGGTGAAGGCCCAGGATTCTGCATACAGACAAACAGAATGAAGGTTTTGTTTTAAATGGCCAGTTCCATTTACCACCAGATGGCACTATAGTATTACCAGGAAATGCACATGTGCTAAACCAGTGGTGGCATCAACCAGAGAAAACAAAGCTGTTAGAGTATATAGGACCACGATTTTCTTTTCTTTTCTTTCTTCCTTTCTCTCTCTCTCTCTTTCTTTCTTTTTTTTTGGGGGGGGGGGTAGGTGTTTTTCTTGTTGTTGTAGAGGTTGATCAGAAACATCTGTCCAGCAGGAGCATCAGCAAGAAAACGACACACACCCAGGGAGATCATAATGCTTGCTCTGACTGGAGCTTTTCTGTTGTAAGTTTTCAAACTGATCCGTGAATTGTGGTTGCCACATTAGTGGAAGAATAGTTAGGGCATACTCGAGATTCAGTGTCCAGTCTGTAACTTATCCTGGTCCAATTCTCTACTCGTCCCACAGCTTGTAGAAAGTAACTCTAGAGTAATTTTAAGCAGGTTATATCTGCTGCCTTAAGTCTTACTAGCTAGACTGTGGGAAAGGTGATGTCATTCTTAGCCATGGCTGTCTTTGCTTAAGTGTCTCTCAGAATAGACAGGTGAAGATCAAAGGGTGCATGTATCCAAATGACCTTCCTGAAGGATAAGTGTTCAACACATAGCATACAGGTGACACCTCCTGTCAGGATGTGAAACTTTGATCGTAACCTCTTGAAGGACAAAAGTTGCAAATTAACCAAATTCTAACATGGACTATTTTATTCTCATGCTCTGAAGTTGTTCCTTGCCCTGTATCTTTTGCCTTCCTTTTAGACTAAATTGTTCCTATAAAACTCTATTTTGTTAATAGTAAGAAGAAAAGATTGGTGGGAGTCTATGAACTAAACTTAGCCTCAGCTCATTAAGTTGATCAAAAAGTGCTCAGGAAACTATTCCTACCAAAAAACAAACCAACAAACAACAACACATTGATTTTGTTTTGAAGGGAAACTCACCAGACAGTGGACAGACAGTATTTTCTTTGGAACAACTGGAGCACTTGGAGATTTGTCTGAAAGAAGCAGAGGAAAAGGCTACAGCTCTATTGGAACAGGTAATACCTAGCATGGGGACTGGAAATATCTGCGGCTTGGGCTGCCAGAGAGCAAGTGTAACTCCTTTAACTTCAGACCCAGTGACAGAGCACAAATATACGCATACACACAAACACATGTGAACACACTCACACATGAACACACTCACATACAGGTACACGAACCCACACACATACACACATGCACATGAACACTCACAGGCACACATATACATAAACATACACACATGAACACATACACAACACATGTGAACACACACACCACACATGAACACACACCTTCATTTTCATCAATACTGCTTTTAATCTACAGAGCTTTTAAATTTTCAGCCGTTAAAGCTTTGCTTTTTCACATTTGTGTTTTATTTGGTTTTCATTTACTGCAAGTTCCTCAGGAGTCTGGTGTACCTTCCTTAAGCACATGGTTTCCCTGAAAAAAGCAACGTGTATTTGCATTGTAAACAAATAAACTCAGAGGTAAATGAAAACCTAGCAGAACCACACAGATTCTTCTTGAATTGTTCCAGGGAAGTTGACTCTGCAGAGGGGTCTTCAGATAATGGCTTCCTTTGGGGATTTTCTAGCATTTAGCAAAGCAGGTCATAAGCAGCACTCAGCCTATGTGAAGAGCCTGGACATTACACAACAGGTGCTCTCTGTACATGACTAGGCCTTGATTTTAGGCACAGTGGGTATGGCTTATCAAAAATTCTCAACCAGGGTCTGTACCATTACCTAATAATACTATATTTTGAAGAAGAAGAAAAAAAAAACGAACAAACCCAAACCACAACCAAAATCAGTGTATTGTCTATTGTCATGGACTCGGAGTAGAAATCTTCCCAGAGCTGAGTCGCCCTGAGTGGCACAAGGCCACAAGGCCCTTAACGACAGTGAGTCGAGGACAGAGGACAGAAATCTGATTTAATACAGATCTTTATGTGTATGTGAGCCTGTGAGTGTTCATGTGCATGTGTGTATGTGTATGTGCCCCAAATGGCAGAAATCTGTATTAATTTCTCGCTGATGGATGGATTGAGAATTGAGTTGGCAAGAAGCTATCTCATGAGGATTTTAGATTAGCAAGGTATTATATATTTGAGTCTCACAGGAGTGTTTGAGGGACTTGGAAGGAGAGGCAGGTTTTATGAGGAGAACTTTAATTGACATACAAAGGAACCCACACAACAGCCTTCCTTTTTTTTTCATTCTATAAGAAAACAGTGTCGTCTAGGGACTGCGTACTGTGTAGCCACTAAACGTAATCAATGCTGTGGTTTTCACAGAACTTTCCTCAATCAATGAAAATGTTTCCTTGGGGAAATGTCCACTACAGATCCATGCCCTGTTGTTTTTCTGAAATAAACCTCAAATGACAGCAAAATCATGAATTATAAAGAAAATAATGATTGACATAAGACTGTTTCAAACTCCTCCCCAAGGAAGACCAGAGTTTCGGAGCAGTTTTGAATGCATAACTAAGAGAGAGACCGCTACACTAAGATGTCTGTTTATTTTACATTCAAAAGCTTTTTGATACCAATTTTCTCCCCCTACGTTCTGAGAGAGGTTGTTGCTATGGCCCAAGTGGCTTCAAAGTCACTATATATCCAATGCTGACCTCAAATTTATGGCAATCCTCCTATCCCGAGTCCTGGGATTAAAAGTGTGTCTCAATAATCTAAGCTCTGATTTTCTTATTAAAATAAGTGAGATTCAGTTTATTCATAACATTTGTTTTTCATAAAATATTTTTACTCAATACAAGTCATCTACTACTTGAGTTCTTAACTGGAAGAATTTCTTGATTTAACAGTAAGCAATTAGCTATGGTTTTTCAGCATTTAAGAAATTAAGTATCTTTCAAATACATCTTATTATTTAATTATTGTTTATATACATATGTATACATGTATAAGTATATATGTATATACAAATACTGATAAAGTGTTTTGAGGGAAAAAAAGAAATTACGTATCTAAAATGGAAATAGATTTCACCCATTTTGTAGCAACCATCGTAAAGGCCAGTGAACTGCTGGAGAAAGTTAGATGTTACAAACCAGGTTCCCAAACAGCTCATAGAGAGCAGAATCAGCAGACAGGCAGAGAGGGAACGTGGGTACTCTGTCACTCTGGGTGAGCTGCATGGTAATATTAGGTTTGGGAGTCTGAGTTACTGAACTAACACAGTTCTCAACATTTCAGGCTTGTATGGCCAAGTGAATTTAGCAAGAAACTGGCACTAGTGTGAGGAATGGAAAGAATGATGTATAAAACACATTATGAAGATTCACAATATTACGTTTTTAATTAATTTGAGCATTTTATTTCTCTTGGCTACCTCTACTACTGCTGTTGAAACAGAGGAATCAAACATAAACACAGCTCCCAAGGTATTCAACCCTGACACTTTTGATTTCTGCTCTAACCTTGTCTTTGAGAAGATACAGGATGATAGTTAAATCTAGTAATAACTAGTGAAAGTCAAAAGGAGTTTGGGGGATGACTTTTAGGCACTTTAATGTGCAAAATGGGGAGTTACCGTAGTTAAGTGGGTAATACACACTGGCTGTGAAGGAAACTGCATGATTCTGTGCAGGGGTTAGCCCACAGGAAGCCAGGTGAACACCTCAGCCTTTCTAAGCTATTGTTTCTGTCCAGTAGAGATGAAGTGTAGACAAGACACAGAAAAGAGCCTGGCATAGCTTCCGTAAAGAAAGGCTGATTAGTAGACAAAATGAAAAACAGCAGAAACTTGCAGGAGAAAAAAAAAAGCATGGTACTTTCATTTCTTAATTTGGGTGCAAAGCACTGTAAATGTTTTTCTTTCTACTCTCAGTAAGACTTTCTGTTCCAGGGAGACATCATTTTTCCTTTAACTGATGACATGAGTGTTGCCTGAGGCTCCATGTGAAGCTAGGAACAGGACATTCATATACTGCCACCCTGTAGTTTATCTGACACCTATGGCATATACGCCGAAAAGCAGTTTACTTTTTTCTCCTGGAGTCTCCTAAGCTCGCATCCTACATGCAAAGATATGACAAGCCATCTCCGATGCACTGTAAATATGCCCTTCAGTGAATGAATGCGTCTTTCCTTTCTTTTTAAAAAATTATATTTATTTGTGTGGTGTGTGTGTGTGTGTGTGTGTTGCTCAGAGGACAATTTTCAGATGTTTCTCTGCTCTTAATACGTGGATTCCCAAGGATGGAACTCAGGTCATCAGCTTGGCTGAAAGCACCTTCACCTACTGAGCCATCTTGCTGACCGAAGGAGCTAAGTTCCCTTCTTGAGTACCTCAAGAACTCCAAGTGCAGAGCTTAGCTTTGCAGGTATTTTACTTGACAGACACAGTAGTCCTATAAGAGGTTCTGCTATAATCCTCACTTATTAGTGAGGGCAACGAGACTCATAGATATTCTCATTTCTCCAATGCTATAGAGCCAGGAAATAGTGACTCTGACATTGGATCTCAAATATGTTTAACTGACTCTCAAAGATCTTTTAAAAATGTTTTTATTAAGTTTTTCATGCAATATATTTGATCATGTTCCTCCCCCCAGTTACTCCCAGATTCCCTTCTCCCCACTCCCCACCCAACTTTATGTTCTCTTTCCCCCCTCTCAAAAACAAAATAAAAATAAAAATTTGAAGTCAAAAAAAATCGAAAATTAGTAAAACAAAAAATATCAAAGCAAAACAACCCACCCCCCAATGTCCTTCCCGCTTCCCCACTCCCCACCCCCAAATACCGTGGAGTTAGCGTTCTGTTGGCCAACTACTTCAGGGTTTGAGGCCTGTAACGTATGTAGTTTAGAAACCCAGTGATGCTCCATTGAAGGAAACTGGTTTTCCCTTTCCCAGCTGCAATCAACTGCAAATAGCTTATTAGTTAGTGGTGGGATCTTGTAGGATCCTGTGGGATCCTGTATCCACTCTTAGCATGGGAACCTCCATCTTGTTCAACCTCTGTAGGTCCTATGTGTGCTGCCACAGTCTCTGTGAGAGCAAATGCGCATCAGTACTGGTGAGCAGTTGGCCAAAGGGGTCCCATGAGCCCACCCCACCAAAAAAAAAAATCATGGCCTATTGCCAAGGCTACTGGTTGCTGTTTACAACTTGATGGCAAGGCCCTGGTTCTGAAGACAACCCTCACAGTTCTTAAGCATAAGCCAATGACACAGAATGAACAGGAAGAATTTATCTTGATTCTTTAACTGGGGTTTCTACCCTGGAGGGCTTGTTGAGCAGATAGGTTGGCAGGCCCTTCCTCCAAGTTTCTGATTTACTAGATCTGGTGTAGGGCTTAATAATTTACATTTCTATCAAGACCCCATCTAGTTTCAACACAGTTGTTCACCCAGACCTCATGAGAGTTTTCTTCCCTGTTATCTGGCACTCCACAGCTGTGTGTGGGCAACAGGGTCACTTAGGATTCGGTGTGAGTACACTGAAGAGACATCCGGAAAAAAGGTGGTTGACTTTCCCTCACATAAAGTAAGTGTGGTGGTAGGCACAAGGAGGCCCAAGCTTTGTCTCTTTTGCATCTACAAATGCAGCATCCATCCTCGAGGACCAAGAGGCTCTACATCTGCTCTGTCTATTCATAGGCCCGGCAGCAACATGAGAAGAGGCAAGCGTAAGAGAGGAATGTTTTTTCTGGAGACTTCTGTTAACCTCTCATACCATCGACCCTTGTATTTGCGTTAAAGCAGAGAAATACAAGTAATTAGTTGTACACACAATTAATAGTTGTTTTAATTGTTACCAGCATAAATGTGAGAATGGATATTTAGTAGAAAAAGCAATTTCTGCCTCCTTCTCTGGCCCATTGACCACACTGGTGCACACAGAGCTTTATCCTGGTGAACTCCATGCTCTTCTGAATAAAACATACAGCATTCCCAGCAGCATCTGCTAAGGAGAGAATTCTTTCGTCACTGAATCATCTTGACGCCTTTGACAAAAACATTAATTGTCTGGGATGTATTGTTAATCCCTAACCACTAAATGCTGCCCCTACAGCTTCCACCTGTGTGACCTTCAGCAGGCACTGCTCTCTGGCAGTCCCAGTTATCAACTTGTCCCTGGAAAGATGTTTATGCTCTTGGGAGCTTCATGCAGAAGAGACGTGTTTGGGATAAGCTATGGTATCTCAGACTAAGATTAAACTAAGACAAATGAAATATGCCTGTTTGGTGTTTCAGCCTAAATGCCTGGCAGAAGAGCAATGCACCTCAAAGGCACAGTAGACACTGGGCAACTTTTAAGCATAAAACAGACATAGGGAATGTAACCAGAAAGAATTGTCCTGGGAACCCTGACTCCAGTGGCAGAGGCAATGTCAGCAAAACCCAGAGCTCAAGTTAGCAGACAGTGACATGCACTGAACTCTAGGACACTGGACTTGTTGGAGTCGTGTGAAAACAAAGAGGTAAAAACAGATTATCTGCATGCTTTATTTCAAAGAAAGAAACTATAGGGTGTGCTTTCTTAGTGTGAATAAGAAAGTTAAACACAATCTAAGAAGAGGCAAATGGTAAAGAAAAAAAAATTCAGAGTCTCCTCTGCTGCCTTGGTATCCTTTTCCCCTGTGGATTTAGTCTGACACTGCACAATCCCAATGTGGGCACTAATGGCTCAGAAAGTTGTTAAAGTGGAGATCATGACAACTTTAGTTAGCTAGCTTTTCATGTTGCTCGTATTGGGCCTTCTGTGTGTTGTTCTCCATAGTACTCTGTTTCACAAATATTTACTGAGCTCTGTGCTGAAAAGAAGGGACACAGCACTGAACAGACCTGCAAATTCTTGCACTCAGAGAAGATATTCATGTGGGAAGGGCTCTGGCACTGACACACAGGTGCTGAAAGCACAGAGCTTCCAGGGTTCTTAGCAAACCCTGGGGGGTGGGGGGCAGTAGTCCTGCCTGGGAAGCCTCCATATTGAGACTAGCCAGTGAGAAAATGGGGATTGTATCCCCTTCATACGCTGTATCTGTGCATGCTTTCTGTGTGTATACTTATGTGTGTTTCTGTCTCTGTTTCTCTGTTTCTGTCTGTCTTTATCTTTCTGACTGTCTCTGTCTGTCTCTCTGTCTATCTCTCTGTCTGTCTCTGTCTGCCTCTGTCTCTGTCTCTCTCTGTCTCTCTGTCTCTCTGTCTCTCTCTGTCTCTCTCTCTCTCTCTCTCTCTCTCTCTCTCTCTCTCTCTCTGTGTGTGTGTGTGTGTGTGTGTGTGTGTGTGTGTTATTCTTGTGTGAGAAACTAAACAATGAGACCTAAGTCCAAGTTTCCACCTTAGATTCTTATTGGGGCCTCAGATTTTGTCTTCACCATTGTTTCCAAAGCAGACGGGACATTTCTTTCAGGACTCCTTTGGCAGGAGTGTGCAATAAACAATGAAATGACGCTCTAGTGGCAGCTGGTGGGTGGAAGAGACTAGATCACAGTAGAGGAATAGGGAGGACCCTGCAGTTTACTTTCTCTTGGGAGTTTCATCAACTTGGCTAATGTTTAGCCTTGCTTCCCCAGCATTTGTGTGTGCATTGTTCTTTAGCTTGGACAGGAAAGAAAGAGAAACCTGAAGGATTAGAATGTCATGTTTGATCCTAATAACCAAGACGCAATTAAGCATATTGTATCAAAGACTTTATGTTTCTTTCCATTATTTTTCTCTCTTAAACCTTAGTGTTGGATTTTTTTCAGGTATAGAAAGAATGTTGATCTCTAGCAAAGTTTTAGACACTGCGATGTGTATGGAATGGGTAAAAGTGTTTTGATGTGTGCTGGGATTATGACCAAATGAAATAGTCCTAGGTCATCTTTACTGCTCAGATGCGACAACAGATCCCCTGTGCAAGTGTATTGGAGCTATTCATTCTGGAAATGCTCAGAAATCATATTCTGCATGCCAGTATGAAAGCCAGGGGTTTTATGAATGAGCTTCTGTTTTCTGATCTAGTTTGAAGTCTACTTTTAATGCAACAAAAGGACACACAGTCAGTTTGGTTTGCAATGGGTTTCTTTGCCACTAGGAAGTCTCCTTATATGGAGCCTCATTGGGTGAGTCTGGATTAATGAAAGTCTTGACTGATTTTAGAGCCTGCTTTAATTAGAAAAGCTAGCCCCTCCTTTTAAAGCAGATGTTAATTTTCACTCTGTGACTGGGTTGTTGGGTATAAATTGGACAATGTATGGGCAAAAATTCAACTCCCCGAAGAGATTTTCGTTGTTGTTTTGAATGGAATCAGACACAAGAACAGATTGGCTTCTGTTGTTGTTACAGGCTGGCTGAATGGACTGCTAGCCTGTTACATAACTGAGGACTTCCTTTTGCTTGTAAATGTCAAGATCAAACTGAGGTCAGTTTTAAATAGCTGACTGGGTGCTAATTAATGTGATTTTCCTATACAAGGAAAAGCAAAAGTTCTTGTCCCCTAGGAGTCATGGCTTTGTTGATAAGAGCAGATTCCCTTTGCATGAACATTACCTCTTTTTCTTTATAATGTTTCTTCTGCAAATGTAAACTCATTTTTCTTAATGCTTGCAAGTAAAATAAAAAGTTAATTCTTCCTCCGCTATAATAAAATACCTGAGAGTAAGTGCTTTATATAAGGAAAGGACTTTTTATTTTATTGACCAAATCAAACTGTTTAATCAATAGTTTCAGATCATCTCAAGTATGGTATCAACATCTATTTAGCCCTGGGGAGAGACTTGTGGTGGATCATTTTGCATTGGCAAAAACTCACAGGACAGTGGTGAGTGGTGTATACCCAAGAAGGATTCAGAGCCAACGCCTGGGTTGCTTATAACAACATTCTGTTAGGAATTCTCCATTTCTGCAGGACCCAAGCCAGTTGTGTGAGGCGGCAGTATTCCTATTTCTTCAGAAAATGTAGATCTCATGCCCCAACTCCTTGCCACCAGACCCCACCCCTTAACAGTCTCCTTCCACAGCAATGACTCTGAGCTCCCAGCACACAGATCTGTAAGGGGTGTCAGGGTTAAACCTTACCTCAGCCATAACAATCAGGCCCATGCTTTCATTCAATTATTTCTTCTTTCAGCAAAATATTTATTGAACCTGTGAGCTACCATTCTTCTTCTAAGTATCCCCATATAATAACTTATGCACTTTCCCGAACAATGCTAGGCAGCTGCATGCCATTTTGTTCATGGAAGTCCCTCAGTAGATTCACAGGCCTCTTGTCTGCCCTTCTTTGTTCTCCCTTGGTGACTTGGTTCAAGGTACACACTGCTAAGAAAGTCAAGTCTTTGTTGTCCTGGATTTTTTTCCTGCCCCTAGGCAGGACATCTGTTAAAGAGTACCCTCAAGGTCACCAGAGTCAACTCAAGTGCTACCTCTCCAATGCATCAGCTTTCTACCACAAACCCGATCCTTGCTCCACATTCCCTAGGTAGTGGTCATTGCTACTTGACACCTCATGCCTAAAATGAGAAAGCTGTGCTCCTTTGGTCATTTCTGCTTCTATACCTTATAAGTACTGTGGATGACCCTTTCCTCAGGAGAGTGTGCCAACACCTTCTCATCTCAAATAGGACACCAACAAAACATTCAAACAATTCCACTCAAGAGTTCCTTGGTAAACCATTGAATGAGAGGTGACTTGCCCATAAGTTGCCAGTTAAACTCTCCCATTTTCTGGGACTTGAATTTTTGCTCTTATATTGTCCAATTTATACTCAACAATGGAGTCATGGAATGAAGATTAATGTCTGGTAGAAGGAAGCTGTTAAGCAGTACAATGAAAGAGCCCCTCCTTCAGAAGGAAAGTTAATAGTCCCAACCTTGTTTGCATCTCCTGTGGGTAATCATAGCCACTGACAGTTGAAGAGAGAGAGCAGTTGGCTACATTAAACCTGGAAGACAGCTGGCTCATGTTTCTCTGAGTTATGCCTTCCGTGTCGTTCTTGGATTCGTATTTTTCCTGTTTTCACCGTTATCCCCCCTTTCAAGAACTCCTGACTTATCCATTCTGGTTCTTGTTTAGTGATTTACCAGTATTGTACCTGGCATAAAACCTGCCAACACCCCGTATTTCTCCTCAGCTTAAGATCCAAACTTTGCACCTCTCTGCTGTCAAAGTCAACTCAGTGTTCATGTATCTTGTGCTTGTTTCTCTAAGTTTGTCTTTCAATCCTCCCTGACAACTATTCTTAGCATTTTCTTTTCTTTTCCTATGGTTTTTGTTTTTTGTGTGTATGAGGATTTTTTTTTGCATACATATACATAAGTGTACCACATGTGTGCCTGGTACCCACACAAATCAGAAGAGGATATCAGATCTCCTAAAACTAGAGTTATAGATGGCTGTGAACCACCCTGTGGTTGCTGGTAACCAAACCTGAGTGCTCTGCAAGACCAACAATTCTCTAAACTACAGAATTACGTCATTTACAACACCTTCAGTGAACAACCTCTTCTCTTTAAGGAAAAAAAAGAGCATGTTCCTCAGAATCAAATTTTAGAACACTCTTTCCCTTTGGCCCTGTTGGAAAGTTCCCTGCTCTGTTTCTGTGATCTTTTCTTATCCTCTCTCCTGCTTCACAAAGCCTCAAGAAACCTTTCCAGATCTTTCAGACACCACTTCCTCCAAAAGGAGAATATGAGCTTTGGCATCAGACAAGCCTGACTTTTTTTCAGTCACAACACAACAGTTGGTGTTGACACGCAGGCAATCAAGGAAACGTGAGGGGTGGGGGCAAACTCAGATTTGTACTCAAGAGACAAAGATGAGGCTCCCAAGAAGGACAGAACAACGTATATGTACCTGTAAAAATCTAGTTTTAGAGTGGTGAGGATCTAAGACAGCATAAAGATAAAGGGGAGAAAGCAGAGACAAGAAATACTTCCCAGCAGTGTTTAGTGGTTAACAAAGTACAAATAGGATTCAAGCCTGGTCTCCTAGATGCAGACGGCTATGATCTGAGGTTCACTGTCTTATATGTGAATCTTTACATGAAAAGGTTTTTGTATTTCCCAAGAAAGTCTCCGTGGAGGCTTATTACTACTCATGCTATACACTGTTTACCCATCAAGGTTTGTGACTTGGCTTATTTAGTAGATCTTAGAGATTTCAGCCTTTGAAGTTGCATGGTAGGTAGCCTTAAACCCATTCTTAGAAATATATAGTCTTATACTCATTTTCAGTCCCAAGAGTTTCAGGGAGAAAATGTTGGGTGACTGTGTTTTGGGTATAAAGATCCAGTTTGCCAACCAAGGGACAGTTCACTGTTTATATCTGGAGCTATACAAATGTCAGTCACGTGAAGTCACTTAAGTGGTTATAATAATGACAACCAGCAATCTGGGGATGGTTTTATAAATGAGCTTCCAAGGACCCTGGGCATGGCTAGCTTCAAATGTAGAGCTATTCGATTTACATTATCAGTAAGTCATTGACTTTTTAATACTACCATCTTCTTTTTTTTTTTCTACCATCTTCTTATGAGAAGCCATGAGTGTCCTGTGTCTACACAACACTTTGAACAGAGAAGCATATCTGAAAACCAGGCTGTCCCCTACAAAGAAAGATATTATGTTTTGGAAAATGACAGACAATGCCATTCTTTTAACATTGTTTTGGTAGTGGTGGTGGTGGTGGTGGTGGTGGTGGTGGTGGTGGTGATTCTAATTTTTTTTGCTTTGTTTGTTTGTTTGTTTGTTTGTTTGTTTTTGAGGGAGGAACTCACCACATAGGCCTGGCCTGCTGGGAACTCAACTACATAGCCCAGGTTGGTCTTGATTCTGTAGTAAGCCACCTGACTCTGAGAAATGAGAGTAGAGGTGGATACCGCCATGCTCAGCTGTAAAAGGTGGTTTTAATTAAAGTATGTTATTTTGTTGGCATATGTAGCATTCATTATTTTGAAATGAACCAGAGGAAATATTTTTTTAAAAAATTTTCACTCTTGATATAGCAAACACTGGTAGATAAAACTAATATAACAAAAGATCCTTACAAGCCTCAACATTTACTTAGAATGTTAAAAGCCCCAGATTTTTAAAATTAAATTGATTTTAAGTTAAAATATAGTCACACAATTTCTCACCCTTCCCTTTTGTTCCTATAGCCCCTCCCATGACCCCTTCCTCAATCTCTCCCAGGTACACCCATCACTCCATCACAAATTCATGACCTCTTTTTTCTTTATTATTTTTACACACAGACACACACACACATACACCACACACACACACACACAACAAATAAATACAACCCAGTGAGTCCATTTTTGTAACTTGTATATATATGATTTCAGGGCTGGCCACTTGGTGTGAGATAACGAGTTAAGGCGCTCATCATTGTAGGGTATTAACTAGTTCTTTCTCATCTCTTCTACTTGCCTGTAGTTCTCTGTCTAGGGCCAAGGCCCTGTGATTTTCTCCCCTTTCAGGTTAGCTTACCTATTGATGGCGCCATTCATTGTTAAGGTCTTGTTTAGGCAGCCATATTGTGTAGCTTCCCTGTCAATCATAGAGAACCATCTCATAGCAGACATCCTTGTCCTTTGGCTCTTACATTTTTTCTGGCCTTAGGTGCAGGAGTTGTGTTGAAGATGTATCCATTGGGAGTGGGCAGTGCTTGATCAGTTATCTCTGCATTTTGACCAGTTGTGGTTTTCTGTAATGGTCTCTGTCTGTTGAAAAGACAAGCTTCTTTGATGAGGGGTGACAGCCACATTTGTTTGTGGGTATAAGGATAAGTTTTACAATGCAGTTAGAAAGTATGCCTGTCTAGTGAAGGGGCAGTAGTGGGTTCTCTTCTAAGATAATTGACCTTACTAGCCCCAGGTTGTTGCCTGAGTTTACAAAACAAAAAGGTTCTCAGGGGAAAAAATGTTTAAAAGCTGCTGTTTTTGTAACTCTGTACCATATGATTTAGAAACATGGTTTGTTTGGGATCATGCCCCATGATTAAAATCACTTTATATAAAATGCAAAGGAAATTCAAGTAGATTTTATTGATACACCAAATAATGCTAAGCAGATCCCTTAACTCAGGGATTGAATCCACTCCCTTGCTGATAAACATGGGCTACCAATTACTAAATCATGGGACAAGAAACATCCCCTCAATTAATAAGACAGTCAATGAAACAAAAATGTTCCTATTCATGGTGCATAAACCATGCACCCTAAGAGAAGCGCCCACACCAGGAGACTGCTTTTCTGAGCCACTCTCCTTCCCACTAGATATTGTGTGTCTAAATTTCCCAGAGGCTGTTTTGTCCTCCCCACTTAGAAAATTCTCTTCTCCCACTGCCTGTCTTCAGCTTCTTAAGCATATTTTCACAACCCTGGCCCACTCAGACATGCCCTCAGTTGATACTGCATTGTTGATGCCGATGGGAGCATTTTCAATTCAGGGATGAACTGTGCCCTTTTCAGAGTTGTGTAAGGCAAGCAGAGAGGTCAGAGCCCTGCTGATTTAGCTTAAGGTGGCTGCCAGCGTCTTGGTTTCAATGGTGGTGTGGGAGAGTGTTTGAGGAAGATTACGTCCATGGAGTGTGCCTTAGTTTGGCGAACTCCTGAAGAGTCGGGGCGGCTTGTTGAGAATAACTGACTTCAGGGTATAGCATACAGGTGCCAGTGATGAAAATTTCTGAGAGTACACACAAAACATAAGATTTAAAAAAAGAAGAAGAAAGTCCATGCTGGTCATGCTAAGGAAGAAATATTGAACAGGTTTGGGCTTTCATTTCAGGTTCTAGGACTTCTGTGTGTTCCACATTTTGTGAGTGTCCTCTGTGTCCTCTGTCATTTACCTTAGGATGCCTTCCTGTTACTTCAGTTGTTAGCATCCTGTATTTATGTCTGGTATCCAATAACAAAGAAACAAACCCCACAGACTGTTCTTTCACTGCTTTGTCCCCTTGTAAGCTTGTACCACCCCTAGCTTCTCTTGGTGACAAAAGGGGATGTGTCATCCTATGACGGAGTATGAGTATGCAGTCTTCCCCATTCCATTTCCCATCGTTTATCAATAAGTCCTCATCTTGATTGTTCTCTTTTATTCTGGATTTTCACTGACTCCGAAGTGGCAGTGAGTTGAACTGTTGGTCCATCCCAGTGGGAACAGCCACGCTCTGCTTTAAAACTCATCTGGGACAATTGCCTTCTTCATTCAAAGAGGGCCTCTCTGCATTTCTTACCCTCAGGGAGGCTTTTCTGAAATTATTTCACTTTCCTTTAAATCACTCAGATTGATAAATAGGGACTTTAAAGCAGGGACTACCCCCTTGTCTTGGGAGGGCAGGGGCAATCAAAGATATCAAAATATACTTTTTCTCAGTCTGAAGAGCAGGAAGGCAACTCCAGAGGCTCGTCCTCACAGAGTGCCTGCTTTATGCTCCGTGAAGTTGTGTTGAGAATGTATCTAACTTAGAGACTTTCTGTGTCCTAGCAATGGGCTCTTGGTCCCTACAGTGAGTCTGCAGTCAGTTCATTTATGGGGTCTCTAGTCTTGTGGACAAGAAATTATTGAGTCCTGACCAGAGTTTCTTCTCTAATGCCTTGAAGTTTTGTAAGGCTCTCAGATGGATGAATAGCCTGGTGAATGTCCTGAGGGAGCTGCATATATACATAAATGAATATATCAGGAACATACATGTGCCTATGTTGTATGGAGGTTTCATTGGCAGCAATATGCCAAATACTTCCACTTTCCTTGCTATCCCTGGACAAGACAAATACAGGTTACTTATTCCAATCTTAACTGCTAGCATCAGCTCTCAGTTCACATTCTATAGAGGAGACAGTAGCTTTGTCTATTTTCTTCCTGTCTGTCTATCTATCTATCTATCTATCTATCTATCTATCTATCTATCTATCT
>JANHMN010000013.1:30051435-30079816 GCA_030674055.1 Rhabdomys pumilio | reverse complement strand
TCTATCTATCTATCTATCTATCTATCTATCTATCTATCTATCTATCTCATATCTACTATCATTATATGTCTATATATGTCTATCCTCTACCTATCATCTATCAATCTCTGATTGATCTATCATCTTTCAATCTATCATCTGTCTATCTATCTATCTATCTATCTATCCATCCATCTGTCCATCCATCACCTATCATCTATGTTACAGGACACTTGCAAAGGAATTAAAGGGCTATATAGAAGAGTTCAATACATTTCCTAGAAGCCTGAGAGACAGAAACTCACATATATACAAAGATAGTCTCTCCAGGAACAGGATGACAAGCTGAGTCTGGAGGTTTGCTGTGCTACCTAAGACCTAGGTTATAGAGTCAGGGCAGAGCTACAGAAGCGTGGTGTTGAGAAAACTGTAGAGGTAAAGGGTAGATCCAGGTTCAGATGGTCAATTATGCAGATAAGTGAATGGCAGGTCCAGACAGACTCATGTGAAGTTATAACCTTTAAGACTACGTTATGAATCATCAGGTGCCTTGTGGGTAATGCCAGACAAATAGTGCTGTTTGTATATCCACCAAGGTGTTTGTATGTCCACCAAGGTAAAGAGCCTCTATTTTCAAAATGGGGTTAAATGGAGTCTCTAAAAATAGAGTCTTTGAGTGCAAGACATAGCCTAAAAAATCACTGTCTTACATTGTGAAGTTACAAGGTAGGGCATACACATTTTTTCAACAGAAGGTCTTTAAGAATTATTTTCTGTTTGTTTGTTTGTTTGTTTGTTTGCCTGCCTAAAGGTGAGACTCTGTGAGTTGAAATAAATAAGATTTACAGCTGTTGTTTCTAGTACATTCAAGTTTATGTATTGGGCACTTTCTGCCTGGCAGGAATAGCTATGTGTTTGTTGGTTTGTTTTAATTATACTATGTCTAATATGCTGACTTCAGTGCCTCACAACTTGACGTTACTGCTTTTTTAAAAAAAATTTGTTAGATATTTTATTTATATTTCAGATGTAATCCCCTTTTCCCATCCCCCCCATCCAGGAACCCCCTATCCTATCCCCTCTCCCCTATGAGCATATGCCCCCACTCACCCTCCCACTCCTACCTCCCCACCCACGATTTCCCACACACTGGGGCGTCCAGCCTTCACTAGACCAAGAACTTCCTCTCCCACCTATGCCTGACACTGTCATCCTCCCCTACATATACAGCTGGGGCTATGGGTCCCTACCTATGTGCTCCCAGGCTGGTGGTTTAGACCCTGGGAGCTCTGGTTGGTTGGTATTGTTGCTCTCCTGATGGAGTCGCAAACCCTTTCAGCTCCTTCAGTCTTCTCTCTCACTCCTCCATTGGGAACCCCATGATCAGTTCAATGGTTAGCTGTGAGCATCCACCTCTGTATATTTCAAGCTCTGGCAGACCTCTAAGGAAACAGCTATATCAGGCTCCTGTGAGCATTCACTTCCTGGCATCCACATCAGCGTCTACCTTTTGTGACTGCACAAAGGATAGATACCCAGGTGGAGCAGTCCCTGGATAGCCCCTCCTTCAGTTTCTGTCCCAGGCTTTGTCTCCATCTTAGCTCCCATGAGTATTTTGTTACTCCTTCTAAGAAGGGCCAAAGCACTCACACTTTGGTCTTCTTTGTTCATGATCTTCATGTGGTCTGTGAGTTGTATCTTGGATATTGCAAACTTTTGGGCTAATAGCCAATTATCAGTGAGTGCATACTTTTACACCCAAACAATGACTTTCATAACCAAACTGATTAATCACCTCACCTTTTCCCATGGCTTTTCACTTCTCTCTAGTATTATCTACATGCGTGTGCACATATAGATGCACCCCACACACCCATGCACATTAAATACAAATTTGGAATCTCTGTGGCTGGGCCTCTATATTTCAACTATTATTTGGCCTTTAGGTGCAGATTTCTTTACATTTTCACTCAGAACCTAAGTTGTCCTGTGTTGTGCAGGGTTTTTCCCCCGTCAAATAATTTGGGTGTGCTATGAGTTGAATTGTGTTTTCCTAAAATCCATTTGCTGGCATTCTAACTCTGTGTAGCTGAGAATACAGCTATACTCAGAAGTGGACCTATTGTTGAGATAGTTGGCTGAAATGTGGCTGCCCGTTAGTAGAGTGAGCAAGCTTTCCATCTAAAATGATGGGATCCTGATTAAGAATGGAGATGGGAGCTATAGATATTCACATGAGAGAAAGCCATGCAAAGATGAAGGCAGACACCAAGGGGATTATTCTATCAGCTAAAGAGCACCAGAAACTTCCAATAAATCACCAGCAGGGAGTGAAGAGAAACAGAATCAGTTCTCTCTCATAGCCCAAAGGAGGAGTCAATCCTGCTGACACTAAGATACAACCTTTAGCCTCTACAACCAGGAGACACTAGATCCTGCTGTGTATGCCACCCAGTGTGTGGTCCTCTTTGCAGCACCCAAACACAGGAGTTACTCTGTTCTCAATTGTGTCCTGAAATACTATTTTAGTTGTACACAAACACAGAAGTACTTGTAAAAAAACTATTAAAGGCAAATTATTAACGAATCCAAACATTTGTTTTCAGTGGTCTAAGACTCGGCATAGGATGGGGAATTCATTGTTTCTTTAAATGTATGGTTAAATGAGATAAAAATCAGTTTTGTGAGTCAAAGTGGATCTTCAGCTATCAGGTTACCTCCCATCCACAAGTGGGATAAGAATTATTATGGTATCTTTATTTCATCTCTTATTTATTGATTCAGAGTTGCATAATCTGTAGCAATGGTCTAGACCAGCAGGTAAAGCACGTAGCACATTGTTTTCAAAGGTTTTTTTCCTCTATAAACTGAGCTCTGCAAAACTTGGTTAGATTTTGGTTTTGAGCAATTTTGTGAAAATCTAGTTTACACAATTACTTGCTGAAAATTTATGTGTATGCTGTGGAGCAGAAAATCTAGGAATGCAGACAAGAAGCAATAAATTAACCTGTAATTCCACATTACTTAATAGGGTGATTTTAACAATTGTGTTTGATGGCTAGATGAATGTCCAGTCTTTAATTGCTTATGGGTTGAACTCTGTTTTTTAAGAGGGGGAAAGGCACTGACTGCAAGTAGATCCACTTTGAACTCAGCAATTCTAACATACCTAGTATATGATCAAGTAACATATTGAGCAAATTTCTCAATGTGTGTATATGTATGAGTTAAAATTGAGTGGCTGATTATAAAAAAATATTGGGAGTCACTAACATATAATTAGTGCTTGAACCACGATTGTCAACAAGATTACATAAAGGTCTCTACATACCTGTGCACAAAGCAGAGAGCAGTGCCCCAGACCAAGCCCTTTGCTTTCTACAGTCAGAAGATTGGAAGACCAGAAAGAGTCCAGCCGAAGCTACAGGAAAAATTCAGAAAATGTCCTAGAGTTAGAAAGAGGAGAGTGTTTAAAGAGGCATGGAGTCCTCAGATGTGCAATATTTTATACTGTGAGGTTGAATACAAAGGCCAGAAAGGGTACACTGCCTTTGCTGAGGAGACTATGGTAGAAACTTGACACAGTAAGAACCAGTAGAGCACAGGAGGGCAGAAGCCAGACTAGAAGAGAAGTGTAATTGAGGCTGTTGACTCAATTGCCTAGAACTGGGCACTTTTTTCATAATGATATATATGTGTATGAGGAAGGAAAATGGGAGGGGTGAAGGAGGATGGGCTGAAAAGGAGAGAGAAAGGCGTGGCAGGGAGCCAATGACAGGAGAGTAAGGAATCTCTCAAAATCTAACAGAGGATTCAGACTTCAGGAGTGTCTACTTCCCAGTAAGATGAGCCAGTGAATTATGTTAAAGCCAATTTGTTTTAAGCCTCTGTAATACAACTGAAGTGGGCTTGAGAAATCAGTGACACTTTGCTGATGAAATCCCCTAGTTCTTTTTTTAGATATAGGCATGGGGGAAAAAGGAAGGTTCTTAATGGTCAGTTAGAGCAGAGTCAAGCAGTTGTTCTGTCTCTACTCACAGTACTGCCAGGATAATGCAGCCTTTCTCCGTATGAGGGGTATAACGTGGCAATTGTCATGGCTGGTGACAGCTACCGATTCTTTTTCCTTGCCCAAGTTGCTCTATCTTCTTCTATATATTGGGCACATTAGCCATGACCCATTTTAAATTTGGTTTTGAAATGCCATATCCTGATGATTCTTATGTGTCTGTGATTTCCTGGGGGAGTAAAAACAGCTTGGAGATTTGAATGTGAAACTTGATGAGGTAAATTGATATGATTTTGTTGTGCCGCCTTTGGGGAACGGGTGGGTGCATTTTGTAGCAACTACAGAATACATACATCATACTATGTGAGAACATTTTAGGCAATCCACGTATTATAAGAGCATATGTATATATACACATGTTTGTACATGCACATATATATGTGTATACACGCGTGCTTGTGTAGTAAACATAAGTGTGTATGAATATATGTATGTATGTGTGGTAGTGTGAATAAGAATAGCTTCCATGGGCTAATATGCTCTAATACTTGGTCCCAGTTAATGAAACTGTTTAAAATTAGTCAACAAAAGGATGGACTGGGTATTAAGACTATCTTGTACCTCATTGGTACAAATAAGAATAATTACACTATAATTGTATTTTGAGAGAAAAGTTTTATTTTAACATGAAGGGTAATATGTAGGAGGAGCTAAGGGAGAAGGAGCACTGAGAGGAAAAGATGGAGTAAGGAGAGGAGAAGATGAAGTAGATGAGAAGCTCAGTAATGAGAGAGAGAAAGAGAGAGAAAGAGAGAGGGGGCATGGAGACAGAAGTTCACGTGTCTCTACTAGTCAAAGATAGTTTACATAGCTAGGTTGGGTATTGGGTTACACTTCTAATTGAGCATTACCATACTTATAAAGCCTTTGATTAACATTTTAAAAAAATTGCATAAAAGCAAAATGGAAAAGGGGGCACAGGATAGGGGTTTTCTAGGGAGGGAAATGGGGAAAGGGGATGGAATCTGAAATGTAAATAAAATATCCAATAAAAAAAAGAAAAAGTCAAAAAAAAAAGAAACTTTAAAAATGATTAGGAGGTGTGGCCTTGTAGGAGGAGCTATGTTACTTTGAGGTTTCAAAAGCCCATACCATTCCCAATGTCTCCCTCTCTGTGTCTACTTTCCGCATATAGATCAGGCTGGAACTTCTCATTTACTGCTTCAGCACCATACCAGCCTGATTCCATGGTCCCTAACACGATGTTCATGGACTCACCACCTAGAACTATAAACTTCAGGAAACTCTTTCTACTATAAGTTGCCTTGGTCATGTTGTCTCATCACAGCAGTAGAAAAGTAAGCAAGACAGTATGTGCATGCACATAGTATAGTGTTGTAATTGTCCTGAGTATCCACATGGTGGACCACAATTGGCCTGTTCCTGGAACTGCCACTTTTGGACTCCAGTCTCATAATAACGAATGACTGTGAATCATGGTACTCATGGCTAGAAAGACCAACCTTAAGTCATATGACTTAAGTTCAGGTAACGATGGTAATCCATCTTTTTGACTGTAAAGATTGATCCAGGAGAAATTGTCTGACCTAAAATACCAAGGAGAGTCCTTCTTTGTTCAATTTTGCATGGAAAATGAATTCTCTCACTGTTGAGTCTGTAGGTAGGTAGGTAGCATCTTTGCTGTGTGAAGACTGCTAGTTTTCTTTGGGAAATAATGGGGCCCAGCACAGGCATAGTGCTGAGATAAAGAAGCAGGGAGAGACATGGTATGTTGACTCCTTTTGAATTTGTAGACTCTATCTGTGAATGAAACACTAGCTACCTCTGACTCTCCAGTGGTATAGATCAATTTTGTGTCTCTTGAAACAGAATATGAATGGATGCTTGCCTGAAGATGTTTGACTGAGCAAGAAGCAAGGAAATGGAATGATAACTGTGGGAGGAAAGAAGGGAGAAGTTCAATGGCACTGTTCATTTGTGGGAAATCGTATTTTCATATGCTGAGCAGAATCATCTAGAAAGGGAAATACAGAAAACAGAGTGGATTGGGTGATGTCAGAGAAAAGACAGCTGAAGCAAAAGCTTTGTGACAAGAAGAGATGAATAAAATGTAAAAGGATGGACTTTGAGAACATCTCTGTTGATCCATTATGGATGCTTTTTACAAAACAGAAACCCAACTGACAATGCAACAAATCTGACTACCATATCACATAAAAGCAAGGCCAGAGGAGGGATGCATCGATGTTAACTCAGTCAGGAGTGCTCACCCAGAGTGTGAGTACCATTCACGTCTGCCTTATCTGCTTCTATGCACCTAAATGTACCATCTTGTAAGACACCTGCAATAAGACCTAGCATCACATGCAAGATTACATCCTGGAATAGAGTCTTTGCAAAACTATGGTAAAATTCTTCTCTTCGAGCTTCAGGTGTCTCTACTATATTATATGGCCATTTCTAAAAGAGTCGCTTAGGCCTGCATGTCAGGCAAACATGACAGCTTATTTCAGCCAGGATTCAAGTGCTGGGATGGGCAAAGTCAAACTCCTTTCCACATGTGGCTTCTGCATTCTAGCTGGGTTTTGGTTCAAGGAATAAACATAGAAAAAGCTATCATTAAAAAAAAGGATTATTTTGGTTCTCTGTATTTGGTAGGATGTAGTTTTGGCATAGAATATGGTCTGCTATAGATATGGCTCCAGGGCATATTGAGAAGAACGTCTGTTCCATTCATGCTTGATGAAATACTGTCTTTATGTTTGCTGGTGCAATGTACCTCGAAGGTTTCTTTTTTGGTCTTTAGTTTGGATGACCGATTTGAAAATGAAGGTAACATGCTAATCACCAGCACTGTACCAGGACCAATCTGACATTTTATGTCCAGTAGTGTTTTGTTTTATGAAAGTGGGTGTCCCAATATTTGATGCATATGCATTTAAGATTGTTATACTTTCTCCATGAACTGTTCACTTTCTTAGCATAGAGTGACGGTCTTAATCTCTTGCAGCTAATTTTTGGTTTTAAAGACAATTTTATCAGATGTCAGAATATCTATGCAACCTGCTTTTCAACTACAATTCACTTGAAGATTGCTTTCTCTCTTTTGACTCTCATCCAGTGAATGTCCTTATCAGAGAGGGGGATCTGTTTCCTGGAGATCACAGATAGTTGGATCTAGTTGGTTTGTTTTATTGTGTTTTTAAATCCAGTCAACCAGTCTGCTGCTTTTTCCTGGCAGCTTCAGGCTATTTACATTTATTTTTGAGAAAAGTTTATTGGTTACTGTGATTTCGTTGTTTGTTTCCATGTTGGTTGGATTATTGTTTGTTCCTTACTTCTTCCCTACTAGTAGGGGTTTGCTGGGCCTGATGGAGTCCTACCTTTCCTTGCCTTGTTTGTAAGGGTGAGCAAGGAACATTTATTGAGAGGTAGAGTAACAGTTCTCTGCTGTCCTTTGTCTACCTAATCTTCGCATGAAATGTGTTCTTTCCTACACTCTTGTGATCAAGACTTCCTTTTTCCTTGCATAGTATTCCTTTAAGTATCTTCTGGTTTCTGCTCTGCTGCCTTGGTCATGAACTGTCTTAGGTTGTGCTGATTGTGACATGTCTTTGTTTTTCCATCAATTTTAAAAGGTAGCTTTGTTTGATAAGGCAACCATGGTTGACTCTTATTTATATTCAGGACTTGAATATACATATGTATTGTACATATATATATATATGTATTTCCGTGCTTGCATGCTTTTTGAGAGTTTTTGAGGATATGTAATGTTATTCTGAGAAAGGGTTAAATGCACTGGTTATCTTTTGCCAACTTTACACAAATAGAGTTTTTGGGGAAAGATAGAAACTTGATGAAAGAGCTATTTTCTTCAGATTGGCCTGTAAGCAAGCCCGTGAGACATTTTCTTGATGAATTACTGATGTGAGATGGCATAGCTCACTGTGGGCATTGTCTCCTCTGGGCAGGTGGTCTTGGGTTCTGTAAGAAAGCAGGCTGAGCAAGCCATGGGGAGCATGCCAATAACCTGCTTTCCACCGTAGTCTCCGAATCAACTATTGCCTCCTGGTTCCTGCCTTGAGTCCTCCCTTGATTTTCCTTCATGAGAGACTGTCATTGAGACATGAAAGCCAAACAAATACTTTCCTCTCTGAAGCTGCTTTTGGTCATGGTGTGTTACCATAGCAACAGAAATCCTAAGACATGCATTGCCAAGTCCAAAATCTTGAACATACAATAGTATGTTATCACCAAGTAATTCTATAGCTTCGCTTATTTAGTCATTAATTCATTTGAGTTGATTTCTATATAAATTGTGGTAGGAGTCCAATACCAGGTTTTTGCAATATATTACTTAGTTGTCCTAAAAATTTTTTTGAAGAAATTCTTCACAGTAATCGTTTTGACATATTGGACAAAAGTCTGTTAGCTCTTTGGACTTAATTATATTCTATCAGTTTGCACATCTGTCCTTGTCCCACCCTGACACTATGTTGACTATTACAGATCTGTGTAAGCTCTGAAATTGGGAGGTGTTCGTCCTCCAACCCTCTTCTATAAGATGATTCTGAATAATTGAGTTCCTTGGTACTCCATCAAAGTTAAACAATTAATTTGTTCATTCTGAAATAAAACATATAATTTTAATAGTGGTTACATTTAATTTATAAGGGGTGTTGGCAACTTAACAGTATTAAATCTTTTAATCTATGAACATTGGATGTCTCTCCATGTATTTAGGTCTTATTTCCTTTCCTTCAGTCACATTTGTAGTTTCAACATACCAGTCTTTCACTTCAGTGGTTAAATTTATTACTGGAATCTGTTTTTCAGTATGTTATTATAGACAGATTTTTTGTTTTAATATTCTTATGTCATTGCTTATTGCTAATCATTTCAGTTGTATGTTTTACCTTCTAACTAACCTTGGCAAACTACAATTTCTTCCCTAAATACTGTTATTGTTACGGTTGCTTCACATACTTTGGTTCTTCTGTTTGGTACATTTATAATCTTCTAATCTTGATGAAATGATATTTTGTTAATCAACATATAATGACTTTATTTTTAATAAAAATACTTCAGAAGAACACTATTCCAAACATTTTCATTACATTTATTTTTTTCATGTGAGTATGTGTAAGCATGTGTATCACAGTGTATGTGAGGTCAGAGGAAAGCTTAAGAACATCAATTCTCTCCTTCTAACATGTGGGGTCTGGGGTTAGAAGTCCTGCTGTAAGAATTGGCAACAAGGTACTTTTATCCACTGAAGTATCTCACAGGCCCATAAAAGGAAGTAGTTCTCTTGGCTATTGCATGCATATGGGTACCTTCTTTTTCACTTTTAGCCTGTTTGAATATCAAGTCTGTCCATTTTAGGCAGCATATTGTTTGATCATATCTTTTAGTCTTCTTCTTTTAACTGGAAATTTGAATCCACTGATAGTTAAAGTATTATAATTAATGAAATTCGCATTTCACTTTGTTGTTTATGCGTTTTATGACTTTTTGTGCTTTGTTTCTGTGTGATAACTTCTAATGAACTATTTGATTTTCTCTTATAGTTTATTTTTAATCTTATATATGTCAATTTTCCCCCAAATATGTATTAGGGCACTTGATAGCATCTCATAGGCCTCTTGGATTGCCTTTCTTTCTTTAGATGATTCCAGTGCCCTATTATAATTCTCATGAGATGTAGGTCCCCCGATCCAGAATCCACATGTAAAATCCTGCATCTCTAATTTGATGATATTTGGAGATGCAGCTTTCATGATGCAATTAAACTTAGATAATCTCATCAGGGTGGCATTAGTACTCTTATAAGAGAAGGAAGAGAGAAGAAACCTCTCCCCCTACCTTGTGAGTCTATAGCAAAGAGATGACAGAAGGAAGAATCTAATTACCACTGAACATACTGGCACACTGAACTTAGATTTCACAACAGTAAAATATACAATCTTACGCTACTTGGTCCATAGTATGTGTGTTTACATTCTTAGAGAATAACTGCCGGGCGGTGGTGGCGCACTCCTTTAATCCCAGCACTTGGGAGGCAGAGGCAGGCAGATCTCTGAGTTCGAGGCCAGCCTGGTCTACAGAGTGAGTTCCAGGACAGCCAGGACTACACAGAGAAACCCTGTCTCGAAAAAACAAAACAAGAGAGAGAGAGAGAGAGAGAGAGAGAGAGAGAGAGAGAGAGAGAGAGAGAGAATAACTGACAGAAATTGGTATCATGAAATAGTGGGCCAGGCAGATGGTTTAGTAAATCAAAGTACATACCACCAAGGCTAATGATGACTCTGAGTCCGTTTCCTGGAAATCACAAGGTAGAGGAAGAGACTAGAGTCCCACAGGTCATCTCTAACCTCCACATGCACATCCACACTCACATCCAGTCACTTAATAAATGAAAATTTAGAGATGTTTTTGATTGATTGATTTTATCATATGTATATGAGTGCTTCACTCTCATGTCTGTTTTTTGAGCTGCACAGATGCAGTGCCCACAGAGTCCACAAGATTGTGTGGAATCCCCTGGAGTTGTAGACAGTTTGAGTTACAACAGGAGAGCTTTGAACTGAAGGTTGGGTCATCTTGAAGTGCAGCCAGTGCTCTAAATTCTTGAGCCATCTCTCTGGCTTTGAAAATGATTTTTAAAAATAGGATTCTATTGTAACAAGTAACTAAAATGTCGAAACAGATTTGGAGCACCATGCTGGGTAGAGGCTTGGAAATTTTAAGGGAAGTGCTTAACAAGTAGATATTGGGAGGGCGCAGATCAGCCGAGACAGTACTTGCCTGGTGTGTACTAAAATCAGTTACATCCCCAGTACTGGGGGATGTAGCTATCACCATGAAATGACTACCAAAGATCTGGGAAACAAACAGAGAGCTAAAGAGAAAGCTCTATTTTTTCCGAGAAGAATATCATGAAAGAATATTGGTAAAAATATGAATATTAACAAGGATTCTAACAGGGTCAGGGGAGGAAAAGATAAACATGGTGTTTAAAATGAAGGCAAGATGATCCTGGCTGAATTGTGTTCACAGCCTGTTGTGAGAAGTGGAAAACATGTCAGCGATGAAACTGGAAGTTTGGCTGAAAAGAGTTCTAAGTGTTGAAGGGACAGATGACGAGATAAGCAAGTTGAAAAAAAATGATTGTTAAGCAAAGAACAGAAAGTTCTCAGCTTATTTGTATTGCAGAGAATGTCAAGGGGGGTTGCCATGCAACTGTCTTTTAAGGAGATAGTTATGAGTGTGAACCACAGACCTACTCAGCACCCTCAACAGGAACAGCAAGAATTTCATGGAGATGGGATGGAAGAAAGAGGAATCTGATTCCTTAGATTCCACAGGACAGACAATTAAGCTATGCATATGTAAATATGTTATCCTTAGTCTCAATAAGCCAAACAAGCGATGATGCTGGGGTCACCTGAAACTATGGGGGTGTAAGCTAGCATGGCAGAACCTTAAGAGCTAGACTCATTTTGGCCCCTATGAGGCAGAGGCCTGAAAATGAGACTTGTTTTTGAGCTGCACAGTATAGGTATATGCAGTATAGGTATCAGGCTATGACTCACACTGTGCACAGCTGCAAAGGATCCAGCCCTGCCCAACAGAACCATAGCACATCATCAAAGAATGATTCTCATGCCTTGCAGGCTCATGCATTCACCTCTCCTTCTTTCATTTTCCTTTGTGGAATGGAAATGCTTCTACTGTGCCTGTCTGACTACTATAGTTTAAAGTCATATGTATATATGACTTCTTGTGTTTACCAGCTAGAGAAAAATATTTCTCCCAGATGAACTGTCTTGAATCTTACTAATATGTGATTTAGATGATAATTTGATGAAACGTAGACTTCAAAATTTAAAGTTGTGCAAGCTAAGAATTTGGGAGCTGTTGAGCTCAGATGTGTTTGCATTAAGTACAATGTGAATTTGGGGAGGGCTAGATGTGGAATACAAAAAGCTGAACTTGTCCTGAGTGCACATGTTGAGATCCTAATACTTCAGGAAATAGATTTAGAGATAATCATGAAGCTGGAGTAACCTAAGGTGACATGGTTTTCTTCTAGGATAGAGAACAGAGTGACCAATTTGGGTTGCATGTATAGTAATATTGATTGCTTTAAACAGGCAGACTATAGTAGATGTTGTTATACTCGTCTGAATTGATAGAGACCCCATCTTCTGGCTTTCTGACTCTTCTATCCTAGGCTGCACCACACCTTCCTAGTGGATTTTCACTTGAATTTCTGCTTGGCTCTGTTTATAATCTCTTTGCAATTTTCCATTTACTTATATATCATTCTCCAGATTTCCTTTACTGCTGCTCTGTCTGCATGTTTCTTTGTTGTGCTTTTAACTCTGGTATATTTACATAAACTAACTATCAGGGTTTTTGTTCAGAAAGCCTAGCACTTACTCTTTGGGATCCCATACAACAATTTCTGTCAATTTCTCTTAATAAATGAGTTTTCTCAAAGAAAAATGCACATTACATTTTGAAGATTAGTAATTTTACTGAGAACTAGACATGCTAACTACTGTGTGGAGTGATTCTAGATGCCAGATCTTATCTTCCCACCCAAAGGATTGTTCATATCACTTGTTGAAGCCAGTTGTTCATTTAGTTAGTGATTTTTCTTTGCACCAAATTTGCAAAGACTATATTCCTTATTATACAGTCACTGAAGTTCCATTTTTATTATTTCTATAGTTAGTAATATGACAGAGATTTCTTTGGATATCAACATTTTTCTTTATCAAGAACTTTTCTAGATTCTGGATTCTGTTCTTCTGGATTCTATAAAATTCTTCAGTGTTTAATTCTGACCTTCTTTTTTCTTTTTGCCAACTCAATAGTTAACTTGCATCTAGGCTATTTCCTAGAGCTTCTCATCTGCCATTATCTAATTTCAATGAGATGTAAATATGACTCTAAAGCATCAATATTTTTGCTTGACCCTCACTATAGTACAATGGGTGGAGTTTATCTTTGACTTCTCATGTTAGAATTTTTCAAACATTTTATTTATTATTTGACAACTTCACACATATATGATACATTTTTGAACACATTAATGTCAGTGCTCTTATGATCATCTCTTAGCAACAATTTGGGATCTTGGGAAGAGGTGTGAGACCTTGTCTTCAGGATGAGTCAAAACCCAAACCATGAATGTTAATCCCTCAACAGGTGAATCATATGTTCCTGCTAGGTTGGCACTCGGGGTCCATAAAGTCTATCATTTACAGGACAGATGCTGTCCACTGTTTCTCTCTTCTCAAGTAGAGGCCTGCTGCTAAGTTAGATGGAACTTTCATTTTCATCCCATCACATCTCTTTCTCTTTTGTTTTCTTTCTATCAGGCTTGTTTCATGGCCTCTTGCGAAGGGGGAGGGGCTACCAACTGTCCTGCCAATAATTACGTTCACAGATACATCTTAGACACCAATAGTAAATTACCAGGTTTTGCCACAAACCATCCACTTGAGAAGAAAACAATAAAACCCCTCTACTGTGCTTTCATGAGACAATGATACATAACAACAACCAAGACACACATTTCAAAAAGTTAATGCAGACACTTCAAAGCCAAGATTGGCGCAAGCCAATATAATTTCCTTTGCATGTGTGTGTTGAGACAGGATTTTATATGACACATATTTGCCTCAATCTCACGATGTAGTCAAGAAAGGGCTTGACCTCATGCTCACCCTGTGTCTACTTTCTCTGAAGCATGATTTCAGGGGTCTGCCAACAACTACCTCTGACACTATGGTCGGTGTTCGTGGAATTCTCTGTTCATTTTCCTTGGCGATTTATAGTTTAGTCTGAACTTCTGGGGAACTAATCTGTCAAAGCATTAAAAGAAGGATAGTAAAATGTAGCCTTCTCCATTGAGATCAGAGTACCAATGAATTGTGGTCCCAACACTCAAACATGAATCTCCTGACTTTGAGTGAAGACTTCTCTAAGTTAGGCTGAGCCTGAGTTAAACTGTGACATACAAAGAAGAAGGATATGAGGTTAATATCTACCTTAAAAGGAAGACCATGGCAAGATAGGGAGAAGTAAATTTCTCATGTAGATGAGCCAACATTCTGAGAAAGACTTCACGGAGCTCATCTTGGTAGGCAGCCTTCGAGGTAAGGCTGGACATGATCAAGGGCCTGGTGATTGGAGGCATACCAATGTAGTCTGAATCTAATCCATTTGGTTAGGTACGAGGTCTGAAGCAAGTCAATTCACCACTGAGTATCTAGTCCTTCAGTCTTTAAAGAAGTGATACCAAAAAGCATAAACAAAGCTACACATGGGGTTCCAGGTGATGGAGTAATACAATATTTATGGATAGCATCCAACATAATGTATCTACAAAGCATCACCATTTGTCTATAAGGTGCATATAAATGCTTTTTCTCAGCTTCTGACTCTTGACCAAGTATTTGGGATTCGCAGATGACTTAGTTTATCAGCTGAATACTTACAACAGCAAATGTTAGAAAACCCAATACCTTGGATACTTCTTAAGTGGTACCCACTTCTTTATGGCTCACTGTTAGATATTGGTAGGTTGGACTTCAAGGTCTAGTGATAAAGCATTCCAATACTACCCTCAGGAATCTGGTTTTCCTTTATTTTTTCCCGCCAACTTGTGGGTCATTCAGTGCCTAGTTTGCTTGTAGTTTGTAGGATGGTTCAACACTGTCATATCGGTAGATAAGAGAACATATCTCCAAAGAAAAGTTCAGTCTGGTTGAAACTCAACCTACTGTCTGAAAAATGAGAATAACAACCATCTAAACTTCTCAAGGAAGTAAACGAAGATGCTGGAATAATTTAAAAGTAAAAGGTTTTGCAGGGTGTCTATTGCACAGTAATTCTATAGTAAATGTGAACAATTATTGATATAGTTCTTCATTATTTATTCATATGTACAGTTCCACATTATGTGATATTTATTCTTAAATTGTCTGCCTTTTTGGTTAAAATGTAAATAATTTTTGAAGGTAAGAATTTCTTATGTAGAACAAATAACAAATTTATTTTTTCCAGCAAATAAATAAATAAATAAATAAATAAATAAATAAATAAATAAATGTTTGGTGAAGAAATAGAGACTCTCTAAACAACAGAAAATAGATTTACAAATAATCAAATAATGACAAGATATTTTACTCATCAGACAGGATATTGAAACAAAATATACCTAATAATCAAAATGTACTACCCAAAATGTACTGGGGAAAATAATCCCATAAAGAGGTTTTCTTTAATAATGGCGAAAGTGAACAAATGAAATTCAATTGAGAGAGAGAGAGAGAGAGAGAGAGAGAGAGAGAGAGAGAGAGAACTCTCACCCATCCTCCGATGTCTCGAAGATCATTGTGGATGAGAGGTCAGAAAAAAATGTAAGGGCCACTGGCAGTGATGACTACAAGCAAGCAGTCTTTGTTCTGTACATTTTTAGCAACTTCTACCAGCAAATAAAGTATTCCCAGTAAAACAAACAAACAAAAAGTGTTTTAACACTGAAATGGATGCTGGTAGTAGTTAGAAAAGGTAGAAGAACAATGAGAATCATAATACTCAGTACTTAATGTGTTGCAGATTTCCTACTGAGTGTTGCTCTTTTGTGAACACACATAATTTTCATGCTTTAGGTAATATTCTTTTCTTCCCCACTGTCATTGTAAAGGGAAATGAGAGGCCCAGCAACTCACCTCAGCCACTTAGCAAAAGTGAGATTTCTCTCTGAAGGCTTTGACACAGAAGTCCACGTGATTTGCTAGTCTACTCTAGAAAGACAGAAGTGGGCTCAGAGAAGCCAGACCACATTCCCAAGCCACCATGGGCCCAAGAGTCTACTGCCTTAGTGGAAATAAAAGCACACTGAGCCTCCAATAAAGCTTAGAATTGAAAGGTATCCCCAACAGTTCTTGGAGTGTGCATTTCTTCTAGCCCTGGGTATACACCTTAGGGATTCCTGGCCCATAACACAGTGGCTGTGTTGTGTTCCCATTGAACAAATTCATGTTAAATGAATAATTTGTAGATCGACTGGGGAAGCCCGTGTACAGTGTAAGGTATCTATGCTAGCTCACTCATTTCCTTACAGATAGCTCTCTTCATAAGGCTAACTACTTAACAGCACTGATTTTTGAAGGAAAAAAGTATATTTTGCAGTAACGTCCGGGAAAATGTGAAAGTGGTACTCACAGATAATCTATGCTTCGAAAGATACGGAGAGATGCTATGAACACAAAACTCTCCCGATCTTCCAGTGACTCATGGGGTTACTACTGAGCATCAGAGACTGAGCACAGGGAGCTGTCTGAGAGAAAGGAAAAGCCAACTAGGGAGCCAGGTTTCTGAGGGCCTAGGGCCATCACACTACACCCTCAAGAGGGACCTGAACAGTTGAACAAGCACAAAGGGGTATTTTGGTTGTGGTTTGCATAGATCTGGCTCTAATAAGACTTAAATTTGAGATATTTAACTTCCAACCTTCCCCTCTGCCTCTAACGCGGTTGCTCTTGCAGTGTTTGGGTGAGTGAGATCCCATACACTCTGTGGAGAGCTGTAGACCTCCAGGAGTTAAGTTTCAAGAACCAGGGGTGATCACAAGATGGTTTTCAGAGGCAGCTGTGAGAGCAGTGGGGCCTCAGAGTGCAGAGGAGGTGAGTGCTGAGAGCCCAACATGGGGAGAGGTCTGCATCTCGACTGTGTTCTTACCTCTCTTGCCCAGGTTAGAAGTAATGAAATCAATGGAATTTCCCTTTTTCTCTTATTACTTGTCATTTGTAGAGAACGTTGCAGAAGCCCTTTATGGAAAGATTTAACAGACCTTAGTAGAGGACAATTCATCCCTAAGTCGAGCCTATAAAAGGAGTCTTTAGAGTACAACCGAATCCCATGTCCTGACAACAGCGTATCTGTTTAGCTTACAGCTTCGGAAGCAACGAAATCACAACTACTCGAGAAAGTTTCGGTGCTGGAAGGAAGGCTAGAGGATGTGAGCCGAAAGAATGTTGGTGGAGAGTTGTATGAAAGCATGGTTCTTGAGAAAGACAAGGTACGAGAAAGAAAGGTCATCTGTTTGAAGTGTTACTTAACCATTTATAACAAGTCGGTAAGCCGTTGCTGGGTGGAAAGTTTGCATTTAAACAGCTGGACCTGTCACTCAGAGGTAACAAGCACTTGAAGCTGTTCCTACTTAAAAGTGTTGACTTGTCCCTTTGGCCCACAGATAACTAAAATCATAAGGGGAAAACGTACAGCTCTGCCTGCACTCTGTCTCTTTGGCTGAAGGCATAGAGATATAAGTCATTATCTACACCTACAGTCACCTAGGATTCTAGAAGACCAAAATCTGGGAGAATAAAAAGCACTCCCTCCAGATAGGGCAGTTGTCCACAGGAGTAAGGTTGCTTTCTAAAATTAACAGCTAAATGGAGTAGGAGACGACCACGCAGGACAAGAGCCAGCTGAGGAAGTGGTGGGCCAGCGTTGGGTGGATTGAATCTTGACTAGAATGCTTCACTGTGCAGACTTCTTGCCTTCTAGTTTCCCTTCAGTACTTCAACAGCAGACGGGGTAGGGGGTGTCACTGGAGCCTATATTTGTTCCCCTCCCCTGGGTGGTCATCTTAGATATATCTCCTTTCTCTTCTGTTTACTATTATTTCCCTTAATTGGTGTATTGGGATAGGGGCCTGAGTCTACTTCATTGGGAGTTCTGGAGCCCAAACTTTTAACCTGAAATCTGCTAACTGTAGAAATTTGTTTTGACTGTACAAGTACCCAAGTTTAATCTCTAGCACTGAAAAAAAAAAGTAAGTTCAAAACTGAGTTAATG
Source organism: Rhabdomys pumilio (assembly GCA_030674055.1). Lineage (NCBI taxonomy): Eukaryota > Metazoa > Chordata > Mammalia > Rodentia > Muridae > Rhabdomys > Rhabdomys pumilio. Next base: position 30,061,920 of record JANHMN010000013.1, on the reverse strand, counting down.
GGGGTGAACGTAACATTTTCATTTGGTAAAGGTCACTTTATTTCCTGCTGAACATTGACATATTAGAATTTTAAGTTACGGCCGGGCAGTGGTGGCGCACGCCTTTAATCCCAGCACTTGGGAGGCAGAGGCAGGTGGACTTGAGTTTGAGGCCAGCCTGGACAGCCGGGACTACACAGAGAAACCCTGTCTCAAAAAACCAAAAAAAAAAAAAAAAAAAAGAATTTTAAGTTACATCTCAAGCTTTTGAATGTGCCTTTTTTGGGCAATATTAACTGAGTAGTCTATTTTGTCCATGATATCAACTGTACACATATTTCTTAGTTTTCAAGGTTAGACCTTAGGAAGGCCTTATTTCTGTAAAATAAAACAATGGGTTTTAAAATTTGATGTGTTGTCTTAGTTAGGGTTACTGTTGTTATGATAAAACACCATGACCAAAATCAAGTTGAGGAGGAAAGGTTTTATTTGGCACACTTCCATTTTGCTGTTCATGGTTGAAGGAAATCAGAACAGGAACTCACACAGGGCAGGAACCTGAAGACAGGAGCTGGCACAGAGGCCATGGAGGGGTGCTGCTTACAGGCTTGGTCCCCATAGCTTGCTCAGCCTGCTTTCTTACAAAACCCAGGACCACCAGCCCAGGAATGGCACCAAGTGATGGGATGGCTGGGACCTTCCCCATCAATCAATAATTAATAAAATGTCCTATAGACGGTTCTTACTGAGGTATTTTCTCAATTGAGATTTCCTCCTTTTAAATAGTTCTAGCTTGTGTCAAGTCCAAACAAACTATCCAGTACACATGCTTTTAATTTGTAAAGTGATGGAACCCTGAAAACTTATGTATGTATCATTATATACATTTGCCTCTTGTTCAATCCACAGAGTTTTTATATGCCTATGGATATGTTTCTTGTAAAAGTACTTATGTGCTCATACATTTGTAAACACACACACACACACACACACACACAGAGAGAGAGAGAGAGAGAGAGAGAGAGAGAGAGAGAGAGACCTCATTACCTCAAGCCATCATTTCCCTCAGTTAACATATTTGTACTTTGCCCTTGGGCTCTCTCATAGAATAGAAGAGAACAAGGAACGGAGAAATGACCTCTCTAGTACAGTTTTCCACAACCCCTCATGCTGCCAGTAAGGAGACTGAGAAAAGACACACATTTACTGTGGGGTGCTTTGACTATGAAGACTTACACACCTGTTCTCCTAACCCTTCTCTCTCCAGTGCATTGAGAAGCTGCAAGCCGAAGTAAAAGCCTCCCAAGAGAAACTTAACGCCCATGTAAGTGTTTTCTTTTTTCTCTCAATTTTCTGATTCGTACCACTGTAATCCTGAAAATGAACAGAAAGTTTTCAGAAGTCATAAGGGAGGTTTATCCATTGCAAAAAAAAAAAAAATTAAATTAAAAATTAAAAAGAAAAACACAACAAAAACATAAAGTTAAAAATCAGTATTTTTACTACTCCATACATAAAGTTCACACTCTTGCAGATGCTGAAAAGGAAAACAATATGTGCTCTTATACACAGTCAGATGGTTTAACCAGTCTAGACTGACGGCCCATCTGAGGACTAAATGTAGGAAAGGGTGCCAGGTAAGTCAGTGAAGAGACTCAAGTGGCCATCAGTGGTTGTTGATACATAGAGCATAGATCTGAAGCAGAGATCCTGAAACTTCCATTTACACAGAAAGTCCCTGGAAAGTTTCAACCAGCAAGCTTCCCAGAGATGCTGTTTTCTGGGCACTTAGGCCACAGGTGACTGTAGAAGACACTGACACCAGTGCGTCCAATCCTGAGAGTCAATCCTGAGTAGTATATTCTATGTGTATTTGTTTGCCCCAGATTGTGATATTTGAAAAAGTAGGCATAAATCAGAGTGTGTGAATGTCCATTTGCCCCCCTAGCGTCTTTGACGAAGACCTCACAAACTCCTGGGGCAAATTCATTGCACTTTAGCCTATGTGTGTACGGAGGCGTAATGAGCACCGACAGACAGGGTACTCTTGTGCACCACCGTCCATTTATCAGTTACCCTGCTACTCTTGAGGATATGAACGACCCCGACATCTTACGGGTGTCTCCAAAAGCTTGCTTGTCATACTAGTCATCTCCTTCTCCATCTGGACAGCATGGCTTAGTCTTGATAAAGGATACTGGCCGGCCACGTCAAATGGCCACTCTCAATAGCACCAAGTTCCTCAGACCAGCTCAGAATGCAAGCAGAAAATTCTGGAGACCACTCATTGACTCTGAGTTGGCCTGAGAAAAATCTTTTCAATCGTTCCATCTTTTTGTGGTGAAGGAAAAAAAAATCTGTCAGACCAGAGCATGTAATTTCTAAATCCAATCTTTTTCTGACCTTGCTTACTCGTTTGACCAATACTGAAAATGATTTGTGTCTGATTCTATGGCATTGTGACCTATTCTGCAGAAGTATGCCACACTAGCTCAGCATTCTGTTGCAGATGTTTTCCCGCTGGTCTGCCCCAAGGGTGCCAGTTAATGACTGTAGTTGGAGGAAAGCTCTGGTTCTTACCCTGCCACCTACATCTGTGTGTATAAAGGAAGGCAGATATACTTCCCAAACTTCTGGTGCTGCCTTCCAGCATCTCTTAATGACAGGCTGATTTTAAAAGCTCCCTGTCATTGATGCCTTGAGGAAATTTCTGTGGTATCTACCTCTGTCTCTAAACAGAAGTAGAATTCTAGAGTTTCTGCCTCCACCATACTGCTATTGTTTCAGGCTTGTCTGAACAGGGATTGTTTTTTGTTTGTTTGTTTTTTGTTTAGAGTGTCTAGAAATTTCTAAAGTTATTGTCAGCCATCTAGGTTTCAATATACCAGTTTACATCCATCAAGGATTTTTGTGAATTCAAGAAATTTTAGATGAAAACTATTAATAATAGCATTTATTGAGTTGGCTATGTATAATCCTATAATATCAGTTTCAAATTCTACTAAAAACCTGACAAGCTGAGCGTTATTTCTCAGATTAGAAGACTGAATCTTACAAAGGTTAAGCTACTTTTCACTCTTGTAAATTCATGATTTTGTGATCCCAACTGAGTGTCTTTCCAAATCTCTCTCCCTCTGTCTCTCTCTTTCTTTCTGTCTCTCTGTCTCTCTCAGTCTCTCTCTCTCTCTCTCTCTCTCTCTCTCTCTCTCTCTCTCTCTCTCTCTCTCTCTCCAAGCTGTCTTGGTTGTCAAAGGTCATTTAACGCTCTACTTCCAAGATCCCTTTCTCTTCCTCTGACCTGGAAGTGAACCAGGCCTTTGCAGAGCTTCAACTCACCCTCCTATGTAGATAAATAACCACCTCTAACTCCTGCAAGTTCTTTATATCTTAATTATCCTGTCGTTACAACCACTATGTGCATTTCTTAAAACATTGTCCCAGGAGACAATGTTTTAACTTTCAGTAGGATGCTACTACCTACTCGGAAAAGAAAAAAAAGTGTGAGGGAGGGTAGGTGGGCTGGAAACAATTCAAATCGGGTTTGTTCCCTATGAAATTATCTCTGAAAGTGTCTATCTATAAGTACTGTTTTGGAGCACATAGCTCTGTAGACTGCTGACATCTAACATCCAATGAAAACAAAACTTCCCAATGTGACCTAGCATTGTGCTGCTATCTCAGGGTCAGCAAGTCAAATTTGTCGTCCTTTTTTTTTTTTTTTCTGAGTCTTGACTACGTCTGTCCCTCTGTGATAGTCTCCAGCTATGGTAGCTAATGTAGCACTATTAGATTATTATAGAGTCCAACTAAAAAGCAGTCTTAAAATCCTAACCTTCTCCACTTCCAACCTTCAAGTAGTTGGCTGTAGGGTCCTGGCCCCAGATCCCCAGGTTACCCCACTTCCACACTTTATCGTATTACTGCTTCTCGGTGCCTTCCTGCCCAGTGTAGAGTTTAGCTGTTGCACCATTCTCTTGACCAGAATGTCTTCCCTGGTCTCATCCAAATAACTCTCACTGTTAAACACTTCATGGGCTAGAGAGATGGTTAAGGCCACTCAGTGGTTAAGAGTACTGGCTGGTTTTCCAGAGGTTGAAAACTCTGGCTTCCATGGACCCTGCATACACATGGTGCACAGACATAACATGCAGGCAAAATAGCCATACATGTAAAACCTACACTTTAAAAAAAAATACACATTTCTAATACATTAAATTGAACAATTTAATTTGAACAAAGAACAATTGATGAGTTGAGCAGTGTTCAGAACCATGAGTTCCAGAGAGTTCTAACAGCAGCATGTGCTGTGATTGAATGTGAAATAACTTCAGAAGACTTCTGTGTTGGAACGTTCGATCCCCAGCTGGTGGCAGTGTTTTGGAAGGCTGTGAAACCATAGGAGGCAGAGCCTCACTGGGGGAAGTGAGTCACTGCGGGGCGGACTTGTAACCAGCTTTACTTCCTCTCCACTCTTTGCTTCCTCACTGTGGATAAAGGTTAAGCTTTTCCCACAACTATATACTGCATCTTTTCTTTAAACATAAACAAAAACCCAACCAGCCAAACAAACAATCAGTCATTTTCTTCTTCAGGTTGCTTTTGTATGGTGTTTTGTCATAGCAATGAGAAAAGCAATTGGAGCAAGAATACACAAGGGGGATTCGGAGACCAAGCACAGAACAAGTACAGAAATCACTCAACTGACCATGTTAGGCATTTGCTCTATGGTAGAAGGAAAAATGAGATACGTCCCTATTTTTCCATGACCTGGCCAGTTAGTCGTGTGTTCTTGGCTGAAGCAGTCTTTTCTTATAGAACAAATGTACTCCTGCATTAGATTGCATTTTTGTTCATGTACTAAGTTAGGTTGATGGCTATTATGTGGAAATCCAAAGCAGAGAAATTGTAAGGCCAAAGTGCCTTCTGCTCATTTAGCTCTACAGAGCTTAGTATACTCTGTATCTATTTTCATACTATCTGTTTATATCAGACTCTGAGGCATTTAGAATAGTAACAATGGAGATATATACATATATATGTATGTATACATACATATATATAATAACTATACATAACTATACTATACATACACTATACCCTACCATACTATACTATATGTATGCTATACTGTACTAGATACAGGAATCATCACCCTACACCCCTCAATGGAGCTAAGGCACTTGTACATTGTCTCATCTATTTGTGTATCCTACCCTGGTTTAGAACTGGGTCTGAATAAACTCATGTTCCAGAACTTGGAGAGTTCAACTCAAGGAGTAGAAAAAAAGATAAAAAAGAGAGATCCATGGGTGTAGACCCATAGGGAGGTGGCTCCCGCCTGCGGAGTCAGGAAGAGTAGACGTGTGAGTAATGGAGAAACTGAAGAAAAGCCTCACTCTGAACCCAGAGACATCCTTAGTGAATTCCAAGATCTCAGTTTGTGCCACCGTCAGGTGGCAAATGACAGTAGGAGCCAAGGGCAGAGTGTCGGCCATAAGGGCTTGGGTCACGAGCAGCCAGACACTTGCACATCAAAATCTATAGTGCCGGGAACCAACTCTGAAGGCATTGCTTACACCAAGTGTAGCTCATGTTAACCCCTTTCCTACTTCATCTCCACTGCATTCCTGTGACCCTCCCCCTAAGTGTGTCTCTGGGAACTCTGCTTCTCATTCCTTTGCACATGGAATACTGCCTGTCTGTCTCATTCACTTTGGCGTATTTTTCTCAGTCTTGATGGAGATAGCTCTTCCCAGAAGTTTCCTCTTACCCAGGAGCCATCTGTCTTTCACTAGAGTTTTCATTTCTGTGTTCTTCTCTTCACTTCTTACTGCGCTGTAAACCCCATGATGAAGTAACCTTGTGCAGTCAGCCTTTTCTCCAACAAGCCTGGGGAGCAGAACACAGGCTCACCTTTGTTTCCCATAATGTCTCTTCAGTGCCTTGTACACATTAACAAAACAACTTAAGGGGAAAAGAGAGAAACAAGAGGAGATGTAGCGGGAGATAGTATAAAAGGAGGCGTCCTGCTGGCTCCTGGCTCAGCCGCCATTCCCCCCCCCCCCCCCCCCCCCCCCCCCCTGCACTAATGCCCGGTCCCAGCTGGGTGTCTTCCAGGCTACTCTCTCTAGATGCCCCGGTAGCAACCAGTCATTGTGCATCCAGCTCTGGTTCACTCGTCCCTGGGGCAGCTAGTTCTTTCACAGCAATACCACCTGGTTGTTAGAGGATCCACCTTCCAGTAACCCAGTTAATCAAAACTCTAGATGCTTAAAGTTAACCAACGGATTTATATATAAAATAAAATTACAATACACAAGATGCCCACACAATTTAGGTTATCCCAATTACCCTAACCTTTAGACTTCATATCTACCTATTTGCTTGATGCCATGCAGGTCCACGTCCGCAGCCATTTCACCTTCCTCCTCCCTTCTGAGTCTCTCTCTCCTCTCTCTCCTCTCTCTCCTCTCTCTCCTCTCTCTCTTCTCTCTCCTCTCTCTCCCTCTCTCTCTTCTCTCCTCTCTCTTTCTCTCTCTCTCTCTCTCTCTCTCTCTCTCTCTCTCTCTCTCTCTCCTCTCTCCCCTCTCTCCTCTCTCTCTCTCTCTCTCTTCCTCCCTCCCCCCTCTGTGTGTTTGTCTCTCTCTTTGCCACCCTTGGCTCTGCCTCCCTTTTTTCTGTCTAATCATAGACCTCACGCTGCAAAATGTGGCAGGGAAATTTCTGCCACAAGAAGTCATGGTGGGAAGAAAACGGTTACGTGCATTCTCTCATGCATGGGTTTAAGTGCATGTACATGCTTGTGTGTGGAGTGAAAACAGAGGGGTGTCTACTTCAGGGTGGAGGAAGAGCATCAGGGAGAAGGGGAAAGGAAAGTCTTTCAGGGGGAGTGAGCAAGCACATGATATATCTGTGTGAAAACGGCATCATGGAATCCATTAGTTTGTATTTGAATTTTAAAAAATCAATAAAGCAAGAAATGATACAGCCAAACTAAAGTGAAATTTACTTTGACATTTATAGACACATATTTTATGTTTCTGGGCAAATGATTTGTGGGTAAAATTATATTTCTTAAAGATGCCAGTTACATAAGGCACCACTTCAAGTTAAAGCTGGTACTGTCAGGGTATAGTGTGCATTCGTCACTTTTCTATTGCTGGGATCAAACACTATGAGCAAGGAAACTTACAGAAGAGTTCATTCAAGCTTATACTTCCAGAGGGAAAAGAGTGTGTAACGGCAGAATAGAGGCAGGACCAGAAGTTGAGGGCTCACATCTTCAATTGCAGGCATGAGTCAGGGAAAATGAACTAGAATGAAAGTGGCCTTTAAACGCTCAAAATCCACCCCCAGTGAAATACTTCCTCCAGCAAGGCCGTAGCTCCCGAACCTACCCAAGCAGTGCCACCATCTGAAGACCAAATGTTCAAATGCCCAGAACTATGGGGGACAGTTATCATTCAAACCATCACAACATGCAAAGGAGAAAAGATAATGATTTCTTCCAATGGAAGTGCAGAATAAAAACAAAACAAGAACAAACAAAACCAAAACCCTAGAGTAAGATAAACTCCTACTTTACATAAAGAAATATATCTAATGGAGTGGTCTTAATATGAGCAACAACTTGGTGTCTGGGCTTATTCAGCTCGGTCATATAGAACCCAGCTGGTGAATTATATTATTATTTAATTAAACTAATACCTATGAAGTAGAAGGTGATACAAGCCATAACATTTCTGAGTTACCACTTGCTAATATTTTTAAGATTAAAATCGCATTCCTTAGCTTTACTGTGCCTAGAAACAGCTTATGTTTTAAAATGGTTTTAAAGATTTATTTTTTTTTCCCAGTGAGTACCCAGTCTGGGCCACCCACAGAACTAAACCGCCCTGACCAATTTTTTTTCACTATCTCATGGTTACATAACTGCTTAAATCTACACAAGCTAAAACAAATACTTAAACTGAATGTTTATAGTCACTTGAAGATAATTGTTCAAGTTATAATGACTTGAATTAAGACTAGGTATTTTAAGAGAAAAATATTTAAATATCCTTTAAAAATGAGTGCCTTCTAAGTGGTTGGATTTATTTCTTGTTGAGCTTTAACATTTGGAGGTATAGTACTCTGTCTGTCTGTCTGTCTGTCTGTCTGTCTGTCTGTCTGTCTGTCTGTCTAACCCAGTATTAATATATACAATAGCCCATAGGTCTGCAATCCTAACATACCGTCATCCCAGTGTCATATGCTCTTTTGGTGTCTCACTATCCATAAGATCTACCCAGGACTCAAAGTTCTATTCATCTTCAATGAAGCTCTTTCAAAGGGGAAATCTGGGTAATTAGGTGGGAAGCATTCAAATGTTGCTACTCTTTATAGCATTATATGTGTCTGAAATACTTGAGTGAGACTAAGAGTTTAAATTATCCCAATGAAGAAATCCTTCAAATTATCTGTGTAGCCTTCCTCAGTTGGTAGGATAGGTAATTGTATGTTGAAACCTGAACCTCATGAGCCACAGTTTCATAGGATGTTCACAGACTGAGTAGCTGACAAAAAGGCACCAGGCATGTGGGCAGGTCCACCCTTGGCACGTTCGAAAGTTTTCCCTAGGAGTTTGGTTTAACTTCTTTTTGGTCTTTTTAAACTTTCTAAATTAAAGCTCTAGAAAGCTCCAGTCTAATTCCTGTGTGGTTTCTTCCTGCCCTAAAACTCCAGCCCCTCAACTGATTGATCCTTCCCTCTCTTGGGCCACTTTCTTGGGGTTGGCTTTGTTCTTAAATATCCGTGAACACACTTTTCCCAGTAATATCCAGATTCCCTTTACAGTTGAGTCTTTCTCACTGTGTGTAATCTTGGGAGGCTTGTCATTCAAAATATTCTATTAGCTTTGAACTTGAAGTGACTTGAAGTGAGCCTACCCACTAAGCTGCAAGGAATGTACATACTGAGTCAAGCAGGAGAGAAATAACAATGGATGTATTTCGATGGCGGTACCCAGGCATTACGCCTAATTGATGCTGCCTTGACTAAAACTGTTCGTAGAGCCTTTTCTGAATCAGCTTCCCGTCACTTGTTGCTTTGTTTATGTTGTTGTTGTTTTGTGAGGGTTGTCTCCAGGAACTCCTCTGACACACACACACCCAAGCACAATCTCATTTTGTTTGATTTGCTCATAATCAGAATAAATCACATTGCTTACATTAGCTCCGTAATTTTCAAAATGTGCTCCCTGAGTCAGAAGTATTGGTGGCACTTTAGGGGTGTTTTGAAGTGCATATTTTGAGTCCCCCCCCCCATTCCATATCCTTATCTAGAAGTTTGGGGGGTAAAAATCCAGCAGCATAAAATTTTGAAAGCCCTCCGAGTGTTTCTGAGGCTGGTAATCTTGACCCAAGGAGTCACTGCTATGATCAACCAGATGTCTCCATTCTGACCAACATTGTCCTTGAGCTACACATCACTGATACTCTGACTACCGAGAATCATCTCCAGGCCTGACTCCTAACACAGCACCAGGACTGCAGCACAGCTCAGCACATGGCCCTGTTCAGGAGGTAAACCAAAAAAGGCATGCTCTTCCTGCCCCTCCTCTGCAGCCCACACTTCTGCCTACCCTAGAAGCATCACTACATTCCTGGAGCTTGTCATGACTAATTCTGCCGTCATGTGACAGTAATTAATACCTTGGAGTCACTAACAGTACAGTTTCCTAGTGCTGCTACCCACGTTATGTCATGCCCTTTTCACAACAATCCTGGGAGGTATTTCTTCCCCATCAGATAAGGAAAGTGAGAATCATAAATGCTATGCTCTCTACTCACAAAAACTCCACTATAGCTGTTCTGGGTCTCGGGTACCTATTTCTAAGACTGGTCTCATTCAAAGTCAGAATTATGACTGCTTTTATACCAAAGCCCACATGATGCCTATGGCAATAAATTACTGCTCACAATGTCTATGACCAGTCTATTTTAAATCCTATGGTGGATGGTGGAATTAATCAGAGAGAATTGAGCAGATGTCTCTTAGGGTGTCTTACCTGGAACCAATGAAGGGTGACAAAATTCCTTTTTAATAGAACATTTTAAGGCTATTTTTTAAAACCTATATATATATATTTAACCTAAATGAATAATTCCTCAGCAGCTACTTATGGGAAGAGCCACATAGTACTCAACAGTTGCACCTACAATGAATATAGGAAATATTGCTGCATGCGTTGGTTGCATCTGTCTTTCCTTGGCTGGATTGTCTGTCCTGCATCATAATTTAGCCACTCATTTTAGCCATTGTGTGGTCAGTTTGTGGTTTATCTTCATTGTACTTGATTTGAAGAATTTGAAAATCAGGTCATGGCGGAGGTTTTCCAGTTGCTGAGTGGTGTTCCCAATCCCTGAGTGCTTGGAAAGGAAGGGGATCTGAGCTGTCACTCCGCATAAGGTCATCTCCTCACACACACACACACACACACACACACACACACACACACACACACAC
>JANHMN010000013.1:30002603-30051425 GCA_030674055.1 Rhabdomys pumilio | reverse complement strand
CACACACACACACACACACACACACACACACACACACACACTGTTTCAGGTTGACACCAAGGCTCTGAAGACTTGGAACTCACCAAGGATTACCCCTGGGTTCAGAGAGAGCTTTTCCTCTACCCCCATCTCATCTCTTTTCCTAGCTCTTTAGAAGGGAGCTGTTTCCTTCTGGTGAGAATCCAAGAGTCTCTCCTTTAGTCTTCATTCTACACTGATAGCTGACTTCACCAGGTTCTGAGGCACAGTTATACTCATATTTTACATTTAATGTGAACTTCAAACATCAATAACAAATAAACAAGTCTTTCTAGTTTATTATAAAGCGATTAGGAAGAGTAAAAATATTTATTCTTCTATCCTATTCTCAAAAGGAAAGAAGCAAATAATTGTATTTAATCCAACACAGCCTGGAACTTTATGAGTGTTCAGCGTCAACTGCTCTCTTGACATAACTTTATAGTTATTGAGTATTAACTACAATGTTTAACTATATTTACTTATTTATACTATAATTTCACAAAAGATTTAAGAGCCTCATAAAAGCAGTGCGAAATAGCTGTTCTTTAAAAGTCCACAAATAATAATAATTGAAACCATATGTTAGATTAAATGGCCACATCAAAAAAAGTAGGATTTGTATGGGTAAGTCATAACTCATCACATAGAACACTATCAGACCAGCAGTAATAGTGATAATAATGGATTTTTGGATGGCTGTTTCTGTACTTTTCTAACAGCAGAAGGCAAGCTCTCAACATGTGAATAACTTTCTTTCTCTTTTGTAATTATAGTGTAGCTACTTTGTATATGATTTTAATCCAGAGCTATTTGTGATAATCCAGCAGGCACATTTTTCTCCAGTCAAAACCTAAGCAAACAATGTACAAGATGAAAGGCAGCCATAAAGAGTCAGGTTTGTTGAGAAGGCGCCTGACTTACACAAAAAAGAGAATAAAGCCAGAGAGCCAGGACATGTGGTTTTTCAGAAGATGAAAACTCAGCTCTGTGTGAAATTTCCCCGTTTATAAGTATTGGCAACTAATTCAAAGAAAATAGAACTCTCTCTCACTCTCTCTCTCTCTCTCTCTCTCTCTCTCTCTCTCTCTCTCTCTCTCTCTCTGTGTGTGTGTGTGTGTGTGTGTGTGTAAAGCTTATATACAGGTGAACTAAATAGCAGCTGTTTTTCAGATTTTAAATCCAAGCAGATACTTTAGTCCTCTGTTCTATTGTTTGAAAAATGCTCTTTGCAAAGAGCAGGACTGTGTGGACTGTGTGGTGTTTGCAGCTGAGGGGAGTCATGTGTTTTATCATGGTCTTTTCCTTCCGGTACTAAGGTTAGTTGGGATAATAATAGCCATCGTAACAAAGAGACCCCAGAATTTCAGCACCTGAACACAATAGAAGTTCACTTCTCTTGTTTGCTTAGATTAGTCTGTCATAGGTGTTCATGTCTGTAGGCAGACGTCACTACTCTGTGCAGACTGAAGAATCTTCCTTTAGCTTGCAGGACTCAAGGTCACATTGGGGGTCATCTCTGTTCCAGACAGTCAGACCTAATCTCTGCTTAGACACTCCTAGAAGTGGGACTGCTTACTTCTGCTTATATCCCAATGGTTAGAACTCAGTCATAAGGCACAGTGACTGCAAAGAATGCTGGGAAAGATGATCTGGCAGTGGACCAGGGAGAAGGCGATGTTATATATGCCAATGAGCAACTGTCCCATCCACATTTAAGTCATCCTCTGATCTAGGCTTTATAGTCCTTCACAGTTTGACTCAAGGATAAAGTACATTTAATTTTATTATTATTTTAAACCAAATAAGAATAATAAGAATATTAAAATATATACAATAAATACCAAACAATCAAGAGCTATGCTTGAGAATATACAATATACCTTCAAATATCTTATGTTTCAATATTTAAAAAACAGGAACATTGAATGCTGTATATGTGTGTGTGTGCACGCACATACATTTCTGTGTGTATTCATATATGTGAGGGTATGCACATGAGTACAGAAGTCAAGGGGTTGATTTTAGGTGTCTTCCTTGATTAATCTCTAACCTGGTTTTTGAGACACAGTCTCCAGCTTTACCTGAGGTTCACTGATACAGCTAGACTGGCTGGCTGGCCAGCAAGCCCCAGGAATCCTCCTGCCTCTGCCTTCTTAGTGCTGGGTTAGCTAGTGTACACCAACACACTCTGCTCTTCTGCATGGGTGCTGGGGATTGAACTCGGGTCTATCATGCCTGTGTGGCAGGCACTTTCCCAAGTAAGCTTTCTCTCTAGTCCTCTTTTCCCACATTTAAGCGGAGATTAAATTTGACCCAGCCCAGTGTGTCACTATTAGCAGAAGGTTTGGTCTTAGTCACTTACTTAGAAGTATGTCCTACTCTCTTCCAAAGGGATTTTACTAACTCAGAGTCGAAGCCACTGACTTTGAGTCAGGTGTGTCTGTTGTGGCCTGTGCCCCATGCCTCATCCCAGAAACCTTTCCAAAGACTTGTGGCTTTTGTTGTGGTTGAGTGGTAAATTTTATGAGAAGATCTGGAAATACCTCTGGTCTGTGCACTTTGTCCAATCTTTCTAAATACATGTTCCAATCAGGGCTTATACCCAAATATCTTGTGGACAGGGAAGGTGTGCATTCTGAGAACTGTCAGCACCTAACTCTCTCTTGTACTTGAATTCTTTAAGTTGCTTGCATCCTTTCCTTCTCAAAACATGGCTTCTATCTCTTCTGCACTTGGGGTGCTTTCTTTCTGGTTTCTCAGACATCTCAGCAAAGGCTTGTAGACAATCACAAGGCCAACAGCAAACCCGAAATCCCTTTCCTTGTCAGGAGTGGGGGACAGTATTCTCTGTTAAACTAGTTGCAATTCTTCATATGCAGGTTGATGTTTGCAGGTTGCACTTACTTGAAACTTCAGCAATTCCTCAAAATGGCACTTACTTATCAATAACACTAACAAGCTTAGACAGTTGAGCGGAAACAATAGCATTTGTAGCTTGTCTTGTTGCCGAATGAGAAGTGTGAAGTTTTCAAGCATGTGCATTCTGAACCGTTAGTTTTAGCTAGAACTGAAGTAGACAGATCCTTAGTCGTTTGGATGTTCCTCATCTCCAGGGATGGGCCTATCATCCCTTGGCTTAGGAGAAGGCAGCTTCCGTAGGAGAAAAAGCTGGTGCTTAACACCAATAGACATGATGCCCAGCAGTCACTGACAAAGTCTGGAGAGAAGAGAGAATAGTACGGTCCTGTCTCTTCCTGAAACTTTTCCTCACATTTCCCACCTATCCATATAGCCTTAAACCATCATGGTTAACTACATACTTTCTAAAATTATTATTATCTCTGTGCATACTGTTTGCATGGGTGTGCATATACCATGATGTACATTCAGAGGCCAGAGGACATTTTGACCCAAGTTCTTTCTTCCACCTTTACGTGGGTTCTGGGGCTTAAACTCAGATCATCAAGCTGGCTGGTGAAGCAGGTGCTTTCCTGCTGAGCTATCTCACCATACCTTGCTGTTTTAATGTTACACCATCAGCCTCATTTCATGAAATCCCTTCCCCCTCTGAATATCCAAAAACAAACCGCTAGAGTCTAGAGGCCATCTCTCCCATTTACTTGCTGATTGTCTTTGAGTAGGCGTCTTACTCTCTCCGAGGCTTACATTTTCACACTGCAAAGTGAGAGTATGGTATATTATTCACAGATGTGCCCTGATGGTTAAATAAGTCACTTTACAGAACCCTGAGTATCTGTAAAACAGGTATAAATATTACATAAAGATGCACTAACAAATGAACAAACACATCGACCAACCAAGGGCAGCAGCCATGAAAGAAGCCAGTGAACGTTCCCTAATTTGGTCAGTGGTGAGCTGTCCTGGAGTCTTTGTGGCTGATCTGCAGTGTGAGCATCTGCATGCTGGAACCCACTTTAGTGGGATTAACTGAGAGGAGGGAGGGGATTATGGTAGCACCTGCTTGGGACACAGCCAACACTTGCCGCTTCTGTTCCTGCCCTTGCTTCTGCTCTGATGCCCCACACTCGAGATATGTGCTTTGACATTACCTAGCCCTCCATAAACATTTATTTTTCAGTATCAGATTCTATTACGCTGAGTTTAACTCTCAATTACTTCACTGTTTTCAAAATAAATCATGTTCCCGTGTTGAGCCCAAGTAATGACTCATTCCTCGCGCGCACGAAGGGCTAGTCTGGTGTAGAAGGCAGCTCTCGGCCTGCCAGAGCTGGCTCAGGGGAATTAGCTGGGTGCTTCTGCTCACCTTCATTTCACTGAGAATACACTGATGGGGTTAAGCAGTTGCCAGTGCCACCAGGAATGAAGGGGAATGGAAAACCACCACCGCTGAGGTGGTTTACAACTGGGAAAGGTCCTCTTTGATGCTCAGGGGTGATTCTGAATCCTCTCGAGCCCTTCCACCTTGGCTTTCCCAGCCATTGCTGTCTCAGTCCCCTGGAGAATGTCATCCAACCTGTTTCTCTCTAATTCTTGCTTGACCCCAACAAACAACTGTCCCACCTGGGAATGTTTATGACGCATATTCCCTGTGCTTAGCGCTGCTGAATGATTACCACTGATTCTGCCAAAGTTCCTTTAACTTCCAGCAGGAGATATTCTTGTCTGGAGACATCTGAATGTGACTCCTGTGGATACCAGTACAGGGTCGGGCAGTCCAGATAGACCGCTTTCCATGTGATGCCTCTGATATTACTCTTTACCCTCCTAATTTTAGTATCTAAAAGACTCAAAATCTAAAAGACTCAAAATCTAAAAGACTCAAAATGTCCCAGGTTTTTTGTTTTCCTCCCATTCTCAAACTCTCAGACAGCAATTCCAGAGTGGAAGTACCTATGCTCTCCAATCAAGAGACCTCAGAATGGTTGGGAATTTCTTTCTCAAAAAGTAAATTTTAATATGCAGAAACAATAGAAGGTTATCAACCTCTCTGTTGTTGCCAGGTGAAACAGACATCCGCTTCTAATTTTAACTATTAATTTAAATAACTGCTTAAGTGCAGATGTTATTTTTAGTGTTTCTCCTATAAGTAGGTCTATCTTTTGTCCTATTTTTCTCCTGGGTTGTATGTGCCATAAAGCTCACTGCAGGGCTGAAGGGATGGAGAGAGAGGGGCTGAGAGGGTTCTCCTAACCCTTAGTAAATAAATCATTTGCTGTAAGCTTGGAGTCTGTAACAAAAATTAGCCACCATATAAGTAAATTGTGTTAGACCGAGTCTGAGCCAGCATGATTTCTCAGATGAGGATAACCAGGTCAAAGAATTGACAAGTGGTTTAGACATGAATCATTATCTGACTGAAGGAAAGTTCACACAGCAAGCAGCTCCATACTTTTTCCCACTCTCCATTTAACTAAGTATGGCAACAGTGCAGGAGAAACTAAGGGGGACTTGAACTTCTCCTACAGAGGACACAAGCATATTACATAATTCCAGGAAAAGGCAAATGGAATGTGAGCCCAACAGAAATGGTTATTAATTATTCATGCTTCATTCAGCCTTTTCTGCTGATGTTAACAAGACAGTCTCTCATGCTTCGGGCTTAGTGGGTGCAGGGAGCTTCGGCTGTGAACTGTGATTGTCCTCTTGAAGCACTATTTAGGAGGAAGGATTATGAGGAGAAGCAGGGAGGAGGCCGGTCCGATCAAAAGAGGCTGCGCCAAAAGAGGCGCCGGGCGTAGGGGAGAATTCGGAGCACATGAAGATGCCGTGGGAGCTGGAACAAAGCGAACAGTCAGGCCAGAAGTTCAGCAGAGAAGGGACGGGCCGAGATGAGAATAGGAGAGCATTTTTCAGCTTTGCGAATTTGCTAACGAGAACACAGCTAGATGTTTACAGTCATACATCGAAAACAAGTTGTGTCCAGTTGAAGTAAAGCCCATGGGGACCGTTCCCCTTCAACACTTTTTCAGGCACGGAACATACCTATCCCCAGAGACAGGGCTCAGGAGTTTAGCCAGAGTAATTAAGAGCTCTACCACAGTAACTCTTGAAGGTTTGCAGTGTTCATTAAAGTTCTTGTTGTGAATTCACATTACATTGATTGGCTGGGATTCTCAGATTGGGGAGGATTTCAGCCTGAACTGGCAGGGTAAATATTTATGAACAAGTAATTTTCATGTCCTACCACTGGAAAATTCTCACATTTCTACAAGACCCTGTTGCCTAGGAAGTGAAATTTGCCTTTCAGATATGGACTTTAGGACACAAATTTAGACTTCAGAATGGCCTCCCCAGCAATTGGTCCCTTATCTGCCAGCTTCAATCAGACACCGTTGGGAATCTTCGTCAATGAAACTGACCTCCTCAGCTCCCACTTGTGGCTCACGCACCTTGATGTTGTTTCACGCATTGTTAATGATTTATAATCACCTTCAGAGGTTTCTTTAAAAATATCCATTATTGCTCCTACTCACTCTGCGTGGGTGCTTTCTCTCTCTCTCTCACCCCACCCCCTTTCATGGCAACTTCGCTCTCCTCAGTCATTGGATCCAGTGAAATTGCTTCCCAGTAAACCTGCCTTTAATATATTTCTTTTAAAAAGAGAATAACAATTATTTTCTTCTTAGAATTTTTTAGTTTTCTTTCCAAGATTGTGTTGTGGGAAATTTCTGACCTTAAAATGTGATTCTTGGCATCCCTTGGGAATGAGCGTGACAGGAGGGGCCCTCCCTGTAATCAGTAAGCAGGTTTAGCCTTACAGAATGTGCAGCCGTAAGACTCCAGGCTCCCTTTCTCGATGTGAAGCCATGGCCCAGGCATGAATGTGCTGTGCATACCTACTGTGTGCAGTGAAGCTACTATACAAGTCAGCTTTGAATGCGTACTAGAGAGAATAAAAATGATTCCTACGCTGTTTTCTGTGGACAGGCGTGTTTCAGAGCAACCTAAAATTAAATCAGAGATGGTGAAATAACAGATCATCAAGTAAACCCCTGACTCGCTCCTGCTGGACTTTGCTTGAGATCTGAAGATTGTAAAGCCTGAGGCTCAGTCTCTGTTGTGGCCACTTGATGATAGAGTTAGGTAGGTAGAAGATAATGACATTTAATACATTACCTATAAACTCATGGGTTTTTCCTGCATGGATTTACCCCTGGCATCATAGAATCTGTCTCCTCATGGGAACATCCAGATTGATCACTTCCATCTAAGGATAGTGTTTAAATAGGGGAGTATAAAAAAAGAGAATTTGTCTAAATTACTGCTTGAATATATGCTATTTCAGTTTTTTTCTTTTAAACACTCAGTATATCAGGGCTGGAGAGGAAACTCAGTGAGTGCTTGCTCCGAAAACATGAGCTACCCAAGTTCAAACCCTCAGGACCCACATAAATAGCTGGGCATGGCTGCTATTATTATTAGTGCTATAATTCCAGCACAGTGGGCGGGGTGAAGGGAGCAGAGACAGGCAGAAGCCAAGCACTCATTGACCAGCCTACCTAGAAGCAAAGTTGGGCTTTCTGTTAGTGAGGGATCCTGCTTTAAGGAAATAAGGCAGAGTATAATAAAAGACATTCACTCTCTTGCTTTGGCCTGTGCATTGTACACACATGGGCTTGCTTACCCACACTTTCACAAGCATGTGACACACGCCACCAAATATATACAGACACCAGAAATTACATCTCTCTATAAAGTATAAAGACGACAGGGACATTTTATCTTTAAGACTTTTCCATGCATCTCCAGGGCACAGAGGGAACAATCAGAGGTCTTGGAAAGCTGGTATTTGCAGATGTGTTTGGGGAAAACTGTGGAGTGGTCAAGAAACACAACTAACCTACAATCTTAGGGGCTCA
The DNA here is from genome assembly GCA_030674055.1 of Rhabdomys pumilio. Taxonomy (NCBI): domain Eukaryota; kingdom Metazoa; phylum Chordata; class Mammalia; order Rodentia; family Muridae; genus Rhabdomys; species Rhabdomys pumilio. The sequence goes on along the minus strand of JANHMN010000013.1, from coordinate 30,043,563 downwards.
GGAGTTGATGTTCTGGAAAAAGCATATTAGAAAGCAGTGCTTCAGGGTCCCTGGCTCGGAGGTTAGGCCTTCCTGTCCTTGCAGAAGACCCAGTTTTGGTTCGGAGTCCTCTATGTCAGGTGGCTGACAACGATCTATAATTCTAGTTCTAGGGGGATCTGTGGCCATCTGCACACACATGTTGTGTATAAACTCACACAGGTGCACACACATACACATAAAAGTAGTAAATTCTAAGAACGAAATCAATGCATCACAATACGGGGAAATGGCTTATCCCTAGTGTTAAATGTCACAAAGCATGCAAGTTGCATTAGTGAAAGGTTTCACATTTTATGATTAAAACTGTAGGGAAATTTTGCCAAAGTGACTTATGGGAAGTGGGATTTTACTACAAAAGAGAAAGGAATTGGTCAGGCCACTGAAGCTGATTTGCAACTTAAAAGTACCCTTATACTTAACAGTAAGCATTGTTCATCCTCTGAGATCAGTCAGAGTCCCATTTACAGAAATATATCACATCTATGTTAGCAGAATTAATGTTAGTGGCAGTCACAGGCAACTCCCAGACTCTCCAGGAAGCATAAGATCAGTGCTAGGAACAAGCTGGGAACCAGAGTCAATCACAAGGGAGGTTTCCCACCAGAGCTTCCCACTGCCTTTCAGTTTCAACTGGTACCTCTAAGTCAGGCCCTGGAAGCCTACAGTAGGTCCTCCACTCCCCAATCAGGGATTTCTCCCATGAGCACAATGCTCACAGCAGTTGCATGATCCTACCTACCTACGTATCTTCTGGCATGGATGCTGACTGAGGCATGCTGTAAGGAACAAAAAACAGTGTCAGGCATTGAGTAAAAGAGGTTCAGTCTCATAAGGTGAGTCTAGTCCTAAGCTTGGAGAAACATTCCAAAGATGATTGGCTAGCAAATACTTTCATGACACCAAATTAGCTGGTCATCAGGACCACTTGTGCCCCAGAGTTTGGTTAGGACGAGCCTGAGCTTCATGATGGGGCCAACTCTTAAGGAAAAGTAAGAGAAATCTGTTCTTGCTATCACGTAGATGGCACAGATGAACATGAAAACATACCATCTTAGGGGCTCAGGAGTTGATGTGGTGGGTAAAATATTTGCTGTGCAAGCATCAAGACCAGACTTCAGACCCCAGCATTCATGAAAGAGCTGAGCGTGACACCACACACCAGCAACTCTAGTATGGATAGGCTGTGTTGTAGAACATGAGAACAGAAGGGTCCCTTGGACTCGTTGGCCTTCCAGCCAATCCAAAATGGTAAGCAGCAAGTTCAATGAGAGACCCACTCTCAAAAAATTAAGATGGAGGAAGATAACTGACACTGATGTCTGACCTCTATATGCATATCCAGACATGGTCACGGCCACCTACAGACACACATTGCTGCTGCTGCTGCTGCTGCTGCTGCTGCTGCTGCTGCTGCTGCTGCTGCTGCTGCTGCTGTTACTACTAATACTATTGCTACTGTTACTACCTTTAGCAAAATAAGCCAGAAAGAAAAGTTTATATATTTATGAATACATCAATATAAATGTCCAGAATATAAGTAAATTTGGGGAGACACAAAGAACATTCCCATTCCTGTTGGTCTGTATAGGAAGATGAGACATAACTCTTAATGAGTCTGGGTAGAAATGTTCAGGAACTATGTAATAGTTGTATAACTCTGTAAGGATCTCAGAGTTTGTTGGATTGTATGCTTAGTCTAAAGGTGAATAAAGAGAAAAAATGGCAAATGGCTCCTGAACTTTGCCTGAGGAATGGGAGTAAGAGTTTTGTTTTCCTGCAGCTGGCCCACAACACCCTGAGAATAACTGAATCTGGTCTCCTGAGTTATGTAGCTTTGCACCATATTTCAAAATGCAAAGTTCCTCCAAGTTTGTCATCTTATCATGGAAAATACCTACAAAAACAAGAACAAGACTCTTCAGAATATTATAAATGAAAATAATGATGCTTTCTTTCTCTCAAAGCATTGCTATGAAAGTCAGTGAATTAATGATTTTAATTGGATTGATATTTGTCTATTTTCTACACTTAAAACTACCATGTAATGCAATTCTCATTCATTTTAACTGCAATAATATTTTAACTTAGAAAAAAAATCAGCACCAGATAGGCTAAAACTAGCTTCTAATGCATTGCTAAGTGTTTCTGACATTAGCTACATGTTGAGAACTTTAACAGAACCTGAATCCTGGGTTCTGTCCCCAGAGACCCCAATTGCACTGGTCTGGGGTGCAAGTAGGCTAGCAGGACTTCATAGTCTCTCTTAAACTGTGTCACCATGTTACTGAAGTTTGGGACTACAGCTCTAAGTTATTAACAGATAAGGCTCACATGAGTGACATAGCTCATTTTGCCAACAACTATGGCAATAAGTAGATTGCTGTGGGAACTCAGGCCAGAGGTGGACACAAGCCACCGTAAACATGGGGACATGACCTCAGCATTAAACTAGGGGATGGACAGTTGGGGTGTGAATGGCAGTGGTTCACAGAGAAGGTGGTCAGTTTGTGAGACAAGGGGAGGAGACACCTGGACCTCAGCTAGAGGAAAGTGATATGAAGTAAAAGCCCAACAGCCTTGTCATGTATTTTATAAATGGCTGTGTCTGAAGTTTCCTCAGAAACTGCTTGAAGTGACAAGTGAAGTGACAGCGTTGGAGCTTCCAGGCATAATTTTTGTGGGCTCACAATGCAGTAGAAGGTCTAGCATGTCGGCTTTTTCTGTGAAGATCTTAGATATTGAAATAAGTCCTGGAGTCACTATTTTATAATAAAATTTAAATATGTCTTCTCATATCAAGTTCTGCCCCACTTTTCTGGACGTGTCTGCTCCCAGGTAAAAGTCCTCTCTTGTCCCTAACTTAGTGACTGCTGAGAAGCAGGGGCAATGCTAGCTAAGCAAGAGCCAGGAAGTGAGTGAACACAGAGACTCTCCGCAGGGAGAAGCAGACTTCTGCTTCTCTTCTAGCCCTGCAGTTGGGTAGCTTCCACCTCGTTGTCAGCACGTCCTGCTTTAGGCTCCTGCCCTGTACTCTTCCTATCTTTACGATCAGACAACCATGTGATGCGGGTGGTTGTCCTGCAGAGTAAACAGTCTGAGTCATTTCTACAGCACTGTTTGGGTTGCTTTTATCTGATATGGTAGGGTCAGTTGTACAATAAGACATACTCTCTATGTTGAGTCCCGGTGGGCACTACAACCATATGAGTTATAAGAGCTAAACTAAAAGAAGACTGTATGTTGGCAAATATTGAATACCCTAGTAAAAGTTAGCTTGGCAGCCAAGCCTTCTGATAGTTTCTTTTTCAGTGTCTGTACTGTTTAGAGGCATTAAATATATTGATTCACTCCTTATTTGCAGTTATCTTCCAAGGTTTCAGATATTCAATATCAATCATGGCCTGAAACTATTAAATGAAAAATTCCAGAAAAAAAAAAAACATTCATAAGCTTTAAAGCATGTGCTGTTCTGAGCAGTATGGTAAACTCACAGTTGGCCCATCCCTGGGCATTAACACTATATATGCCACTTTCCTGACCGTCTCCATTATGAGATTGTGGCAGTACCATGCGGCTGGTATCTCATAAATCTATGTAGAAGCCCTATGCTGTGTCACGGACCCTACTTTACTTCCTCTGATCAGATGGGTCCTGCATCCTTTTACATATCGCAGATAAATAAATAAATAAATAAATAAATAAATAAATAAATAAATAAATGTTACAAAATATAATTTTGAGAAAGGGAAACCATTCACATTTTTATTACTATGAATTATCATAACCATTTTCTCCTGACACAGTTGTTAATCTTACCATTTCTAATTTATCAGTTAACTTTTATCATGTTTATGTAGGAAAAGTCACGGTGTTCTACTTCCATATCTGTTGCTGTGATAAAATACTCTATCCAAAGTTACCCTGGGAGAAAAGGTTTCATTTGGTTTATACTTCCAGGTCACAATTTATTGCAGGAAAGTCAGCACAGGAATTCATGGACTGACACATAAACCAGATTGATTATTGTTGTTCTGAGATGTGACATCTCACTATATGTCGGGGAATAGCCTTCCTCCCATGGCAGTCTTCTGGCTTTTGCCTCCCGAGTATGCCACGTACCCAGCTTGCTTTGTTTAGAAATAGTTTACTTAGCAGAGACCTATCAGAACTTTCGTCACCTGGAAGAGTATCAAGATCAACAGAAGATCTATAAAGCACACAATTTATTTATTAGTGTTTTACTTATCCTAATACTTATTGTCATATGTATGTGCATGCATGCCGTGTGCTGTGAGGTCTGGTACCAACGTATATGTTTGGAGGTCAGAGAACGTGAAGTCAATTTTCTACCTCAACTTTTATGTGGGTGTGGGGATTGAATTCCGGTTGTCAGGCTTGTATGGCAGATACCATGACCGACTGAGTCATCTTGCATGTCTTTTGTCTTAGTTACTTTTCTTGGCTGTGGTAAAATACTACAACTCCAGCAACTTATAAAAGAGATCACTTAGTTGGCTAACGATTTCAGACAGGTAGGATCCAGGATGGTGGAGCAAAGAAACAGCTGGGAGCTCACAACCTGATCCACAGGTGCAAGACAGAGCATGTAGGCTTGCTGTCATATTCGTTTTGTTTCTCAAATATCCAACTTATCTGTTGTTTATGGGAGACGTGTGCTGGGATATAACTGTAAACAAAATAGACAAAAATCTTTGCTCCTGTAGAGTTTACTGTGTGGGTGGAGAAGTGAGAAAGACTATAAACAGATAACTAAAATACTGTAATGAAAAGGCAACAGAGAACAGAGTAAGATAGAGCCTAAGATGCTGAGAGAGGACTGAGGCTCTCTTACAGGGAGTGATGGGGAGCAAATTTGAGCAGAGACAAGCAGGGAACTCTGGTATAGCTCTGAAGTAACATTCCACCAGAACTCAAGGAAGGATGAAGCCCATACCTCTGGCTTCTAAGGACAGCTTGAGGGCTCAGTGTCCCGAAGTACAAGTGTCCCTTGGGCATAATGTGCTGTTGTGGCATCTGAAGCTGTGCCCGACACATCAGGCCTTTGAGGCACAGTGAATAATATCTGCTTTTAGGAACATCTACATTGTAGGTTAGATAACTTCCCATAATGCCATGCTTTGAGGCAAGATTTCCAGGGTGGGAGTTGAAACCAACAGTTCTTCCAGGACCCTCCAGAGATGCCCCTAATTTAGATAAGTTGCAGATTATTCTCCAAAAATGATAACAATGCATAGACTGTGTGTCATGAGAGAACAGCACAGGCCCATCTGGCCTTTCCCTAAAGTACCATACCCTCGAGGGAGATAGTTGGTTTTGCAGGTCAGAGTACTTACGGACAACAGTGCGGTAACAGTATCTATCTCATTGGACAGGTTTCTCTCTACATTGTGTTTGGGTAAAGTCTGTGTTCTCACATCTGTGAGTACAGCTGATGTTGACAGTGCCCACAGCTATTTGTAACCGTGCCTGTCCTCATTGCCATCTGCCCTGTGTTTGGTGAGACTAAGTCCCTCTGCTTTTGACTGCTGAGTTCCAGCTCAACCCCTTTGCCCTTGGAATGGTCTCTAGTAAGCCACATGACCAGTAATCACATTTTAATATGTTCTTGTATATGCCTTTCCTCGCTCCACTGATTGAACCACCTTGACTCCCAAGGATTATTTCATTAGTGAGCTATCCTTTCTTAACCACATGATGGTTGTTAACCATATGAAGCCAATGGTACCCTGTGCTCATTAATGTAGTTCCATTTTCCAGCCTTCTTGTGGTCTCTGTCTTACTTTTAAAAAGCCATGGAGAAACTATAGGACTGCTCTCATTACAAAGAGTAGTCCCCAAGGCTCCATACCTTCTGTAACCTACGTGGTCACCTTGAAAGTCCTATGTGTTCTAAAAGAGGTCATGGATTTTTCCCCAGTGCCTCTACATAATCGTGTTTCAGAGGTTCTGTTGAAACCGGTGAAAGGTTCACTGTCCCAACTGTGTCCAGACACAAAAGAGTCATTGTTCACTTGACCTTTAGTTGTCAATCGGCCAATTTTTTTTTTCTGCTGATAGAAATCATGGCTATTTCCAAAATGCCAGATTGGCGTGCCACCCTGGATCACGGGTCGTAGCGTGGTTCATCCACTAAAATACATCCAGGAAAGAAATGAGGATAAGTGAAAGACCCCAGAGACATTCCTTCTTTCTCCTCACCCTTTGGGAAATGGGAATTACAAATAAAAGAACCTTTCTGCAAAGACAGGACCAAGGTTGAAAGCTGTGAGTTGTCTAAGAAAACACCTAGCACTTGCGCCCTTTCCTTGAAATTTTCTCCATATAGCACCACCAACTTCATCCCTGGCCAGTAGAAGCCCAGGGGGATGATAGAGGGAATAACATAACCTTTGGTTGTGATTGAGAAAGGTACCGGAATTGCTTAATGTTCCATGTAATCTGTTTGAATGGATCCTGTTGAAGTGTGCCAGCTGGAGGAAATATTATTTATAAAAGCAACAAGCAACATTCAGCAAGGAAGCAGAAACTCTGAAATAATGTGGAAAATTTTCATTTCAAACTCCCATTCTTAAAACTCTCCCCCCACTAGGGTTTCATATAATTTAAACAGGTTTTTGACTATTTCCAAAATGCCCTAATTCTTTTACTTAATGGAGCTATTTCTAAGTGCCTTTCCCCATGCACCCCCATGGGATTTCACAGGCCCAGCTACCAAAAAAAGAGCTTTGCAGATTCTGAATGTATCATTTAATGTAAACATGGCCTTGAGATAAAGCCGGTCTGTGTTAACAATCCATTGCAGTTTGTGGCAGATGGGAGCCCTGTGACTTCTCTAGAACACAAGGGCTCCATCTTACACTCCACTCACTCTCCTGAGCCACGTGAGAGCACTGTCCTTATAGCAGGGTCACCAGCTGGGGAAAGGGAATATTCAGGAAGAAGTCACGGGGCTCCTTAGAGTAACCTGTTTTCACCACCTGTGTTAGATTCATGAGGTGACAGTGCTGTCAAATCTGTGTTTCCAGAGAAACAATGACAGTTTTTATTAAAAGTTTTTAATATAACAGAGGACAAGCCCAGGAGTTGTTCAAACTCATGACCTGATCCTTTAAGATCATCTGGAAATCCTGGTGGAAATATCACAACAGGCCATGAAGCTATTTGGCCAGTCTCTGATATCCTCAGAACACTAAAATTCAAGGTACCCTGACCAAGTGTGTGAAGAGCCCTGTGGAAGATTAAGAGTAGTAACCTGAAAGGCATTGATAATAACGATTACTAATGTTACCATTTATTAAAACCCATTCCTAATTTATAGTACATACAAAAACAAGTCATTCAGAACAGCATGGGACTAAGAGTTCAGTGATACAGTTTAGAAGCTAGTAATTCACACTGCTTACACTTTCCCCCAGAAAATCAAGAGTACAGACCCTGAAGTCAAATACATAGCTGAAACTCTGGTCAGAAACATCTACTGTAATCTCCGTTCTATTATAAATGGTGACTACCAGGGTCATCAGGAGCCTTAGGGACCTTCTTTATTGAAGATTGGCAACTCATCAGCATCTTAGTATTTGAAAAATAAACAGCTCCACTCCATCAGGAATGTCTGTTGTCCCTGAAGGCTGCAGCTCTCCTCCAACTGAGACACTTGGCTTTCCTGAGGGACATTTCAAAACCCAGGGTTCTGTAAAAGCCTTCTGATCGACCTCTGAATGATTGAACAATACACAGTGTAGCTTCTACTTCTAACCAGTGATGGATATTTCCATATGCATTCGCTTTTCAGGAGGGGTGGAGACTTCTCATTAAGTTGAAAATGGGCTACTATGAATGCTTGGTTGGAAAGTTCACATTCTCCTCAGCACCTTGCTGAAATTTAAGGAAGGTGATGTTCTGCATGGGACCGGTGTATGCAGGCTTGCTAGCACTGAGATCTCCTATGAGGAGAACCACCAGACACTTTTTTCTCAGAGCTATGTCGGCCTCGAGAATTGATTACAGTATAGAGCTGTTGCCAGTGCTTTTTCTAAATAAAAATCATGATCGCTAGTAAATGCTGGGTTAGTGTTATAATTTTTAGTTTTATCTCGTGATTATTATTTGGTTATTTATTGAGAGTTATTAAACATTATTTTGAAAGCCAGGGCATGTTGGTATCTCCATCATCTCAGCATTCAGTATTCTCAGTCAGGGATGACAAGTTCAAGGTCAGACTGAGCTATACTGTGTCAAAGAACACAAAAGTTTACTTAGTCTGTCGACAGGTATTAGCATTGTTGCATTTTTATTTATATCTTTCAAATGCTAGTTATCAAATATGTGTACATTAAGGCTTACACAGGAATTATTAATGTCACTATTACCAAGAGGACATACAAAGCTCCAACCACACAGTCACCTCACCGACTTCTGCCAAATGGCCAGGAGCAGGAAACCTCAGCGGTGAAGTGTACTAACTGAATCTATGGGGATGAATCAGTACTGAAAGCATGCAGACCCTGTGTTACTTACATTGATTAATAACATAGCATGGGCATAAGCTCAGACTCCAGGGGCAAAAACAGAGACAGAAAGAAAACAGGGAAGGAACACGGGAGTTAAAATTACAGATGCAAACGTCTGAATCTTGTCTCTACCATCTTCATTCCAGAATGTGGAGAAGGGAGACTTATGTAGGGATGGGTACTCTCTCCAAAGTAAAATTCCACACAATGAAAATCCCAAAGCATGCAACCATGCCCCAAGAAGCCCACCTGTCCGTCATTCCTTCCAGGAAGAGAGAAAGGAATACATATTTCTCTGCCAGCACCAAATACCTATTTGATTTGTGAAACGTCGAAGGGTAGCTTCCAGGGCTTGTTTTCAATACTTGCTCTCCTCAGACACTACAGGACCATTCACTGAACTCTTCAGAAATGGACCTTTAAAAGAGAAACAGCTGAATCCATTCGGAAGTTAGCATAGTGTGTCATTTTAGAGGTGAATGATTCGCCTAAAGCCATAGAGATGCTTGACATTTTAAAGCCCTTTTGGTTTAGATTGGCATAGTTTAAGGTGTGCAGTGTCTCTAAATACAGAACCTTGGTGTTCTTAAATATTTAATCAGTATAAAAACCTAGGTGTGGTCTGCAGAAGAACTGTGTGTACCGTGGCCTGTCATTAACTGCCTTACTGGACACAGCTGTGCAATGGTTGTCCTGAAACAACAAACCAACATGTGGATGTCAAAACAATAAAGGAACACTTGTCTGCAGTGTGACCTTTCTGTCCGACAGTCGCTCCTCACTCCTTGGAGCAGTCCCAGCAGTTCTTGATCAGAAAAGAGGAGTGTAACCATGAAGTCTCCCGTGAAAAGTCCTTGACTCAGGATGGTAATTTCTCATCTATTTATTTGCTGAGAATGTTCAGCCTTGGCTCATTGGTTTGATATCTACATTTCTTTTCAAAAAAAAAAACCTTAAAGAATAATTTTCTTTCTACAAATATAATAAATATATATAATACATAATAATATATAATATAAAATATTATAATATATAATATATGAAATATGAGAAAAAGCTTTATTTCTCTGGAGTGATAACATATCATTGGGAAAGGGTGTTTTACACTGAAGAAAGACACTGGGCCACATCACTGATCAAATCTTTCAGTAAGTGACAGAAATGGAGGACTCTTGATCCATCTGAGATCAGCACCACTTTCCTTCCCTGACAGTGAACTGTATGAAAAATAAAATAAATCCACGTAAGAGAACTTCTGTATTTTTCAATCTCACTTAATACATCTATGATGCAGACAAAGCATTCAAATGAAAAGACGAAAGAAATCCATCAGAAATAATATAATCTTTGTCTCCTGTTTTTTACTCATTTATTTACTAATATCTAGAATCGTCTATTATGTGCTGGGCTCCTTAAACTTAACAATGGAAAATAGTGTAAATATTATATCTACTTTGCAAACTCCAGACCAGCACAGAGCCCAGTCAAGTTAGTATTCACTTATCACGCAGTCTTCAAAGGACTAGCACAGTATAAACTCACATTTTTGTGATAAGACATGGTGCTATCTTCTAACTGAGAAAAAGAGAAGGTAAGGAGGCTTCCCAGACGAAATAACAGATAAATTAAAACAGTAAGTGTGCTTAGGAGTACACATTAAAGAGAACACTAAGCAGAAAGACGGCATATTGGGCTCCCCAGAAAGACAGAAAAGCTTCACAAAGAAATCAAGACAGGAAGCAGCACCAGTAGCATCAGAAACTGCAAATTATTTTAGATAAGATCAGAATTGTATGTTAGAAATTTGGGGCTGGGAACCATGGAGAGTGGCCTAGGGAAGATGGATGTGCATCAGTTCTCTTGTGTCTTGAAGATACTCTGTTTGTAGAGTCATCCACCACCTCTGGCTTTTGCACTCTTTCTATCCTCCACCCCTTTTCCGTAGATTCGTGAGTCTTGATGGGGGAGATTTTATGAAGACATCCTGTTTACGACTGAGTGCTCAAAGTCTCTTACTCTCTGAACAGTTGTCAGTCTCTGTGTTAATTCATATCTACTGCAATAAGAAGCTTCTTTGATGAGTGTTAAGTAATTTTCTGCTCTATGGGTACAGCAATATGTCATTATGAGTCATTTTTTTACTATGCTCCTTTAGCAGTAGGTTTCTTTTTTAGGCTCATGATCTATTTAGTCTCAGGTTCTTGGCCACTTCAGCACTGTGAAGTACAGATTCCAGCTCACAGATTGAACATTAATTTAAAAAGAAATATGAGGAGGAGGAGGAGGGGAGAGGAGGGGAGAGGAGATGAAGAAGAAGAAGAAGAAGAAGAAGAAGAAGAAGAAGAAGAAGAAGAAGAAGAAGAAGAAGAAGAAGAGGAGGAGGAGGAGGAAGAGGAGGAGGAGAAGAAGGAGGAGGAGGAGAAGGAGGAGGACAGAGGAGGAAAAGGAGGACAGAGGAGATGGAGAAGAAGAAGAAGAAGAAGAAGAGGAAGAAGAAGAAGAAGAAGAAGAAGAAGAAGAAGAAGAAGAAGAAGAAGAAGAAGAAGAAGAAGAAGAAGAAGAAGAAGAAAAGAAGAAGAAGAAGAAGAGGAGGAGGAGGAGGAGGAGAAGGAGAAAAGGAGAAGGAGAAAAGGAGAAGGAGAAAAGGAGAAGGAGAAAAGGAGAAGGAGGAGAAAAGGAGAAGGAGGAGAAAAGGAGAAGGAGAAAAGGGAGGAGAAGGAGAAAAGGAAGGAGAAGGAGAAGGAAGAAGAGGTGATTGGTTGGTTACTTCCATACTGTTTGTGCCACTGTTGTAGCTGGGGCATCGTGATGATTACTTTCTTCCTCTGGTAGCATGCAGAGTATCTTCCAGCATCATAAACGATGTAGTAGTGTAATCCGCGCAATCTTCCCGCCAGCAGGAACTCACGCAGACACACAGGATTCTTCCCCAACACGTGTTTATTTTCCCATGCATGAAGGAGAGAGGGCGAGTTGAACTTGGTCCCGCCTTATATACCCTTTGGGGTGGACAATTATGATTGGCTGCTTGCTCAAATTCCCAGATTTCCCTGCCACTGACATGCGCGGTTTTATTTAGTCCAGTGGCGGATGTGACGTCGGAAATTAGGCGTTCCCAAGTCGCTGTGCATGCGTGGTTTTGTGATTTCACGCACGACAGGTGTCAGCACGGACAGCTTCCCACATAGTAGTAAATAAATCTTGAATTCAAATTATAATTGCTGTGAGAATAAATCATGCTTTATCGTGTGTGTGTGTGTGTGTGTGTGTGTGTGTGTGTGTGTGTGAATGTTCCACGATCACTGATTACTAAGTTGTGCGGCATATTAGACATTTTTATACTCTGAACCTTCTCTTACAACTTTCTTCTAAAATTGTAACATTTGTATTGTACTTTTTTCTAGCAACTACTTATTAGAAATTAGATCATGCCAGTAAGAAAAGTATGAAAGTACTAGCTACTGATTATAATATACTAAGCCTTAAAAATATCAAATACAAAACAGATAAAAGTCATTCCTAAAGGTAAAACTTTAGTATGACAAGATACTGATAGAAACTGTCTTTGGCATTCTTCCTCAGTGAGAGCACTGTCATATTTCAAGTTTTCTGCTCTCCTCAAGATTTATCGTCACTATATGAGAGATACAACTAGTCAAAATGGTCACTGTCCATTACATAGACTTGGTTTCTATCTATCTCAGTCTACCTCAAAGAAAAGTGGTAGCATGCAACATCATCTCAGAACTTCCAGAAGTTTGGGGAGATATCTAGTGCACAGGAACTCTCTCATGCTGCTGCATAGACATTGTGATATCAGGTGACACATAATTCCCTTGACCCAGGACAAAAACAAACAAAACCTGAACTATAAAGTACAGATTAAAGCTAGGAAAGAGGAATCCTCCTATTGTAGTCAAGAAGATAAATCAAGAGATGACAAGAGGCTCATGGGAAATCAAGACTACATTATTGATCAGTTGCTGGTGTGGAGTTTCATGTGAATGCTGGGGCTCAGATAAACTGCTGTACAATGGGAAACAGAGAAGAAGTACCTGGGATAACTGAAGGGGCTATTCATCAACCCTGACTGGTGTTTTCAGTTGTAACCGACTACAAGAACTTAAACTCCTAGGCATACTCTTCTTAGAGATGTAAAAGTCTGAATTTAAGTGATTATAAACCCAAACTAAGAAATTAACAAGATTCACCAAGTCCATTCCTACCACAATGGACCACAGGAAAGAAGGCCAAAGGTTATAAAAATCAGAGTCCACATTTAAAAAAACTGGAACTGGGAGATGGCTCTTTGGGTAAACCATTTGGCTTGCAAACCCAAGTACCTGGGTTTGATTCCCAGAAGTGAGGATATTACAATCTTTATGCTGGGAAGGTACAGATAGGTGAATCCCTAGGGCCAGCTAGCTAGCCTTGCCTATGTGGTGAGTGGTGAGTTCTAGACCAGTGAGAGGTTTTGAATGAAAAATGGGTGATTGTGAACAATATCCCAGTTTGTTCTCTGGCTTCCACATGCATGTCATATACATGAGCGTGCACATACCTGCACGTGGAAGCACATATACATCATAAAGAAAACTGAATAAATGTTAGGTTAAAATCCAATGTGGTCTTTGGAAGCCTGATAGATAATAAGAGCCACTGAATATCTTAGGTGAGGGCTTAGAGAGTGAACAATGTTCATGTAGTAATCAGAGTTTCGAGGAGGTGATGATGACATTGTACATTCTTGAAGATGTATGCAAACATGCTTAAGCTTTATGTGTCATTAGATCTGGTGTTTACTTGGAAGAAGGAATGCACTAGTGACAAGATGGCAGCCATCATGGTGCTGGGGATAGGGATGGGGTTTGGAAGTGAAGGGTCCCGGGGTATTCATAGAGACATATCTTCAGCTTCTATAGGTTTAAAGTTTATTGAGCTAAAAAGTTGGTTATAAATTAAACCCAAATTTATTTAGCCTTTTATACAGTCTGGACATGGAAGGCTGTGGAAATCAGAGACAGATTTGAGCCAAGAATTATAATGTTTCAGAAACACGTGATTTAGGATGTAAAGATAGTGATTTACTTTAGACTTTGTTCAGATGAACCTATTGAAAAGGTAACTGCTAACATAAAAATACAGGAGATAAGTGTATAACTTCCCAAGTAATAATAGGAGGGAAAGTGTGTGTGTGTGTGTGTGTGTGTGTGTGTGTGTGTGTGTGTGTGAAATAGAGAGAGTAAGAAAGACAAAGAGAGAGAGAGAGAAAGAGAGAGAGCCCACTTCAACCACGAACCATGTCTGTGCTAATCATGGTGGTTTGGTTTCCCACGGGAAATGAAAAGAAGCCTTTTATGTTTCACAAAAAAACTTGTGAAAGATTTACCAAAAAAAAAAAAAAATGTTTACTGCGTGTCCTTTTGAGTGTAGCCTTGTGGAATATCTCAGTGACTTTGAGCTGCTTTATAACTGTACGTTGTAGAAAATGAACAGTAATGTAAATAACAGCCCACAGAAATGGAAATGAGCTGTCTGGTGGAATGTAATTAATTCTCGATTCATTCGACCATTCCTTTCAGCTCTCCTTATTGTCTATATATGTATAGCTCTTTGAATTCTCCTTTGAAAAAGCTGTAACAGTTTGGAAGGAAGCTCTTCCTATGTGGTCCAGACTGGCCTGACCTCACAGTCTTCCTGGCAAAGAACGGCAGCCCCTGTCTTTCAGAATATAGCTGCCCAGAGTGTGGCTTGGAAGATCTAAGGCAAATTATGACTATCAGCTCCAGCCTAAATCAAAATCTATATTGTAAAGAGTCCAGGGCCTAAACAAATCAAAAGTTATCCTACCCTGCATCAGACGTGTTGCTATTGTTAAGACACTAATAAAATTTAACAACTTATTCAAAGCAATGGCTAGCGAAGTGACAGCTAGCCTCTTAGAAGAGATTGATAGGCTTATCCTAAAATTCACATGGAAATCCATGGGACCAAGCAACTCTAAGGAGAAATAAGGTCAGCAGACTGATGGTTTGTGTCAATAACTAATAATGAGATAGACAAATATGGCGATATACTTTAATAGACTTACCAACACCGTTGCTCTTGGGTTGGGAGCCCTTACTCAGTAAAACAACAAGTACATGAGCATTCATGACATTGTGACAGCCACTCTGACCACTGTGACAGCTGCTAAGTGGTTGTGGTTGTGTAGCATGGACAAATTAGATAGAGGGATGGTTCACCACTGCACAGGATAGAACAGGATGGAGTGTGGTTTCAATCTTGCTACTCACAATGCTGTGCAACTTGAAACCCGAGAACCTTTATTTCTGGAATCTCTCACTTTGTGCTTTTGGACAGCGGGTAATCTCTAATCACTGTGAGTAACTGAAACAGAGAAAAATGAAGCTGCAGGTAAGAGGGGGCAGCTGCGGAAACTTCTTCACCAGAACTGGGTCTGAAGATAGAGTCGGTACTCAGGGTACTGATGTGAACTACCATAAAAGCACGCAAAGAAAGAAAGTCATAGAATGTGCTATAGTAAAGGGACAAGAAGAACCAATGAGAAGCTGTATGATGGCAGAATTGTTTGAGAAAAAGAAATCTGGAAAGATTACAAAAGAATTCAGAATGGTAGTTGCCTCTGCAGAAGAGGAAAATTTGAAGAATATTATAAGCAAGTAAATCCAAAGCAGATTATACACATGTATGAATATGTCACAGTGAAAACCACTACTTCATGCAGGAAACACTGGAGGCTAAGACTGCAACAAAGTAGATTTCAAATTTATTTCTAAACATATAAGCTACACATGCATATGTATGATACATATGTGTATGTGCACATCCTATAATGTATATGATGATAATCTATATGGCCTTGGAATCAAACTACCAAACCCCAAATTATAGGTTTACATCCTGTCCATACTTGGCAACAAACAACTAAGACAAAATAAAGCCGACTGGTGCCTGGACATCTTTGAATTGTCTAGGTTTTCATCAGGTGTTAGCTGAATTCTGTGAGCTGTTATAGAATTCAAATCTCCTAAGTGTCGAAACTGTACAGAAGACTGAGCTTGTCATAGATTCTCAAGAAAGCCCAGGAAAGAGTTACTCTGCAGGCAGATGAAATTTCTGCCGGAAAATACTGATCGAAAGCTTTTAAAAAAATGCCTGGCCTTCTTGATGGGTTATTGTGTCCTTTCCCTTACCTCTGTTCAGCTGAATAATTCTGCCCTAGTAGGCAACCCATACTTCAACTGTTGTTTAAATTATTGTATTAAAATAAATATTATCTTGTTATTCCATCCCCTGAATAAATATGCCTGTTAATATGAGGGTTATTTTGCTGAAGAGAATTTAGAAATAGCAGATGAAAAAGAAAATGCTTCCCACTCTCTCCCTGTTTTCCTAAAAGCGGGGCAAAAGTATGCAAAGGTTCCCTTCCTTCCTCCTTGGGGGAAAGCAGTTTAATCACTGGAGATCACCTAGACCCGAGTCAAGCTGGAGCCAGCATGAGATAAATCAACATAACTAACTTTGCCAACTAGACGTTATCTTCCGTGAGTGGCTCCATACGGCTGTGTCTTGGAGAACAAGCTCCCAGAGCTTTGGTAGATAACAAAACACCGAGTAGATGTCCCTTAGATAAAACAGTGTGGTGTAGTGTTTACGTGAAACCTACATACACCCTACATGGACTTTAAACACTCACTATGCTATACTGAACATGAGATGAATTCTGTATGGGTTTTGTGGAATGATGCTTAGGGATGACAAAGAGATCACATGTCCATATGTGCTTAGCAGGTTTTTTTTTTCAGGTGGTTTTGATCCAGGATCAGCTCCATCCACCGAAGCAGAGCCCCACAGCCCCAAAAAGATAACTGTGCCAATCTTTCCACAGATCCACAGCCCAGAAACTCGAAACTCATCTCTCCTCATCTTGTAACTTCTCTAAAACATGCTCTTTTCTTCTGTTATTTTGCTAAGAAAGGATAGAAGCTTAGGCTGTAGCTCTCCTTGACAGAACCTGGTCCCCGAGGACTCCCATGGGTGCATAGGAGGCAGGTATCAGTCAACTTCTAAGTAGAGAAAAATGAAAACGTTTCCTCCACTGTGATAAAAAGCAAAACTTTACTCGCAGTGATTGTGGTGTCTAAACAAACTTGATAAAGCGTGCAATTTTTATAATATCACATGTCAACCGTAGTATTTTTTCAGGCAAGCATTTGAAATTACAACAACAATCTAAAATCCTTGCCAGGAGGATTTTTTTTTAAGACAAGCAAGCGTGGTATGTAAACAAGTGGCCTCCTGGGCAGACTCAGACAGTACTCTTGAGGGTCGGTGGCTAATTGCTTACTCTCGGGTGCAGACAAAACAGTTGTGAGCACCTGATCCTGTGAGAACATCATCACCTGAGGATGGGAGAGAAAGCAAATGCACTGCAGTAAAACACGGAAAGTGTGTTGCTAAGCAAGCCAGGATCTTAATCGGGCATTTAAAAAAAAAAAAAAAAAGCAGATGTCAGATTATTGGTGAACCTTGATACGAGAATGCTAACATTACATGTTTAAGATATTTTATTCTCTTTAGCCAGAGTCTACCATCTTAGAAAGCAGCTATAACTTGAGAGAAGAAATAAAACAATAAAATGCCTAAAATCCTATTTAAACTTACAAACGTGACAAAAAAGAGTAGGCTTGATTTAATTTTTTCTTTGGTCCTATGGGATATATTCATATAAGTACCATGTCTTACTCCAGGAAATGCAGAGACTCTGGGAGGGGGGGGGAAGGGGGAGCAGATGATGGGTGTAATGTAATTGAACTGTTAAGTAGAAAATTGGTCTGGTTTCCTCCTTAGGAGACATCCCAGATGTTTCTGCAATCAAACCAGAATCTCCCAAGTTTCCCAGATTCTCTCTAATATTCCCTCCTTTGAATCTTCTCTCGGCGTCTTTCTTTCACCCAATTTCTAAAGGCAAATTCTTAACCCATCTTCCCAGTCAAGCATCTTCTTGAAATCTAACCTGTTTTCATTTTCTTCCTTCAAAATCTGGGTGTCCCGTGGCCCTCATCAGGAGGCTTTGGGTTGTGGTGATGGTAGAAGGGTCTCCCTCTCCTTTTGGAATACAAATGTTTTGTGTATGAAGTCTGTGCTTTAAAGATGCAGAACAGCCTCCTTGGGAAACAATGTGGATTACTCAAGTAGCAGGTGTTCAAGGTTTCATGCAGTAGCAAAAAGAATCAAGACACGGTCTACACCAAAGTTTCTGAAATGCGGCGTCTTTAGTGTCAGTCCCACAACTCTCTGCTACCCTCTCAGTGCTCGTCCTCAAACACGCAACAGGGAACCAACCTTGTTCACTCTTCTCCTTGACTCTGACTATAGCCTCACTCTCCCTCAATAGCCTCTGGGAAAGCCGAGGCTTTGTCTCACGTAGGGCACATCGGAGGAGAGTGTCATGTATATACTTCTGCAGTAAATATTGATGAGAATGAAACAGACAATGGAGTGCTACTGTTTGACCTCGACAAAGTTAAGTTATGGCTGGAGAGCTCTAGACTATTTTCAGTTGAAACTGGAAAACGCTACTGAAAGTTTTCAACTGGTAACTCTGAAGGAAAATGCTCCCGGCTTCAAGTGATTAATTTGCAAGACATTTTAATCACAACAGTAAACATGAATGTACCCAGGAAATAAAAGCCACAATCAAGAGTGACTATTTTGGGAAGGTGAACTATGTACACATATCTTTCTGGGGATTAGTAGATGAGCTGTCAGGAATGGGAACAGCCTTCTCACGGGCTCTCCAAGACTTGCTTTTCTTTGGCCCAGGGTTCCCTGTTGTATGACTGAACTCTACTGTGATGCTTACTGTGAAGGAAAAGGAAAATCAGACAGAGAAACTCAAGAGCTGATAAAATGTTTATGTTGAAAGTTCTGTTCTTCCATTACTATGGTTTCTACGTCCCCACTTTGCAACTCAATATTAAGAAAGTAGTGCCCACTTCCTAAGTATGACCAGAACTCTATGGTGCAAGGGAGAGTCAACTTTAAGTATATGATAGCCTGGGTCTTTGCTGGAAAACTTAGAAGCTGAACAATGCCCATGAGAAACACCACAGGAAGCTGCTGTTCTTGTCAGGTGATATTTCTGGTCTGTTTTCAGTGGTCCTTCCATGTGGGAGAGACTCTTTATCCTATGGATGAACTGAACCAGATAGCTTAAAATGAAGATTCGTTGCTTTTGGAATCCCATTCTATGTGTTGAGTGACAACTTAGAACCAGTCTGAGTGTTAAAATGTAGCATAGCTTACACACAGGAAGTTAGATGGGCATTGAGCTCATGTTCTCTCCACACCTGTAATATCATAGAGAATGAATCAACAGCACACATGGTAAATGAAGAAATGAAGCACCATTGCCACGTGCTCCCAATATTACTGACGTATTAGAATGTGCAAGAGACTCCATAAAAGAAATGTTTCTCTGTGCCCTCATATATTGAGTCCTCAGATACTTGGGTAAGAAGTTCAGTGTATGATGTTGAGAAAGAAAAAGAGAAAGGGAAACTATATTTTAACCTGAGAGGCTTAAGTACAGCATCACGATAAGAGCAAAAGGCGGGAAGAAAACACAGCATGACTCTTGCAACAGTGACAGCTCAGTAAGATGATCCTGATGCTTGTTCTTCCCCAAATCTGCTTTCTAGATCTTCACAAAGACTAGCAATAGTGTTTTAAGTCACGAAAGAAAACCATCATTCATTTTATGCTAATATACGTGAATGTGAAAAGGTTTTGGAAGACAGAACCATCGCACCATGTTACAGACATTGATCATGTGACTGCAGAATCTGATAGATAGCATGGCTTCATCACCTTGGTCTAACATCTCTTACTATTTTTTCCTTGTCACGTTGGATATGTGACAAGGAAAAATACCTCATCAAATCCAGTGGTTTGGCTGTAATATGTTCTCCATTATTACAGATTATATATATTATATATATATTTATAATATTAATGTATTATATTATTGATATTAATATATAATATATTAATGTTACATTAATATGTTATATATATTAGTGTAATATAATATATATTAATGTTTCCCGTGCTCCATTCTAAAACCTCATTTATATTGCAGAAATGTAAAACAAAAATCAGGAAATAAACAGAATGTAGTGGTAGTTGTACCTAGTTCATAAGTTTCTGAGAATTAGATCTTAAAATCTTCATGAAATCCTATTCTTAGAAGTATACACAACAATAAATATCTAACAAACGTGAGTCATTATGATATACTTAAGAAGGTCATGATAAAACTTTGGGATGAAGCAGAGGATTGATTTGAGAGGAAAACCTGGGACAGTGGTTGACCACTAGGGGAGAATGAGACTGCATAAAGACTCGAAGTCAAAGGCCTTCAAGGTGCATATGAAAACCACCGGAAGTCTTAAGCAGCACTGTTACATGTGGCACTTGCATGTAATGTTCTCACAACTTGCTTAATGACTCAAGTGTGTCTGGTTGTGAAAGAACAAGTAGAAGAGGAAGAGAGTTTGAGGTTGAGTGGCCCAAGTACTTCAGTCACTCTAATCGTTCCTCTGTCCTATGCCCACTGAGCGACTACAAGACACCGAGCTCTGCAGCTGAGCGGCTAGAATGGAGACAGGCACACAAAGAAGAATCAGGTCTGCAGACTCTGTTCGCATGTTCCAAATGGCTAAATAAATAAAGGTGTATGCCATAAGGTTCTGCATAGATAACTACACAGCAGATTAAACATACTTGCAGAAACAAGAGCACGCTAAGGTTTTTTGTTGTTGAGCTATTTCACATTTCCTGAACTATCGTGAGGTTTTAAGTTTATGCCTTTCCTTAAGCACTTCGGTTTTTTGATCTTTTGTGACTGGTTGACAGCACACCAGTAGTAAAAGATTAATGGTAAAGACTTAAAGGCCCTGAAAAGCACTGCATTTTATTCTATCATTCACTTAAGGGCTTAGGATGTTATGTTTTTATTTACTGAGGCATACAGAACCTACCAAGCATTTACAGTGTGCATTCTTAAGCTGAAAGCCCCGGAGAAGGCTGGACCTAGAAACAGAATAGCTCAAGTGTTGACCAAGTGGGAGAAATTTGGTGAAATGAGTCAACCAGAACCCTGACTATTGAACCTTCTCAGGGTTTGTATAGAAACAAGACCTAGCCTGGAAGCTGTCCAGGAAAATGAAATATCCTCTGGTGCCAGGAACCACATCAGGTCAAACAAAGGGGAAAGGGAGATGTTGGCAAAAAACGATGCCTTCCATCCGTATGTACTCATAGCATAAAAATCTGCTTCAGAGGGCAGAGCAGCAGCCACAGCAGGGGCAGAAAGAACTGTCTAGCTTATTTTGAGTTCTGAGGTTCAGTAACATACACCAAAGTCAGATATTAAAGCAGAAACATTGCTGTTCAAAGCCAACATTGGCTAGTGTCAGGTCTTGGAAAGGGAGAGGAGAAAGGAAGTTATAGAGAAAGACTTTGAGTCCGATCATCCAGTCAATGCTAGTACAGGCCATGTGGAAGGGGTTCAAATCATCAGTCCCACCAGACAATGCAAGGTATCTATTCATCGGATTCCCAAGGAGGTACATAAACCAGAGAACACGCTCACACGCACAGGCACATGCACACAGACACCAAAACACACACACCAAAACACACACACCAACACACACACACCAAAACACACACCCCAAAACACACACACCAACACACACACACCAACACACACACAAAAACACACACACCAATACACACACACACCAACACACACATACCAATACAAACACACCAATACACACACACCAACACACACACACCCCAAAACACACACACCAACACACACACACAAATACACACAAACACCAACACACACACACCAATACACACACACCAATACACACACACCAACACACACACACCAACACACACACACCAGTACACACAAACACCAACACACACACACCAATACACACACACCAATACACACACACCAACACACACACACACCAAAACACAGTTATTTTTGCTGTATGCTACATGGCAGAGGTAGGGAGCAGGATTTAGGCATCCTGACAGGTGTCACAGAGATGCTAGATAGGAAAGGAGGGCTTGTTCGAGCTGCCTTGAAGCCTAGGTGGCCGGGTCCTTGATGTGTTTCCTGCCCTGCTCATAGCCCTGTTTGCTCAGGACCTGGTTATCTAGAAGGCCTGAGTCCTTATGCATTCTATTAACAGCCAAATAATAAGTTCCAGACAAGCCAGGGATGCAAGGTGAGTCTCTGTCTCTGTAAATGAGACTTGATAAATAAAAACACCAAAGAACCCATCATTTTGGAATATGTCATATTCAGGAACAGCTATCTGGATGCTCTGGGTTTGTCCTCCCAACTTCCCCAAAGCATGAGAAAACTCACTGAAGTTCCTCAGAAAGAGTCAAAGAGAATGACAGACGCTCAGTACCTCACAAGGAGTCTTAGGTTCATCCTTGCTTCTCAGAGTTTTGATGGTTCTGTTTTATTTTGCTTTGGTTTGGTGCTTGTTTCTGAGTGGTTTTTAAATTGTTGGATTTTGTGTGTGTGTGTGTGTTTTGTTTTTCCTCTCATTTGGTTGGTTTTGGATTTTAGAACAGAACGAATCAGGCACAATAGATTTTTTTAACTCTAGAGTGAAAAGGGGCTTATATTACACCAGGTCCCAATCTTGCCTTGTTCCATACATTCCCACTGGAGGAGAGATGGGGAAGAGGGTCTCTGTGGGTCACCTGAGGGGCCTGTTTAACCTATGTCCACCCTGCAATGCATCATCTTGCAATAAGGAATTAGGGACAAAGCCTGGGGTCCCGGTTCCTGTCAGTGGGCGATGAGAAAGCAGTCCTTGGAATGGGCTGTAATGACCTTTGCCCCAGACGGCACAGCTCTGATCTCTACAGGGGCGGGAAGGTTTCGAAGAGGAGTTCAATGGATCTGTGCAGAAAAAAAAAATCAATGGAGCAAGCACAGTGACAGATGTTGACCAGTTGTGGCTTTGATGAGGAATGTGAAGGAGGCCATGGTGACATAGCAGCCCCCACTCGGCTTCCATTGACTGTTGTTGTCTGTGTGGGCCAGTTCCTTCTTTCCCAGAAGGGTTTGTTTCTTGGTTATGTGACCTGTGAAGCGGCACAAGGCTCACACTGAAAAGGTTCCATATTTGGTGTAATGTAATTCCTAGTCTTTTTTTTTTTGGACTGGTATTTTTATTTTATACCAGGTCTCTCCCTCCACAAAATACATGGTATAACTCATCCTATTTTTAAGAGCAGCCATTCATAGCTTTCTCTAAAATATTTTTACATATCGGGCAAGTCATTTAAAAGTTTAAGTGTAGCAAATGTTTGACAACTGTAAGCCAGCTGATCAAGGAATGTGCCAACAGATTTGAACCTGACAAGGCCTCTCAGTCTAGATGAATCTTAAAACTTACGGCTGTATCTAAATTGCAACCTGGCTAGCCCCTTAGTCTCCAGAGGCAGCCATTTATGGCTTCTAATGTTTGGGGCCTGTTGGCACTAGTTCATCCTGGACATCCTGTCCCCACCCGAAAATACGACGATTTGAGTCTTGTGGCATCTGTGACAGCATGCACTTTCTGCTTCATTACTTTTATTTCTTGGGCTGCGTTTTAGCCAAGAAACCGTCTTTCATCTTCTGCTGACACGGTTTTTTTTTCCCCAGGGACTTTAAACCACTGTCGGCTTTGCTGTCACTTCGGCATCAATTTTGCAAGTCATGCCGTCTGACTTAGCCAGGGTTAGTGTGAAGCTGTGGCTGAATCCGCTGCAGGAAACATTACCTGATCCTGCTCAAGAGCTCGCCTTCCCCCTCCTTTTCAAGTTTTTAAACTGTGTTTTATACTCATGTGTGTCTGCGTCGGCCACATATGTGCACAAGCCTGTGGGAGCCAGGAGAGGTCACAGGTTCCCATGAGCTGAAGCTGTGGTAAGCCACCTAACGTGAGGGCGGGAACTGAACTTGGATCTGCTGGGAGAACCATAAGCACTTTTTGCTGTTTAGTCATTTCTCCAGCCCCTCTCTCCATGTTTCTCTTTTTTAACGGCACCAGCTTTGCAAACACTCTGTGTGCTGTAAACAGTTGAAAATATAACATACAAAAATGCATAATGATCCTCTCGTGCTTATAATGCATGCATTTTAGCACATTAGAAATGCATTAAGGAGAGAGCAGGGGGTGGTGTGTCTCCAAAGGAGATCTCCGTCAAGTTCCTCCCCTTGGAGCTCAAGGGGTCCCCATGGAAGAGGGGGATGAAAAATTGTAGGAGCCAGGGGAGTTGAGAACACTGGGTAAACATGGCCCACAAAACCAACTAATCAGGGCTTGTAAAGACTGGAGCAGCAATCGTGGGGCCTGCAGAGGTCTGTGCTAGGTCCTCTGCGGATGTTATGATTGTCAGCTTGGTGTTCTTGTGGGACTCCACAGTGAGAGTGGAGGTGTCTCTGACTCTTTCACCTGCTACCAGGACCTTTTCTTCCTAGTGGGTTGTCTCACCTAGCCCTGATATGAGGGTTTGTGCCCGGTCTTATTGTAACTTATTATGCCAGGTTTGGTTGATATCCCTGGTAGGCCTGCTCTTTTCTGAAGGGAAATGGAGGAGGAGTGGATCTAGAGTAGAGGGGAAGGGGCCTGGGAAGAGTAGAGGGAGGAAAACTGTGCTCAGGATGCATTGTATGCAAAGAATAAGAGAAAAGAAAGAAAAAGCCTGTGTCAATAGGTTAGCAGACATAATAAAGGCTGTTTATATGGATTTTAATTTTTGCTGGAACTTGTCCTACTTCTGAAAAATTATAAAATAAACATATCTTTTCAAGAATATGCTGTTTTGTTTTGTTTTGTTTTCTTCTGTTGTTTTGAGATAAGGCTGGCCTTGAACTTGAAATCTTCCAGTATCAGCTTCCCAAGAGCTAGGGTTGTAGATGTCTGGTACCTGTGCAGTCCTAGTATACACATTTGTCTTCATGGAGAACTCTGGTAAGCCACTAATAGCCTGCTTCTGTCTCTGTCTCTGTCTCTGTCTCTGTCTCTGTCTCTGTCTCTGTCTCTGTCTCTGTCTCTGTCCCTGTCCCTGTCTCTGTCTCTGTCTCTGTCTCTCTCTGTCTCTCTCTGTCTCTCTGTCTCTCTCTCCTTTCCCTCCCTCTCTCTCTCCTCTCCTCTTCTCTCTCTCTCTCTCATTCTCTCTCTCTCTCTCTCTCTCTCTCTCTCTCTGTGTGTGTGTGTGTGTGTGTGTGTGTATACACTTGTGTGCTTCTGAATGAGGCAATGAGTATATTTCTAGTGGTAAAATTACTGAGTCACTAGTTAAATCATTTTAAACCTTTTGCATCTTAAAGTCTCATTGTCAAAACAGGGTAACCTTTTTATTTTGCCTGTATAATTCTGAGATTATGCTCTTGAAAAATATTGTAATGGGGAAGGCAGTCATTCTCAGAGAGAGACTCTTAAAAAAAATATATCAAAAGCAAACGGCAACCAAGTGGTATCTAGAAAAGAGTCCTGGTTGCTAGGCGAGGGGTCTAGTTTAATTTCAGTTGTCTTTCTTTGGAATGTTCATCTCAGCTTCTGAATGTGTCTGTGCTCTCTCAGGTCATGCTATGTCACCAAGCAGATGGTGTCTGCTGCTAAACTGGATTTCCCTCTGGAAGAGCCATGACTTGAGTAGACAGGGCTGTGTGGTGGATGAGTGCGATCTTCAGTAGACACAGCAGGCTGTAGATGGTGTGGCTGCTCTTTGTGTATTCATGGTGGCAGCCTGCCCTGGTGGCCCTGCCAAAAGTGCCCTGTGCTTGCTCTTTTGTTGTTTTGTACCATGTGGTGACAGCAGTATTCTGGCAGCTGACACCATCAGCAGGTGCCCCTAAAATACCAAGTGACTCTGGCAAGGCAGGAGGAGGAAGTTATGTTAGTGGCCACCTAGGGCCCTGTGCCACCGTTTCACAAGACATTGGCTTTTGTTATTTGTTATGTGCTTATTGTTTTTTTTAAAGCCAAATGGTGCCACCCTTCTCTTTGTGGTTCTTTGAAGACAGCAAGAGTGCACTGCTACAATTCGTGTTTAAGAGGGATCATGTGTGAAAGAATAAATAATCCAAGAGCATAAGAACGAATTGGCCTAACTTGAAAAGGCCACATTTGGCATAAAACAAGTCAATGCTACTGTCCAAGCAAAGCAAGAAAGGTGAAGTTTTCTCTAGAGAACAGAATGGGAAATATGGGGGTGCGGGGGGGGGGGGGGGGGGGACTTCTTCACTATCCTTGTACTTTCTGCTTCAGAATGCATGATGTTCACAAACACAGGGACCACGGGAAAGATGCTTCCCGGATCCAGCCACAATAAGTAGAGCTGAGTTACTGTTTATAGGTGCAGCAAAGCCTTCCTATTTATTTCCAATTTCAGTCTTATGGTCTTGAGAGGGTGAGGGAGGGAGAAGGGGAAGGAGGAAGAGGGGAGAGAGAGAGGGAGAGAGTGTGAGGGCTGCAGATTTATCTGAGTAATCGAAGTCTTCTACTGGGAAAGGCAGCAGCTCCTCCCATTCAGGGTTCAACTCTTACCTCTGAATGGTTTCCGATCACCGTGGAATGGAACCATTACCTATTAAAAACTTCTACTCTATAACTTTTTTTTACATCAACAAAAACTACCCATTATAGGTTGTTCCCCAGAAGTCATATCATCCTAACATGTCAGGTAGAAAATTCCTTTGTTTAGTAGATTCTAAATATATATTAGATATATATCTAATATTATATATTAAATATATATAAATTATTTAATATTATAAATTAAATATATATAAATATTAAATATATATTAGATTATATAGAAAAATTTAAAAAGTACCTGAAAGTGGCCTGTATATTTAATTTCATTCTCCCATCCAAGTATATTTCTGTCTACACGCTACTTTCAGGTCAGCCTTGGATACAGGACCTGACCTACAGAGGGACGAGAAGTGAGTGAGAGATGGAGAGTGGAACTGGAGAGGAGCTTCTAGAGGCAGAGGATGATGGCCTGGGAAGTTGAGGTTGGGAGGTGACTTCTTTACTAGCTTATTTTTAAAGATGGAAAATCTCGGGCATTTTCATTTCTATTAAGATAAATCTAGAGAGGAGTCAGTCAAAGACATGGGAGGGGAGTGATAGGAAGACCCTGGACAAATGGATGGGGGTGGGACCTAAAGCAAAGGAGGACCATCTGACTTTCTAGACTCAGCCCTGTGGAAGCAGCCACTAGAAGAGGGAGAGAAAGACACCAAAGCATGCTGTTCCGAAGAATGTGTGGTCTAGCCTTGAAAGAGCTCCTGTCTGAGTTGTTCAACTGAAGTGTGTCTCTTGGGGAAGGAGGATGCAAGGTCATGAGTAAGGAGATGGGAGGTTTCTGAAGGGAACCCAGGGTTGCATGAATAAGCACCATGGGGATAAGAGCATGTTACAGGAGAGGCTGAGCCACCTGAGAGACTCAGCTGAGATTACGTAGATGCCTGGCATGTCATAGATCATTAAACTATGACACCATGAGATTGGTCTGCAGGAATCACAGCCCTAGTGTGGGTCTGTAAAAGCCGATAATGCTCAAAGGTTAGGGGAAGCGAGTTAGGGTTAGGGGAAGCGAGATATTTCCATTCTTTTCATGACTACACCAACAGCCCAATGCAATTGCAACTGGGTGTGGTGATACATGCCTTTAATCCCAGCATTTGGGACACAGCGGCAGATGGATCTCTGTGAGTTTGAGGTCAGCCTGATCTACATCCAGGACAGCCAGGCTATGTAGAGAGAACCTAAGCCTAAAACCAAACAAAAGCCAGGGACATGTCGGTGACTTTGCAGTGATTATTCTCATTTGGCTTCCAGATCCTATGGATCATATCTCAGGAAGGGTTAGGGCAACAGAGTTCACTCATCATTCCTGTGCTGAAGACCACCAGGGTCTCTCTGTTTGATGATTGTGCTGGTGCCACATTTAACCTCCCTGACTCGAATTTTCCGCATAGGCCCATCACTGTTTGCAGCTTGGTGCAGCCTTTAGCAAGGGGTAACACATCCTTTGCTGTGCATCCATCTTTCCCCACCCTGCCTTTTCCTAAGGCTGTCCCTCCGCCCTCCATCCTACCCTGTGCTTTTTCCCTCCTGCCTTCTACACCTCTGGCCATGCATCTGCCTCTGTGCAGACCATGCTTGCCTCCTAGCCCGTCTCATGAAATTGTAATTGCTCTTTACACGTCACCTTTCAAGTTACCCCTCTCTCAATTCACACAGTAACACTAAGTTATAGCTTTCCTGCTGACACTATTTACTTTAAAATCCCTTCCTCCAAAAATAAGAACTATTTATTACACGTAGTTAGGAGAGAACAGCCTATTAATATGAGCAGTAAATCCACTGTAATGATGTGCATAAATTATAAACAGTTAAGATGGTCAGCTCTCTTCAAAATGCAATTAAGACAAAAATAACGATAAAATATCATTTTGAAACTTCCTGGGATGTGCAAATTTTACCGTAAAATGGGATGGGCTAGGATAGAAGCACTCTTAAGTAACTGGTCAATTGAATATTGTCCTGCTTAGGAAGGAAATTTTAGCTAATATCAACCAGACTTTTAGACTCAGCTGCAAATTAGTGATTATGAAATTGTAGCTTTCACAAGCCTGTTGTTTCTAACTTCTCAGCTGCTCCATCTTTAAAAAAAAAAAAAGTTTTAATTGTTTTTAGTATGTGGGTTGCCTGCATATGTCTATGTGCTGTGTAGATACAATACTCATGGCAGCCAGAAGAGGGCGTTGAATCTCCTGAAACTGGTGGTGTGAGCCATTGTGCAGGTGCTGGTAATTAAACACAGGTCCTCTGGAAGAGCAGCCAGTGCCCTTAACCACTGGAGCATATCTCAGTCCGTATCTATTATTTTCATTTGAAATTGAGATTCAGACAGGAGTCAGGTTCTAGCAGGTATCAGTAGTTGCTTCACTGAGTAAACCTTGTCTACTTTTGGCCATGGATTGTTAACTTTTGGACGATGCCATTAATGTTTTTCAAAGGCCCATTAAAGGGTCGACATGAGCAAATCGTGCACAAACAGGCAATTTCAGAAGGCTTCTCCAGAACTGCAGCTGGTGTATGTTGTCCTTAGACTGTGCTATCCATCTCTGAGAAGATTTGGAGGTAATGCCTAGGAAACTAGGGAAGCACTTCTGCAGTGTACTAATCAGCCGTTGCAGCGATGGGAGCTGGGAAAGTAGAATTTCCGCACCCCTCAAACTGTCTCCAATAATAACATGATTGAACTTAATTCAAACAGTGCACTTCCTCTGAAAGCAGAACCCTGGCCCAGTGCCCTGTGCATTCCTTTATCTGGATCATTTGTTCTCCAGAAGCAGCTTCTCTAGAAATTCTGTAATCCCTCTGCTGAGGCTCATTAAAACCTGAGTTTGATGTTAAAAAAAAAAAAAAAAAGTAATACCCAAGGACCAATCATAGCCAATAAAAGGAAGAGATGGGGTGGCCCTACTCATTTGATTATTTGTTTAACCCCTCTATTTTCAAGAAGTCATATGTATTGCCTCAAACTGGTTTTGCCTTTAATAATTTTACTATCAAAGAACAAACTGAGTTACTCTTTTACAGTTCAGACTGACTCTTCCTGTCCATGCGCTAATGGCTAAGCTATAGTATGGCTTCTCTTCTCTTTGATGTTCCTAGCCAGGAACCTGGGTCTTTCCATGGCTGGCATCTAGAAAGCAATTCTAGTTCCTCCTAGACTTAGTTCTATTGTGAGCTTTGACATGGTCTCATAATCTCATCCTTTTATTTTGAGAGCTTTTGAACTATTACACAAGGGATGTAATACCAAAGAGTTTACCCATAGCTGAACTTGAGAATAAAGTCTGCAACTTCCTGGGTCTTTTTCCATGTCTGTATTTTCCATGTCTTGAGCCACATTTACTCCCATCCCTGGTTATCCAATCCCTGACCTCCTTTCTTCTAGCCTTTGTGCTTTCTTCCTGGAAAGCCTGGGTTGCTTTCTTCATGATGCCAGCCTGGCACAGCACTTAAGAGCTCAGACCAGAGTTAGCATCTTAGCCTGAAAACCCTGGAGCTAGCTTTCTGCCACTGATTGGGTGTGGCCTATTTAACTCTCATAGCCAGTCTCCTGTGCCTGGTTTCCTCAACTACAAAATAAGGCTGCTAACAAGAGTCTCTAACACACATTTATTTCTTATGATGACCTCATGTGTTAATGAGCATAAAACATATACAAAAAAAATGCCTGCTAATTAACATTAGCTGTTGCTAACTCTCCAGAGACATGGGTAACTCATTCTGGATAGAAAGCAAACCATTATTTATGTAAATTTGAGGAATTCTAGTTCTTTCAGAAAAAGCATGTATACTAAAAATAAAGTCTTGGGGCTATAGAGATGACCCAGTCGATAATACAGTGCTTGCTTTGCGAGTACAGGAACTTGAGTCTGACCCCCCGCCCCCATAAACCACACAAAAGTGCTGGGCAAAGTAATACATGCTTGTAATCCCCAGGACAAAGGAGGAGGTGACAGGTGGATTGCTGTCTAGCCACACTTGCCTTCTTGAGATGCCCCAACCTGTCTCGGAAAAAAAGTAGTAGCCGGTGTCTGAGGATTATCCCCTAAGGTTGCCCCCTGGCCTCCATACATGTACCCACCTGAGCTCACATACAAAAACATACAACAAAGAACAAACAAACAAAACCTCCACATATAATACTCATGTCTATGTAAACATTAAAACTTCTTATCTACGTTCTACTGTGAGTTTAGATCAAGTTAGCATGTATAGGTGGCTTATTCAGTTCCTAGGGTCCTCCTTCAAGTTTTATGTCCACAGTTCCACAATCTCAGTTGCTCTCTACAGCTTCCAGGGGCAGAGTGCTGACTGCATTTGGCCATTCTGGTCTAAGAAATCCTCAAGAGGATTGGCAAACATGATTCATCTCTGCTCAAGAATTTCTGTAAGATGGCCTCTGAAATTCTAGAATGTTGTTAGAGTTGGCATTGCTCCTCCTGTAGGGACCACATTTCATTGTGAGATTCACCAACCTACCCTTATGCTTCTACAACTTGCAAAAGCCAAAGTGTTGCTAACAAAGTGGTTTATGTGTCTGGGAGAATTAGACATAGTAAGGCATATGAAGAGATGAGGAGAAATACCAGGTGACCGAAGAAGATGCAAATCCTCTTCTCAGTGAAGCCTTTTACCAAAGCCCCTTTTGATTCCTAGAGCGACTCAAGCCAGGATTTTCTATCTGGAGAACAGGTCTTTGAAGAAGACTCTGTCATGGCAGGAGACTGAGAAGACCTAGATAAGGCCGCTATACATGAAGTGAAAACTAGACCATATTCATCTCACTCATCTACTTGCTACATAGTTGGATCCCTATCTAAAGAATAACAGCAAAAGAATTTTAAAAGGCTTTAGCTGATAACATCTGTCCATTGGATACAAGGCAATAGTTTATAGCTTTATGATTAGCTATAAAATAAAAGCCTCGTAGATTAGAGAGTCTGGAATCAGTGCAGCCGCCTGGATCTGTCATTTCTTTTCAAGTGGTTTTATGATTATATCTAATCCCCTTATCTTGCAGGTGAAGTCATCAAGGACAATCCATAGAACTGGACAAAGGCTCCTGGCAGAGAAGGGAGGGCCAAATGTGGCCACATTCAAGCACTTGCTTGACTCAGGAAAGGATTTCCCCTAGAAAAAGAATATTTGAAAAAATCCTCACTGAGGATGCATCTCGGCTGTTGGAGAATTTGCCTAGGAATACTCCATCCTCAGCACTGCAAAATAAGAACAGTGATTCTTTCAAACTTCATATGACTAATACCTAAAGATATAGCTGCCTTGATAGGGCACTGTGTCTAATT
Source organism: Rhabdomys pumilio (assembly GCA_030674055.1). Taxonomy (NCBI): domain Eukaryota; kingdom Metazoa; phylum Chordata; class Mammalia; order Rodentia; family Muridae; genus Rhabdomys; species Rhabdomys pumilio. The sequence continues at coordinate 30,011,964 of JANHMN010000013.1, read as the reverse complement.
CCCACATGGGTTCTCCATGAGTCTTGAACATATTTTACTACCCAGAACTCTGAACCACTTGCCTATGAAAGGACCTTCAGTGGAAGCAGAGCCCACTCTATAAGCCAACCAACTTATCACTTCTCAGCTTCCCTTACAGCCAAAGAGAAATAGTATGACCAGACTGGTGTATCTCCTTGAGTCTGTGAGTTAGAAATTGGAGATGCAGAGATGGAGATTGGAGATACAAAGAGAGAAGCAGCAAACTGCACCTTACAAAGCAACAGAGGCAGCAGAAGTCAGATGCACCTATCACCTGTCACCTGTCACTTCTGTGATGACTTTACATGCTGGGGTGTCTGGGACTCTGATGGAGGATCTTGTAGTGGTCTAGCTGTTGCTTATCTCTTCTCATTGGGTGCCATGCTGTAATCTCACCCTCTGAGATTTTTGGCCATAAATTATTTCTGTTGTGTTGGTTTCTGATTTACAACTGTAAACCACTTATCAGAAAATAGGAAATGTTCCTGAGAAATGTTATTAAATGGGACTGTTTGCTCTCCTGCCACTACACAGATGGGTATGCCTAAGTCTTCTGAGACAATATTCACGTAACTTACAGTTCAGTCCTTTCCCACCATCTCAGGAATCTTAGATTACCAACTCTTTATTCCTTTCTTGTATATTTAAATTACATCCTTTCAACTTGATCCTTCCTGTCAATATTTGAACAAGATTGCAAAGCTCGGGTGAAATGAAATGACTTGTCCGGATTCCACACATCCATGTGGCTACGTCGCTACCTCAAGGTTTACCAACTGGTGTGCCAGAGAACTTGGTGTTCCAGGGATCGGTTCTAGATGGGCTGTGATATGTCGAGGGTTGTAAATATTTATGGTTATAAAAAATTAAACCAGTTTTATGGCCACTTAAAACTTAACAGTTGAAATTACATCTGAACACTAGTTCTGTGTTTCCTTCTCTAAGCCTTAAAGTCGGGAATAACTATTTTTTGTGCAAAAAAGAAAATGTTTTGTATAGCAACCATTTCAGGCTTCAAACATCACTGTTTTGTCTCCTTCACTTTGCCTTCTCTTATTAGAGACAGTCCGGTTTACTGGAAACCTATCATCCTTCTGAGGATAGCACTCGCCTTTGCATTTGATTTAATTACTCCAATCTTTGCAAAATTTAGAGCACAAGGAATATGTCTGACTATTCCTTTATTTTCAATCATGGTAAGGCCAACAAGAATGTAGAGTTAGTTCCTGAAAGAGACACCCGTTGAGCCTCATGGGAGAGAGATTTCTACAGTATTTTCTCATATGGAGAAAAGATGGGGTACAAATAAGGCAAACCTAGTCATACATGCACACTCCCAGGAGACAGAGTAGTCTTAAGAGCCACACGTTAGTATCTTCAGTGGCGTCTGACTGTATGTCACCACGCCATTGTTTATTATCCTACATAACCAATTCTAGTGAACCCCAGCTAAGCCCATAGTCATCTTTGGAAGTCAATGTTAGACTTCGTTCTTCAGTTTGAAGCAGTGAGCTGGAAATTCCGACAGGGTTTCTGTGGTGGTATCTTGAGGCAGGACTGCTTTTTCTTCAAGAAACTTGAATCTTCTCTCTCAAGGGCTTCACATGAATGCTTGGGAGTCCATCCACATTGTAACATTCTTTACTTAAAGGCTAGTGATTGTCAATATTAATCATATCCACAGGTAAATTTATGTTACCTTCTAAGCTAGTGCTTGACCAAACAACTGGACAATACAGTCCAGCAAGGTTTGTGTACCTAGTTACCCGTCTGCGTGACAGCTACCAGGCTGCTTGCTTGTATTACGAGAACATCAAGAACATCTTACCAGTGAGTTGTTGTATGTGTGAAGAAGGCGATACATGATAAATACTCAGAGTGATGCCTAGTTTATAGTATATGCTGGATACCTGTTAGCTGCTGTAAGTACCAAATTATAAATACTAACATATTGATGGCTTGCATAAATTATTTTAGGTCCTTCTTACTGTTCTCAGTATCACCCACAGGGCTTTTATTTATCTCCATAGCCTCTCACTCTCTCAACCGGACATCTCCTGGGTTCCTTTCAGATGCTTCTGCTCATCCTTTGTCTCTCTATCACAAGATCCTACACATTCTGTTAAATCCAATCCAATGTACTTTTGTTCTACTTAGACCTATTAGCATCTTTTCTTTCATGTCTCCTTATACTATGAAGGACATTTCCAAGCTTCCAATATCCTTAGTGAAGGCACTTGTTTTATAAAATCTTTTTGGATATATATCCCTCCTTCATGATAGTTGTCAATGGAGTGTATGTGTATTGGTTTTAGTCTGCTTTCATAACTAAACAGACTAAACACTGTCTAACAGACTCTGAACACTATCAAAGGACTGTGATTATCCCATTCACCCCAGTATTCCATTTGCTGAGTTTTATCTGTAAAAAACAAATGCATGCTTCATCTATCTCTGCACAAAGCAATCGCCTGCTCCTAATTTCAATCTGTAAAGTCTGCAAAGACAAACTGTAGGCTCACACTGTGCATTCACAGTGATCCTCCCACAGCTAGAAGAGAAAAACACAGAGTCGAATCCAAGATTTGCAACTGCATTTAGATATTCCTGTACTACTCCAATTTTAGAGTGTTCTTACATAACTTACATATTTTCCCTCATGTCTGTGGAGCTTTACATGCCCCTTCAGACACATACCCTAGTCACATGCCATCGTATTGTCTGTTTTATCTATCCTATGGTTTTATATATGTATACATACATACATACATACATACATACATACATATATATATATACATTCATTTTCATTACCATGACTTTTATTCCCTCTCAATTTGCTTTTACTTCATTCTACTCCAGCCCTGTTCTATATTTTTTTTCTTTCTTCAAGTCTGAAGATCAATGCCAAGGACTTATAAATGCCAGGCAAACACTACCAACTCAGCTATATTCCTGTATATGTGTTTAAAAAATATATTTACATGTGAGCTATGACTGTAGCCCAGTGATAGAGAATTTAACTAGCAGGCATGTGACCCTAGGTTCAATTCATAGTGTATATGCATAAGCATTTAAATGCACACACACATGTGGGCACATACACATACACTATGCCTCTACATATACAAATACATGGATATGAACATTTGAATATGCACAATACTTTCAAACTCTTATTACTAATAATAATTTCTTGGTAGGAGTTATGTTCTTGTTTGGATTCTATCTCTCTCTTATTCTTTGGCTTTTACTTTTGAGACAGAATCTTATAAAGTCCATGCTGACTTTAAACTTTCTATGTTACTGAGAAGACCTTGACCTCCTTATGCTCCGGCCTCTGCTTCCTAAATACTAGGACTATAGACCTGGGACCCTCTGCCCAGCTCTTGGGTTGCTTTTAAGTAAGAAAAATCAACAAACGTCTTAAAGCTTTTAAAAGGAGAGTTCCTTAAAGGATTCCTTAAGCAACCACTTTCAACCTTGCTTTGAATTGGAGTCACAAACCATTCAATTCGTGTGAGTTTATTCATCCACTTATAAACCCCAAGGTGGTTTCAAAACTTCCATTTGGCATTGGAAAATGAGAAGAGGCACTTGTCTCAGATCTCTTTGTCTGTTGCTGTCAGAGTTAAGGAAAGGACTTAGAATTCCCCTGGTAGGTCTCTTTGAAGCTTATAGAAGTTGCTAGCATGACTTGGAACAAAAAAAAAAAAAAGCATAAGTATTTTCTTTAGCTAGTGTGGCCTACAAAGGTTATCAGCAGTCATGAGTAGGAACCAAGAATTAGAAAACAGAAGTGCTTTGCTCAAGAGGAGGGACAATGTGCTGGAGTTCCAAGGGACTTGGTGCAGGTTGGCAGTCATGACTACGGCTCCATCCTTACACTAAGAAGTCTACCTCTATATTTATGATTCCCAAAACCAGAGATTCCTTTGCTTTAACTAATCTTTTTTCTATCTAAAGCTGAAATTGGCCCACCCACATTACCTGGACTCAGTTTTTGTGAGAATAGCTCCATATGCAAATTAATGGAGTTGTCCCTACTCTCAGAGACACAATCCTAGTTGCATAAGTGCTTTGCGGTGTGCAAGCACACTGCTGTTCACAGAGCATTCTTGCAGCTTTTGTGGCCAACATCTGAATCTTCCCCACAGATTTTCCTCTAGTCAGCCTCCATGGAACTAACCAGGAAGCCTAAAATGAGGATTAAAATCCTATCCCAACTTCAGTTGAAGCTGACTTGGAGAGAAACTTAAGCTTATATGTTTTGTAAATCCTCCCCCATGTTTGAGATGAAGATAAAAGAGGGAAGATCTTGGCATATCTATGTTGAGAAAATGGATGAAAGAAAGACCACACTGAATTAATTTGCCTTTCAGTCTATGTCTTTTTAACAACCTCTGAGCGGTTATAACATTCCACCAGTTTCCTAGTCTCGAGCATTGGATTATGGCTGCATGATAACCCCATCTCTCTACTGACTTTAGGTTTACAGTTTTAAATAAAACAAGTACCAGGCACAATGGCAGCCCATGCCAACTTCATAAGACAGGGGAAGGTTTTAGGTCAGACTTATAAGAAAAGCTACTTTATAAATCCATGATTTAAAATAATCACCATAAAACTGCTGGAAAAGATATAACAGAAGCAATTCAGGACACTGAAAAAAGATAGAATTGAGATGAGACCCTGTAAGCAAAAACTCAACAAAAGGCAAACCAGACAGAAGAGCCTTTGCTGCAGTTTGGGTGTGATTTGTCCCATAGAGTCTGAGCAGTTGAGACATGGTTCTTAATGTGGCCATGTTAGGAGATTTGGGATCTTTTGTAGGGCCCTTGAGTCACTGGTAGCACATTCCTCAAAGGAATTGGCAATGTCCTCTTAGGACAGTAAACTAATCCTTGTGAGAAGGTTGTCACAAGGCAACAAGCCTAGACACTCCTCTTTGGCTTCCTGTCTAGTGATGTGATCTCTCCTTCTTGCACAAATTCCCACCTTTATGACACCATCCACTGTGAAATTCTCACCAGAACAGAGCAAATTGATACTCTTGGCCTTTCAAAACTATGAGCCAAATAAACCTCCCTTCTTTATAAAGTACCCAGCCTTTAGTCATTAAGCTACAGTTAAAATAATTATTGAAAATAGGATTAAGTCAAACTAAGAAACGTCTTCATAGTAAAGAAAATAGTCAACCAAGTAAATAGTTAGGCCACAGAAAAGAGGAAACTATAAATATTCATCAGATGAAGGATTAATATGCAAAAAAGAAACAACAAAAATCTCAGCAGCAGAATACCCCAAACAATCCCATTAAAATGGCCAAGTAATCCAAACAGACATTTTCTCAAAAATGGATATACAAATATGTTGAAAAATGCTTAGTATCACTAACAATCAGGAATTGCAAATCAAAATGGGATATCAGTCATCTCATCTCGTTTATAACTTTACCAAGAAAACAGATCAGGATGGGAAGGAAGGGAAACCCATTCATATTGGTAGAAAACACTGGTGGCTCATATATGAACAGAATTAATATGTCATCTAGAAGGCCCACCACAAAGAGACAAAATTATTGCATCAGTGTGGCACACATACCTCCGTGGTTATGGAAGCACTACTCTCGGCAGCCAAAATATGATATCGTCTAAAGTATTTATCAACAGATGCATCAATAATAATAAAATGTTAAAAATATACCCAATTAAATATTATTCCACCATAAAAAATAAAATGGTGTCATTTGCAACATGAAGTGAAATAAACCAGCCACAGGAAGATCAGTAATTCGTGTCCTTGCTCATCTGTGGAAGCTAAAGACATGAGATGGTAAGGAGAAAATAGGACAGCGCTCTTCAATGTCAGGATTGAGACCAGAGAGCGTAAAGAGAAAGACTGGATAACAAGAATCTAAAAAAATATAGCTGCATAGGAGAGGTAGGTTCCAGTGGGCTACAGCACAGCAGGGAGGGTGTAGTTTATAATAATTTACTATTTACAAGAAAATTGGAGAAGTTTGGAAGTCCAAAACATAAAGAAATAATGAATGGTTAAAGTAATGAAAATACTAATTATCCTGATTTGATCCGTGTACACTATATACATAAGTCAAGAAATTAGCATATCATACCCCAAATTCATACAACTAGTGATCTGGATCTGACTGTACATGCTTGTAATTCTAGTACTGAGGCAGGAGGATCCCCACAAGTTCAAGTATATGCCAGTAAGAATTACCAAAATCTTGCAACAAGATCTAAAATAACATCTAAGTTCTTCCCATTTTGAAAACAACTTTAATTGACAACAAAGGCAAAAATAATTTGAGGAAAATTCAAATAAACTTTATAGTGAAAAATAAAATGTTTCAGTTCATCTATAGAATTATTATAATTATTGGACTACTATGATCACTATTTCAAGAAATATTCTCTCTGAGGAAAAGCCCATGAGGCCTCAACCCTACATAAAGAACTACAGGTAACTAAGGGATGCTGAGAGAGGGAGAAATAGTCTTCCCCAGGGGAGAGCACATACAACACCAGCCTTGAATCAAATAATCAGCCCTGAGAACATACAGGTAACATATGTAGACTGATCAGGTTACATTTAGGAAAACACACACACACACACACACACGTATGTGTGTGTGCGTGTGTGTGTGTGTATATATATATATATATATGTATACATGTATACATATATGTATACATGCACTTACATATACATATGCATGTACGCATACACATAAACATACACATACATATACATATGGTTATCAATAATAATTAATGAAAGGTAGAGCACAAATTTGAAAGAAAGCAAAAAAGGGGTATATTGGGTGATGTGGAAGGAGGAAAAAGAAGAAAAAAATGTGGCTACATAATCTCAAGAAAAATAAATATTTATATGAAGGGAGGGGAGGGAGAGAGAGATTCTCTATGCAATGTAAACATTGGAATCAATATATGTGCTTAGATAAATGAATGGCTAAACAAAATGTCACCGAGAGCCAGATGATTTATAGTGCAAAGGGTCCTATACAGCCTGGAAAACTGAATTTGATCCCTAGGACCACATAAAAGTAGGATTTTTCTTTTTACATACAATTGTCCTCTCACCTCCATGCATGTGGCATGCACATCTCCCAATAGACACACACACACACACACACACACACACACACACACACACACGCTAAAAATATTAAAGAAAAGAAAGCATATAACCTATTCATGCCATAGACTTTTACTTGTTTTAAAACATGACAAGAATTCTGATCCATGTTTCAGTATGAACAAGCCTTGAAGATAATGTGCTCAGTGATAATCTTATTTATATGAGGAACCCAAAATAGTCAAATTCATGGAAACAGAAAGAGAAATTATGACTGCCTGGGGAAGAAGAAAAGGGGCAATGGGAATTCTAGGTTTTGCAAAATGACAGAGACCTATGGCACCTCTATACTTGACACCACTGCACTATATACTTCCAAGTGACTCAGATTATGGACATGCTGTGTCCATGTTTCTCCATTGGAAGGTGAAGCACACTGGTGACTGAGAAGACTGACACTGCCAGTTTGCATACAGTGCTATGGAACTAAGAGCAAACAGAAGTCAGAGTCAACTTTGACTGTCACATCTGAACAAAATAAAGGGGCATCTTGTTCATCTCTTCATTCTTTTATGCAATAAAAAGTATTTCCTGTGCATACCCTGCATTTTGGCTTCATAAATGCTTGACTGGCTGGTTCTGTGTCAGTCTTACTCTCATCCAAGAGTTTCAGATTCAGTCTTTGGTACCCAAGGATGTATTTCTGGGCATCATTCTGTCAGGCTGGTGTTGCTTTCACTATTTCAAAAGAGTATTTGGAAGTTCAAGTCTAAACCAGAACTCAGTGAATATGGTCCCCACAGTATTGCAGTTTGCTTTTTGTTGTTGTGATAAAAAAAAAAAAAAAAAAAAAAAAAAAAAAAAAAAAAAAAAAAAAAAAGACCAAAGAAAGGATGTATTTCAGTTCACAGCGTATAGTTTGTCATCATCCAGTGAAGTCAAAGCAGAAAGCTGGAGCAGAAACTGAAGCAGAGGCCATGAAGGAACACTACTTACTGGTTTGCTCCTCGTGCCATCTCTGCCTGCTTTCTGATATATCCCAGGATCACCTGCCTAAGGGTGGCCCTGCCCACATCAATCAAGCAATCAGTGCTCGTAGGCCAATCTGTTGGAAGTTCCTCCTTTGAGGTTTCCTCTTCCTAGGTGACTTAGTTTGTACTGGGTTAACCAGGCTCAACCAGCACCTCTCAGTTTTCTGGGTCAAGAGGAAAACAGGTAATTTATCATGAGTCTGTTGTGAAATCTTCAACCTTTTATTGACAAACAACCGGCATGGTTATCCCTAAATCTTACTATCTCAGACTCTGGGAAATTGTGACATAATGAGTTAGAGATGTGGCAAGTGGTACTCAGCCAAGTCCACACCACACAGTCCCCTCCCTGCTGTTATCCTGGCTCATCTAAGGCGAGGGTGTGTTGATGGGAACAGACATCGAGACCTACTAGTGATGATTCCTATAACCAACTACAGATCTTTACCAAGGAGTTCAGACTCATGTACAGTCATCACCCTGTTAGAGTTTTAATGGAATTAGAGGAGGCCCCTTGTAGAGAATGAATTAACAGGTAAGGCAGACCCTTGAGATCCACAGAACCAAGGAATAATTTCCATCTGGTGAGTTATTTTCTAGCAAGAGTATTTGTTTAGACTTGTTAAAATATGCAATCTGAAACTTGCTAATACCTCCAAAGCCAAAGTTTACATCACCAGGGCATCTTCCCTCCCTTCCACACCTCACGCTCTTGCCACAGGTGTCGAGCACATTTTTATCAGGTCATGCTGTGCAAACCAGTTCACAAACTGAACAGATGCTGAGAGTGACTTGTTCTAGCTCCACTTTAAAACAGCCACGCATAAAGGCCGACAGGTTGATCTTAACAGCAAGAAATGTGGTTTCACGATACAAACCGGAGAGTTTCTCTAAGAACTAGTATTGCATGAATTTATTGCTGAATGTTGAGTCCTTTTCCCGAGTGCTGAGCTGTGTCTTCAGAGGATAAGTTTCAGTTGATATAATGAATGGTAAGCCAGGGTGACTTCTTCCCTCACCTCCACTCTTTTATTTTCTACAATCTTTATTTTTTAAGAACTTGGACCTCTCTGCATTGCCCATGCTGGCTATGGACTCTGGGTTCATTTCATTCACTTTCTTGAGTCTCCTGAGAAGATGGGACTCCAGATGTGCATCACACTGCCCACAATCACCCCTAGGACTCC
>JANHMN010000013.1:29965075-30002593 GCA_030674055.1 Rhabdomys pumilio | reverse complement strand
CCCACAATCACCCCTAGGGCTCCAGATGTGCATCACACTGCCCACAAACACCTCTAGGTTTAGGCAACTCTACTTTCAAAGAGCACCTGCAGTAAACCTGGTAAGAAGTTTTTAGCTCATTGGCCCCTATGAAACTATTTTTGTTCTAGATTCATCGGATTAAAGCAATTTAAAAATTAAAGAACTGGCAAATTAGTCACTTAATTGTAGCTATTAAGTAGATGACTTGCAGCTTTTACGATAAAATTATGTACCAGGATGAGTCACTCTCAAGAATTGATTGGGATCTCAGAAATTCCTCCTGTAAAGAACCAAAATTCGAAATAGTGCAGTTGGTTAGACTCATAACTCATACACTTCTCAACAGTTTTTAAACCATTCTCCCCTACACACTTTTAACATAGAAAAACTTTTCACATGAGAGCATAAGAGTTTCATTTCGAGCCTAAGAATTTCTGTTGTAAGATAGTGACTGTTTTGAAACATCACATTGCACGGGGAAACAATACACACAGAGAGACAGTTCCCTCTTACTCCTCTCTCTGACTTCCCTGTGCAGTGTCTGCAGGTATTTGTGTTGTATAGTCACTATTCCCAGACTAAGATTACTTTTCTGTTTTCTGCTTGAATTTCTTGCTCACTGCAGAAGTGTTTTAAGGTCAGCGCTTGTACTCGTTTCGCAGGTGCCCTCTGTTGCTTAACACTTTGAGGGCCAAAGTGGAGCAGGTAAAAAGACCTACTGACTGGGAATATTCACTTAACTAGGCTATCTGAATTACAGGAAGAAACCTTGAAAGTTATTGAAACAGCTTGATGCTTGGGTCTTGGTTTTCCAGTCCTTGGATGTATTCCTTTGCTTTAGGAGTCAAGATGGATCACAGGTGGCCAATAGCTGCTGATTCACTTCTAGAAAGATGCCCTTTCATCAAGTGTAAATGGAGTGCCAAAGTCCTGGGGTGTGGAGGAGGGGGAGATAAAATAAAATCTGCCCAATTATAAAGTAATTGCATAGCGAAGTGCTTTGTTATTTTGTGATCATGTTAGAGGAACTTAGCATGTTTCTCGCAAGGCAGATAAGGGAATTCATTTTCACCAGTGAATAATCTCTCCTCTCTGGTTTCTGTTCTTTTCCACCCACGTCACTTGGGGCTATTTGCTAATGATCGCAGCACCTGTAAAGGTGGGGCTGAGAAAAATGAAATTGCTTCATGTATAGCTTGGGCCCTTTGGGCTCTCTCTGTCCCCAGGGAGAATTGGCCTGAGAAGCAGCTTCCTACTAGGCTCTGTTAGGTGTGACAATGCACCTCTCTCTGTTCGTAGGGTGTGGTTTGAAATGGTGAGACCAAGTAGACTTGGCATTCACAGAACTGCCTGCCTTTTCTTTCCATCTGATCCCCTGAAACATTTTTGCTTTCTTCTTGCTGGGAAAAATCATAGTTACCATGCAATAGCTTCTTTCTCAAACTTCATGACTTGTCAGCTTGGCTGATCTTTTCTAGGTAAGAAAACTGAGGCTGTATTGCACAAAGAAAGAAGAGGTGAACCTTCCCCCTTGGTCTCAGTACATTGTGAATAGTATAATATAGCACATAGCCTAACATGGTAAGAGCGAGTTTGCTGGTGGACATTGACTCTGTTTGTTTCTTGTGGTGGAGAGTGTGGAGAGCTGGTCTTTGAACATGGGGCCTCCAGCATAAAAGGCAAGCAATCTACCATTGAACTACCTCTCCAGCCCAGGACTCATTTCTTTCAAGTTACCAAGAAGTCGGATACTTAGATTCTTCTTTCTATCATGAGTAAGCTCTGTTTCTCTCTCTCTCTCTCTCTCTCTCTCTCTCTCTCTCTCTCTCTCTCTCTCTCTGTCTTCCTCCCCTCTTCCCCTTCCCATTTTCCCTCCCCTCCCCCCCTTCTGCTCTCCTCCCCCTCCTCTCTGTGTATGCATACATGTGCACACCTACCTGGAGTCCTACTGTTTCAGATACTGGAGCCTTAAGCTTGAGGAATCTTAGGTACAGCTCTGTGTCCCAATCTTATAGCTATCCAATTGCTCTTAAGCTCTTATAGACAGAAAGCGACATAATATTGGTATAGGAAAAGGAACAAGATGAAGAGTGGGGACCCCTGACTCTGAGACCTACTTCGTACAGTTTTATTAGCTGCAAAGGAGCAACTTGCTGATTTTCCTCTATGCTTGCTTCTAATACTAGGGCTGCAACTCAACTCCAAGAGAACACCCAAATCTGTTATTCTAGGATTTGATGGTCCCGTATGGTTTTCCAGGTCTCTTTCCGTAGTCAAGTTCATAGTGTCAGGATTCCACAGTCAGGAGCTGCATACCACTTTCATTTCCATTAGAAAAGTGTAGACTACAAAATGTTCAGGGCTCTACGAAATGTTCTGGGCTAGGCATGCCACAGAGGCCTGTGTCCAGTTTGCCTTAGGGATAGACGGTAGAATGTGAACAGACCACATGCATTTGAATCTTCAGACTTTGAGCAATTCACTTTAACCTTTCTGTGACTCAGTACCTGTGTCTAAAATAAGAATAACGATTGTTCAGTTACACCGAATAGCTATAAATATGAAATGAGCCAATGCATACTGCAAAGGGTCAATGAGTGTTCATTTCTCTCTAGAAAATTCCCGGCAATGGGCTGTATGCCACAGGAAGGGAAGGGCAGCTTATTGTCTTTAGTGCAAAAAATTTAATACAATTCTTTTGTTAGAAAGTACTCCCTAATCATTGAAATTCTCTCCAAAATGTGTAATACCTCTTTAGTTTGTATTCATCTGTAATTTCTGTTAATTAGCCACTTACACTGGTGTTCTGGAAGCTAGGATATAAATTGGAAATCCTCTCATATCTATAATCATTGTTTTGCTCACAGAGAAAAGAAATTGAGACTTGATTTTTTTTTAACTATAGAACAGCCCTTCGCCTGTACAAAATTCAGTTGTTTGCTAGGTTATTAAGATCAGTTTGTCATGGGCAATCTCAAACTGAGTAAGTTTGGGGAATGATTAACATGTATTGTGTAGGCAGAAATTCCCGCTTCAATATTTTATAGATGTTCTCCCATCAAATGAGAGAAGTAAAAATAACAAAATTGGAGGTGGAGATATTGTAAAGAACTAGAAAAAGTGTTGATTCTGATTTTTGAGTCTGACTCTCTTGGCATCTAACCAAGGTCATGCACGCCTAGGTGCTTGGCGAAGGCCGTGCTGAGCCCTAGGACCTATAGCAACTGCTATATAGCAACTCTTCACTGACCAATGACCAGCTAGCTTTCAGTTTTCATTTGTGTTTTTCCTTCAAGATGCTTTGTAGGAGAGTTTCATTTGACTAACCTTTTCTGTCATGCCATATGACTCAGAAATGTGATGTTGATTGCCAACTAATAAATAAGTGATAGATAGATAGATAGATAGATAGATAGATAGATAGATAGATACGAAAGAAATGGGATGATAATCCCCTCATAAGAACAACGAAGAAACATTAACAACAGCTTGTCCACTTTATTAGCTGGGCTTATCAAACCTTTCATCTAATTCCTAGGTCTAGGAGTACCTATAGCAACCATCCTACAGATGCCTCCCCATATCACTCAAAAACCACTGTTTTATATCCATGTCTGTGAAGTAAACAGATTTAATTAACTTTAATTAACTTACAAGATATTAATGGTGTCATTGACTAATGATGTGTCCCATTGCTTTGGGAAGAAACAGGAAAAGACCTTGGTTCAAGTCCATCTTACTACATAGTCAATGACAACGATTTAGGTACAGTGGGGCTCAAATAGGTCAGTTTCCTCATCTACCTGGAGAGACACAAGTTGAATGACAGTTAGGTTTCACCAGTGAGAAGTGGGAATGCTGGTTAATGGCTGGAGGGCATGCTTGCAATGCAGCATGAAAGAAAGCATCTCCACCCATGACCTGCATGTGCTGGGAAGAACATATGCAGGCCATGCAGCCGTGTTTTCTTTGGAGTGTGAGGAATAAAGATGCAAGAGAAGATGTGCAGTTGACACTTAAGCCAAGTTCTGCCCTCTACACTTTCGCCACATTCATTATTAACAGGAAAGGGATTGAAAGGAGAGATTTGAGTCTGCAACCAAATCCAATCCAATTCTGCTCTACATCCTTGGTAGTGAGCATTCTATTAATGGCCATCGGTAGACAACATTTTCATCTTTTTAATATAAGACATGAAGGTGAGATGAAGCAGGTAGATTTCAGACACGGGGGAAATATTTGCTGTTGTGGAGACAAGAGTCTTGCTTGCCCTGGGAACGTGAACCTTGGAACATTCTTCAACTCATTCCACATAGGCATCCCCTAGCTTCACCTAGGCATCAGGACAGCACTGGCTGAAGAGAGGATCAAACTGTTCACATGACTTGTTTTCAGGACATTTAAATTAATTTTTGTCTGCTCAAACAAAGAAAGAAAAAAAATCAAGGCAACCATGCAGAAATTATAAAGAGAAAAGTCAGATTTTCAAATAACTACAGATTCGTGTCTTATAAAGAGTGAAAAAGACATCTTTTTAAAAGATGTATTCATACACTAGTGAAGGGTTAAACCATGCCCTGTGTGTTTCAGGTAAAAACAATAGACCAGATACCACTCTACTGCAAACATTGAGTAGGAGGCACGTCTATACCTTATGTCATTGAATTACAGCAGCAGGAATGGAGCTTGTCAATGACATGCGACTGGCCCAGTTTCTCATGACCATTAAGTGACAAGGCCCAGCTGCATAATACAAGGCTGTGATTCAAAGTATGTGGAAATACCCCAAAATTTAAAATATCACTAACAGCTCTGTGTTGAAACTCCTCTATAAATAGTTCCCTGGCTATTTCTTGACTTTGTTATAATGCAAGCCATTCAGCAATATGATAGAGATAAATATTTCCTTTTCAAAACATTGCACAAATACATGATTTCCTCCCTTTTTCCACCCTTTGGGAGAAATAGGAAAACAGCAAAGTAATAGGAACTTAGCTCCAAGCGATACAAGCTTTTCTATCCTTTCAGTAATGACTAAAGAGAGTCCCCAGTTACTAGGGAGACCATAACAGACTCCATTAGATTCAAGCACAAAACTTGGGTTGCCTGGCTAGTGAATGCCAAGAAAAGCAAAGGAAAATATTATCATTGTTGAAATCATTTGATGTCCCTGACTAATAAAAACGCATTGGCAAAGTGAATTCTTCAAACTGCCCAAAGGGCTCAGTTAAAGCTATGAATTAGTACCACACGGCAGTTCTGTCTGGAAAGGGGGTGGGCAGGGAAGACAAAGATGCTAAACCATTGTAAAGAGAGTTTAAATAACTAAAAGTTTCCAGTAGAAACCTTGGCAACCAGTCTAGGTTTGTTGTTGTTGTTGTTGTTCAACTTTTAATATAAATTTAATTTTTCCTAACCTTTTCCCTGTAGCTAAATGACAAAGTTAATGTTTTGAGTCACATCATCTATGAACTCTAAAGGAAGCACAGGCCTTCTTATGCAGTTTCTAATGAATGCCAAAGTCATCTTTAAAATGTTCCTGGTGCCTCTAATACCCCTCCAAGCTTCGAGGCTGTCCTCTCCTTACCTATATTGTGCCCTTTCTGTATGTGGGAGGAGCCAGCAGTGGAAAGAACTGGGGGGGTAAGCCAAACTCAGAATTACCTCTTGACCCAGCTTCCAGAGTTACCGTGGGCCTGTCTGGAGATGTTCCTCCTGTCTCTGCTTGATCGTTCCCAAAGCGGCATGTCCTCGCCAGGACCCATCCCACCTTATTATGGATGCGGCTCTGATTGTTGGGAGTGTTTTCTCATGTCCTGCCAAAACCTGCCTCCTCATGTTTTCTCTCCATTGTTCCTCATGGTATCTCTAGAACAACATGATTGACTCAACTTCCTCTCCCCTGGAATAGTCCCTCAGATAACTAGAGTCAACTGTCATGACTGCCCTTGGATACCGATTTTTTTTTCCTCTTCAAACAAAACAGCCTTGATTTCCCTATTAGGTCATTAGGCAAGTAGACAAATGTTATCATAATAAGAAAGGTAGACACATAACTTCCATAAGAGAAGAACAATATAGTTTAGAAATTATATATTTTTTTAAATAAAATATGTTAAATGAATGGTTGAGAGATTGAGGGCATAGCTTAAAGGTGGAAACACTCTTCATGTATGCAGGGATCTCAACTCAAATACCAAGAACTAGAAATATAACCAAGAAGGGGAAAGGTTGAAAGTCTTAGTGCTATTGAGATGCACTATGTCTATACCTTGGGCTCCTGCATTCTACTGTCTTGTCGAAAATACCAAAGTGACTCTCTAACTAGTGGCTACCATGCCAGCTCGTGGTTATATTTCACCAGCCTTCACCAGGTTGCCTTTCTTTATTATTTTGCTTAGCTATGATCAATGTCTATTTTTAGAAAAGCTTCTAGAAGAAAATATTTGTTTTCTTACAAACAAGTAGAAAGCGAACATAGACCATTAAGAATTAATAAAATGTTCACACATCTATAAGGAAGTAAGAGCTCAAGTTTGAAGCCATCCTGAGATACACAGCAAGACCCCGTCTCAAAGAAGGAAAAAGGGGGGGTAAAAAAGAGTCATGAGGAAAGTAAATCTTCAATTCTTACTTCATCACCAATGTTTTTTTTAACCCCAAGCATACAGAGACACTGGAACCTTGTCCTACTGAACAACGTCTATATATCAAGGCTCTAGAGTGATCCATCCCTCTGTCCTTCTGTGTCTCTCTGCCAGTTCATCTCTCGCTCTACTTTTGTGTGTAACTTGCTTCCATCAGTATATCCAATCCCCAATGCTTCACCATGCACTTCATTATAAGGGCTTTTTTCTACCTATAGCTCACCCTCTCTTCTTTTTCCCCTCTTGATATCCATCTCTTCATCATCTCTGCTTCTTCAGTGTTCACATCTGTCTTCTTCTGTCTTCACAGCTCTGAGTTGTAAAGGCATGGTTCTGAGTGTAGAGTACTCTTGAGAGAGTAACAGGAAAAGTCAGCAGGGGCCTAGTACCTCCCAGATGCCACTGCTGCTGCCCTGGGGTGGAGAAGGTCTTTAGGAACAAACTGACTGAAGCCAGCTCCTGAGAGGAGGAGACACAGATCAAGCAGACAGCTGACTGAGAACATGTTTCCTGACACACTCCCTGAGCAGTCCAGTCTCTTCTGGAACTATTCTATTTCTCAAGGCAAATCATGAATGGTTTCAGTGATTAGCTACTCGGGATTGGAGAAGAAGGTAGAAGGTTTTACTGGTCTTGATTTTAGCAGCCAGCCTTCCCAGTGCACAGTTCCTGATAATCAGGGGATGTGTCACTACAGAATGAGGAAGGCTGATGAGAAGTGAGGGTACCTGGGCTGTGGACCGCCAAGGGTAAACCCCACCGTATGCCACCTCTCTGGATCCCTGGAGAATGGCTCCTTTGCTACCATTTCTTTGAATTGATCTTTTGCTTTTAGCCATCCATTGGCTGTTAATTAAGATTTTGTGTTCTTATCATCCTGTGTTAAGTCTGAAAGACAGTCCATCTCTGTTTTTATTTCTCAAGCCAGGGTCTCTTGTAGATCACTCTAGCTTTGATCTCTGATATGTAGTTGAGAATAACCATGACCTGATGCTCATGCCTTCAGTTCCCAGGGACTACTGGGGTGACAGGCATGGACTCCCATGCCAGCTTGACAATCTGCCTTTAATTTTGCTTTTCCGTGCAGGAGATGAAAACCTCGCTTTCATGCATCTGCTTCCCCACTTCCCTACATCCCCAGCCCTATCACCCATCTTGAGAACCTGAGAGCCGTGTCTCTCTGACCCCATGTTTGACTTAATTGACTTCACTGGCTTTTCACTCCGAGGGCTGACTCCCAGTGACCTGAGTGCTTGCCCTTCAGAGGCCAGGGAAGAGTAGGTTCTTTCACAGTGAGCATTCCTTTCCCTATCTCAAGATTGGTGTCCGACAAGCAATGTTATTTGTTCATTTTCTGGGTTTCTTAATTATCGGGCACAAAGACTTGGCAAGGTGAGCTGTCCAGTGGAAAGGCAGCTACCCAAAAGCAACAGGACTGTGTGACCGCAGTGCTTGTCCTAACAAACAGTGGCTCCAGCTCCGCAGATAAGTCCAGTTATGACAGATCAAATCCACTTTGGAATCCGTAGACGTTCAAGGTGAATCCTTAGTTATGGCAATACTGCCCAATAGAGTTCCTAGGAAGGTTCAGACCTGACAGTGTTCCTGTATTTACAACGCCACAATAAGTATCTGCGAGCATCTACATTTCCACACTTTCTGGAAGTGACATGCATTCCAGAGTCTATTTGAACATAGATAAAATTCAAATGTGGGGGGACAGGACTTCTAATCAAGGCTCTGGCCATGAGTCTGCTCACAGATTGGGGTAGAAACCTGATACTCAGAGGGATTAGCCTCTTGGGAGTCAAGGCTAAATGACAAGAAGAGAAGTTCTAATTGCCTCTATTCATAGTAAACAAACCGCAGGTTTCAGGTCCAGATTGAACCCCTCTCCCCCTCCCCCGCTTTAAGAGTAAAAAAAGCTGATGAAGCAGAGAGTGAGCTTAGATGAAGTGTCCTCACTAAGCAGGGCTTCAGAAGCAATGTTTGCCCAGACACCATTAATTCCTTTTATCCCTTTGATGTGTCTGCCGTCTCCAGTGACAGGAAATTCTTATTTTTTTTAAAGAAACTAAAGCACAAAAAGGCAGTGAAAAAGCTACAGACTGATTTGGCAATAGCTAAGCAAGAGGCTGCCATCACTGTCCTGGAACTCAATGAGAAGATAATGGCACTCTGTGAAGGAAGGCCTTTCCCTAAAGGTCAGTACTACCATGTGACAGGGGCACAACGGCCCCTCATCCTGGGCGATGCATATAGATTGTTTGGCAGTGAAGCAAAAGGCCAGGTTCTGTGCTTGGCAGCATTCTGGCCTAGCAGTATGCTGACCTGGCCTGGTTCTGTTGCACAACACATGAGTCGAGGCAGGCACAGGACCTTTTGACAGGGAACTAATGAATATGCAGCTGTAGAGGGGATGTCTCTGTATGTGGAGACCTGGGCTGAGCTGCATCTATGAAATGTCACTGGATAGTCTGGATGGCAGAGAGGGAAGGGTGGAGTGTAAACAAAAGGTCAGGGCACTTCAAGGCCTGGGGCTCTAGAATGGAGCCAATAGTTTGTTTAAAAAAAAAAAAGTGCCTGTTGGCCAAAACAGGCACAAGGAAAAAAGAAATTATTTCTTGCCGGTAGATAAATAAAGCAGAAAGCAACTGGGAATGCTATTTGGGAATGAAATCTGGGTAATTCAGAACAATCACAATAGCTATATAGGTATGTGGGCATGTGTGTATATTACAGCCACATGTGAAGGCCAAAGGTTGATACCAGGAGCTTTTCTCTATTGCTTCCTCCTTGTTTATAAGATAGGGTCTCTCGCTGAACCTAGAGCAACTTTTTAGTCACACTGGCTGGCCAGCAAGCTCAAGGTATTACAGACATGTGCCACTTGGTCCAGCTTTTTATGTGGGTGCTGAAGGTCAGAATTCAGTACCATCTACATTAGTTTTTGGAGGTTTTTGTGGTGGTGGTATTTCAGACGGGGAGAATGTCATTACACAGCCCAAGATGGCTTTGGACTTTCAATCCTCTCCCATTGGCCTTCAGAGGCCAGGATTGCAGACATAAGCCACTATGCCTGGCTTTACACTGATTTAGAAAAACTAAAAGGACTTCTGCTATCAAGAAACTGTAAACTCACCAGGAGGGACAAACAAAACAAAACCACCCAAGGTGTCCTCCTTAGCAATAATAACTCCAGTCACTATTCAATAGTATGTGCTGGTTTACTGAGAATTTTGCACATGCTTCTCAGAATAGCTACAGGATAAGTGTATAGACAGACTCCATTGGAGTGACAGAAGCTCGGGGACAGTGGTCAGTTCACCCCAAGTTAGAAAGGAGCAAGCAGCCTTGGGCATGTAGCATCGGGGCAGCAGCAGACTAAAGCAGGTGAACCTCTCAGCTTCAGTAGACCAACAACGCTTTTCTCTTTGGTCTACAGCAGCTTTTTTCTGCCCAGTGATCTCAGGGTAAGCGCTGGTTCCCGAGGGCAAGATTGTTATTTGATGTGTGCTCTCCCTGCAAAGCCAGGAACATGCCATTGTTCTTACTCTGGTTTCCTTGCTTACTCACAAGTAATGCTGGAAAAAGAGAAGCAGCTTGGGAACAAATGGAGAAGGAAACGGTGGGCGAAGTGGTGGCTTCAGAAAGGGGACACTCCCAGCATCCTGACTTTGTAAAGACCTTCATATGAATTTGGTTTTCTTTCTCTTTTGTTTCCTTCATTTTTCAAGACACGGTTTCTCTGTGTAGCCCTGGCTGTCCTCCTGGATCTTGCCCTTTAGACCAGACTGGCCTCGAACTCAGAGATCCTACTGCCTCTGTCTCCCAAATGCTAGGAGTAAAGGTATGTGCCACTATTGCCAGGCTGGTTTGTATCTTCAGTTCCAAATAGCAATTTCCCAGAATGCAACTGATAGATACATTACCACATTGTCACCTCAAAACACACAGAAAGACAAGTGTCTTATTTTTCATCAAAATCGCATAGAAATAACATTTTTTAAAAGTTGCCTTTTGACCAACATATATCCTTACAAAATTCATTAGAGAATGTTCTTGTCAACTTAAAGGTTATTACATGAGGCACCATCCCAGAGTTCCAATGGTCACATAAAAGAAGCCAGCAGCCATGCTAGAACACTGGAGGACAGTCTTCCACTTACTTGACACACTCTTTCCACTTCTCAGCTGCTTGGTAAACCTGCCACAGAAGCGTCACTGCAACCTGTCTAGTTCCAGCTCTTCATTTTGGCCCAAATGGTATTTTGTGCTCTTTAGGACTAAATTGGGGTTTTGAATAGTTTACTTTTAATGATTTGTTTACAAATAGCATATAAGTTGTTAGAAATTTTTTAAAGTCCTCAAGGGCATGGGGTGCTTCATAAATTTTCATATCATCCTTGTGTAGGGGCCATGCTAATCTGCCCTCCATGGCTCCAGTTTAGTCTACATGCTTCTGAAGTAAGTACATCTTGGTAATTCTAATAGGTCAAAATTTAAATAATATTGAAGGGAAGAAAATAATAAATACTGTTGTGATCTGATACACTGGTAAAAGGATATAAATACAGTTTTAGAAGCCATTAGAAGGCCTATTGTGGATCCACAGATGCTTTTCTTATTTGGTGAGGAAACTGAATCACTGGACTGTCCGTAGGTTATTTATTTATTTATTTATTTATTTATTTATTTATTTATGTGTGACCCTGTGTGAGTGTATGTACCATGCATCTATCTGCAGGAGCCTGAAGATGCCTGACCCTGTGGAACTGGAGATCTAGGCTGTTGTGAGCTTCCATGTGGGTGCTGGAAACCGAACCTGACCAGACACAGGTCTGCCACAAGACCAGTAAGTGCTCTTAACCTCTGAGCCACCTTTCCACTCCACTTTCAGTCAATATTTATTGTGTGAAAGAATAGCCAGGTTAATGGCTTGTATGTAGCCACAGAGAATCTCTCTCTCTCTCTCTCTTTCTCTCTCTCTCTCTCTCTCTCTCTCTCTCTCTCTCTCTCTCTGTGTGTGTGTGTGTGTGTGTGTGTGTGTGTGTGTGTGTGTGTGTGTGTATGTGTCTGGCTGGCTGGCTGTCTCATTCACACACACACACACACATACACACACATATTTAGACTTACAAAATTATCTCTTTCTCCACTTTCTTAGATCTTTTTTGTAAAATGTTTGTTTGGGGCTCTCCAACCGAAGAGCAGATGCCCAAGGCCTAAGGGCTTAAGAAGAAAGGATTAATTGTGATTCTTGGAAACAAATCAAGAAAGAGAGTACTATTAGCTAATGAAGTGGAGTCTCTGGTACCCTAAGGACATTCTTTACCATCCATCTCTGCTTCTTTCTGCATTGAGACTTCCCTGTCTCCATAGATCTGAGGAGAGAAGCCTAAATACAGGCAGCAGTGATCTGTCCTTATCACCTCTGATAAAAAAAGAAAGCAGACATTCTCTAGCAGTAGTAGTAAGGAAAGTGTCCAAGAGAAGACTGACTTGAGTTGGGTACCCATCTCTGGGTATCCCTGTGTGGCCAGGGCTGGAGGAGGATGGATGGATAAGAGGTCATCCACCACTGGGTGGCAGGGTAGACGGAAAATCCTGTGGGAAAAGAGTCCTCTGCCCAGCGGTTCCCACTGGAAGGCACAGAGCTGGTGTTAAAGAAAAGGGTATTTCATTACTGGAATGGAGAAGACAGACCAGTACCTTCACATTGTCAGCTAGTGGTCACATTAAAATATAATCATCCCTGAGTCGTTCATCCCAGGGATGTTTCCACTTTAAAAGTAGTTTCTCCCTGTTGTTGTTTTGCTTTGCTTGGTTTTTGTCTATCTACAGAAGATAGACACGCTCCAGGAAATAACTATCTAAGCGATATAAGTCCAGACCCCATAAAAGCTGAAGTGAAGCCTGAGGAAAGTCATCCCCTTCTAGCCTCTGTTGGTGACATGGTAGCCACCTGCCACATTGGCCTGCTTAGTCTAACAATTCACACCGAGGGGAGGGGAAGTGTTGATTGTTAAGTAGCAGGTCATGTCACTGGATTAGCGTGACACTGCTTCTCCGGCAGAATTACACACAGAATTACAAGTCTACAGATTAATGGAATATTTCCAAATAGAACAGAAATCCCTGCTACCCACACATGACATTTTTTTCCTTGTTTGCTTTGTTTTCTAAGTAATCGGCTTGCCTTTCAGACCTTTGGATCAGAGTGTGTGTCTCAGAATATTAGGAATATCTTTATGCATATTCATGCCCGAATTGAGAGAACAGTAAAAGGCCAAACTGTTTTTTTTTTCCCCTCACACACGAGTTCAGCTGAGAATAAAAACACCCTTGTTATAAAACTAGCACAGCAGGAACCTCACAGCCAGAGTCTTTGTTGGTTTTCTTTTGTGCACATAATCTCAACCCAAGGCAGATTCCTTCTGTCACTTCCAGAGCCCGCCCCTGAAGCATTTACAACTTTTGTTTACCGCCAGAAAGAGCTAGAATCCTAGAGTGCTAAGGTTCTCAAAGTCTGGGTGAGTCTACTCTTTAAATTACAATGTGTAGGAACTGAACAATCTTTCCATGCTTTGCTTTAGTAAGACTAAGTTTCTCAACTAGGGCAGAGGGGTTAAGGTGATGTAAATTCCTGATGGGACGACTTACAGGGGAAAGATTTGTTTTAGCTCATGGTTTCCGAAGTCTCTGCCCATTTGGCCTCTTTGTTTCTGGACCTGTGGTGAGAGCATCCTGGCAGGAGAGTCTTGTTTCAAGATAGCTCTCTGGATGAAGGCTGGGGAGCAAAGAAAAGAAGGGCGTGGCCAGGTCAAGTTTGCCCTCAAAGCCACTCCCAGTGACCTACTTTTTCAAGCCAGTCCCCTCCTCCTACCGTTCCCAGCCCCTCCCAACCAACTGTCTGTTCAAATTGGACTGCATCCATGGAGGAAACCATTGGTTCAGTTAGCGCACTCATAGTTAATCTTCCCTAGAAATGTCGGTAGGTGTGCACCCGCCCATCTTCACCCAACTTATTTTACAAAATACCTGCTGTTGATTGAGTGCAGTTACTTGACAGCATGTAGGTTCCCCTTTTTAACCAAGAGAGATGTTTCAAGCTTGCTTCCTTAAAAGAATATACTCCTTTATGGGTGTTTGTTTTGCTTTGTTAATTTTTTTAAATTAACTTCTCTTATGTAGCATAACGACCATACGGCCTGGCTCTGTCGTCAAGTGAGAGTTATATCAACTCTTAAGCAGTCTTTTAACTGTCTTCTTATTTAAAGGACATTCTCTCCGTGACACTGTTATATCCCAGCACAGACATTTCCTGGATTCAATATCTGCATAGAGCCCGCCACCTTTGAGGGGAAAACTTGTAATAAAAGTAACATTAGCCACATTTGTTGGGGGCGGAGATTACAATAGAAGTAACATTTCAATTTCAAACACTGAACAACTTATCCCATGGCTTTTGAGAATTCTTTCTGAGAATCAAACTGTTGCTTTTCTCTATTTCTCAGAAAATTGAGGGGGAAACTTTTACCTCAGGTGCTTTGGGCTAAACTTCCTTGCCCTTTTCAAACGTCTTCAAGGTCAAAGCTCCTGTAGTAGGGGTTTAGGAACTAGGGATTAGGAGACAAAGAAAATGCCCTAATGCTAGATTTGACAATTCCCCTGTACAGTTTATTTGTTAAATTGCTCTGAAATGATGATCATACTGAATCGTGTGAATCAAGATCATTTAGAGAGCGGTTATTTTGATAGTTACTAGACTGTGTTCCATCTTGAATAAGTATCCTGTGTATAGAGACTTTGAGCAATGGCACCCTGTGCTCATCTACAGTTTTTTCAAAGGCTGTAGATTCCCCAGATCAGGGATTAATGGATTGACTAGAAGTGTTTTACAGACATACTTCCTTCTGAACAAAGGATCTTATTTTAACAGTCAACCCAGAGTTGTACAAAAAGTGACCAGGACAACCCTGGAACCTCACTGCATAAACCACTATGATTCTTTCACAAATACTGCTGAATGCCTGTGTCATTAGATGGTAAGGGACTCACTCGGTTGTCTTCTGAGAAGAATAGATAGGCAGCCTGCATTTCTACTGCCTGCACAGGATGTCTTTACCTTGATACATACATACATATATACATACATACATACATACATACATACATACATACATACATAACAAGACAAAAGATGGTTTCTCTCCCAGCAGGCATCAGTCCCCAACCTGTTTGCAGAAAAAGTCAAGCAGCACCACAGAATCTTCCTCTGAGGTGGGATCATTTCTATTCAGAGCAACAAGAGGCAGCACTTAACAGCAGGGAGGCTGAGATAGCACAGGTGTGATAACATCAAGAGATGGTCTTTCCCTATATAGACTTTCCAGGGGGTTAATATGTCACTCACAGAAATAGGATTCACTGAGACACTATGGGTTGCCCATTCTCTCCACCAAACTCAAACGATCCACTGACCCCAAAACTCTCGCAGCTTCTGGAAGTCTCTAAGAGGTTTGGCAATGGCCCCAAGGGTCCCTCACAAAGATGAGCGATCCATTGCACAAAATCTCAAGAAACAGACGTTGCTCCATCCAGCTGAAGGCTGCCCCCTAATTTGTCATGCACAAATTAAGATAATATTCCTTTTCAAAATGACCACTCAGAGACCTCCAGGCTCACAAAGGACCAGCATATAAACTAGACCTAGATAGGGATTTTATTAGCTGCAACTAATAATAATAGGACATCGAACTGTGATGAGAACTGAAATAAAACCAGTTTGAGCAGGAAGCAAAGTTTTAGCTGCTAAGGCTGGCTTAGAGGCTGAGCCTTGGGTCTGGGAACTGCTCAGCTGGTTCCTCTGTGGGTGTTGGCCCCATCTAAGGCAGGCATGGGCTAGGAACAGGCTCCCAGGCTGTCCTGGCTCGCAGTGCACAGTGACCATCTGCTCTTTCTGCCTGTGCAGATCAACCTTCCCCTCCTTTCTGTAACAGGGCATGATCTTCCTCTGGGGACCCCTCGCCTGTTCTCTGTTGTCCTATGGAACTGACAAGCTAGGTGACTTCTCTCTTGTAGAGAGTTTGAATGTAGGTTACCCAATCACCAATACCACTTGCTTTTCTTAGGACCTTGAATCTTGAGCTAAGTTGACTTTGGCATGCAGTGGGGTGAGGGAGGAAGTGGGGAGGGGAGGTGGGAGTGAGGAGGTGGGGTATGGGGAGAAGAGAGGAGATGGGGAGTGCCATGAGCACTGGACATGGCACACTCAAAAAAAAACAAAAACAAAACAAAACAAAAAACAAAAACAAAACAAACAAACAAACAAAAAAACACACTAGAGCTAATTCTTCTGAAAGTTGGCCCCTGGCCACCGAGGAAACTGTCTCATGGTTTCCGGTGCCTGTGTCTCAGCTGATGCCTCACTCTCTTTTCCTTTATCAACATGTTCCTTCAGTTCTGGCAATCTTAAATGTTCTTCAGAATTAATACTATACATTTTCCTAAGGGTGGTGAGTATTGGCTCGCAGTGTCTGTAACCAAAAAAGCCGTACTTACTTTACATCTAATTCTAGGGAACCCGGTTTCTTTTGTGTAGTCTGTAGAGAAATATCAGGGAAGGAATTGGCCAGTGCTTAAACTGCATTGATGTTCCTTGGCCAGTTGTCATGTCCAAGGTAACAGGGTGTTATCATGGTCCACACCTGAGCCTTGTGCCAGAAGGCAAGGGCCCAGGAACATGAGCAGAGAAGAGCGGGAAGGTTTTGAGGCTGAAGAGAAGTGCACCTGTCATGGTCCCCTGTGATTTGCTTTTGTTACATCTCATAAAAGTAGAGAGCAGAGCCATTCGGTGTCCTATCAGGAGAGAACATGGTGTCTTCTCTCTCCTTATCAGTTTTATTGCTGTTTAGTTAGGCTCTTCCTTTACAAATATTCTGGAAATCTATATCTTTTCTAATAGGCAGAAGGTAAGAAGATGCACTCCGAAGCTTTTAGTTGAGGGCCAGAACTCAGTAGCTAAAGCAGCTGTGGGAATTCAGTGACGTCAGGCCCCCCACCCCCCGTCCTTTGTTTGGGAGACTAATTTTGGAAGTACAGCATTATCAGGAAATGGTACTCCCTTCCTTCTGTCTATCCCTAAGGAATGCTTCATTTCCTTTTTCTTTCTTTCTTTCTTCTTTTTTTTACGTCTCTTGGGTTCTATATTCAGAGAGGTTGGAGGAAAGGGCAATCGTAAGCTAAATGTCAGACAAGGCACGTGGGAATGGGAATGAGGCCGTGATCAGTCGCAGAGACTTCCTACT
Organism: Rhabdomys pumilio; assembly: GCA_030674055.1. Classification (NCBI taxonomy): domain Eukaryota; kingdom Metazoa; phylum Chordata; class Mammalia; order Rodentia; family Muridae; genus Rhabdomys; species Rhabdomys pumilio. The sequence goes on along the minus strand of JANHMN010000013.1, from coordinate 29,985,615 downwards.
TCACCATGATCACTGCTGTCCCTGCTGCCTGAATGCTGTTAACCACTGCAGCTGAGGGCAGAGGAGGAAGGTGTTCTCTTCCAGGAAATTCACTCTGCAGGGTCTATGTCTGGCATACCTTCATTAAATAACAGCAGATGGATGCTTTGGAGACTTTGGGGCTACAAACAATTGTCAGACCCCTCTTAAAACAGATGCAGCTGTCCCTCCTTCAGACCTCCTGTTGACAAAGTTAGAGTAGAAATGATGCCCTCTTCTTTGGTTCCCCAAGAATGTCTCTGGGTTTTATTTGGGTACTTGATATTTTCAATAAGATGTGGAGATTGGAGATTAATCACATTGATCATGAGGGTAAAATGGCTTAAAGGGCAGGTGACTGAGGGGACATGGGCTTACCAACTCAAGTGTATAAAAGATACAGAAAAAGATAGTAGATAGATTAGATAGATTAGATAGATAGATAGATAGATAGATAGATAGATAGATAGATATATGAGAGAGAGAGAGAGAACCCTAATTCAGTGTGACAAGTGGGAGAGCTCTGTAATTACTTCCTGGATGGAATATTGACAACCTTGTGTACACATATTGGTCTAGAAAGAAGTGTTGGTTTTTAAAGAGGCATTATCTGCATCTTATTACCATGTTATACCTTCAGCTTCCCCAATCAAATGCAATCACACAGAACACATACCAAGAAATAAAAAGGATCCATAAGACTAGGCTATAGCTCACTAGTAGAGCACCTGCTTAGCATGTGTGAGGCTCTGGACCAGTACAGGAATAATTTAAGAAAGACAGGGGCTGAAGAAAGGGGAGAAGGGGGAAAAGGAGAAGAGAGAAGAGGGGAGAGGAAGGGAGGAGAGGAGAAGAGATGAAAGGAGAGGAGGAGAGAGGAGGAGAAGAGGTAAGAGGAGAGGAGGAGAGAGGAGGAGAGGAGGAGGAGAGGGAAGAGAAGGGAGGAGAGGAGAGGGGAGGGGAAGAGGAGGAGGAGGAGATGAGAGGAGGCAGGAAACAAGAGGAGGATAATATGAAAAGACAAGGAAGGGGATGTGTGAGTAGTTGCTTAGAATGTAGCTGAGTCCACAGAGTTGTTAGCTCATGCTGGCAGAATAAATGAAACCTAGAAGATGAACCCTTCACTCTGATCTGCAAATGCTTTCCATCTTCCCAGACCCACTGGCTGATGGAGCAGGCAGCCTTCTAGGCCCACCAGGAAGTCCTGCTTCAAGGCTGCATCATCTCCATTGGGGCCCAGCAGTCAAGAGTCTGCTCCACAGAGTGTGGCCCGGATGTACTCCGGGGGTCACATTTTCCACCCCTATTCCTAGTGAACAAGGAAGGAATCCTGCCCAGAGTCTAGAGAATTTTAAATGGCGTCTGCCAGCTAAAGGAGGGAAGGTACTCTAGCAACAGTCTGAACTTGGATTACTATAAACAGTCAATCATAACTCAGAAAAGTGAATTTCTGAGGCCAAAAGAAGGATCCAAGAGACAGTTGAAAAAAAATGTGTATGTGTGCCATGGATAGAAGAAAGCAAGAATACCTGATTTCTCAGAGGCAAAGCAAGTACTTCATAGCATGTGTGTGTGTGTGTGTATGTGTGTGTGTGTGTGTGTGTGTATGTGTGTACATATGTATGTATGTATAATTTAATTATTTAAGAATTTCATATACATACAGCATATTTTATCAAATTCAGCTGCCTTTTCCCCAATTCATGGTCTCCTTTTCGTTTGTTTATAACTCACCGTACCCAATTTATGCTGGTTAAACACTCATGGGAGAGGGGCCAGTCACTGGTCTTCCTCCTAGGGTCTGGACTCACCCCTTAAAAATCTCCTGACTCCTACTCCTCTATCAGCTATCGACTGCCAATAGTTTCTCATGTAGGGGTGGGGGCTCATGAGCCGTTCCCCCTCCATGTTGGAATGTTGACCACCATTGAGGCAAAAACATAGTTAATTCTGAAGCCAAATATGAGTGGTCATGGCCCAGGATCACAGGTTTAGGTTACTCCAAATTTCATGTTCCAAGATGGAAATAGTTTCATGAGGTTTCCGTACTAACAACAACAACAACAAAACCTCAGATACATTGGTGGAAGTATTGGTGAGGTGGACTTCAACAGAGTGGAGAACTCTCAGCTACAGGGTTCAGATGCTATCTGATGGCTTTGTTAGCTTTTGTGTTGGTGGGAAGTAGCTATCTGTTAAGCTGACAGATTTCGAGGAGTTTTTAATGTTTGTCACAGGATGTTAGGTCTGGTAAGGAATGGGTATACCAAGTTGTTAAGTAAGTCTCTTTTAAAAACCAACTAATTTCTAATTCACATTTATCTTATTTGTATAAGAAAGTATGCCACAATCAGTAGTATTTCTTTCATTTTACATTGTTTATTATTAATGAATTTATACAAAAAATTATTTGCCTTTTTTTCTTTTTCATTATTTTCTCTTTTTTTTTCTTGTTTTCTGAGACAGAGTTTCTCTATGTACCTCTTCCTTACTTTGTAGACCAGGTTGGCATCAAACTCAGAGATTCACCTGCCTCTGCCTCCTGACTGCTGAGACTAAAGGACACCATACCAGCATCGCTCGCTATTTTTAAAAGATAGTTAAGCTTTGGTTCAAATATTAAAACTCTCTTAAAATTTATTTTTTTTCATCTACGTACAATAATTGGCAAACACAAGAATCTTAAATTTTGTTTTGTTCAGGAGTCTGGGATAATTGGATCATTTGATCCTAGGAATTTCAAATTATCTAGACTGACCTCAAATTCCTATCTCAAATACAAGTAAATATTACTTAATTTTATTTGGTGTGTTTGAAATATAATTTCATTATGTAATCTCAGCCTTGTCGATCCTCCTAGCCCAGCCTCCTGGGTACTGAGACTATAGGCATGTGCCACTGTGCCTAACTGAATTAAGACCGTAGAAGATGGAAGGCGAACCCAAAGATTGACTGCTATAATCTCCAAGGAAAAACTGAAGGTAGTTGAGGTGTATTATCCCACTATCCCACAAAATATGTGAGAGGGGAAGAAGTTTAGTTCCAGCAGCAAAACAAAGCAGTAAAGTTTGCAGAGCAGGAAAGAGAGTTCAGAATCCATTTCAGAGAGATTTGGCCCACCTGTGGAGTCCTCTCCTGCAAGTCAGGAGTCCAATTGAAGAGGGTTGGAACTGTAACTTAAGACAAAGAACTACAATACTGTGTGCAACAATAATGACCAATCTGGTAAGATATGGTTATGGTGTAATGGTGGCATGAATGCTCTGGGGATAACCCAACAATCTCTAATTGAATTCAAAAACGGGTCCATACCAGGGAACTCATGTCTAGCACTGTAAATCTGAACAAGAAGGCATGACTACTAAGAAAGCTCGTGGACCTCGGGGGTGAATCTACCACTCTTATTTTACTAAATAGACACAGTATAAAGATGCCCTCTAAATATATATCTATCCCATGGGTTGGATTCAATTACAGATACAAGAGAGAGGGGACAAAAGCTACACATGGCAGCTGCATCTTTAGACAAACTGAAAGGAGACACTAAGAAATTCTTTCTTCTCAGAGCTCCAAAGTGGCATAAAGGCAATTTTAAAAGAACTTTGCTGAGCCGACTGTTTAGGGTCAAATCTCTTCCCCAAACAACATGCCCTGAGAACCCAGAGTATCTTTGGAAAGATGCTCTAAAACTTCAGAATATCTTTAGACAGAGAGGGACACTTCTAAGTCAGAATCACACTGTGTTCATTGAAGAGGGGACCTGACCTGAGCAATGGCCTGGAGTAGATGATGCAGAGAAGACTCTACGTGCAGGTCACGACCTAGGAATGACCACTCAGATACAGAACCTGCATCGCAACTATCCATAAAAGCACCCAGAGATGAGACCAGCATCAGCACCATGGGCATAAACCGCACACAGACTCTTCACCCACCTCTCTTTACTTTTATACTTCCTTTTTTTTTTTTTTTTTTTTTTGCTACCCACTATGTCAGTTCAGTGAACCCATGCTGTCCCATTTTGTTCTGTTTCTTTTATTCATTTAGCTTGTTTTTCTTTTTAATGAATTTTCCAAGAAAAAATTTCAGAGTTGGGAGCTGGAGTTTGGAGTCTCTGCCTCAGTCACTCGTGTATGGGGATTGCTTTAAATTGTCTTTGCCTCTTTCTGCATTCTACCTTTAAGAAAAGTGATCTTATATTTCCCCTTGTTGCTACTGCTTCTCCTTTGTTTGCTTTTTTCTGTCCCCCCTCCTTTGTCACTCTACCTGTAGTCTGAGTCTGCTAATCGCCTTTGCATGTATTCTATCAGCAAGAAATGTCATAGTACACACGGTAATATCATCCATCTTCATTTGCTTACCAACTGTATTGGAGTTAAAAGATGAGTTCTTAAATTGACTTTCTGGCTTGTTTGTTTGTTTGTAGAGACAGTGTTTCATTATGTAGCCTGAACAGGCGTTGAATTCTCTATGTAGACCAGACTAGCCTTACACCTTTACAGATCCTCCTGTCTCTGTCTCCTGAATGCTAAGATTAGCACACCTATTGATTTACTCTGTTTAGATTTGGTTATTGATTAGCTGTGATTGCTTCTGCAGATGGTAGTCTACGATTGGAATAGCATAGGGATTGGTCCTGGTGCGCTGAGCATGTCCATTGAATGTCTAAGCACTGAGCTACATTCTCAGTACAGTGATGAAAAATAGTCACTTAGCACTCCTACATCTTAGTTCAACTTTACCATTGAAAATATTTTTACTAAAAGGATACAGGTGATATTGTTTGTAATTCAGCAGTTAACAAGTTCAAATTAAAAAAAAACCCACAAAAATCCAAGGCAACAGGATTATTAAAAAAAAAAACAGTTTTAAATTAGTAACTGCACAGTAATGGCCTCCAACAAGAAGGAATTAGATAAAGACGTAGACAAAGAATTGAAAAGGATGATTGGAAGAGTATTTGAGGTCTGAAGAGCTGACTCAGTGTTAAGAGCACTTTCTGCTCTTGCTAAGAACCCAGGTTTGGCTCCCAGTACCTACATGACATCCCACAATCAACTCCAGTCCCAGGGATCCAATACCTCTTCTTATTTCTGCAGATACCAGACACACTTGTGATGCACACACAAATGTGCAGGCAAAATACTCACACACATAAAAAAGTAGTAAAGTAAATAAATATTTTAAGCATTTAAAAAAAATTTCAAACATATCAAAGAAGACATGAATACATTCCTGCATGGATCCAAGAGGAGCACAGAAAGACAACATGAAATAAGGAAGTCACCCAGGATATCAAGAACTATTCTCAACAATGAAAGAACTTCTGGAGAATCACCATCCCTGACCTCAAACTGTACTACAGAGCAGTGATAAAACCTGCATGGTATTGATACAGAGACAGGCAGGAAGATCACTGGAATAGAATTGAAGATCCAGAAATGAACCCACACATCTATGGTCGCTTGATCTTTGACAAAGGAGCTAAAACTGTCCCATGGATAAAGGACAGCAGTTTCAACAAATGGTGCTGGTTCAACTGGAGGTCAGCATGTAGAAGAATGCAAATCAATCCATTCTTATCTCCTTGTACAAAGCTCAGGTCCAAGTGGATAATAGACCTTCACATAAAACCAGATACACTGAAACTAATAGAAGAGAAGATGGGGAAGACCGTCGAATACCTAGGCACAGGGGAAAAGTTCCTGAACAGAACACCAATGGCTTATGTTCTAAGATCAAGGATTGACAAATGGGACCTCATAAAATTGCAAAGTTTCTGTAAGGCAAAGGACACTGTCAACCGGACAAAATGGCAACCAACAGATTGGAAAAAGATCTTTACCAATTCTACAGCCAATAGAGGGCTAATATTCAATATATACAAAGAACTCAAAAAAACTAGATTCCAGACAACCAAATAACCCTATTAAGAAATGAGGTACAGAGCTAAACAAAGAATTCTCAACTGAGGAAACTCAAATGGCCAAGAAGCACCTAAACAAATGTTCAACATCCTTAGTCATCAGAGAAATGCAAATCAAAATAACCCTGAGATTTTGCCTCACACCAGTCAGAATGGCTAAGATCAAAAACTCAGGTGATAGTAGATGCTGGCAAGGATGTGGAGAAAGAGGAACACTCCTTCATTGTTGGTGGGATTGCAAGCTGGTACAACCACTCTGGAAATCAGTCTGGCAGTTCCTCAGAAAATTGGGCATAGCATTACCTGAGGACCCAGCTATACAACTCCTGGGCATATACCCAGAAGATGCTCCAACATATAACAAGGACAAATGCTCAACTAAGTTCACAGCAGCCTATTTATAATAGCCAGAATCTGGAAAGAACCCAAATGTCCTTCAACAGAGGAATGGATACAAAAAATGTGATACATTTACACAATGGAATATTACTCAGCTATTAAAAACAGTGAATTCAAGAAATTCTTAGGTAAATAGATGGAACTAGAAAATATCCTGATTGAGGTAACCCAATCACAAAAGAACACATATGGTATCCACTCACTGATAATTGATATTAGACCAGAAGCTTGAAATACCCAAGATTCAACTCACAGAGCACATGAAGCTCACAAAGAAGGAAGACCAAGTGTGGGTGCTTCAGTCCTTCTTAGAAGGAGTAACAAAATACTCAACAGAGAAAATATGGAGACAAAGTGTGAGACAGAAACTGAAGGAGGGGCTGTCTGGAGACCATTCCACCTGGGTATTCATCCCATGTGCAGTCACCAAAGGTAGACCTTGATGTGGATGTCAGGAAGTGCATGCTGACAGGAGCCTGATATAGCTGTCTCCTTAGAGGTCTGCCAGAGTCTGACATATTTAGAGGCGGATGCTCACAGCTAACCATTGGACTAATCAAGGGGTTCCCAATGGAGGAGTTAGAGAGAAGACTGAAGGAGCTGAAAGGGTTTGCAGCCCCATGAGGAGAGCAACAATACCTGTGCCTCCTGCTTTTAGAACAGATGTGAGCTCTCAGCTATTGCTCTAGCACTGGGCCAGCCTGCTACTATGCTTCCCACCATAATGGTTTTTGACTAGCTCTCTGAAACTATGAGCAAGCCACCAATTAAATGCTTCCTTTTATAAGTTGCCTTGGTCCTGGTGTTTTGTCACAAAAAATAGAACCACATCTATTGATGTCCCTACATCTTAGAAACACAAGAACAAGCCAATCCCCAAATCAGGAAATGGAAAAGAGATAAACAAGCATCAGACATTTATAAATGGAAATAAAAAGAACAAAAAAATTACTAAAACAAACTTGACTCTTTAAAAGGATAAGCAAGATTAACGAACCCTTAGCCAGAGTAAAGAAAGGAAAGACAAAGACCCAAATAAATAAAGTTAGAAATGAAAGGGGAGATATTGTCATAGCTTTTGTTCTAAAAAAAAAAAAAAAAGTAAAATCTAGAAGAAATGGTTATATCTCTACACACATATGACATACAAGATTAAGTCCAGAGGAGATAAGCAACTGAAATAGATCTGTAACAAGCAAAAAGATTGAACCAATAATGAAAGTTTTCCAAAGTTTAAAAAAAAAAAATGCCTGGGTCCAGACAAGTCTGCAGCTTAATTCTCTCAGAAATGTATAAGGTTTACGGACAATGCTTCTCAAATTATGTATTCCCTAAGATAGAAAAGGGTGTCACCTTCTCTATAACGGTTTTTAAAACAAATTTTACACTAATATCAAAGCCAGACAAGAGCACAATGAAAAAATGAAACTGTAAATCAATCGTCTTGATGAACATCGGTTTAAAACTTCTCAATAAAATATCTCCAAACAAAACGCACTGATAAATCAAAAAGGTCACTCATCAGAACTAAGCAGGCTTTGTTCCTGGGTTACAAGGTTGGCTTAACAAATCCAAATCAAGAATGTAATATATCACATTAATAGGCTTCTGAAAGGAAATAACATAGTTATCTCAATAGATACAGAAAAGACTTTTGATAAAGTCCAACAGCCTTTCAAGACACATGCCCTGAAGAAACTAGAAACTGAAGGAACATACCTTAATCAATAAAGGCTTTAAATGACAAAGTTGTAGTCAAGGCTACACCAACTAGAGGAAAATCAAAGCATCCTCACTGCAATCAGAAATGACATTTTTATCCACTCTTGCCCAATTGATAGAGCAATAAGACAGGAAGAAATTAAAAGGGTATAATATTCATCAAACAAGACAAAATACCCCTATTTGCAGATACATGACCTTATGCAAAAAGAGATCCTAAAGACTTCACCAGAAAACTTTTAGGACTTATAAGAACTTTTAGTGAAGCATCAGGGTCACAAAACCAACATACAGACATCAAGAACTTGTTTATATACTAATAATTACCACACTAAGAAAAAAGTTCATCAAGTAATCGACTCACAATAGCTTCAAAACATAATAAAATACTTAGGAATAAAAGTAATCAGGGAGACAAAAGACATAAAATGAAGACTTTTAAACACTGAAGAAAGAAATTGAAGATAGCATGAGATGGTCAGGCCATCCGTTCTTGTGCAGTGGCACACATTGGCTGTTTTTACCAGATGTGATCTACAGATTCAACACAATCAACATAATAATAAATAGAACAAGAAAAGAAAGCCTAAAATTCACACAGAAGCACAAAAGATCCCAAATAGCCAGAACAGCCCTGAAGTGAAAGAACATTACTGGGAATCTTACCATCCCTAAACTCAGATGAACCAAGACAGTAACAAAAATACGGAAGACCGGTACAAAGCAGAGGTGTAGAGAAATGGAACAGAAGAAGGAAGACGGAGCCAGAAGTGAACCAATGCAAGCACAAGTGCCTGACTTTGCACAGAGATTTCCAAACCATACATTAAATGAAAGAGGGCCTCCTCATCACATGGTGCTGGGAACCTGCATATCTACATGGAGAACAATAAAACCAGATCCCTGTCCCTCACCCTGTACAGAAAAAGCCATTCAAAATGGAGAAAAGACGTCAACGTGATACCTGAAGTGAGACTTGTAGGACGCTTTATAAACTAAGAACCTCAAGGTCTAGACTTAAGTATCAAATCTCTGAGGACTCCAGTAGTTCAAGGAACAATACCGAGAGCTGACAAGTGGAATTACATAAAATTAACAGGCTGCAAAGCAAGGAACACTAGTAAGAGACAGGCTACAGAATGGGAGAAAAACTTCACCAGCTTTACATCTGACAGAAGATGAATATCTGAAATATACAAGAAATTCAGATAACTAAACTAAAAAAAACACAGTTCAGTCAATAAAGAGATTAATGAAATAAATAGCAGGTACTGGATAAATAAAATACAAATGACTAAAAATTATGAAAAATGCTCAATATCCTTAGGCACCAAGCAAATGCAAATTGAAACCACACTGGGATTTAATCTCACCCCATTCAGAACAGATATCATTAAGAAAACAGAAACAACAGATGCAAAGAAGGATGTGGGAAAAAGAAGGACCATTAGGCATTGTTAGAGAAAATGGGACTTGGACCAGACACTATGGAAATGGTTTAGAGTTTTGTTTTGTTTTCCATAATAAAAAAATACATTAGAATTACAATGAGAGCAAGCTATAACACTTCTGAATATTCACCCAAGGGACTGTAAGTCAACATTACCTCAGTGACATTTACATGCCATGTTTATTACAGTACTACTCACAATGACTAAGTTACAGGATCAACTTAAGCGTCCCTCAACAGATGGATATATACACATACACACATATATACACATACATATACACACATACACACATACACATATACATACATACATATATATACATACATATACACATACACATACACATACACATACACATACACATACACATATACATATACATATATATACTATTTTGATGAGAAAGAAAAAGACTAAAGGGGTGAGGGAGGAAAAAGATAGGAGAATAAGACGGGAGTAGTGGCAGGGGAATGTAATCAAAGTGTATAATATACTTGAAATAAATTGTCTTTATGAATCTTAGTGCTATATACAGTATATACGCATCAGTAAAATCCAAGTATGGCTTAAGAGGCAGGCCATGCCAATAGTCATACTTTAGGATTCCGTGTTTTATTAGCATGACTTTTAATTCAATGTCATAAATTTTGAGGAAACCAACAGGTGAAAATATGTTTCACCAAAAGAGTCACAGATTTTGGAATGAAATAAAGCTCAGGGATGTGGCATGGGAAGGCTGGCTAGGTTTTATCAGCATTGGATCTGAGAAGAGGGAAACTAAACTGAGAAAATTCTTCTATTAATTGGCCTATAAGCAAATCTGTGGGGCATTTTCTTGATTAATGATTGATGTGGGAGGGGCCAGTCCCCTGTGGGCGGTGCCATCTCTGGGAAGGTGGTCCTAGGTTATAAAGGAAGCAGGCTATAGAGGAAAACGTTAGAAATACATCACTGATTGGGTGCTGGGATGTAGCTCCCTTGATAGAACGTCTGTTTAGCGTGCATGAGGCTGTAGCGGCTGGTGTGTAGCTAGGTTGACAGAATGCCTGCTTAGCATGCATGAAGCCCTAGGCCCAGTCCCTAGCACTGACAAATGAAGCACGGACGTGCATGTGTACCTATAATCCCCACACTGAGGAGGTGGCAGCAGAAGGGTCAGTTCAAAAAGGTTGAGATCACCTTCAACTACATACTGCGTATAAGGACAGCCTGTTTCAACCAATCTGTTTTGGAAGAGAACATTATTTTATGTGATACTAAAGGTGTTATTAAAACTGAAATTAGTACTCAAAATAGTTTTATAATTCATTTGGTGTCTGATAGTGTGGTCCACTGGCATCCACCTCAGGGTGGGCCCAGTTCTTTTGTTGTTTAATATGTCTGTGTTTTACATAGTGTTTCAAGAAGAGCCTAAGTAATTATGGATTTAAATTAAACATTCAGAAGTCTACATTATTGTATAGGCAAGAATTTAATCAAATATAAACACATACCTCCGGGTTAGGAAGAGAAATAGTGCAGAGTAGATTCGTGTGCAAAGAAAAAGACAGAGAAAATAATGCTGTCCATTGTTTGAGGTGACAAAGAATTGGCAAGGTCCCAAATACCTCAGGAGACAAGATTAATATTAAGCATATCTGTCAACATCCTGTTTCAAAACCCCAGCCAGGATCAGAAGTATCTAAAAACATCCAAGGAGGGTTTCGCCCAAGAATGAGTCACGTACTGCATATGAGAAAGCCATAAAACAATCAGCAAAGGCCATCAGAAGTCGAACAGACCTTCTTGATCTCCTCATCCAACTCCTGAGATTTGCAAATGCGACCATGGAGGACCAGCAAACCAGCCTTCTGTTTTGCCGCCCAGGAAGCATTAGGAAGCATGGCAGATTGTGGATTCGACAGCGAGTTAAATTCAATCACCAACAATGTAGCTCAGCCTGTTTCCTTACCTGAAGAATGAGGGTTACAATTGCTACTTCATAAGGTGGTTGGTAGGTTAAGAGCAATGTACATAACCATCTGGCACACAGGGAATCAACAAATGCCAGGTCTAGTTGCCCATAGTTCTGGGATTAGCGGCAGTACAAAGACATCCCGTTTTAGTCCAGGGGCACCCTCCTATATCTTAAATTGTCTGCCTGTGGGCCTCTTCCCAGAAAGGGGTTGAGGGAGGGATCATTGTACTAGTCTACAAATACGTAGGCCTTTAATAAGCTAGAAATACCAAGTGAGTCAGTATTATATAAAATGCCAAGTGGAACTTTCTAATTTTTCCAGAATAGTAACATAGCAAAAGATAGCTCAACCAAAGGGGCTGAAATCTAATAAGTTAGAAAACCGCTACTAAACAGAGCCGAAGAACCTTCTGGAAGAGAATCTTTTATACTTGAACATGTATGGATATCAATTTTATATACGTGAATGTCAAATTAGATTTTATAAATCATAATGGCCTCTTTTTTAACTCAACAAAATTCCAATTGAATTTACCTACCCAAAGTACAAAGTAAAAATCCAAACATTTGAACATGAAGTGGATTCCATCAGAAAAGTAAAGGAAAATTACTAATATGTTTACAATAGTCAAAGGCTGAGAACAATTTTTTAAATTTATTTATTTATTCTAGTTAGCTATTTCTATTGCACTGATATATGATATGAAAACACACACCATATCTTTTACAATACACTTAGTGAATTCAGTCATACCGCTTCACATGTTGAAAGTCCAGGGTTTGATCTCCAGCACCAGGGATAGATGTGAATGAATCACAAGCAATCGTATATTACTCTTATATTTTAACTGCATTTAATTCTAATTCAGGTTCATAAACATAATCATTGGCCAAGATCTATTGAGGCTGGATAGACAATGTATGTTCTTACAGCTAAGTTCTTGTTTGATCACTCTTCCACAAACTATCATTAGTGTCTTCTGGCTATAATTTGAGTTCTTTCCAGGCAGCTCAAAGGTTGGAAGGAGTACTCAGTTTTATAATGAAAAAAAAAATGCTTCAATTGGTAAGTTCAAAAACTTAGTTCATGGTTTAAACGCTGCCAACCAAAGTATTTTGTAGTATTCTTCAACACTACTGTCTATGGGACTGTGTTGTATGTTGGATATATTCCAATGGTTTCAAAGACTTAGCAGTTGGGAGATTTTCCATTACCAGTAGGATCTCCAACTTTCCTTGGAAAGCCAGATTATCTTGTAGTCTTGGACTTGGACTCTTGCCTGTCAACCTTTGATTATCTCAGAACACCGGTCACTCACTGCAAAAATCCTGTTCAGTTGTCCTTCTCCCATCTCTCCATGGGGTGACCCAGAGGCCAGGGCCACTCATATCCTCACCTGCACGGTGCTTGTCTTGTATAATCCACATTTGACAGAAAAGAAAACCCTAAACTCAGTCAGACTAAAAGACGAAGCAGTTCCAGAACCTGCTACACCATTTTCCATTTCAAAAAGCCTGTAATACTTATCCTTTTTTAGTTATGTTCTGAAATGAGCAATTAGATAAACACAGCCTAGAGCAAGAGATAAAACAAATGAATAATTAGGTAAAAGGTAGAGGCACCTCAGATGAAATATTGCCCATATGTAGTTGCCTCATTTGATCTTAGGTTAAAGACATTCATTTTCTTCCCTCTTCCTCTTCCTTCTCTTCCTTCTCCTCCTCCTCCTCCTCCTTTTCTTCTTCCTCTTCCTCCTCCTCCTCTTCTTCTTCCTCTTCCTCCTCCTCCTCTTCCTCTTCCTCCTCTTCATTTTTATTCTTTCACAGGGTGAGCTTTCCAGGCCCCAGAACACATGGTCCTCCCCCATTCATCATCCAAGTGCTGGAATTTCAGCTGGGCACCACGATACCAGCACTAGAAACACTCTTGAAAGAAGAGTAACCATCACGAACTTTTATATCATTTTTTTATTGCTCTGATTTTTTGAGACAGCCTCAGTATAGACACACATAAGGCTGTCCTTGAATTTATTATATAAAAGAGTTGGCCTTGTGCCCTCAGTCTTCCTGAGCGCTGGTATTAGAAGTCAATACATTCTCATGTTTGAGTAAAAAACAATGGTTTTATTCAACTTTTGTGGTTAACTAGCATACACAGAAATTGTCTGTTTACTATGTGTACATATATACTTGCTTATTTTTTTTTTCAGTACTGAGGGATTAAACCTAGTTTGTGGAGTAAGCAAGACTGGAATTCTACCACCAGCTATAACCCCTGTTTGGGGATTTGATTTTTTTTCAGTAAGGATGACGTCATTCCACCTTCCCACCAGAGAACACAACTGCTTGTGTCTCCTCAGTGCTGGGCCTCTCTGTTCCCATCTCACTCAGAGAATCCGACCTTCCTCTCTGTGCTCCCCAACGCTTTCCTTGTACTTCTCTGTCTTGTACTTCTACCTTATTCAACAAAATTTATCCACGGTGAAAGATAAGTCTGCTGTAATCCAAAGGATGGAGACCTAAATGGAGCCACCAAATCAGAGTCTGGACCAGGCTGAAAGGGCCGCTCGAGGATGCCTGCTCCAGACTTTGTATCTTGGTTCTTTTCTTTGACTTGAAAAGAATGCCTTTATGAGTCTGCTTTATGACGATGACTCCATCAAACGTTAGCTTCAATCTTCAGAAAACTGTGCTGTCTTTCTTCCCTAAAACTTGTCCTCATGAAAGTCTTATATCTTCCCCTTTCTAGGCTTCATTATAACCCCAAAGCAAAATGGATATGTTTACGCTAGATCCCTCACCTGTGACCAAATATAAAAAGAGTTGCATATACTTTATCAAATTCAAATGCATCTGGCTTATTTCACTTAATACTATTTTAAAGGTTTTTTTAAAAATCTATATTCAGGTCAAAACTAAAAATACAACAACAAAATACACATTCATTACAGGAAAGAATTCGCATCTATCCATAATTCATCCATGTTGAAACTGCAAAACAAACACATTAGGAAAAATAAGTAGTAAGACACTGAGTTGGATTTCCAGTAAGACAGTTTTGAATGTGAGTGTTAAGGCTCTTGGTGTTAAGTGTTTCTGATTTCTGAGTTACGATTTCTGAGAGTGGATGCAGTTAGGTTATGCCAGGTTTCTCATAAGAAGAAAGACCTGGGAAGATTTTTTAATATATATTTAATATATATTATTCAATGGAAAAAGTAGTTTAGGTACCAATGACATTATATAATTTTATAAAAATAGCTACATGGTATTTTCATTTTTCTTTGTAGAAGTTAGCCCTTAAAAGTTTCATTGGTTTTTTTTTCAAACTTTTGTGTTAGAATGGATATGCTATTTTAAAAACTGCTTTTGACAGAAAAAAAAAAGTCATTGGAAAGAGTAAAATAGATTTAAGAACTTTTCAGCTTATGTATTTTATTTCAAAAATAATGTTAGTGATACTAGAATGTAAATCAGTGTGCTTCACTAGTAATTACTGGGCAGGGTTTCATTCAGTACGCTTGTCCCCAGTATCAAATGAGAAACTAGGCATCATGCATGCTCCAGCAGTGACAGCTTGAAAGAACTATACTCTGCTTCACGATTAATACGGGAACTTAGGAACTGGATAGCTTAAAAACAAACCAGAGAAGATGCTAATGGCCCGCAAGAGACCATAGCATGGTTCAGACATTAGTTACTAGAGGAAAAGAGCTTATTTAGTTACTTGATTCAGAGTTCTTAAAGAACAGAAATCTTGTTTGCAGGTACAGTAACTAAAGAAAAGGAAAGCTAACCCTGAAAGCACGCCTCGCCTCGCTGAGCCGTAGTGATCTGTGCTGTTTTGCGGTAGGAGAAGGAGGGAGGCAGTGGCAGGAACACAGCACACCAAGAAATAT
This sequence comes from Rhabdomys pumilio, assembly GCA_030674055.1. Lineage (NCBI taxonomy): Eukaryota > Metazoa > Chordata > Mammalia > Rodentia > Muridae > Rhabdomys > Rhabdomys pumilio. Next base: position 29,970,240 of record JANHMN010000013.1, on the reverse strand, counting down.
ATAATGCTGAGATATGGAAGGGGCAGACCCTAAGGCGGGGAGCCAGTTCCTGCTCTGCGTCGCTTGCTGTAGCCTAGGTTGTCCCAAAGTGACCCTTGCTAAGGAGGTCCGGAAGAACGGAGGTCATTGCCTGGACAGAGTGTTTCTAGGAGAAATCTGCAGGGACTTTGACTTTATAGTGACTTGTGGGCTCCCTCCCTCAGTGATACTTGTGGATCTGAAGCATGTAGGTCCTATCTAAACAGAACAGATGTCACAGCGATCAAGGGTTCCAGATCTCGAGTTTGCTTTCTCTGTGGAGCCTGTTCTGAACTGCAAGGCAGTGCTAACAGCTAGAGTGTGGGTTTCTTAGAGTCAGCCAGATGTTTGGGAAGATGAAATGAAATACAGACTCATTTGGAAATTTAGTTTTAAGTTTTATAGGAAGCTAATTTTAAACTGTGGAATAAAATTTGGGAATGAGGTCTTTATTTTGCTTTTTATTACTGGGAGAGGGAGCCAGTAAATTTACTTTCAATAAAACAACAACAAAACCAACCACCCAACCAATATGCAGAGGTTGAATCTACAGGGAAAGAGGACCAAAACCAGCCACTCTAAACCAGTGGTTCTCAACCTTCCTAATGCTGTAGCCCTTAATGTTGTAATAACCCCCAACCACAAAAGTATCTCATTACTACTTCATAACTGTAACTTTACCACTGTTGTGAATCATATACAACTGATATGCAACCCCAAAGGGGTTGGGAGCCACAGATTGAGAACCTCTGTTCTAAGCAGAGATGTTCAAGAAAAGCAGAAGAAGGATTGGTACCCTCCAAAGTGAAGCAGAGCTCTGGCCCCTGAGGCTCCTGACAGAGACTCCCAGCAGTTCAAGCAGCAAACACAAAGGAGAGAAAAAACCGTTGGAAAGGTTTGTGGGACAACAAAGGGACTGGCTTAAGCATAAGAATTTAATGGCAATAAGCCAGGCAGCTTATTCCTGAACTTAAGGTAAACATTGCCTTTTACCCACCAGCCCCAAACAGATTAAAAACAAAACAAACAAAACAAACAAACAAACAAAAAAACCCATCACAAGTATTAACCAAAAATGACAGAATAAATGGATGAGTAAGAATTGTGCTCAGACATCCTGCAGCCTGCTCACTTGCTGGTTTGCTGAGGCTCAGTTTAAAGTTCCCATCCTGACCCTTGACCCTGTAAGAGCAGCATCACAGTTTCAATGCTTACAGAATTATGAAGCATTCTCATCAAAACCTGTACATTCGTCTTCAGATACTTGCCCATATGCGCTGGATGTGTGGCTGGTTCTTAGGCACATCAAAAAGGCCTGAGCTCTGAATTCTGCATGGGGAATTAAATTCACACTTATGCAGTGCCTTAAGATCTCCAGAGAAAGATGATTAGTCAGCTTCAAAACTACCTACATTATGTGCACATTGAGTGATTGTTTGACCAGGAGGTTTTAATTTGTTATATTTGGTTCTCAGGAGAAAGAGTGTAGAACAGAAAGAAACACAAAAACTGACATCTGAATTCACAACTGTATTGATCCTAATACTTTTTCTATGCCTCAATCTTCTTATTGCTCTAAAACCAGAAGCAAATTATATAGTTTTATTGAAAAATAGTATGAAAACTCTCTCCGCCCCAAGTGTTCCCTTTCCAGGAGGTGTCTGTTCCTTTTAGGGATAGAGGTCGCAAGTTTCCACTCACTCCAATGTCAGATGCACTTATGGCGTGGTTGTGTGTGTTCTATCAGTTAGCAGAATGTGGCTGAGACCAGCGCAGATTCTAGGGGAGAGGAATGGATTCCATGGGGTGTGGCAAGCTCATTTCAGAAGAACATGTGGAGTGGAATGCCCTGTCGTAGCCATCTTTGGAAAATACCATCCACCACATGTGGTTTGCTTTATAACCTAGTTTTGAAGGTCAGTAGCCGAGTATAGCCTGTCGGTGTTTCCTTTGTAATAAATTCCATTACTTCTCAGGCCAACAGATGCTTAAAGCAGATTAGAAGGAAACGTCAATATGGGAAAGCATGTTAAATGCTATGACATTCACAAATGCACCTGCAAATTAAAAAATCGTCATTTCTCAGCCATAGTTTCATGGATAGAAATGGGTGACTTTGTACTAAGGACAGGGCTGTAGCAACTTTTCTTTTTTTTTAATTGAAATTTCAATCAAAATGTTTTATTAGAGACATACTGCATGCAATTGATGCCCTCCAGTTCTCCTCAGCTTACTAAACAGTCTCTCTTCTAACAAGGGACAGACGATAGGAGAGAAGCAGCTGGGCTCAAAAGAAAGCTGTTTTGTTGAAAATGTTTAAAGCTGTCACTTAGCTTTTTTATTTTTGTTTGTTGGATTTATTTTATGTGCACATGACTGTTTTGCCTCCACATATGTATCTGAGTCATGTAAGTATCTATGAATGGTTGTGAGCTACCATGTGGGTGCTGGGAACTGAACCTACGTCCTCTTAAGAATAACAAGTGTTCCTAAATGCTAAGCCATTTCCCCAGTTATATATATGTATATATATATATACATACATATATGTATATATGTATATACATACATATATATATATATGTATATGTATATATGTGTGTATATGTATATATTTGATCAAACAGTAAAGCATTTCATAAATTCCACATAACTAATTGAGTATCAACATATAGTAGCAAAAAAAGATTGATTCCCTGTTTTTATGGATAGTTTTATCACTTGTGTAATAAAACTCATTCTATGTTGTTTTACTAAAATATTCCTGAAAATAGTGATCTATTTTATTAAATAAAAAATTGTTAATTCAGGCAGTGTCATGAAAAACCATCTCTAACAAATCACCGATGAAATTATTTTGAGTAGATACTGGTCAAGGAATGAAGGAATCCTTAACAGGCTATTGACAAACCTATCTCCTATTTCTCATTTCCACTTCTTATTACTGATTAATAAAGACTTTGTTCCTGAGAAAAATATGTGAGGTGATATGAACTTTGTAAGATTATATTTAAGTCCGTATTGAATTTGACTGATTTAGAATTCTAAACATATGTACAAAGAAAGAAAAAATAGCGATAGAGCCCATCATGTGGCTGTAAAGAGGAGCAAACATAATTAAAAATAAGACTAAGAAGGCCAGGCAACGGTGGCATGCACTTGACCCCAGCACTCAGGAGTCAGTGGTAGACGGATCGCTGTGAGTTCGAGGTCAGCCTGGTCTACAGAGCTAGTCCCAGGACAGCTAGAACTATACAGAAAAAACATGACTCGAAAAAACAAAATAAATAAATGAATAAATAAATAACTAAATAAAATAATAATTAATCCCCAAAGGACTGAAATAAATGAAGAACATCCCTTGTGCAACACTGTCAGAGAAAGCCTCGAGGAAGTGTGTAGCCTCTGCTGTGACGCTCCCTTCGTGCTCCACACCAGCCCGCTCCTGGCCAATCATCTGTTTTCATTCCTCAAATTTTTGATGGTTCATCTCAAACCTCAGCATCCTGAGACTATTGAAACCAGTCCTTCTGACTTGGTCATTTCTCACCAACTACAGCCTCAATTTTCTGGCCTTCCTATTTGGAACGATACTTAATGGCCTATTTTGTACCACTTTCTAACAGTCGTGTTTGATTGTTTTATAATGTTGTGTGTGTGTGTGTGTGTGTGTGTGTGTGTGTGTGTGTGTGTGTGTTCTTGTTTGCTGGTGCTGGAGACTAAACCTTTCTCAGACAAATCCCACGCTCCAGAAGTAGTCAGTTTACTTACTACACCACACAGAGAGATGATGAATTGGCAGCTGAATTTCATATTTTAAGATGAAAATGTGTCAGGTGTAGTGACGTACAAACAAGAGTATTAGAGGGTCAGATTGGAATCTTACACATTCCTCGGGGTCTCTTCTTTTCCCACAGCTTCTTGTAGCATGTGGGTTTCTTTGAAAACCAAGAAGAACTATTTGCACGGGGCTATCTGCAAGCATGCTGCAGTACGACTGAAGCCCTGGAGCTGCCTCCCTGAGACAGGGCCTGAGTGGAGGAGCTGACTACTAATCTTGCATTTTTAACCCCTAGTTAAGAGCCTTCTGGGAAACATAATAAGGAATGCTCTGGGGGAGAAAAATCAGTCTTGGTTTTAAAACAATTCGTGGTTTTCATTACCTATGGTTAGAATAAAATGTAAGGTAGAAATCTAGGAACTCTAGATGACGGCCAGGGCCTCATGGAAGTCCAGGAAAGCCGTGGCCTGTCTAATTATACTATAGAGCCAGCAAAGCTGGGCAAGAGTGCATCTCTATGCCTTACCTTTTCACATGGCTGCAGCAGGGAGTTCAACACTAATAACTTTATGTTACCTCCTCTGCAGACATGAGGGAGTTTAAGAAGGGAAATCAGACAGATATCTCTTGGGCTTGTGTTGGTCCCAACTCAGGAAGCAAAGGTCAGGAGGTGAGTGAGCACCTAAGTGCATAATCAGAGCATATTTGGGGGGAACATTTTCAACAGTCAAGTGTGCTGGTACACGACTACTGTCCCAGCAGTGCGAGGACTCTGGAGAATGAGAACGACAAGCTACAGGCTAGCCTGAGACCCTGTCTCAGCAACCAAAACAGAAGTTCTACTGAAAACAGAACTGATCAAGAATGTCATCAATTATAACATTCACCTTAATTCTAATAAGATAAAAGTTATCCATGACTTTATTATCCTAGCAACAGGGTGGATTTTGTGTCTTAGTGTTCCTTAGAAACATGTTTACACGTGTTTCTAATCAAAACACCACATTTTATATTCTTCTGTTTTAATAAGATCTTTTAAATTTCAATGAATTTCCACTCCCGGGCATCCCAACTAGGACGAACAAACTGTGTGTGTAAGGGAATGGTTGCTGAGGAATGTCAACCTTTCTTTTAACAACAATAACTGAGTGATCTAGGGATAACATCACAGCCGGAAGCTACAAGATGGTGTTCCATTCTTGGATCTGGGCCCTGACATTCATAACATGCTTGTTTAAAACAAAACAACAACAACAAAAAGAATGAATGAATGAAAAAGAGAAGGAAGGAAGGAGGAAATAAAGGAAGAAACAGTAGACAAGAAAGAAAAAAGGGAAAGAAGGAAGGAAGAAAGGAAGGAAGAACA